>JAREYC010000019.1:3632500-4232500 GCA_030015325.1 Cryptoblepharus egeriae | reverse complement strand
GGCCCCCACTTGCCATTACTGTGTCTACAACTCAGGAATATTAACCTATTTTCAGGATGAATATATGCTACACACTTTGAAAGTATATTTAGAAAGCTAGTATTGTTTCCAGGGGTCTTTTTGAGGGGGTACTCACAGGTACGGAGTACCGATACTTCTGTGGTGAGTATGGTACCTCTTTGGCCCCCAAGTAGACATGCCTATGATTACAACAACATCTTCATGCTGAGTACCCCTACCTTTATTTCTAGAGAAAAGCACTGATTATTTTAATGTTCATGTTTAAATAATTCTGTTCAAAGTTTTCTAATGCTTGATATCGATTTATGCACTAATAATAGTTTCTTCTCCTTGTTCCCTTCTTGAAATAGTTAAAAGCTACAGTCCAGTTAACAAGTGAATTTAATTTTAAAACATGAGGATATCTGAGATGAGGGACCCAGCTTGCTTTGTGTGTAATACTGATTTGCTTTTTCTAAAAAAATATATATTTATATATATAAGCCTTAGTGATTTTGGTCATATAATCTTTGCTCATATAATCTAGTTTATGAAAGAAAGAAGAAAATGCTTTCAGGATAATTGATCTGAAGGCTGATTCTCTCTGTCATTCTGTACCGAAAAAAATAGTAGATGCATTTTAAATAATTGTCCTTTTATTTAAAAACATGATACCAAGTTCAAAACCATGGACTTACATTCATCTTTGTGTGCCCGGAGTGTAAAGCTTGTGTATTCAAAGGAGAAGAATAAAGATGAACTGATGCCCTGGCTTTTTATTCTTGCCAGTTCTGAATATTTAAGCCATAGCACTAGTGATACTTTATTCGCTGGCTAAGCTTAAAGGACATCAGAAAGCTGACTGATGTCAGAATGATTTAAGGCATTGCTTCAAGTTAAGGTTGTACCTAAGTGTTTGCAGGATTAAAATCTTTGCAAGAACAGAGCTAGTGTGGTCTGCTGGTGAGAGAGGCAAAGCAGGAATTAGCTCAGGCCTAAGCTATAACCTATGCTGCATACAGTATGCAATCACCTGCAGACCAGATGTGGCTCATCAATGTTTTGCCAGGCCTGCTGAGCATGGTGCTTTTATAATTATGTGTACCTTGTTATTTATACAGCCCCACCCTTTTGGGCTGTGGAACCAATAGTGTGAGTTTCCATTATTTCCTATGGGTAAATCAGTTTTGGATTACAAGCATGCTTCCGGAACGGATTGTGCTTGAATTATATCCCATTAGGGTCACAATTTTCATTTTTTACTTAATAAAATTTGATTTTGTTGTTGGGGGCCAGACAGGGTGATCATATGACTGGATTTTTCCAGATTTGTTCTCTTTTTTAGCATCCTGTCTGGGTGTCCTCCAAAAGGGCTTCATTGTCCTCCATTTTGACTTCATTTTGGAACTTTGCAATGGTGTGCAGTACCCCATCATGTCTTATGTCATTGGATTTGTATTGAAGAGCAGAATCAAATGCAAAAACAGTTTTGAACTCCTTCCTATCAAAGGTTATGGCCAAAAAACTAAAAAAAAAAATGCATTGAGCTCAATGGGAAAGTGAAAGTGACCAATATTGCAGCTTTACTCATGAGTAGGCAAACATGCCATTGTCTGCTGGAAAGGCCAAGCTGATAGGAATCCAAGACCTTGTCTTCCTTTTGAGGTTTGGGCATCTCATCACCCGGGGGGGGGGGGGGGACAATAACAAAATCTTATTTGACTCCAGATAGAAAATAGGTGCTTTAGCTATGCCACTAGCAGGGCAAATGGGTGGTGAACTGCTGAGGAGGAGGAGGAGGCAGGTTTTTCCCCAATTTTCTTATTTAAAAATACCCAGGGATGACCTCACTTCTGGGGCAACATTTTGAGCTTTGTACTGGGCTACATGATCATTAGCTATGCCACCGGTAAGAATATCACTCTCATTGCAGAAAACAAACTGGTCCACCCAGGCCAGGGCTTCCATGATACCTAACAGCTCTTCAAGGAAATCCTGATCAGCCTGAGGGTTGGCTTTTGGGTGTCCAACTTGAACCTGAGTATGGCAAAATCCAGAGCAGTTATGGGTCCACGCAGTTACGTCACCCTCGAGTGTTATCTTATGGAAAGTCACCTTAACTGCTCCATCGCAAAGGGCTTACTTTAACTTTAGGGTATGTTCGTATGAGTCTTACATGCCTTATGTGTCTTATGTCCCTTATGGTTCATTTGGTAACGGCCATGAAGAAGTTGTTATTTTATTCAGAAATAAGCTATTTTATTTTAATACTTTTTGATGTGTCTTCACTTCTTTTTACCCCTTTCCTTCCTTTGACCAGGGACCTGTAGGGACAAACTTTTGAAAAATAAACTGTGAACGAACCATAGCTATAAGGTTACAACCATATCTGAGGGCTGACTCCTCTCCAGGTTTTTAGAACCTCACCTGACTCAAAGGCAGGCACCAAACCAATGGGACTGTTTGGACATGTCCTCTTCTAGTTTATTCACATACCAACCTTTTTTACAAAGCATCAAATGATTTGCAGAAGAAAAACACCAGTTAGGGTGTCATTGTGGCACGCATTGTCTCTGGTGACCATGTTCCTTTTCTAAATTGGCTATTAGAGTCTTCAGAGCCGATACCCCATAGCTGAAATTCTAGACAAGTGTGGGTTTTTTTTTGTTTTTGTGTGTGTTTTTTGGGGAGGTGGGGGGTTTGTTCATATGCACAGTGCCAGGCTTGAAGCCTCTCTAGGAATAATTCAGTAGCCCACTTCCCCTTTACTACTGATAGCTATTAATCACTCTTTTAAGCATAGGACAAAAGGTGTTTGACACATGACCTTGTAACCTTTGGCTACAGCGCTTTGCATTCTTTCAGTATTAGCTTCCCCTTTTTTTCCAGGCATCACACACACTTGCAACTTCCTCCCTGGCTTTCCTGTTTGGTTTGCAAAGGTCATTTTATTTATGCCATTGTTGCATATGCATAGAGTGCACAGGAGCGACCCCAGAGAACCGTTGCGAGGCTTCAGTTAGAGAGCAGTGATATGGTCTACTCTGTACAGATCAGCTACGTGGCTAGCTCTCTCTACTTCTAAGATCAGAAAGCTTCTCCAAACAGCTGGATAAGGATAATTTAAAAATATAAATCAATTTTTGCATGTTTAAACTCACATTGCTTTATGATAATGGTTTCCAAACGGGAAAGCTCTAGGACCAACACACCTAGGATTATGAGACTTAGGGCAAAATCCAGAGTAACTACAAGAAGTCCTTGCTCTGGTGTAAGAAAAACCTACTCTGGATTCCAACATGAATTTCCCATAAGTTTTCAGTAGGTGGTGCAGTAACTACGGGTTCATGTGAAGTCTCTTGCGTGCTCCCATAGTTACTCTGGATTTGGGGGTTATTATAAAAGGGAAATCTAAAAAGAAATTGTTTATTTACAAGCAACAATATCCTCCAAAAGATGCTCAAACATTTATAGTAATTCCCTATATTTACATATTTTCACAAACTGCGAAGTGTTGGCAAAGAACTGAGCAAGAGGCACTCTTTCAAGTGGGTGTTCCTCTTTTATTTAGCAGGGGGAGAGTAACTCGCCCTACACGCCCCAGCAATGTTTGTTCAAGTGGCTTCTGCTGGTGTTCTTTTTTGCATTTTAGATTGTGAGCCCTTTTGGGACAGGGACCCATTAGCTTTTAATTAGCTATTATTTTTTTCCATTTCCTTTGTAAACCGCTTTGTGAACTTGTTAGTTGAAAAGCGGTATATAAATACTGTAGATAGATAGATTCTATTAGCAGCTACATGATTTTTTTTAATAGTCCGAGTATGAAGCAATTATATATCAAATCTTTCCATCAACCATGTTTTCATTGGATGGTCTGTTTCAGTTGCTGTGGGACCCACCAAAACTCAGGTCACAACCCACTACTGGGTACCGACCCACAATTTTGGAAGCACTGTTTTAGAAGACTTATGGTCCACATCCTATCCAATTTTCTAGCACTGATGTAGCCATGGTTGTGCATTGCATACTATGCAGTGATGGGATTCAAAGAAATTAACAACCGGTTCTATGCCCATCTGGCAGCCACTCTTAAATGGCTATTTTTAAACTTTATATGTCCTATCTCTCGTTAACAACCAGTTCTATAGAGTAGGTGCGAACCTGCTGGCGCCCACCACTGATGCTGTGGTGTTGGTGAGACACTCAAAGTGGCTTCCTTGAGGTAAGGGAGCAAGTATTTCCTTATGTTGGAATTGCCTTGCAGCCTCTTGGGTGCTAGAAAGTTGGATAGGATTGAGCTCTAGATGTGATGGTGGTTCAGAAACCAGATCTGGACCAGGGAGGGGGTTCATTCTCCAGTCCAGTGACCTGCAGTTTTGTGATTGGAGAGGGATGCTCCAATCCCTCTCCAAGGGAGTACAATCCAAGTGTACTACACAAAGTGTAGTACAATCCAAGTGTACTACACTTCAGGCCGGAACCTGAAGTGTAGTACACCTATACCTGCAGTCCAGGAATGGACAACAAACCAGCCTTTTTGGGTCCCAGGCTAGGACCTGGGACCACTCTTGTGTGCCAGTCTCAAAGGCTGATGACACTGCACATCACAGTTCCTTCCCATATCTGGAAAGCAGCCTGAGGCTCAAGTGTAAACTGGTCACAGCAGTGTACCAGACAAAGGCCCAGACATGGCCCAGACAAAGACTTGCACACTGCATGCCTATATATTACTGCGGAGCCAACATCCATGTTTTTCACACAACACACTGTATATCTCTGTGGGGCCATCTGCTGCATGGAGTCCTGCAATGGCCAGCATGTGCTGGCTCCAGGCACAGAGATAATTTCACGTAATGACCTCAAAACCTACTCGTGATCATGCATTCTTGAGTTTCAAGCAGGTTCCACATGGGGTCCCAGAAAGTATTTGCCAAACCTACCAATGGATTTGGTGGGATGGGGGTAAAATATCACTCAGCCACTGGTTTGGCTCATACTTGGTTAGAAGCCAATCAATCCCATCTTAAAACAGATTATTAGCAATGGCACCACAGTGTCTTTCGCCATGGCTAATTAACTTCAATTTCTCTTCGTTCAGTCTCCACTTTTTATGTTTTGCTCCTTTCCTTCCTGCTTGCATCTGAACTTCTCACTTCATGGACCCCACAAGGAACTTCAAAAAATGCCTCTTCTGCTTCCTTGCTGAACTTGATAATTTGAGTTAGAACTTTCTCTTTCAAGATGCCTCGAGGCAGTGCAAACGGTTAAGTCGCAGGTCCAAATAAGGACACCTGAATAAATGACATTTTCATGTTATGGTCAGAATTCTAAATATGTTTTGGAGAAGGATGAAGAGTAAACATTCATCTCATGTTAATTGCAACTGATTAAATAATAGCAAGCGCCAGCAGAATCGGTAAGATTGACTGTCTTAATTGTGTGCTTGTTCCTACATGTTAACTAGTTACCTGATATGGCAGCACTTTCACGATGAAATGGATGGGTTCCCCCCACCCCCTCCTCCGTCTATGTGATACATTCATTACAAGAAAGATATCTGTAACATTTCTCCAAATGCAGACACATACCAAGTGAGCATCAAGTCTAATATATTAAAAATAAAATACACATTAAAATGAATTGGGGCCCATCTGAAATTGGTTCGCAACCCACCTAGTGGGAACTAAGCAGAGGTGGGCTCCAGCAGGTTTGCACCTACTCTATAGAACCAGTTCTTAACGAGAGATCGGATATATAAAGTTTAAAAATAGCCATTTAATTGTATGCCTATAAAGGTATTGTATTGTATTATAATAGCTATTTAAAAGTGGCTGCCAGATGGGCATAGAACCGGTTGTTAATTTCTTTGAATCCCATCACTGGTCCTAAGCCACAGTTTGAGAAACACTGCAATGGAGTACACTTCCAGGCTGTTTTGGAAAAATAATTCCTAACTGTATTATGACAAAAGCACATTTAAGATCATTGATTGCCACAGGTTTAAAAGCACAATCCTATCCATGTATACTCTAAAGTAAGCCACATTGTGTTCAATGGGTCTTACTCCCAGGAAAGTGTCTTTAGAATTGCAGCCTAAGTGAGTTTACTTCTGCACTAGACTGTGGGTTTCAATCTCAATATTGAAAGAAAATTAAATTAGGAGTAGATAAGCTGAAAATTACTGCAAGTTACATCAAATTAAACAATGTTCCATGTACTTTGGTATTTAATCATGCTGGCCACATGATCACAGAGGTGTCTTCAGACAACGCTGGCTCTTCTGCCTTGTAATGGGAATCAGCACCACTCCCCAGAGTTGATCATGACTAGCAGGGCAACCTGCAGGGGACACCTTTACCAAAGTCAAGCCTGGAGAATGAGCTTGACAAGTTACCTTGTCAAATTTGGGGTGAGATCCATCATACCATGCAAGCATACAAATGAATGATTATGTCAGCGATCTGGTCACATTTAACATTGCTCAACATTTAACATTGAAATTTATTCATTTTAAATGAATGAACAAATGAATGAATGTGTGGTGGAAAAGATGGTCCTGGCTTGCCTATTTGGCCCCAGTTCTCAGTTTGATGGCAACTCTTTCCAATATCTGAGAAAATCCCTTTACGTGTCATGGTAATCCCAGCTATGCACTTTCTTGCTCACAGAAAAGAACAGTGTGCCACTGCCTGAACATGTCTGCCTTATGGTTGGGGTTGGCCCAAATTTTTGAAATAGAAATGCCCAGGTTCTTCCCAAGGAGAAATGTCAAATATTCGAGGGGTCAAAATGGGCAAATGACATTCTTATGGGGGTTCTGCAGAGTTGTATTCATTGTTTACATGAACCAGTTCAATGAGGTGTTCATCTTGTTTGCTTTCACAGCAAGCTATTTTATATGGAGGGAACAGAAAGAGCAGCAACCTCATGACATGTCCATGCCTAGATCTAAATCACGTATGGAATGGTTTTCATTTTTTAAAATCTTACCTATACTGCAAGGAGCTCAGAGCAAGAATGTCATCCCTACTTTTCATTTATCCTCTCAGCAATCATTGTTTAGGGAAATCTTTCTTGTCCATGTGGCTGCAATCCTGTGCTTGTCTACTCTGAAATAATCCCACTGAGTTTAATGGGGCTTACTCCCAGGAAAATGTTCTTAGGATTGCAGCCCAAACACAACTTCCCCTTTGCAGCTAATACAACTTTGGATGGTGTGCATTAGATCAGGGCTGTGTCGGGGGAGAAACAACCCTTTAGCTGAAACATGGCCCTGATCCAGATTGCTGCAGCTTTTTTTGAAAAAGTAAAAATGTTCCAGTCATCAGTGTGATACATTAGAGGGGGACTGGCAAGTGAGTATCAGAAGTGCCCACAACACATTGTGTAGGCAGCCCCTCTCACTCAGATTCTGGACAGAAATACCAGTATCATCACTGGTGGGCCGGATCGCCCGAACCAGTTTTTCCTGACACCTCGCTGCTACTGAACTGGTACTGAACTGGTAGTGGCGGGGTGGCCAGAAAACCTGGCGTACTGGTTTGGCATGCCGGGAGAAGGTGACGCAATGCGCGTGTGCCGACCTTGGCACACGCGCACTGCGTCTCCTCCTGCTGGAGAAGACACACAGCACGCACGCGCCAGCTGGACAAGACACACTGCGCATGCGCCAACTCCTGGTGCACACGTGCAGTGTGTGTCCTGGAGGAGACGCACTGCGCGTGCACTGGGGTTGGGGTCCGCCCTTAGCCCCAGCCCCGCCCCCGCCCCTGACCCCGCTCCCACCCCCAACTTCTGGTGAACTGGTTGTTGGGTGAGGCAGGGCCCACCACTGAGTATCATGTGTCCCTGCACTCCATAACAGCACAAAAAGTTTGGGATAGAGTAGCAGGGAATAATTGATTAATTTTGCTGTAGATCAGTTGAGAATGGTTATAAACCCTCGAAATGGTTATAAAACCAAAGACTTGTTATAAAAGAATGGTTTACTCAATTGTTTACTGAACCCTGTTGAGTAAACGATTCACTGAAGGTTGTCAACCATTTCTTCAACCTGTAGAATTTTCTTTCTAAATAGGGAGGACATTTCTGTTTGCAAAGATGCAAGACAACAGTCATTCCGAGCAGTTTCATGGTTTTCTTCTCCCAATTTTCCTCCTACTAAAGTAATTTGGGAGGGACTGAAACTGCTGGGCACACATTTCAGTTGTATTTTGTCAATTAAGAGTTGGGAACCTCACTCCTGTCGGAAAGCATTAGATATCTGCGGTGTCAGATGTGACCATTCCAGACCTGGCCCAGGCCTTTGCGTGCAAACAGCAGTGGGGGGAGCAGTGGAAGAGACACCCAGGCGAAGCAAAACAGTTTTCTTGTATGTTAAGTTTGCCAGTCACCTACTGGAGGCAGAAAATGGAAGCCAGTTTTACCACCTGAGGAGAAAGCCACAGCGTTCCCTCTGCCAGACATTAGCCCTCTTTATGAATGTATCAAGCCATTGAAGAAAGGTGGGCACTGAAATTTAAAAATAAGTAAAAGCTGAAGTAAATTGACACTTTCCTCTCAAAAAGAAACATTGGAAAGTTTTCAAAGAAAGCCAAATGAGCTGCTATAAGAGATGTGACATTTTTCAGGAAATGTTTGCACAGTCCTATCAGCCATTTTCATCCATTTTTACCTCATGGCACACTGAGAAGGCATTAAATTGTCAAGACACCCCATCAGTTTTGGGACAATCAACAAGGTGCAGTGCACTGGTGGGCAGATGCCGGTTCAGGCCTATTTGCCCGAACCGGATCTTCCCACCTGGCGGCCACTGGCAAGAACCGTGGGGACCGGTTCGCCAGCGGCCGCCAGACGCACGCTTGCATCCAGCTCGACACAAGAGCACTGAGTCTCCTGAAGCCGAGCTTCTCCAAAACTCTGAAGCTCTGGAGCTCGGCTTCAGGAGATGCACTGCGCATGCACAAAACCTGGCGCATGCGCAGTGTGGCGGGGTTAGGGCCTGTCCCTCGCCTCGCCCCCTGACCCCAGCGAACCAGATCTTGGGCCAGGCTGGGCCCACCCCTGGTGCAGTGTAGTGCCATCTGGGGGGTCACAGCCCGCAAATGGTCCTACACATATATATTACCTGTCCCCCAAATCCTACATTGCACCTGCAGACCTTTCACAACACACACCAATGTGTCACAGTTCAGTGGTTTAAAATTGCTTATCTAAGTACATAGAGGGTGGTGGTGGAGCAGGATTGCACCTGCTGCCTTCTCAGGTAGAGGAGAAGCTCTGAACCGAATCCAGGTGTACAAGATGTATGAGCATAATGTTTCTTCATGCCTTCGTATTTTGCCAGGTTGAGTGTATAGCTACAATATTATACGTTTAGGCTCTTTTCTGACCAGGAAATGTAATTCTATCCCCTCTCCCCACAAACCACTGTGTTTATATCCATGCCTTCATTTGGACTTTACATGCAAAAAGGTAGTTAATGTCTATGCTAATGGACGTCAGCTGCGGGATGTAGACTTAATGGCACCATAATTAACTTTATGCCTATAAAGCAAAAAACATTTCTCATCTTCTTCTTCTTCCTGCCTGAAAGAGAAGGTGCAGCGCTCCATGCAGGGATTGGATCCTGAGCAAGGAATGCCTTCCTCACCCAGTATAGTATGCTGAATAGTTAATACCCCATAGCACAGGCAATTCCTCCCCACCGCATTGATTTCTATTGTAACAGGCAGGTTGATTGTCCCATGACTGCTCCATTTTGATTTGAGTGGAAAGGAGCTCTGAATGAGCTCTGGTTTAACATAAGAAATTATTGCCTATTGAGATAGACCACTGGTTAGTTCTAGCAGAAGTTTCAGGTACTTTAAGGAAAGGTAGTTTCTCCCCTACCTGGAGATCCCAAGGGTTGGACTTTCTGGATAAAAAAGTGCTCACCCATTGAACTCAGCCTCTCCTATATCTTGTTCATGGGTTGATCATAATTTGGCTTTTGGAGGAAGTCAGCTCCTATTATTTTCCTCTTCTAATGCAATGGTTACAGCAGGGACATACAGTGGTACCTCTCATAACAAGCGACTCACATAACAAGTGTTTCACATAACAAGTATAAATTTTCAAGAAATCTTGCTTCACATAACAAGTTCTGCTTCACTTAACAAGCAAGCACACTATGAGCATGCGTGCTATGCAGCCCTGACGCTCCACGCAGAGGCTCTTTAAAAGGGCTGCCAGCCAGCGCTGCTGCCTCTAACAGCCCCCAACTTGGGGGCAGTTGCCTGGAAGTGCCAGAGGCAGCTTCCCCCAATTGCCCCCAAGTGCCCCCACTGGCCACCTTGAACCTCCAGCAACAGCCCAGGTAAGCCTCCCAGGAAAGTGTCTTTGATTGCAGCCTCCTAACTATGTCTACTCAGAAGAAAGCCCCATTGTGTTCAATGGGGTGTGCTCCCAGGAAAGTGTCTTTAGGATTGCAACCTAAGTAGACGTCATAGGATCATGCACATTGAATGCTTGTTTTGAATTCAATTACAGTGTTTTGTCATCATTTTTATAACCAGTTAATATTTTATATGAATATTTTTGGGTTGTGGAACCAATCGTCTGATTTTCCATTATTTCCTATGGGAAAATCCGCTTCACTTAAAGAGTGTTTCACTTAAAGAGCATGCCTCCGGAACAAATTAAGCACTTTATGTGAGGCACCACTGTATATACATCTGCAAGGATTTTTAAATTGTGGACTATATTAAAGGTGCTGAATGGGGGCTCCTAGAAACCAGTGTTAGAGCAGGGAGTCTGAATTCAAAGAGTATAAACAACAGTGCCCAAAAGGCATTGCTCTCTGAATGAACTGGTACAGTCTGTTTTGTCGTTGTCTTCCCCCATATTCCATGTAGCAGGGGTGAGGTTTGCATCAGAGTAAGGTGTTTGCTGCAGAGTTTGAACACATCTTTGGATCTTGCATGGAAGGCTCCAGAGTGCGTGTCTGCCTTTTATTTGCCCTCAGTGGCAGTTAGGCCTGTCTTGTTTGCTTTGATATACTTTTATTAACAAGGATTAGGTTACTTGGCACTGCACGATGGGTTTAGACTTGGTAAGAGGACCTGAGCAGGTCAGATTCTTTTTCCAATCTTATTTGCAAATAGAATACTTCACCTTCCGTGCTTCTTTGCTTACAATTTCTTTTCCACCAACCATGATTATAACCTGAAGGATATTTAGATAGATCTGGGAACTCCTCTCCGAAAGGACATTTGAGTTAATTAAGCAATTGTTCACAATTATTTAAATCCTTGCAAGAATTTACACCGAAATGCTTCCGTTTTTCAGGTGACCTGATACAATGACGGCTTTTGCTTTGTATTGCTTCCAGAGAGACAATGCTTGGGGTTCTCTGCTCTGGTTTACTCACACTTTACTGAAACAAAAGATTATAATTTCCACATTTTCCAGTACAGCCGCTTAATTCCTACTCCATCTATGAATCTGAGAGACCTCTTCAAACTAAGGCTGCAATCCTGTAATGCACTTGAGCTAGCCTATCTCTCACTGGAGTTGCCCAGAATCATAGAATCATAGAGTTGGGACCCAGTAGGTCATCTAGTCCAACCCCCTGCCTGCAGCAGGAAATCTCCCTAGAGCATCCCTGACAGGTGCTCTTCGAGCCTCTGCTTGAAGATCCCCAATGAGGGAGAGTCCACCACCTCCCTTGGCAATCTGTTCCACTGCCAAACCACCCAGTTCCAAGATAGGCCAGCCCAGTTACACCAGAAAGTCTTGTACTGGCATAAGTCAATTTAGGCTGGCCCCAGGCAGCTGGACATTGGCTGGCCTAGCTATGCCAGCCTAGGCAGTTCAGCAGAGTCATGTTGTGGGCATGTTCAGCATGGCCTAAAGTAGTGAAGTTAGGTTGTATCCAGAGCCTGTTGCCCGGGCAGACATGCCCCTTCCCAGCTGCTCAGAGTTAGGCCATCTAAGGAGTAGGAATAAATCTGAGTAGACCCATAGTGGTCTATGATAAGCCGGACTAAAATGGGAAGTGATGGCAAAAAATTCTGAGTCCTAGGCCAACCCCGGCCTCTCAATCTCAGGATACAGCACAACTACACCAGCCCACCTCAGGATATAGGCACCAGCCACAGACCTTATAATTCTGTGAATTTGGCCGAACTGACCGCTTAGGATATGACCCAGTTAGGCCAGCTTAGCTGGGCTATTTTTCTGGCCTAAAGTCAGGATTGCATTGCCCGTGTGACAACCCCTCTTGGGTATGATGTAGAATGCCATTACAGCAAGAAAACAGGCCTGTTATCCAAGTTTAGACCCAGTGTTAATTTTTGAAATGAGAGGGGCCAAATTTTTACCCCACCTTTCTCCCACTGAGGACACTTATAAAGCAGGCCTCCGTCAGTCTTGAAAGACTATGGTATTGTGCTTGGTGCTGCATACGCTGCATGTGAAGCATAAAAGCCTGGGTTGGATTGTTATGGAGGATAGGCTGTTACCCAAGCAGCAAATCCCCCCTCTCCACGCCACTGAATTAGTCCAATGGAAAGGCAGAGCCAATACAATTGGATCCAGCTGGCGTCGCAGAGCTGGGCTAAGGATAGGAGCTCACCCTGTCTTATGGGGCCGACCCGGGTCTTGAACCCTGGCCTGCTGGTTAACAGGCACAGTGTCTTAAGCACTTGCACCACCCACCGCCACAGACACAGTAGCAAAATATCTGCTTGCCTGTGGAGTGATGGTGGAAGGAAGCAAGACAGGACCCAGAAAGGCCAAAATTCTTTTTTTTTAATTCACTTGAAATTAAATTTGAAATTGAAAATAAATTTGAAATTAAATGTATATTCATGGGGATTCAGTTCCAGAGTGCTGAATTCAGGTCCGGAGTGTGCATGCTTCCAAGATGCTGGGAGGAAAACCATAGCCTTTTTGGGTGCCCCAGAAGAGGCAAGTTGGAAAGAGGGCAGAACAGGGTTGGCGATGATAGAATGGAGTTAAAGAAAGGTGAAATGAACAGTAATGGGTAGGGAGAATAGAGAGGCAAAGTGGGCAGGGGTGGGCAGATTGGGTCCAGGAGTAGGACTGTCAAGGCATGGGGCTGGAGCCCAGAGCAAAATCTATCTGTGTCTATGCACCTTTGGTGTGCTGCTTTTGAAATGGTTCAAGAGGCGTTGGGTATGTGAAGGCAGAGCATGAAGAGCTTTTATAATGATTTGACTGTTCAGTGGTTACAACTCACTGGAAAAGGTGTGGAAAACTGAGAGTGGCGTCAAAGCTCCACTGATCCTAATGACTTTCCCAGATTTCTCATTCACTCAGACTGAGAACAGTTCAGGTAAGTGGTGGCTGCAGCCTTTGGCCACCTGATCCAACTCCCACACTTGGAGGAATTGTAAATCCTGGAATTGCCAAAAGCAGTTTGAGAAGTTCACTGTTATTGTGTTCTCCCTAAACAATCACATAATACAAAACTCCCAGTCTTGCATCCTGACTTACCAGGTGGTGGTGGGAAGCAGAGGCAGCAGTTAATCCTGCTTCAGGAAATGGCCAAGCATGGTTGACTTGCCAAGCAGTAGCATCTTTTGCCAGAGACCTGGGTGGCCAGTGGCCCTAGGTACCATGATGCATGGGGGTGCTAAAATCACCCCTGTCCTGTGCCCAGATGCCATCCGTTCCTCCCGAGGAACGGGCGAAAGTGTTCAGGAGAAAGTGGGTGGGTGGAGGAAGACCCGCAGGAAGATCCTCTGTGTTTGACTGCGTGCCGTTCACACTCAGATCAGAACATACCATTGTGGGGCCCTAAAAACCTCCCCTGACAGAGTGCCCACCGAATAAGGGGGAGGGGGTGCCAGGATGGAGGGGGAGGGGCACCCAGGGGATGCACCCCTTGTTGGGGGTGACATAAAAATTGCTCACACTGCAATTTTTCCCAATTTTCTCACATGGCCCATTTCATCCTGAGGTCTTCCTGCATTTAAAGCAGGGTGACCAAAAGCCCAAACTTCAAAAGGAGGACAAGGTCTTGGATTCCTATCAGCCTGGCCTTTTTGGTGGACAACGGAACATTTGCCTACTCAGGAGTAAAGCCAAGATTTTCGGCACTTTCACTTTTCCATAGAGCTCAATGCATATTTTTTATTTTTAGTTTTTTGGCCATAACCTTTGATAGGAAGGATATTTCAAAACTGATTTTTGCATTGGATTTGGCTCTTCAGTACGAATCCAGTGGCATATGACATGATGGGATAGAGTACACCATTGCAAAGTTCCAAAATGAAGCCAAAATGAAGGGCAAAAAAGCCCTTTTGAAGGACACCTGGAGAGGATGCTAAAAAAGAGGACAAATCCAGAAATTTCCAGTCATATTATCATCCTGATTTAAAGAGGCTGTACCCAAGGGTCCCTGTAGTTAAGGCAAGGAATCCTGCCCTTGCTTTTAAGGAAATTGGTCTGAATGTTAAAAGAAACCTCTAACCAGGCTAATGGTGCAATCTTAACACCCTTTTTCAGTGATGCTATAGCTGTACTAGTTGTCATGTGCTGCATCCTATAGTTAGAGTTAGGGAAGGTCACAGAGATCTCCTCAAGGCAAGGCAATGCTTGTTTCCTTACCTTGAGTTGCATTGTCCTTACCCAGGAGCTGGTAAATGGGTTCAAATTGCACCCTGCATTTTCTTCCTGGTTGGTTACAGACCCCCAGGTTTGCCCATGAGTGTTTTTAGGTCACCCCTGAACTGTAAATTTTTCATTCTCATGACTTAATCCAGGAAGTCCTGCATTGCTCCTGTTCTGCATTTCTGTCCTCATTGCAGTTTCCAAAGACAAGAATATAATTTATGGCATTTTTTTTGCCCCTCTCTCACCCTGCCATCACCCCCGCTGCAGCCAACAAAAATAAAAGACAACCAGGACTTGAAATGGAGCCAAGCTCACCTGGTTTGCCTGCCACATTAAGTTGATGTAACCAGGAGGAAACCGTACGCTTGACAAGACCCAGCGGAGGAGATCCTTTACAGAGCTGTGAATGCCTGCTGACAAGTAAATCGAGCAGAAGGGGACCATAATTGTTGTGAATGCATTCTTTTATTTGTTAATGCATATATACAATATCATAACGACGGAATATTGTGCAAAAGGCTAATGGGGAACACAGTTTGCCAGCTCTGGGAGAGCCCTGAAGACAATAAGACTTTAACATAATCTGAAAAAAATGCCACGCACACTGCGGTGGATTATGCATTTGCATCAGAATGTATTTATTCATTTATTTTTTCATTCACAGTCCTTCCGCTGCTCACTCTATCTTGAAGGTTCAGGCAAGGTAAAATATATTTAAAACATAGGTAAAATATATTAAAATATACTTAAAACATATCATAACGCTAGTCAAATTACATTTTTATAGGGGGGAGGAAACCACAGCAGGCATCCAAATGGCTTTGTCTGCATGGGTCCCCAGAGCTTTGCAGAAAAGGTCCCAACAGCCCAGACTCTGTCAACCATCCAGAAGGAAGGAGTTCCACAGGTGTGCAGTCAGGCACCACTAACAGTTCTGTATCTAAGAGGATATGAGAGACATGGCAAGATCAAGAGGAAGCCCTCTGATGATGTTCTGTGATTTATGAGTCGTGAAGTAAAATGGAATGACCTTCAGGGCATGCCACATTCTAAGATAGCACACATCTGGCTGATGTGTGCTATCTTAGAGCATCATTCAGGTAAAGGCCAGAGAAGGTCCTGTAATTCTGCCAGATGACCTGAATGGCCAATAGATACCTGGTTGGACTTATAGAACTTCTTCTTCCTTCCTGCTCTATGGCATGGTCCGCTATTCTTGATCAGAGTTGTCCAATCCATACAGTATTTTGATGTGAAATAGAACTGTTGCTTCATTTCTGACTCCCCAGCCTACCTGAGCAACCTTATGGATATAACCTCTGGCCTAACCCTTTTGTAACTGAATGCAGCTCAGACAACTGACCATCACCATCTCAGAACATTGGGTAGGACTGGCCTTATGGAAGACAGGTAGTGCCCTTCCCTTAACCTTGGCTGTAGTCCTCAAGAGCCATGCCAAAGGCGATCTATTGCAGGACATATTTTCCATGTCTTCTAGTCATAAAATATTAAGGCAATATGCTGTAATGCACTCCGAGAGCTGCCAAAATGCAGGTACCTGAGGCATACTCCATATTAAAAAAAATTAAATACAGAAGCAAGTGCAACGGGAGGCACGCAGAGCTTCTCATATCAACAAGATCACATTACCATGTGTATGTTTCAGGAAAACAGCATCAAGTGGGCCTCTCTGCAGTTCTTGCTCGCCACACCAGAAGAACGAAGAGTAAATCCAATCAGACTTCTCTGCGTATATTTATTGGACATGGAAAACCTGGAAATGCTCAGATAGGACTGAACTACCAACAGTCTATATTTTATAGTTTTGGTTTTCTTTTGCAATGGAAGCTGTTCACCTTCTAAGACTCAGAGGCCACCCTATGCATGTGTACTCAGAACAAGTTCCATGATAGTCAATGGCACTTATTCCCACACAAAATGGATAGGATTGTCACCTCAAATGACAATCTTAAACATGCATATCTGGGTAGGGGACTTTAAGGGAAATCAACATCCTTTAAAGAAAACTGGGAAAACTCAGGAGACCTTCTCACCAATCTGCTTTGCTTTGTCTAATTTGCCTATTTGAGTATCTTCACACATCACCCACCTGAGAGTATACATCTGACCATTCGCTTAAAATTTGTATGCCATGTTCTGATGACCCAGTCCCAAGCCAATTTCTGATGGCTTTTGCTGCCAAGATAACATCCCTCCATTCTTGTTTCTTGTCCCATGTCCTTACCCCTCTTACCCCTTTTCCTCCCACCAAAATAATGATTCCTGCATCCTAGGTTGGGAGGCAGTCCAGGAGATCTTCTCTAAGTAGTTCCCTTACTTGTGTAGGTATTTTGCTGCCATAGGTCTGCATTGACCTTTGCACAGGAATGGATCCAGGAGGGAGATTAGGGTATCAGTGATGCTGGTGCCACAACCAGCACTGATGGTGGTCCCATTCCCATGCCTTATACCGCGAAAATGGTTGATGAAAACAGTTCTTTTCCAACTAGCTTAGATCCTCCTGCTCGCTGTTATTCAGAGTGGAAACACACATATGTCCAATACACATTACCATCTTTATTTGTGACGGCAAACATGACGGCAGCCCACATATAAACTGGCCCAGGCATGTTTTGGAATCGTCAGCCTTTTTGGTGATACTTGCGAAAGCTCACCAAACATTTTGATCCAAACCTGCTGGAAGCTGCCAAATGATCCTGGCTTGTTTTTAATTTTAAATTTGTTGAACACAAAACATTTACACGAGAGCTTTTGCCCAGTTCTTTCAAAAACCAAATGCATCTGGATTCTTCCTTTAGGAAGTTTGCTGACCAAGCTGCACCATTAATTGCATTGTACTCCCAACAACAATTCAATATTACCTTTTTCCCCCTCCTTGCCTGAGGGTTACAACACATTCACACCATAGGGAAGCCTTTTCTCTTTGCATCTCCAAACTGTAACGCAAACTCTTCTTTTATTCATCACAGCTCGATCTCCAGCTGAGATAGGCACTTTCGTATTACCCCAGATGACAGATTTCTGTGTGCTTTCCAAGCACAGGGGGTTTAATAAACATATCTGGCAATCTCTCGATAGCTGGAGGGCCTGGGATGACACTGTGTGTGCAAACAATATGCTCTCACTGCTAGGGAAACAAGTTTATTCAATTATTCAATTAATAGATTACAGTCAAGATACTTGTTATCCTACAAGGGAAAGATGGCAGAAGAACGTGGAGAATTAGGGTAGGTCTCGGGATTAGTAGCAGGCAATGTAGGGAGCCAAGTGGAAAAGAACAAAAATATCCTTCATTAAGGGAGATTGTTTGGAGGGAAAGGTGTCATTTGGAGTTGCACATTTTGGGGATCATTCTTCATAGCACCCTGATGAGTGCTTGAGGTGCCTGCTGTCGCAGTGATCCCCTTCTCAGCTGTAACTTGTTTGCTCGTCCCCATCAAGTTGAGTATTTATTTGTTACATGTATATGATGTACATTATACCCCTTAGCACCAGTATCAGTCCTGTATCCCAAACCTCTATAGACACATAATATCCTCTATATCCTCTATATCTGTATCCTCTGTATCCTCTATAGACACATAATAGGAGCCACCCCCTGTGCAGCCCCCTGCAGATAATGTCTTGTCCCAAGCTCTTTTTCCTGGTTCATTGTTTGAGTAAACGGAGTAATAATTTGTAGAGTTCTTTGGGGGTTTGTAAAGTGCTTCTCATAGTATAAATGTCCCTTGCCGGCTGCCCCACTAGCTGTGACTGATGTCTTTAGGATCATGTGGCCAGCACACCTAAATGCCAAGGCACACAGAACACTGTTACATTCCCTCCAAAATGGCACTTTTTTATCTACAGGAAAACTTTGGCTTGAGAGTAACTTTGAATGAGAGTGTTTTGCAAGACAAGCAATTTTTTTTAAAAAAAACTTAACTTGATATGCAAGTTAACCTACAGATTTTGCAGGTTGCGGGGATGCACAAGCAGCTCCTCTACCTTCCCTTTGGATCTGTCCTGGGGTGGGGGGGGGGAAGAGCAAAACAGAGGCATGTGACCAGAAGGTCTCTCTGGAACACTCCCAGAACATGAACCTCAACCTTCAGGTTCCTGCAAATCTTGGTGCTTAGTACACACTCTGACGATGCCACTGATCCTATTACATCCCACCCTTCTCCCATGGTGACACAGACAGCAGTTTATAGGGGCTCTGAAGGGATATTAATCCAGGAACTGGATGCCTGCCCAACTTCAGATACTTCTATCATATGCCCTCAAAGCATGCCTTGGCACACAGTAGCAAAAGCATGCATGGTTTGGTTCACAGGGTAGGTGCTGCTGTGTTGCAACCCAACTACTTTTAAACTCTATCTGAATGATAATATTTACTGTTCATGCAACAAACAGCTAAAATACTTCCTTTCCCAGCTCTGTTTTGTGCCTGCTCCATAATTTTTAGGCAGGACAATCCAGAGCAACTAATCTGTCCACATAAGAGCCCTTAGCTTGCCCTATCTAACACTAGGGTGGAGCAACTGCAAGATGCTCCAGTCCAGTTACTCTGGAAGAGGCTTAGGGCAGAGCAAGGCAAGATAGGGTGCCCTGAGAGAGGTGGACCTGCTCTGCCCTAGCTGGGGCAGCCTAAGCAGCTCAGCAGAGGCAAGTTGAGGGCATGTTTAGCATTGCCTAGGGCAGAGCAGTTACTCTGTATCCAAAGCCTGTTTCACGGCAGAAATGGCCTCTTCCAGCCCTCAGAGTTATACCACCTCAGGAGCAGGTATAGTAGTGAGTAGACCCATAGGGGTCCATGATAAGGCCCGAGTAAGAATGGCAGTGTTGACCAAAAATCTGAGTTCTTGGCCAGCCTAGCTGCAACCCCTTCCTCTCAACCTCAGGATATGGAACAAACTACGGCTGCCCACAAACCTCAAGAGACAGCAGGCCACTCCAAGAAGCCCCTTGTATTCACTGTAGAATGTACTGGCATCTCATCAGGGACTCCTTATAAGACAGGCACCCAGTGGCGTCACCAGACTGATGCGGCTGGTGTGGGCTGCATTGGGTGATGCTCTCCGTATGGGGTGATGTGCCGGAGGAGTTTGACTGTCCTTTGGCAGGCCCCGGGCGTCAGCACACCCATTCAGGCCTGCTCCAACGCGGAGAATCAGCCAGAAGCTGCCACTTGTCTGAGGAGCTGGCCTGAACGGCCATCTGAGGTGCACTGCGCAGAAACACACTGAGCATGCCGAACAGCTTCAGAGGAGACTTCCTTAGAGCAGAGAAAGTCCGTGCCTCTGCACAGCCATTCGGCCTCACTCAGGAGGTGGAGCGGCAGCCGAACGGCTTCAGAAAGAGTACTGCACAGGCACCAACTCTGACGCCTTCACAGTCTCCCCCGAAGCCAAAAGTCTTCAGAAAAGTACTGCGCAGGTGTCAGAGATGGTGCCTGCGCAGTACTCTTCCTGAAGCCAGTTGGCTTCAGAAACAACTGTGCAGGCGCCAACTTTGGTGACTGTGCAGTCCAGGTGGGGGGGGGGGCGCATCCCAGGGATGACGCACAGACTTCCGCACCAGGTGATGCGCAGAGTCATGTCACCACTGTAGGCACCACAGCTGTTCCTTGTTCAGTGTGATCTGAGGGGTGTCTCCTCAGGAGCAAGTCTTCCCCTTGTGTCAATTACTTAGCATGCTCTGGAGCAGTTAGGGCAGCCCAGGCTTCCTGACTCTCTGGATTCAGCATAACTTTCTGCTCTGGATACAGAACAGTTAGGAGAGTGCAGTTAGGTCAGAGCAGGCTGAATTTGCTCTGGATTGTGTCCTAAATTTGCTCATACAAATTTATCTTGCTTTCCTCTTTCATATCTAGCCAGTGGTTGGGATAAAATGTGGAGAGAGTTTGTTTTTAAAGTGTTTAAATATCAAAAGTTTCCATAAAACCCCTTGAAAAGAATTATGCACATGTGCTCTCTACATTCCAATACAAGAAAGTATAGATTGACACAACATCAGGAAACTTGACCGTATACAGTATTTGGAAAGAGATTTACAACAACTTTTTTAGTTGGTATAAAATAAACCATACAAATAATTTTGTATCTGCACAAAACTTGCAGAAATTTAAATGGTGATAATCTGACAAATCTAAAAAAAATTCATCCACCCATTGAAGTAGGATTAAAAAATGGGTTTGCTAGTTTGAAGAAGAAGGGTTGAGAGAGGAATACAGCAGTTGGGTGACATATGGCCAGGATGACAACAGAGTGGGAGTTTGACTCAAGTTCTAACTGCAGGTCTCATGTAAATGTCCATCACTGTCTCCAGCAGAATAAAAGGATGGGCCCTATGCAACTAACTGCCCCCATTGGATTCTACCCACCCACTGAGATGTTTGGTGAAAAGCTCTCCTCCTTCTGCCATCACCTGCTGGGGCCTGTGTGCCGGATGGGGCCTTTTGTGGTGGCAACCAGGCTCAGGAAGTTTCTCCCCCTCAGTGTTCATATGGCACCATCTGTCCCAGTCTTTAAATGGATTTTCAAGACCGGTTGGTTTGCTTGTGCCTTGGAGATGAATTATAGGAGGCTCTCATGTGCCTGGCTTTTGCTATCTGGTTATTCACTGTCTCATGATCACATACAATGATCCTTTTCACAGAAAGACTCTAGAGCTGCAATCCTAAAGACACCTTCCTGGGAGTAAGACCCATTGAATACATTGGGACTTACTTTTGAGTAGACATGGTTAGGATTGCGCTCCATGATCACATCGTAAAAAAATGATATTTTTGCGGTCAGCAAAAATTCTCGTATGCTGCTAGTGTGAATGCTATAGGTCAGGTCTGGTTAAATCATCTTTAAATCAGTGCCAACTTGTGATAATCATGCAGGATGGACAATCTCTTTGATGCATGTTCAGCCAAGAACAGAGCTAGTTACACCATCAACAAAATGGATGTAAATTGTGAAAAATGATCAAGGCCCCTTGATCAGGCTTGCGCTAGGGCAAATTACACATGATGGTACAGTAATAAAGTTCTTATTTAAATAGCACTTTTGTGGAGTGAGCTAAATATTTGCCATTTGGGGGGAAAGTGCCCATTTTGATATGATAAAAACTTCTCCCCAATGATTTGGATTGTATGAATGTTCCCATGTTCTTTTTTATTCTGTCCTCCAGGCATTGGTAATCCTTGCTGATGTTTTTCTAGTGTTTTTTAACCAGCTGGTCAATGGAATGGCATCGCAACACCCGTGTTACCAAGTGACATGGAATAAAATTTCCATTAATCACCCTTACCATGGGTTGTGGGTGGCGCAGGCAGTTAAGACACTGTGCCTGTTAACCAGCAGACCCGGGTCGGCCTCACAAGACAGGGTGAGCTCCTGTCCTTAGCCCAGCTCTGCGACGCCAGCTGGATCCAATTGTATTGGCTCTGCCTTTCCATTGGACTAATTCAGTGGCATGGAGAGGGGGGATTTGCTGCTTGGGTAACAGCCTATCCTCCATAACAATCCAAACCAGGCTTTCGTGCTTCTCATGCAGCGTATGCAGCGCCAAGCACGATACCATAGTCTTTCAAGACTGAAGAAGGCCTGCTAATCACCCTTGGATATGTGCTGATGTCACTGAAGACATAATAGAGCAAAGGTTTAGATGAAAAAGTAAACCTGTGAAAATGGAATTTTTAAAGTGCTGAAAAGGGTGAGAATTTTTTAACACTGTCAAAAATGTTCATGAAAACCGGTAATGCTCAATCCTAACACATCAGTGAATTTGGCCCGGAGCAACAATGAAGTTTCTGGAAGACTTACTATCCCATGATAATGAACACATTTGCTTTAGAGTAATCTCCCTCACTTTAATGAAATATTCTGGAGAGAATGATGCATGATGCTTCCTAAAGATATGAGCATCGTGCAACTCAAATTAAACTCTTTGAAGTATAATTTATTTCAAAAAGAAGGTTAAGCACATCCTTAAATCAGTGTTATTAAAATCTATGGCACTTTAAAGCACTTAACTCAAGTTTTGCACATTGTAAGCATGAAACAGGCTCTAAATGCTTGGACAGGCTGCCGAAGAATGGTTTGAACATGGCTTGGTCAACAACAGTCTGAAGCAGGCAAGCAGTGGAATAGTGAGGGGGGGGGGTGCAGTGGGTGCAGTTGCACTGGGCTGTAGGGGTGCTACAATTGAGGATGAGCACAATCCTAACCATGTCTACTCAGATGTAAGCCCAATTGTGTTCAATGGGTATTACTCCCAGGAAAGTGTCTTTAGGATTGCAGCCGATGACACTAGAGATTAAATTGTGAAAAATGGGGTATGTATGTATGGTTATACCATTATGATATATAACGTTGGAAAGGTAATTTTATGCAGAATACAATGTAACAAACTGCACTGGAATATCTCTGTTCTATCAAAGGTTATGGCCAAGTACCCAGAAAATGAAAACACAAAAACCTATGGAACAAAAGTGGATTTTCTTAACTCAAACCTTCCCATGTTCTGAGAGCCAATGAGATGTAATTCTGGTACTGTATGGAACTAATAAGGTATTAATATAAATCAGTTGTCAGCACAAATATCATATACATTACATATATCTTAAACAGTTACCATCCTAACTGGGTATATATAGGCACTTCTAAGTGGTGCTTGTTGCATAGCTAAAGCAGAAGAAATGGTTGGTGAACTGCTGAGGAGGAGGAGGAGGCAGGTTTTTCCCCAATTTTCTTTTTAAAAAAATGCATGTGGGTGACATCATTTCCGATTGTGACATCACCTTTGGGGCTACGTTTTGTGCTTTGCACCGGGCTAGAAGATCATTAGCTACACCACTGCAGGCAAGGACCATACTAGAGGTAAAAGGTGTAATTATAACTATTCTGGATTGAATTTGAGAACGACCTGAAAACTGGGAGGGAGTCTGTGTTTGGAAGGAGTCCTACAAAGTGCTTCGTTTTCCAGGCCAGCTTGGGTTTTACAGAATCAAGCAATGGTGAGACAAGCAAGGGTGGGATAGATGGAACGCCTGAGGTCCCACCATGGAGCATTACTTAGGGGATGACAAATTAGGCCATCCAAAATGGTCAAAAATCAATCTTGCCAGACAAATCTGATCTTTTTTATCAGGTTACTAGATCACTAGTCTGTGGGATTACTGTGGCTGTAATCTATCGGTCAGTTCAGCAGAGGAGGAGATTGTTGAAGGAGGTTGTGAATTTGCTCTCACAGACGATCTTTAAACAAAAGCTTTACAAGCACCTGTTGGAGATACTTTAATTTTCCTGCAATATGAGGTTGGACTGACTGATGATCTATTATGTCCATTTAAAATCTATGATTCTATGATTCTACGATAGTGGTGGCCACTTTGGAAGAGGTTGGCCAGCAAAGGTTGAATCTTTTGTTTTTGAACCTATTTCTGGCCTGTTCTAGCACCCCAACCGGCAGTGCGGAAAATCAAAACTTCCTGAAACAAATGGAGGTTGGGCCACATATGTGATAAGAAATTATCCACTTGTGAAAAAATTACAGGTGGGACCTCTTTATCCACAGATTCCAGCATCCACTGATTCACCTCACTGCAAATACCAAACCCCTAGGTTGCGATCGCCCTCCGCATAATCTTGGTCACATCTAGAGAAATTTCTGAACCCGTAAAGAGGCTGCATGTCACTACATGTGGCCTCTCCAAGGATCAGAAAGCCACCAAAAACAGTTTTTGGACGACTTTTGATTTTACCCAAATCATAAAATCATATGAATCATAGAACCATAGAATGAATCATAGAATCATGTGTTTCAGCAATTACTGGATCCGAAAATCACAGATTCGTTATTTGCTGTTTTCTGTATCTATAGAGGCTCTGGGAATGGAACTTGTATTGTTCTGTTTTCTACTGTAAAATAAATAGCATAAATATTTATATATTCAACTGCACACTTGCTTATGATTACTTCTCAGTAATAAAAGTTACTTACAAGTAATTGCCAAATGGAAAAATTCATTTCAGGGTTACTTCAAGGAGTCACCTCAAGAAAGCAAATGTTCCAGGTACTCACCAGAACCTGGTTCCTGGAGAATTTATAAAGATTTCAGAGAATTAGTAGCTGCATTATATTCCAAGTTCAATGCTGGTTTAAATTACTGAGGCCTGCAAGTCACTGGGAAGAAGAACATGCATTGATGCAGAGGAAATTAAAGCCGTTATAGTGTCTTAAGGAGCAATTTTGCCCGAGGATAACTTTTTGCTACAAGAGCTCCTCTTCCAAAGATTTTTTCCCCTATTATTATGATTACATTTGAGGTTATTTTTAACAAAAGGAAATGGAACTAGATTACAGCTTCACAAGCTGCAGATTTGCTTTGGGGTATGTAAAAAGTGCCCACATAGACACCACATACATCAGGGTACTCTTGAAGAAGAGTGAATCAATTCCCTGAGGAATCATAAATTCACTTATTAGGTTTTTAGGAGACAGGAGGGACCATTAATGATTGACCCCTGGTATTATACAGGTCACAGCATTTTCCCTGGATTTGCTACATTAAACTATGAACCTCCTGGCTGTATTATGCACACGTGCATGTAGGGGAGCATGCAGGCAGGCATGTGTGTTTCATCACTAGTGTTACTACTATGTGTTTCAGGTTGGTTTTCGCCCAGTGGAGGTCTACTAGGGTTAAAAGGGAATTTGCTACTTTGCACCAAAGTTAGTCCCGGCAGCCTCTGTACTACTGTTCAACAATACTACTGGCACAAGTCTGAGTTTATCTGCGCCCTATGGATCAGGAAAGGAAAGAGGTTAGGATATGGCATATGTTACCCTGGTGCTCACCCTATCACCACCACATTTCACTCTCTCCATGTCCAACCCCTTCCCTGCCATTCTCCTGTCCTCTACACTGACTTACCTCCTCCAGCAGGTCTCTGATGAAACTGCTGATGAACCAAGTGCACACTTGCACTGCCATAAAACACTTTATGGCTACTTTATGGCAGTTTGTGTAGCAGAACGTGTTTCACCAGTGCACCATTTTATTAGACTTTGCTTTCTAATTTATTTATGTACATGGCATACTGACAGAACCTCTTTGTCCGTATTCCCATTGTTATGGTAAGCAACCAGGATCAAAGCCTGTGTAATAAAATATGGTGGTTGGAATGGATGGGGCCACCTGAGATTGCAGGTGGGAGATACTATTCTGACTGCTATCATATGTAAAAACATCCAGGCAAGAAAAAAAATTGCATATTGAAAAGAAAGGTTGAGATTGGCCCTTGCTCTTTTTCACTAGCTTGTCTGGGGAGTATTCAACATAAGCAGACACCTGTGTAACTTTAAATGGTATGGAATATTATGGAATGGTGTTATGGAATGGTATGGAATATTCTACCACCTTAGCATCCTACCCCTGACATTGAAGTTGTTGTTGGGGGATTGTATGAGTGTACTCTGGGAGCAAGCAACATAATTTCATGTGTGTGTACCAGTGGGCGTGTATCCGTGTGTGCCAGAACATATGACAATAAAGGTATCTTATCTTACATCATCCAATCCTACAATCCAGAGTAACTACGGGTGCACGTAAGAGACATTATGTGTATCCGTAGTTACTGCACCCCCTGGGGAAAACCTATGGGAAATTCATTTTGCAATCCAGAGCAAATTGTTCTTACACCGGAGCAAGGACTCCCCGTAGTTACTCTGGATTGCACCCTAAATCTCATGTTATGTCCATGATTCATGTTATAGTTATATCACTCAATGACCAGAAATGGCTCATTGGTCTGGTTTCTCCAAATATAAAATGTTTAGACAATAGGGTGGAACAGAGATGAATTAAAGAAGTTGGTAAAAGCCATGGCATCTCTTGATTCTCTAATCAAATTGTCTTCGTGCATCATTCACAACAACTTCAGAGTGTTTGAGATGCAAGATTTTGGTTCATGTTCCACTGTATATTGTATCCCCTGCAGCAGTGATTGTGTGAACCGGCTGTGGATGAGGGCCCCACTCCTCCCAGCCACCATGCCAGGTTGGATGAACAACAGATGCACCCCTGCAGAGCTCTGAACCTCTGATTGTAATGAGTCCAGACATTTCCAAACTCTGACTTGCTCCATTAATGAATCCCTTTCCAACTCCCATCGTCAACAAGTGAAAACTCAAAAATAAACAAGCGCATTGCCTTCACTTCTGATAAGCACATGCACAGTAGGTCCAAATTGATCAAGTTTATTGACTAGCATTTTTCTTCAGCAAATCTGAACAAATTGCTGCCACATTAACCTCACCAAATAATGTTTTGAGTATCTTCAGTCCAACTACTAAAGATTTGACCTTATGCTTTTTATTATGGGGGCCTCCAGCCAATGGCCTTTCCCATTGTCTCTGAAACTAGTTGTGCGGACCACATGGCATTGCTGCAGTCTCACATTTGGAAGCTGCTTCTTGGTTTCACTGCTGAGAAGGCATTACCTATCCTTGCACCATGTAAGATGCTTTCTTGGGTCTGAGCTTCAAAGGGATACGGCTGGTCTCATAAGCAAGGATAAGTTACTAACCTCCACATATAGCTGCCAAATATGTTGTTATTGAGGACAAACCTGGCCATCTCCTCACCACAACCAGTTCTTTTGAGAATCCAGGTTTCTTCCATGACAGGTGTCCCTTTGTGGTTGATTCAGGCTACAATGCGATCCACATTTTCTTGAGATTAGGCCCCATTGAACAGAATAGGACTTACCTAGATGCCTTCAAGAGGGGACAAATTTATGGAGGAAAAGTCCACCACAGATTACAAGCCATGATGGGTATATACAACCTCCAAGTCCACCTCAGAATGCCAGTTGCAGGGAAGGACACCAGGATGCGGGTCTCTTGTCTTTTATGCTTCCTGAAGCATTTGGTGGGCTACTGTGAGGTATAGGAAGCTGGACTAGAAGGGCCTTTGGCCTGATCCTGCAGGGCTCTTCTTATGAACAGGATTGTGACTTCAGCTTTCTACCAGACTCCTTCCCAGTCTGGAAACCTGAAGAACTGGGAAAACCATAGCTTTAACTATGTGAACATTTGTCGGTAAGGTGATGTCTCAACTTTTAATCATCTAGATGGGTAGTTTGTCATTAACTTCTTCTGATGTACACATGAAAAGTAGCCATAGCACAATAGAAAAGCACATAATTTGGTTTAGTTTCTGGCACAGGTTTAGTTTCTGGCAGCATCAGTTTAAGAGGATCATAAGGAGCAGAGCTGGGAAAGGCAGAACCAAGTTTTTTTTTTAAAGCGCAGTGGCTCAGTAGTTTAAGGGGCTGTGCCAGTCAGTCCGAAGATTGGCAGGAATGTGCTTCGAGACCTCAGTATTGCAAGACAGAGCGAGCTCCCATCCCTAGCCCAGCTCCTGCCAACTGAGCAGTATGAAAGCATTCAAATGCAAGTAGATAAATTGGTACCACCTCAGTGCAAAGGTAAGTGTTCCATGCAAATGCAGGGCACATGTCCATGGAGACAACTTGGCTCTATGCCTTAGGAAACAAGGTTGAGCACCACTTCCTAGAATTGGTCACAACTAGCAGGGCAAGCTGCAGGAGACACCTGTCAACATGTCAGTTGGCAGGTTAGTGGTTTGAGACCTGAGTGCTGCACAATGGAGTAAACTCCTGTCTTTTGTCTTAGAACACAGCAGCTCAAAAGCACACAATTGCAAGCAGATACATAGGTACTAATCTGGTGGGAAGGCAACATCCCGGTGTCAGGCCCCTGGTGGGAAGGCAACAACCAGGTTTCCCGCAATGTCACATCAAACTTGGTTGACTTGGCCACTTTCTTGGATTGGATGACTTTCTTGAGTTGGATGACTCCATTCCAGAACATGTGGACCCGCCACCATACAGGACCTATGGTGAAGAAGTTTGTTTCCAGGCAAAATAGATTCTAAGCTACACGGGCAAATGTGATACTACATTATATAGTCCCATATAGTTTTTTAACAGCATCATGAATAAAAATAAGTCAAGTGCCATTCTGAAGATATTACCATGTTTCATTTATTCCACATTCCACTAAGGTTCTTTGGATTGGGGAACAATTTTTCTTCTTCACCACTCCAGAAGAGAAGAAAGGAGCCTTGCTACAACCACCTTAGATGTATACATCAGCCACATTTTATACATATTCATTCTCATAACTTGACAGATGGGAGGAACCTTCCAGTCATTACAGCAGGAAGACAAAAGGGCCGTTGGCTCTGTTCTGCGCGTGCCAATTTGCAAGGCAGAATATCACCCACTTCCATTGATGATTATATAGTTCTTCCCATCTGTCTGCTGCTGAAGGTTGTAAGACTGAGATACCGCTCACACCGTCTTCATAAACAAAAGTGGATTGTGCTGTCAGTTGTTAGACACGCCAACTAATTGGAGCTGTCGACAGACACAATATTCTGTGTCAACAACTCTGGTAACAAGTTTGAAACAGCAATGATACGTTGGGTGATGGTGAGGTTGACACATATGTCGCTAATAGCATGCTAGCAAATCTGACATAACCAGAAAGGAATGACTCAAGGTGGTTCCCATCCTCTTGCACTAGGGCTGAAGACTTAGAAGTTTTTTATGGGATGGGAGGGAAGAGGGCAAGAGTGGGTGAAAAAAATCAGGATGGGGACTCTTGTTGTGAACAGGGGGTGGCATGGTAAGTATAGCAGGTGCCACAAAATACCATTTAAGCGGTCCTCTCACCCACTGCCAGGGCTATTCTTCTCTAAGGGCACAATCCAGAGTAACTACGGGGAGTCTTTGCTCCGGTGTAAGAACAATTTGCTCTGGATTGCAATATGAATTTCCCATAGGTTTTCATTAGGTGGTGCAGTAACTACAGGTGCACGTAATGTCTCTTACGTGCTCCCGTAGTTACTCTGGATTGTAGGGTAAGACCATTCAGAATAGTAGTGGGGAGGTTGCTTACACAGCACATTCCAGAGCCTGCCACACCACCCTCTTGTAGCTGCACAACTGGCACTATCTCATACTTTCCATAACTCCATCTGTATCTGTGGTTTGTTGTTGTGTGATTTGTTTTTTGTTTTCTTTTTATCCCCTCTTCGTTCCTTTTTTTTTTTTTTTTTGCATTGACAACTTAATTTTATATTCCTCCTGCTTAACTAAAATTAAGCTTGGCTTCAGCCAAGCTTCAACTGTTCTGGAGCAGTAATAAAGAGGAAGAAAATAATAATTGGTTGTTTGCTGAGCTGGAACTCGGATAACATACTTGCCACGCTTCCCATTTTAATAGGGACGCCTGCTTACCCTCCTTTAATTTGTCTAACTGATACACACAATTTTCCATGCAACTCCTGTATATGGAAATTAACTAGGATGGTGTTAATATACATGTGTAACCTTATCAGAACAAAACTCCCCAGCCCTAGTGTATATGTGAATAGAAAGAAAACATATCTGCTGCAGGTAAACTTACTGAAGGGTAAAAGGAGGGAGAGCCAGAAGTTACTAAAAGATGCATTAAATATTAGGAGGGAAAAATGATGGCCGTTATCCAACACAAGGGTAGGTATACTTTAGCTCATTGATTTTAATGGGCTTAAGTGCACCTAATTCAGTACTGGATTGTGGCCAGTGCCTTTTTCTGTCATTTGTGCATCTGTCTTACTTATCCAGATTGACTGATCTGGCAACATTTTAAATCTCTTCGTTAAATCCAGTTGTGCAACCTGACGCAGTACGGCTGCCAGAGAGAAGCCCCATCTTGCACTGGTAAAAGCTAGTCAGTTGGCTGCACATGAAACAAAACTGAAACAACACACACACAAACACATGCATACAGAGTGAGAAAGCGTTTTGAGACATAGGGCACAATCCTGAGTAACTACGGGGAGTCCTTGCTCCCATGTAAGAACTACTTACTCTGGATTCCAATATGAATTTCCCATAGGCTTTCACTAGGTGGTGCAGTAACTACGGGTGCATGTAAAGTCTCTTATGTGCTCCTGTAGTTACTCTGGATTTGGGGGTTAGTGTTTTAAGAAAATTCCCCCCATCCTCTCCAAATCCCTGCTCAGTCAGTGCAACTCATCTTTCTCACATTGGCATGGGGAAGCCAGTGCATATCCTTGTGTCGGCCTATCTCCCTTCAGAGTGGCATGAAAGTGCTTTATGCCACTTTCACAACACTCTTGGACTTGTGGGACTTGTGCCGGCCCAAAAATAACCTTTGCATTGCGTCCAACTGACTAGATGGCTGAATTTAGTGATATAAGCTTAAATGTTTCATGAGTGGCTCATGAGAGGAGAATACATGCACACACGTGCACGCGCACGCATGCACACACACACACAAAAAACACTACCGTGGCTGTGAAGGATTTAATAAGCAATACACCTTTACCTCCTGGTTTCTTGAGTGCAGCAAGGTTATCATTACACCAGCTCAAATGGAATGTGTTAAAAATAATAATTGCATTTTTAAAATACGAAGAAATGTCATTAATCACTGCAGCCAACACCGTGAAAGCTAGAAGAAAAAATTGTCAAAAGGGTTTTAAAGGGAAAGAAAATGAATTAAAAATGTTATTTTAAAAAAGTATATTTTTTCCCCTTCCATGCTAGCCTAGAAACAAGTTATTAAACATGCTAACAAGAAATGCGTATAAATAGCCTGACAGCCATTTAGTCCAACTGTATGACGAACAGCTGGGTTGATAGGAATCATTTCAAGCAAGCAAGAATCAGTGACTGGCAATCTCTGAGCATTGGTGAACACAGGAGAGATGCCACCTGCAGGATCTTTTATTACCCTTTGGCTCCTGCCTCTGCAAGGCCAGGCATCTTCAGACTATAGCGCATCACATACATTGCAGAATTTTCTCCACCGCAAACCTGGGGAGAAAAAAGGGAGGGAAAGGGGGATATTTCATGAACAAAATCTTCTGACCCATTTAGAAGTTCTTGGTCACATGGATTGGCCAAGTGCATGGAAAAGCTCTGGTTGCCCCAACTCAAAAAGTGAAGACTCCCATAATGATCACCCATAAAAACAAAGCCCCATCATTATTACATGGCTGAAGCCCAAGTGCAAGCTAATGAAAATGCATATGGGGCCTCTAAATTTTTTAAAACTGCCAGCAGGGGACAGGTGGTAGACGGGGTTTTGGCAAGAGATTTGAAACAGGCGAGGGAAAGTCCTCCTTCATAAAAACATAATTAATTGATCAAATTCTCTACCACAGAATGTTTGTTTAAATGCAATTAGACAAACTCATGGAGAATATATCTGTCCAGGCTATTAATCTCAATGTTCAGAAAAACAGCATAACATTGAATAACAAGAGATGGAGAAATAATAGTGAAGGAGTACAAGTGCCCCATGCTCAGTTTGTGGGCTTCACGGAAGCACCTGATGGATCATTCTGTAAGATGAAGCAAGAAGCTGGACATAACAGTCAAGTTGCGCAGGTGGTCTCTCTGGCACTCAATTACTTCTGAGTTATGCTACTCTAAGAGCAATTTGCTGACTACTATTTCACCTTTTATAACATTGAAAAGTCGGGGAAGGGGAATTTTAAAAAGTGTTTGGCTGCTCAGAGTTGCCCACAATTGCTCCAAGTGCAAAGATGGCACCAACCTGGCACCACTCATGGATGGTACCCAGATCCATGTACCTCCCAGGCCCACCTTAGTGGAGCGATTGCTTTGGTCTCATTCAACAGTGCCCTTTCTTATTTTTTTTAATTATCACTAGAGAGGTCAGTTGTTTTGGAAGTGCAGTGCTATGTTGCAGAGCATCCCAATGTGCCATTTAATTTATCCCTCTCCTTGCCTTCAGAACCTTTACTGGAGAGCAATGCAGAGGATGTGCCTCTGTGCTGGAATAGCTCCAACTGTATGTGCATTATAACATACGCAACGTGGTTTGTCCTTCTCCACATCCACACAAAATGTCTTCAATAGGGAAATCATTTCCTGAAAAGATATTTTGATCTTCTTACCCTACCACGCAATCTGTTTAAAGATTTCCATACAGGCCAAGGTTTTTCCAGGCCAGATGGTGTTGCAGGTATATGCTTTGCCCATTCACTAGGCAGCTCCTTAACGGTAGATCTATTAAAGGATATTAACTACTGTGACAACTGGTCGGGACCTCCAAGTTTGGAGTCATGAATAACAGCTGCGGGGCTATGAGGTCATACAAAGAAAGCCAAAAATCTAGGATTTTTGACACTAGTTAGACCCCTCTGATTATTATTCTTATGATAATTATTGCACACACGGAGTAATTAATCCCTGCATTGCTCTTCCAACTTGATGCTTTTTAAAGCACCAACGTTCCGCTTCCCTGTAATAGAGATACTTAATAATTATACGAGCTGTCCCCAAACTCCTTTCCCCGTAGCTTATGTGGCACACCACGCACCACATGGTTTCTCCAGGTACAAATTGCTAAACAATTACCGATGAGAGAAAGGTCATAATAATAGGTTGCAGCAACCTTTGCTGTCTGCCTTTACTCCAGGAGCGTTGATAAAAGAACCATTTCATCCCATTGTTATAATGATGAGGAGGAAGTAGTTTAGGGTAGTTAAAGACAAGCAAACAAAAGACAGGAGTGCGGCGCTCTATAACAGCTACTTTCACTTCCTGCCTACTCCATTACTTCTGGCATTATGGGAGAAATAACATGATTGAACTGACCCAAAGGGTAGAAGGGTGGTCCCGGTTTACCTTCTGGAAAGCCGAGCGAACACTGTTGGCTAAACCATTTTGAAAGCTGAAAGCTGTGAATTAAAAAAAAGAAAGAAAGAAAAATGGTATGCTGTCATTGAAAAGTATATTACACAGAAAGCTTGTTTCTCCTCTGGCTTCTTTTATCTCCTTAAAACGTCTCCATTTTTAACTGTTTTGCAGATAGGAGAGGAAAAATCATCAAAATGTAGTTTTCCCCCCTTTAAGACAATGTTATGGGATGACTTGATTTTCTACAAACACTTACTTCAAAGCATTTATCAAAGCTCCCCCAGTTAATATAAGCACAGTATAAATTTTGCCCGACATAATCAATACCCAAAATAAGACAGGGAGACCAGATGTCGTAACGGCAAGAAGACAAGGTGTCCTCAAAATGTAGAACACCCAAGAATAATGTAGATGACAAAATAAAAGCTTAAAAAACCCTCATATATATTGTTTTTATGTGGTTAATTGAAACACTGATTAAGGGCAAAATCCAGAGCAGTTATGGGTCCACACAGTTACATCACCCTCGAGTGTTATCTTATGGAAAGTACCTTAACTGCTCCGGAGCAAAGGGCTTAATTTGACTATGGGCCTAAAGTGGGCTATGGGCCTAAATTACTTATTACATATAATTTATTTATTATATATATTATATTAATATAATTTATTAAATATAATTATTAACATATAATTTATTAATTACAAGAAGTCTACATGCTTCCTGTTCATAAGGAAAAGGAGGACAATGAAAAATATTTTCCAGGACAGGCTAAAAAAGAGGACATTTGGTCACCCTGCATACAAGAGCCAGTGTGGATGTAGTGGATTGTCCAACTTGGTCAGGGACAAGCAGAGTTCAAGTACTGTGCTTGGCCACAATGCAAGCCCAATGAGATGCATGTTTACTCAAAAGTAAGTTTCTTTAATGTTGGTGGATCTTTTCTTCCAGGGAAGCATAGATAGGATTGTATCCTGCCTGAACTTGAGCAAGTTGTCAACTTGATCCGTCCCAAAGGCATGACTTTTGCTGTAAACAAACAATATTATTAAGAATAAATAATGGGATATTCCCATTCTTCCATCTACAGTATTTATATACCGCTTTTCAACTAAAATGTTCACAAAGTGGTTTACAAAGAAAATGAAAAATTAATGGTTTTCTCTCCCACTCATCACAAGCAAGGAAATAAACATAAAGCTGGGACCACATAAAAGTCGGGACTGTTAAAGTTGGGACCAGATAAAAGAGGCGTTATGGTGAAGAGGGACTTCTCTCAACCCTTGTCACTCTTTTAAGAATTGCTGATTATAAATGCATATAAATCAATCTTCTGTGTATGGGGTATGTGTCATGTGCATTTGTGTGTGTGTGTGGGTACAACCAATATTTATTCTGTTTTTCTAAGCTATTAACATAATTACTGATCTAGAGCTTCATGATCAACACAGAGATGAGGACATGATTCTCATCTCTTTATAGACATCTTCATTCTCCACTGATTTTCCATTTTCTTCCATGAATTGACGTTTACCAGTATGTGCTGATAAAAAAAATCTGACTCTGCCGGTGCAGGTTAATGGCCCCTTTCTACACAGATAAATTCTATTTTTCCTCGGGGAGAGGGAAGCAGAAGGGGGGAAAGCTTCATTGTTTCCGCTTTCCTGCTAAAACGTCTTCATCCCAGGGAGTAATGGAGAGGCAAGCGTAAATGTGCAAACTGAACATACTCAAGGTCCCAGATCTTTTCAAAATAAACTATAAGTCTCTCCCAGCTGAGCACAATGGAAGGGATCAGGAGGGTCATTAGAAACTAGAGGTGTTTGGAGATTCTTGGTGGTAATATTTCTTCTAAAAGCACCTGTGAAACCAAGGTCCAATCTAGCCAAACAGATTAGCAGGCAGAAGTATTATTCCTGGTGCATACCAGTTCAGGGAACAGGTGAAGGGATCAAGACTGAGTGCACATACACATGTGCGCACACTCCATATTCATTAAAAGTATATTTTGGGGAGATAGCTGGGCAGGGCCCTTCTCCCTGACATCTGCTTTTCTATCTGCAAGATCTTCATATATACCTGATCCATGCAATTGCAGGCCATTGTCAGTTTTATTTAAGTGGCAGGGCATGCAATAAAATGTTGTATTATATTCCCACCACCTCGAAAGATTTCACTCCCCATTCAGATCTAGACTCCATATTCTGCATTTGGTATCTGCATTCATTCAAATTCAGAATTTTAAACACCTGGAATATCTCAAACTCAATTGATGAGAATATTCAGTGGCTGTGGGTGGCGCAAGTGGCTAAGACACTGTGCCTGTTAACCAGCAGGCCAGGGTTCGAGACCCAGGTCGGTCCCACAAGACAGGGTGAGCTCCTGTCCTAACCCAGCTCTGTGACGCCAGCTGGAGCCAATCGTATTGGACTAATTCAGTGGCGTGGAGAGGGGGGATTTGCTGCTTGGGTAACAGCCTATCCTCCATAATAATCTAACCTAGGCTTTTGTGCTTCACATGCAGTGAATGCAGCGCCGAGCACGATACCATAGTCTTTCAAGACTGATGGAGGCCTGCATAACCTTAGAGTCCCAGGCAGGTCAATTCAACCCACATTTTTAATTTCTGCAAATTAGGCTATTTTTACATAGGAATCTAAGGGTTAAAAATAGCGCACAAACACACACACACAAAGGGAAACCATCTCAAAAGGTTTTCCTTTGACCTCTGAAACTTTGGGGCTTCCCGTTTCCTACCACAGTTGAAAAGAAATGGCCAGGCATCAGTGGTCAGGCATTAAGAAATGGCTGTGTTCTGAATACGAACCCTGGCAGGGAGGCAGCAGTGGGCATGGAAAAACAGAGCAGAAGACAATTGGTGCTAGGAAGTGGGTAAATACCCTGGTTGGAATTAACAGGGAGGCAGGAGTAGTAGGTTGTCAGTAATGGACAGGTGTCCACCCAAACATCTAAAGTGGGGTAATGTCTACCCAACAGCATTGCGCATCGCATAGTGAGTGAACAGTAATTTCCAACATTTTCTCTTCTCTCAGGGACTTCAGTGCTCTTCTCTAAGGTCTTTGGCTGCAGTCCTAATCACACTTTCCTGGGAGTGAGTACTATTGAATCCAGTGTGACTTAGGGCACAATCCAGAGTAACTATGGGGAGTCCTTACTCTGGTGTAAGCACAATTTGCTCTGGATTTCAATATGAATTTCTCTTAGGTTTTCACTAGGTGGTGCAGTAACTACAGGTACATGTCTCTTACGTGCTCCTACAATTACTCTGGATTGTAGGGTCTATTCTAAGTAGACACGCTTAGGATTGCACTGATTGTCTTTTATGACATCACTTCCAACTTCAGGAAGAATTTATCAGCTATTTTCGGCCACTGTGCTACAAACTCCTGCCACACATCCACAGACCTTCAACTGATCCATCAATCAACAGTATTTATATACCTCTTTTCAACATAATTTCACAAAGCAGTTTATTTTTTTAAAGAACTGAAATAGTTGCAGATCAGACCTCAAAAGCCAAATCTTGTATTCCTAACACATTTGAACATCTCAGGGTACAATCCTAACCAATTGTCAAGATCTGATGTAAAGGCAATATAACAGCAAGGTAAGATAATAAACATTGCTTTACCTTGGAGAGGCAGGCATGATGCCCCAGTGCAAGAGGCACACATGCCCCCTTGGCACAACTACGCCAGTGCTGGAAAATTAGTTAGGCCTGCACCCTCAATCAGCTCAATGCCAGCTGTTTTGTAAAAAGGTTTAGAAGGAAAGGTCTCAGGGTTGGGAAACTTAAAGAATTAAGTGGAGTGGAGCTGAGAAGGAAGGGATCATTTGAGCCCCAGAACTCATTTTCTGTCCCAGGGCTCAAATGCGGGACACATGAAGATACACAGAGCCTGTCAGTTTGTGCCTCTCTCTTACCCCCCAGGTAACCACAACTGGCATCCACCTGTCTGGGATTAGGGGTAAGAGATTCCAAGGAAAGGGTGTGCCGTGCAGGCAGGCATAGGCCCTGTTCAGTGTTGTTTTAGAATTAAGCATTGCAGAAGGGAGGGAGAGAAGAAAGAAGGAAGGAGGAGAGAGGAAAACGGGTGCATTGATGGAACATTTGGCTGCAAACAAGAAACAGGCAGGCTGACGGGTGACAACACCCTCACACACCTACCTTCCCAAATCACCCCAGACATGCCCCCAATTCTTCTCTTCTCCCCCTGTTCCTTCTCTGGGTCTTGAAAGAATATCCTTTTGCTTACTTGATAATTTTAAAAGTATTTCCTCCTGTTCCCCTCTTCTCCCAATTTGCAGAAAATTCTGATGAGAATTTGGTGGATGAAATTCATTTTAGATTTATAGCCTTTTCCGATAGAGGTGATTTTTATATTTGACTGACAAGCCCAAGAGATCTTCAGTCTGTTGTTCAACTGCACTGATTTTCAAGCGTGCCACGGATAGTCCTCAGCAGTGTGCCACGGTGTGCCACGGATAGTCCTCAGCTGTGCTGCAGGAATTTGGGGGTTGACATTAATTAATAGGACAATTGGAGAACTTGAAAAGCCTGGTGTGTCTTGACAATGGGAAAAAGAACTGATGGTGTGCCTTGATAAGTTCAGTGCCTTATTAGTGTGCCGTGAGATGAAAAAGGTTGAAAATCACTGTTCTGCTATATGAACATTTTTATCAGTCCAGTACTCAAGTATCAAACATTTAGGTACAGTCACTATACGAAGCACCCATTCTCCATAGAACCACTTCTGAAGGCAGCAAGGATGCACTTGACTTAAACTGCCAACACACCAGTGTAGTCCTGTGAATTGACCCCACCGGGAGAAGGAACCCTGAACATGCCTACTTGGAAGTAAGTCTTCAAACAACATGGATTATTTCCTTGTAAATTCTGTTTATTTGTGTGTGCCTTTGTTTACTGTATTTCTATCATGCTTTTTTCTCTAAAGAGACCCAAAGAGGCTCACTATATAATAAATATAAAATCAATATTAAAATCACAATTTTCATCCCAGTGATTTCAGTGGAAGTTGTTTCCAATCAAGCATTCTTATGACCTCAACTTGTCTCAGTGCTGTGATTTAAGTTGGCATGATATACTTTTTTCTTCCTCTCTCTCTTCTCTCTCTCTCTCTTTTATGATTTTTCTCTAATCAGTCAGACTTAATCAAAGTAGTAGTGTTCAGGTCTGCCGCAATCAAATTCAAATTACATGTACCACTACTAAAAAGATGCAGATAGGAAAGACAGGAAGATGGTCAAAATATGTTTTTTTTTAAATTGAAAGGATAAAAAGCAAAGCTGTGAAATGTTTTCCTTCTTTTTAAAAAATCTGTATTTTTAATAAGTGTTCATGTGGATTTTATCCATTCCCCTCTCTCCCACCTTTATTATAAAGAGAGGGGGGTCTGAAGCATTTATCTAAAGATATCAGGGTGTCCATCCATAATATTCAAAATAACAGTCCTTGTATCATATTAACATGAAACCACAAATGCTATAATTAGCATTCCGAAGTAATAAGAGCATAATCTACTTGGTAATACTGCACTTAATAATGTCCCACATGAATTATCTCAGCCTGGATTTATTTTTAAGCAACATTTTTCTTTTGGCAGTTTTAAAGGAGTTGTAGTTAAATGATACTAGTAGATTTGGGGGAGGAATTGAGTCGTGCCCTACAATCCAGAGTACCCACAGGAGCATGTAACAGACATTATGTGCACCCGTAGTTACTGCACCACCTAGTGAAAACCTATGGGAAATTCATATTGCAATCCAGAGTAAATTGTTCTTACACTGGAGCAAGGACTCCCCATAGTTACTCTGGATTGTGCCCTTTATAGCAGTTGTGAAAGTTATCTGGCTTCTACCTACCCACATACCTTAAATGTGAAGTGGAAGCAAAGTTTTCACATTCTAAACAGTTTTATAAATAAATAAATAAATAAATAAATAAATAAATAAATAAATAAATAAATATTTTGACAGGCAAGAGGTCTTGAGTTCTCACAGACTCATGAGATTGTCCTCCTAGCCAGTGGCATCACCAGGGTGGTGCAGGTGGTGCGGTGTGCACCAGGTGACGCACCCAAGGGGGGTGACGCACAATGTGGGACTTAAAAACATAAAACATACATAACTTTGTTATGGTGCATCCAACCCAATCATGTCATAGACTATTGGATTCGTAGTGATGAGCGGAATCTAATGCAAATATCTCCTTCCTATCAAAAGTTATGGCCAAAAAACTAAAAATATGCATTGAACTCTACAGAATGTTAAAGTGACCCATATCGCAGTGACCCACTGAATGTTAAAGTGACCCATTTACTCATGAGTAGGCAAATATGCCATCATTCATTGGAAAGCACAGGCTGAGAGGAATCCAAGGACACTAAAATTGTCCTGATCCAACGAACACAGCCCCCCACAAATTGCCGCAAATCAAGGAGGTCCTTGATGATTGCATTGAAATTCATTGAAAGTGGATGTGAACGGCACAGCTGTGTTTGCTGGTGAGTAAGCAGGCATGCCTTGGCTGGAATGGAAGGTCAGTCCAGGAGAGGACAAGACTTCCAAAATGGTCCCAATCAGCGACGTTTCTAGGGCATTAGAAATGGGGGTGGCAGCACATGAACTAAATGGCTAAAATCATGGTTTGTAGGAATAATCCCATCATGTTATACCCCTTTGAATGTGTAATTTACAGAATGCAGTGAAACAAACCACTTTTTTAAAATGTATGGCTAAAAAAATCAATGGAGTAGGGGGAATGGCACATAACCATGCCCACCATTCATATTGTTTCCCTGCCCAATGTATGGGAGTGATGCGCTGGCCTCCCGCACTGGGTGACATTCCCTCTAGTGATGCCCCTGCTCCTAGCTTGAGGCTTTCCATTTGTTCAATCAGAGCTCACTTCTCCCTTCTCCTCTTCTATGCAAAGGAATGCTATTGGAATCACACCATCTTCAGGAACAGAAGAAGGGTTCACTTACTTAAGCCAGCGTTTACAAGGGGTTGTACCAACCAGCACAACAAGGGGATGTGGGGAGCCCTATGGACCCCTCTGCAGGGTTCTTCTCACTTCAAAAAAGCTAAAAATAAAAATCATGGCATACTCCCAAGTTTCACAACTGCAAACCAGAAGTGGGTTGTGCTTGTGATTTTTAACCATTTCCCAGTGGTGTTGCCAGGCAGTTGTGGACCACACTGGATGATGTGCATAGAGATGATACCACTACTAGCCAAATTTTCTTAAATCTTTATATTTTCAAATAATACCATCATATTACATATCATTTGATGTGTAATTTCATGAGGAATGCAATGAAAAAATTGTGTTGAAATATATCTGCTCTTTCAAAATTTATTGCCAAAAAACCAATTGAGATGGGGCAATGTGGCATCATGAATCAATAGAATCAAAGAATCCTAGAGTTGGAAGGGACCTAGTAGGTCATCTAGTCCAACCCCCTGCCTGCAGCAGGAAATCCTCCTAGAGCATCCCCGACAGGTGCTCGTCAAGCCTCTGCTTGAAGATCCCCAGTGAGGGAGAATCCACCACCTCCCTTGGCAATCTGTTCCACTGCTGAACCGCCCAAACCGTCAGGAATTTTTTCCAGATATCCAACCCGGATATCCAACCCGGATCTCCTCTCTTGCAGTTTGTACCCATTGGTTCTAGTTCTGCTTTCAGAAGCAGCTATGAACAAATGAGTCCCTTCCTCCCTATGACAGCCCTTCAGGTATCTGAAGAGGGCAATCATGTCTCCTCTCAGCCTCCTCTTCTCCAGGCTGAACATCCCAAGTTCCCCCAACCTTTCCTCGTAGGGCTTCCCTTCCATCCCACTGATCATTCTTGTCGCTCTCCTCGACTTGCTCCAGTTTGGCTGCATCCTTCTTCAAGTGAGGTGCCCAGAACTGAACACAGTACTCAAGGTGAGGTCTGACCAATGCTGAATAAAGAGGAACTAGAACTTCTCGTGACTTGGAAGCTACAGTCCTCTTAATGCAGCCTAAAACGGCATTTGCTTTCTTTGCAGACACATCACACTGCTGACTCATGTTCAGCTTGTGATCCACGGCGACTCCAAGATCCCGCTCACATGTGGTGCTGCCAAGCCATGTATCAATCAAACTAAAAAAATTGTAAAAAATCAAACTAAAAAAGGGAACCTGGGGGTTGGAAAATGCAGTTTGTAAGATGCACAGATGTGAAAAAGTTATCCAGATGCATGCATGTTGGACAATCATAACCAATCCATGTCTACTCAGAAGTAAGCCCCGCTGTGTTCAATGGGTCTTACTCCCACGAAAGTGTGTTTAGGATTGCAGCCATAGTTTCTTGCCTTTTCTTGCCTTTGTCTTGAAATATTTCTTAACTAAAGCAAACACTGATGTATTCCAGGAACTTTAGGCCCAGTCCTAACCAACTTTTCAGCACTGATCCAAATAAAATGTAGCCCAAGGTAAGGGAATAAATGTTCCTTTACCTTAACTTCCATGACTCCTTTCTACTATGAATATGTAGTAGACAACCTGTTAGTATGGCTCCACCAGCCTTGGCATGTTGGATAGGATTGGGTCCTCATTTATGGTTGTTATTGAAGTGATATGTTTGGGTCCATTTAACATTAATTGGGGTGTTATTAAGGTGACCATATGACCAGAAATTTCCAGATTTGTCCTCTTTTTTAGTGTTCTGTCCGGGTATCCTCCGAAAGGGCTTCATTGACCTTCATTTTGGCTTCATTTTGGAACTTTGCAATGGTGTGAAGTAACCCATCATTTTATATGCCGTTGGATTTGTATTGAAGAGCAGAATCCATTTCAAAATTGGTTTTGAAATATCTCCTTTCTATCAGAAGTTATGGCCAAAAAACTAAAAATAAAAAAATGCATTGAGCGCTATGCATTGGTGGGATTCAAATAAATTAACAACAGGTTCTATGTCCTAATAACCTAAATTAACAACAGGTTCTATGGGCACAATCCAGAATAACTACAGGGAGTCCTTGCTCCGGTGTAAGAACAATTTACTCTGGATTTCAATATGAATTTCCCATAGGTTTTCATTAGGTGGTGCCGTAACTATGGGTGCACTTAATGTCTCTTACATGCTCCCGTAGTTATTCTGGATTGTAGGGTATGTTCCATTCGTAACAGGTTCTCAGAACCAGGCGCTCCTTAGCAAAGGGTTCTATAGAATCTGTGCGAACCCCCTGAAGCCCACCACTGCCTCTATGCCCAATATCTCACCTTTACTCGTAAGTAGGCAAATGTGCCATTGTCCACCAGAAAGACCTGTCTGAGAGGAATCCAAGACCTTGTCCTCCTTTTGTGGTTTGGGGATCTGGTCACCCTGGGTGGTATTTACAATATTTTTTTTCACTTTTGATGTAGTTATTTTAAAATAGTTATGCCACCTTTCTACCAAAAAGCATTCAAACTCAAGTGGTTGTATACCTATCATAATTCTGAACTTCTGTGCCACAGTGTAACGGTGTGCTTCTTGGGAGGAAGGAAGACCAGACAATCTTAATACCTGGGCACCATTCGGAGACAAGGAACAAGTCCCATTTGATTTGAACCCAAAGCGACACCGTCGCCCTTCGGGTCAAATCATTCTCCCCCAGGTGAACTAGCAAAAAATCAGGAGGAGGGTTACCCTGTAAAAATTCAAACACCACCGGGAGCAACTGACCCCACCCCATGCCTCTCCTAACTGCCCCAAATATACGAACATTAGGGCCCAAGCCCAGGTTGGAGCCGGCACCGGTGTATTCAGCTCTCTTCCTGGCCCAGAACAGGATGGAGTGGCCCACTATCAGCACACGGAGAGGACGATGGGAGGGTGCATCTAAGAAAAAGCAAAAAGAAGGTGAATACGTAACTGTGCCACAAGGCACACATACAATAACAGCCAATAAAACACTGTTCCAACTCTACCGGTGATTACCTTTACGTATGTATAACTTAAAGGCATCCGACCGCCATCTACCGATGCAGCGAATGACCTCCTCTGGAAGACCCAACCCGGCTGCAAGAGTTGCAGCCCCAATCCTCAAGGAATGCACATTGTACATACTATTGGACAGGCCAAGAGCGGTGATAGCCACTGAAAAGATCACCCTGAACTGATAAATAGTAAGAGGCTCCCCATCTGCATGTTGAAACAAGGGACCCACAAAGTGGAGAACCCTGTCTCAATACCTGTTAAGCGCCCTCACAGGACAAAGTGGGTGATGTGGCAAAGCTCTAAGCCTGACCAAAGTCCCAAGTGCTCTCTGATCAGTCTTAGACTTGCGAAGCCTCAAAGTAAGGCTGTCCGAGGTCATGGTCAGATCCGACAACCAAAGTACCCAAGCTGGGTCAGCCCGGCGAGACTGAACTAGCACCTCACTAATGCGAAATGCCCCCAAAACATAACTAAGGCCACCACCCTAAAAAGGTCTCGCTCAAAATCCGAGCTGCAATATCTCCCGAAAGCCTCAAACAACCCAGTCAGAACCTGAACCGTAACCGGCCGCCGTCCATCAGGGACAGAAGGCCGAGATCGCCTCATGCCTTCGAGCATGCGCCGCACCCGAAAACTCCGAGTAACATCCGACACCCCTTTGACACCAGCTGTGAAAGCAAAAGCAGACAGGTAAACTGCAATAGACCGGGGGTGTAAACCAGACTCATATAGATGAAGCAAAAATTGTAACACCGCATCAACTGACAGTGGCCAAGAAACAGACAAACCTCTAGAATGGCAAAAGGCCACAAATTCTCCCACCTTCCTCTTATAGCTGACCCTGGTAGAAGGTGCCAGAAATCCCAGGATTAGTGAACCCTCACGGTCCAAGGCTCCAAAGCCATTCTGGCATGGGGTCCGGGTCCGGAAGGGCTGCCGGAGCGAGTTGCCTGAAGCGCTCTTCCTGAAAACGAGACAGAGCATCGGCAACCCCATTCTCTATCCCTGGGACATGTTTAGTAGATACTACTGAGTTTATGCGCAGGCATTGCAAAACAAAAACCCGAACCAAACGCATAACTCTCGGAGATCTAGAAGACTGCTTGTTGATGACATGAACCACAGCCTGGTTGTCACACCAGAATCTAATAGTGGAGTTCTGGAAGTGATCAACCCAGATGTGCACAGCCACCACCAAGGGAAACAATTCCAAAAAGGTGAGATCTTTAACAACATCACTGCCCCGCCAATGCTCAGGCCAAGGTGCAGCACACCATCTTCCCCGAAAATAAAGGCCAAAACCAAAACCTCCAGCAGCATCCGAATGCACCTGGAGGTCCGCCCGCAAGAGCTGTACTTCCCTCCAAAAGGAGATGCCATTGAAATCAGACAAAAAGGTAAGCCATACCCTCATGTCTTCCTTCATGTCGGCCGACACCCGCACCCGGTGATGAGGGGCAGTCAGTCCGATCATGGCACCACACAACCATCGCAGGAAAGCATGCCCTGGGGCCACAACCCGGCACGCAAAATTAAGGCGCCCGAAGACACCTTGGGTTGTGCCGTCACATTGCGAGCGATCAAATGACCGCTGTCCGAGCGGTCCCCTTGGATGGGTTTGGCAGTAGCCACAAACTGCATCCATAACTCGAACTTCGGGACAGACCATGACAAGGAGGGGTCGTTAGCCGCCCGGAGGCGAAAATTTTGATCATACTGAAGCCAAGCCTGGCCCCCGAAATCCCTGAAGGTCCTGTCCACTATATCTAAATACTTTATCATAGCAGGAACCTTCTTGGGTCTCAGCTGGACGACCACCGCCATGTATATGCAGTAGCCGTAGAGCCAGATGGTCTAGTTACGATCCACCCATCTCTTTCTCGTGGTCTCAAGATCCCGTTCAGGTTCCCCAACCTTCGGGACCCTCTCAGGTTCGGAATGAAGGAGACTGAAGAGGTCTACATACTCACCCCTCCATATCTTCTCCTTCACTGACATGGCCAGATGACCACCCAAAGGCAGATCAATGCTGCCATAAGGGCGATCCTCCGGGCCATCATCATCATCCCCATATTGGGCCAACCTCCGAATTTCTTCCCAGGAAGGCCATCCCTTAAACTTGTCACAATCATTCCCACTACATTGCCGAGCAAAGCGACCAAATCCCACCCATGGATTATCGGCTGGAGAAAAACCCATAGGGGGCCAAGAGAAGTAAGGTGGGGCCCAACCAGGAGTCCCCCACCCAGGAGCCCACCAAGGTGCCATCATGGCAGGTTGTTTAGGAGGAGGAGGGGAAGAAACCTCAGGTTCCTCCCAACACCCCACAATCTCAGGCACATCATCCTCCTCAGTCTCACCAGGAGCCAAACCCATTGAGGAGGACGATACACCTGCCGTGGCAGGCAAAGAATAAAGATGAACTTCAGGGGCTGTGATGCCAGTAGAAGCCCGGCTGCCGGACCTGGAGGGGCGAGCTGTATACATTAGTGCCCCCCTTCCCTTTTGCGTAAAAACACGAGCTGGGGTCACCGTGGCAGACCCAGAGCCACCATCCCCCCGTCCCTCCAAATGTTCTTTATATTCCTTTTCCAGCGCCTTATAGCACTCCACCAAAACCTTGTGTTCCATCCGCTCCAATTCCTCTTCCGAAGAATTAGGCTCAGGCGGAGGAGGAGGAGGGCGTCTGGGGGCCTTACCACCCCTCTTCTGTGTCTTTTTACCCATATGTAACCCGAAGGAAAAACACAGCACAACAGGTGTAACTTATTTTTTACACAGAAAGGATATAGCTGCAACAACCAAGCTGCAGATGGATAGAAGAAATCAGCGCTGAAGGATCCTCCACAGCAAGCGATTACACCAAATTCTGGGCCTCGCCTATGCTCTTGAAGAAGTGACCAGACCCCAAAAGCACAGGCCCAAGATGGCCGACAGCCAGGTCACCCAAAATGGCCACCGAACCCACGAGGCAGCCAAAGGACCTAATAAAATGGCTGCTGCCAACAAAATGGCTGCCACGGCCACGAGGCAGCCCTGGGGGCGTCCCTCAGTAGCCTTAGCCAGCCACGGGGGCGTCCTTTAAGAGGACAATCCCGCCAAAGAACCGGGGACAGGCAGCCCCACAGCGCGCTAGCCGCACTGCAAGACCGAACAGAGGCGCCAGGCAAAGGACTAACCCTCTCCGATTAAGCGGAGGCGTCCTCACCACGGACGGACCCTCTCCGCCTCAAAACCCGCCCGTGGTGATCGGCCGCAGAGCGCAAACCCGCTCTGTGGAGAGCTAGCATCCGAAGCTGCTGCTCAGACGCCGCTCTCTAGCCGACTGAGGCATCCAAGGCGAAGTGCCCGGATGCCCAGTCAGGCGCCGCCCCCTTGGCCCTAGCAGCCAATGGCTGCCTTCATATCTCCCCCCGGCTGTACCATCTGGCCGGGGGGGGGATAACTCTGGCCGGCCAGCCCCACATAAAGGGGGTGGCCAGCATCAATGTGGATGAGTGGTGGGGAAACAGGGCAGGGAAGAGGAATGGAAATTGGCCTGCTTAAGCCTTGAATGGCTTCTAGTATTCTGGGAATGGGCATTAGATCCGGCTGACCATACAGAATGGAGGACAGGGTGCCTCTACCTTTAACCATTGCATAGAAGAGGGAATGGAGGCAGGTTTAGTTCATCACAGAAAGGTTTAAAAAGAAGCCCCTTTCTTCATTCTTTCTTCTATGCAATAATTAAAGGTAGACACACTGTGTCCTCCATTCTATATGGTCAGCGTGCATTAGATGCCTTTTTTGTTATAGGTCCCACTTGTGCCCACTAATAGCAGAGTCAAGTGGTTGAGTGCCTGTGAGCCTGGCCATAAAATAAGGTCATCCAAGAGGTCATGGCTTCTACAATCTCAGAGAATTCCCCAGGTATGTGATTGAAATAAGTGTGAAAAGTACAATAAAAGATTTTTTTAAAGAATTTTTTTTCAATTCTAGGACCTTTGTGATCTTTCAAGGACTTTTCAGAAGCTTACACAATATTCAAGACACACAAATGTAGGAAAGTGCTCAACATCTTTCCAGGTCCATCATCCGGGTTCACCAGTACCAACAGTGGCATCTGAACAGCCAGGAAGGGAGAGTAATTCCCAAACACTTCTCTCTTATTATCCCATAGTACTGAGGGAAGAGCATACATGACAGTGTGTATGCACATATGAGCACCAGAATGCACATGTGAGCACTGTGGGAACCCAGCATAGGACTTTATTCGAAGGCACCCACAATCTCAGTGCTAGCTCTGCTCTTTTCAGGGCTTGACAATAATTCTCTGCTGTTTTATTTTCTTTAGGGGAGATGACACATTGATTCTGCCCTTAACACCTGTGCTAAGATCCTGGACTTCATTATTTTTTGAGTAGCTCTTATTTTTTCAGGAGAGAAAAACAGGGTCTAAAGAAATCAGAAGTCACACTAGTTGTGTGAATCTATCAGTTTAAGCCTATGGCTGAGAGCACTTGAAGAATGCAATTGAATCAGAACAACCTGCTGAAACACACAAGCACAGAAAGAGAGAAAAGAAAATATACTGTATTTACTCGAATCTAATGCTCACCCTTTTCAGCTGAGTTCAGTCTCCAAAATCAGGGTGAGCATTAGATTCAATGGTCAATTGGGATTGAGTAAATATGGTATTTTGATTATAAATATAGAGTGCGCATTAGTTTCGGTGGCGCATTAGATTTGAGTAAATATGGTATGCTGGGAGAAAAGGAAATAGCCTGTACCTAAAAAACTACTCAAGTCTTATGTACACAAATCTACTGCAATCAATCAATCAACATTATTTTTCAACAAAAAGTTTACAGAAAAATAAAATAAGAGCTGCCAATAAGGAAACATCCAATTTGCAAAGTATAAAACAGCCATAAAATCTAAAATTGACAGCAAAACTACTAGATAATGATAGCAGAGAATCAAGAGAGCAATAGCTACACTAACAATATCTGAATGACTTGGGGCACAAATGATGAGGTAGTAAAGTGATGTATAAAGTGATCCCAGGATCTACATAATAACCTTATTATACCAAGACTAGATTTCCTTGGAAGAATGTTGTGTTCCCAGTAGGGTAGCCAGCCCTCCAGTAGGGTAGCTAGTCTCCTCGTCCCGCCTGTGAGTTCCCTTGCCATGGAAGCCTGTTCCAAACTTCCTCAGAAGTGCTCTTTATTCAAGACAGTGCTCTTTAAGCAAGTCAAAATTTCTGAGAAAATTTTGCTCTTTATACAAAACGCTCTTTGTTCAAGATGCTCTTTATTCAAGGTACCACTGTACATGGAAGAAAACAACTTCTGAACATTTGTTAGAGTTGGCAATCATAATTCACACAAGTATTATTGACAGTGAGCTCCTGTCCTTAATCCAGCTCTGCGACGCCAGCTGGATCCAATTGTATCAGCTCTGCCTTTCCATTGGACTAATTCAGTGGTGTGGAGAGGGAGGATTTGCTGCTTGGGTAACAGCCTATCCTCAATAACAATGTAACCCAGGCTTTCGTGCTTCGCATGCAGCGTATGCAGCGCCGAGCACGATACCATAGTCTTCCAAGACTGACGGAGGCCTGCTTTTTTTTTTTTTTTTTTAGTTAGAGGGGGTGCAAAACACTATGTTTTGCAGACAGCTTCACTGTGGCATGCAAGTTGTATAGGCAATGGGAACAAAATGCAGGCATATGCTTTACATCTTCTCACTGTTTTGTATATAGTGCTTTGCACCCCCTCTACCTATGGACTGGTTCAGCGTGATCCAGACTGGATTCAAGAAACCTAGGAAGCTGGAGTTCAATGGCTGAATACCTGTTTTTCATAGGGAAAGTTTAGTCACACAGATAAGTTTTCTTATCTCTGTATACAACTCAGAATTGCACACAGCGATAAGAAAATATAAAGTCACATTATAACTCTATATCTCTATATATATAAAAGAGAAAAGTCACGGACTCACTCACTCACTCACACTCATCAACACCCTGCTAAAACCACTCGGCCTAGAAGCATGAAATTTGCGAAGGGTGTTACTTCCATGACGGAGGGGTGCACTAAGAACCAGTTTTCCAAAATTCCAACCAGAAGGGGGTGAAATGGGGCACACACGCATTTTCCTCCCTATACTTTGCATTGAAGAATCGGTGACTGAGGGATGCTCTGTTCCAACCCCCAGACCGAGAAGCATGAAATTCGGGGAGGGAGTTCCTTCTGTCACATGAACACCCATCAAGGACACATTAACCCTTAAGGTGCTGAAAAGGGGTGCAGTGTGTTTTTGTCCTATACTTAACATGGAAGACTGACCAACATCCAGCCAATTTGATGCTCAGTGCCTGGTGCACTGGGGGGTTGTTGTTTGGAGGAAGAGTGCCTGGTGCACTGGGGAGGATGCTGCAGATGGGGGGTTGCGCATAGGAAGATGTGCATGGGGAGATGTTGCACATGGGGGATGTTGCGATTGGGGGTCGATGCGCATGGGGAATGATGCGCATGGAGGAATAATGTGCATGAGGGAATATTGTGCATGGGGGTTGATGTGCATGGCGGGATGTTGAGCATGAGGTAATGATGTGCATGGGGGAATGATGAGCATGGGGGAATGATGCACATGGGGAGTTGTTGCGCATGGGGGGTTGTTGCGCATGGGGAGTTGATGTGCATGGGGAGTTGATGTGCATGGGGCGTTGATGCACAATGAGGGTTAATGCACATGGGGGGTCATATAAACTTTAAAAATAGCCATTTAAAAGTGGCTGCCAGATGGGCAGAGAACTGGTTGTTAATTTCTTTGAATCCCATCACTGGGTCTAACCAATGCAGAATAAAGAGGAAGTAGAACTTCTCGTGACTTGGAAGTTCCAGTCCTCTTAACGCACTCTAAAATGGCATTTGCCTTCTTTGCAGACACATCACACTGCTGACTCATGTTCAGCCTGTGATCCAGGGCGACTCCAAGCCAAGTATCCCCCATTTTATACCTGTGTTTTTGGCTTTTATTGCCTAAGTGCAGAACCTTGCAGATCTGCTCAAATGATGCTTCTGGGTTGACCAGAAAGGATGCTACTGATTTTCAACGGAAGAGAAAATTTCCATTTCTGAAATGAGCATAATCGAGGACATTTCAAATGAGGGTTCATAGAGCAGTCCACACCATGTCTACTCAAACGTAAGCTCCATTGTGTTCAATGGGTCTTACTCCCAGGAAACTGTCTTTAGGATTGCAGTCAAAGTAGGTTCCGTAGTGTCCACATTGGAGAGGCAGAGTGTTTGCGTGTTTTGTGGCTGAGGCTATGACAGCTTGGCTAAGGCCACTGTTCATTGATGATCAGAGGAGAGTGTTGAGCACAGGCAGGGCTAGCCCAAGACTTCTGGGTCAAATGGAAGAGGCTTCCAGTGCCTCCCATTTGGGACCTTAAGGCACACTAAAACAGCTGCCTTATAAGGGATCTTTAACTGATTGCAGTCAGTGCAGATGCAGAGAGTAATCTTAGAAAGAACCAACTGGGAGGTCTGATGGCCCCACTGCTGTTGGCCCAGTCCCCTTCCCATGCCTGCTCTACACTCCACCTCTGTCCCCCCAGCCAATAACCACCCCCTTAGGAGTTAAATTTATAGAAAATTATTTTTAGTGGTAATCACTTCACGTAAGGAATTGAATTTCATGCTTCTAAGTCCAGGGGTTGGAGCAGATTGTCCATCAGTCAGAGATTCTTCAGTGGGAAGAAAACATATTGCACCCCCTTTCACTCCCTTCTGGTTGGAATTTCCAAAAAAACCAGTTCTTAGTGGGTGTCTCCATCACAGAAGGAACACCCTCCCCAAATTTCACACTTCTAGGTGAGTGGTTTTGACTGGGCATTGATAAGTGAATGAGTGAATGAGTGAGTCAGCAAAGTAATTGCAGCTGCACAAGGTCTGAATCCAGCAGGACCGCCAGAGAGGGGAGCTTGAATTGGCAGGATTTTCTTTATATAAATACAGCCAAATACAGCAATGTGCTAGAAATGAAAGTAGCAGGTGAATGAGAACCAGTAGTGGAGGGGTGGAGAATGGTCAAGATGTGGGTCCCTGTGATGTGTGAAGGTTTGTCCTAAAAAGCTATCAAGACAGTAGCATATCCAGAGGGGGTTTTGCAGGAAGCTTCACCGCAGAGAGCAAGTGGCTCTCTTCCTCCTCCTTGGAGCCAACATGGATGGGATGCACAAAACAGAAGGTGTTAAAAAACCAGAAGTAACTTTTTGTGTCCTTTAAAGACCAGGGTGTTTGGGCGGTGAGGGTCCATCTGAGTATGTGCTTTATTTCTGTGATGCGTGTTGGTGCTTGCAAAAATCCTGAAAATTTGAGCCCATTCATTAATCCATTCATCTCTAAAGTACTTATTTATATTTTATATTTACCTTTTTTCTGGCCCTCAACACCATGCCAGTTATTGGATGTGGCCTTGTGGCTGAAAACTTTCTCCTAGAGCAGTGATTTTCAACCACTGTGCCATGACATACAGGTGTGCCCCAAATGACCTGCAGGTGTGCCATGAGACTTAGCAATTGGGGATTTTAGCCCTAACCAGCAGCATGGTATGACTTGTCAATGGTAAAGAAAAGGATGATGTGTCTTGACAATTTTAGCATTTTGTAAGAGTCACATGAGATAAAAAAGAGTGGTAATCACTGTCTTGGGGTATGGACATGCCTCTGGCTCAGTTATATGGGAAAAGAAGGAGGGAGCAAACGGAGGAAAATGCAGAGAGTTTTGATACCTGTTTTCCACTCACTGAAGCTTTTTCCACACTCCTGGCACTTATAGGGTTTCTCCCCTATGTGGGTTCTCTGGTGGCACTTAAGAACCCCACTATGACTGAAGCTCTTTCCATTTCTGAAATGAGCATAACCGAGGACATTTCAAGAGAGGGTTCAATTTATCAATGGGTTGTGCCCGACAGCATCTTGGATAATGTCTGAGCAAAGCATGGACTCAATATAAGAATGAGGCAAATTGTACAATGTTTATATTTTGAAAAACCAGAACAAGCAAAGTACTATGTCTACATTTTGAAGGAACATTACACACAAAACAGCAGAAATTTATCAAACCTATTTTGATGCAAAAAGGAACTTAATATTTGTTGACAGACTGAGAACAAATCCAACTTTAACACTCCTCAACTTTAGATTTCTCTCTGGAGTGGATTCTCTGATGACACTTAAGAACCCCATTAGGACTGAAGCTTTCTCCACATTCCTGGCACTTATAAAGTTTTTCTCCTGTGTGGGTTCTGTGGTGGCACTTAAGCTGATAACTCTTAATGAAGCTCTTTCCACACTCCTGGCACTTATAGGGTTTCTCCCCTGTGTGGGTTCTCTGATGACACTTAAGAACCCCACCACGACCGAAGCTCTTTCCACACTCCTGGCACTTATAGGGTTTCTCCCCCGAGTGGATTCTCTGATGACACTTAAGAACCCCACCATGACTGAAGCTTTCTCCACATTCCTGGCACTTATAAGGTTTCTCTCCTGTGTGGGTTCTCTGGTGGCACTTAAGCTGATAACTCTTATTGAAGCTCTTTCCACACTCCTGGCACTTGTATGGTTTCTCCCCTGTGTGGGTTCTATGGTGATACCTTAGTTCCCCACTCTGAATGAAGCTTTCTCCACATTCCAGGCACTTAAAGGGTTTCTCCCGTGTGGGTTCTCCAGTGACACTTAAGATGAGAACTCTGATTGAAGTTCTTTCCACACTCACGGCACATATAGCGTTTCTTCCCTGTGTGGGTTCTCTTATGGCACTTAAGATCCACACTCTGTTGGAAGCTCTTTCCACACTCCTGGCACTTATAGGGTTTCTCCCCTGTGTGGGTTCCTTGGTGGCGCTTACGTTGAAAACTGTTATTGAAGCTCTTTCCACACTCCTGGCTCTTATAGGGTTTCTCCCCTGTGTGGGTTCTCTGGTGGCTCTTAAGCTGATAACTCTTTTTGAAGCTCTTTCCACACTCCTGGCACTTAATGGGGTTCTTCCCTGCTTTGGATCTTTGAGGTGAAGATAAAGACTGCTCTCTCTTTCTTCCAGTCCAGTCCCAAAATGATGCTGTGGAGAGAAGAAATTTAGTGAGATACTAAAGGGAGAAACTGCAGGTATTTGGGGATATCTGATGTCTGTGACCCCACAGAGCTCCTAAGTCAGGGAGGAACAGCACATTTAAGAAACAAAAGAGGGATATGAATGAATGAATGAATGAATGAATGAATGAATGAATGAATGAATGAATGAATGGAACCCCCTTCAGGCAGTGAGCCAGTTAGGCAACTGGTAACTGGCTGCAGACCAAGGGATGCTGTCAGTGATGGGCTTCAAAGAAATTAACAACCGGTTCTCTGCCCATCTGGCAGCCACTTTTAAATGGATATTTTTAAACTTTATATGTCCTATCTCTTGTTAACCGGTTCTATAGAGTAGGTGCGAACCTGCTGGAGCCCACCACTGGATGCTGTAGAGGCTCCACTTCACCATATTTCTATTTTCCTGGGTTGTGATTACACCTCACAGGCTCTGCTTTGGGGCTGTAAAGCTGCTGTCACTTGGCCTGGTCACACCACCACAAGATGGGGAGCAGTGGTACTTTGGAGGGCCCACATAGAGGCTGTGGTGGCTTCACCTCCCCTCTGATGATTATGATGTAGAAATACATTGTGTTACAGTGTCAGGATCAGACAGGACCACATCTGAGCTGCCCAGTGTCTGATTTTTCCAGTGCAGGGACCTCCGTCCTTGAATGACTAGATGGACTAGACATTGACATTTGAAGTATGGTAGGTCTATGTATTTTGTGCCATACACTAAACCAAGATCTGAGCTCTACAGAGCTGTAGTGGCTCAGTGGTTAAAGATGCTGTGCCTTTCAACCTAAAGATCAGCCAGTGGCAGTTTGAGACCCGAGTACGGCACAATGGAGGGAACTCCTGTTACTTGCCCGGCTCCTGCCAATCCAGCAGTTCAAAAGCATGCAAGTAGATAAATAGGATACAACTTGGCAATAGGGCTCTGCAACAGGCCTGTAGGTTTCCTCGACATGGCATCAAAAGGTGGATGATACAACCTCAATCCAGCGTGGCAGACCATGCTACCACCAACACTGAAGACCTTTCCTTTGGGAGGGGGTGGGGAGTTATCAGGCATACTGGCAACCACGTCCAGGTCATGTAGCCTGGCCACCAATTCCCCCTGGCAATATCCATTACAGCAGAGGTTCCTAATGACCTTTATCCAGAAAGCCCAGAGGATCCTCCTTACCCACAAAGAGCACATTTTCATAATTCTCAGTCATGACTGCCTCATAAAGTTGCCTTTGGAGTGGATGAAGCAGAGCCCATTCTTCGCAGCTGAAACACAGAGCGACGTCTGCAAATGAAATGGGGCCCTGAAACAAAAAGGAGAAACGTCCTATTATTTAAGTTAGCCATGACTGCAATTCAGAGAGAGAACTGTATTCCTGTTTTTCTGAAAGGGCTAACATTTCTCAGTTACACAACATTTCTGCACTTTGCTTTGCAATTTCCACCTTTGGGTTTCCAGCTCCAACGAAGATTTCCTGAAAGGAGGCTCAGAGGATACTGTAAAGTAGGGGATTTCAGTCATCACAAGGGATCCCCTGCTGAAGATACCATGACAAGAACTGGGGAGAAGAAACCTTTACTCACAGTGCTCAAGAACCCTGGCCCTTGAGATGTGGGGTCCCACAGGGTTCCGTTCTGCCCCCCAAGCTATTTAACATCTACATGAAACCGCTGGGAGAGATAATCTAGCAACTTATAGTGGGGTGTCACCTGTATGCTCAGGACACCCAGCTCTATACCTTCTTTCCACCACATTCAGAAGCACGTCGGAGCATTGTCGGAAGGAAGTTGGGACCTGGATGAGGCTAACAAACTGAGATTGAATCCAGTCAAGACAGAGGTTCTCCTGGTCAGGAAATCCATGAGGAAAGTGCCAGAACACAGTCCTGTGCTGAATGGGGTTGACTTCCTCTGAAGGATCAGGTCCATAACTTGGGAGTCTGTCTGGGTTTGCAAGTCTGTCTGGGTTTGCAATGGCCAGAGGAGCCGTTGCCTAGCTTCTGTTTGTGTGCCAGCTGTGGCTGTATTTACACTGTGAGGAACTTGCCACCGCAGTCCATGCCACAGTGACATCTAGGTTAGACTACTGTAATGGGCTCTATGTGGAGCTGCCCTTGAAACTGGTCTGAAAACTACAATAAGTACAAAATTGGCAGCCCGTGTGGTTGCTGGAGGCAGGTGGTTTTACTCTGATCAATGGCTGCACTGGCTGCCGGTTTGTTTCCGGGCCCAATTCAAGGTCTTGACCATAAAGCCCGTTACGGCTTGTGGCCAGGCTATCTAAGAAACCGTCCACTTCCAGTCAATCCAGCTTGTCCCCTCTGGTCATCAGCGAAGGCCCTTTGACGAGGTCCGCTGTCCAGGGAGGTATGTGGAATGGCAGCAAGAAGCAGGGCCTACTCAGTAGTGGCACCAACACTAAGGGACTCCCTCCCCCTTGACTGAAAAACTGCTCCCTCCCTAGAAACCTTCAGCAGAGCCTGAAGACATTTCCTCTGAATCCGGCCTTGGAAAATAGCTTCAATACAGTGATGCCTCACGTAACAAATTTAATTCGTTCTGGAGGCATGTTTGTTACATGAAACGTTCTCTATGTGAAGCGGATTTTCCCATAGGAAATAATGGAAACTAAGACGACTGGTTCCACAACTCCAAAAATATTCATATAAAAATATTAACTGGATGTAAAAATGATGACAGAGCACCGGGATTGAATTCAAAACATGCATTCAGAGTGCATGATCTTATGAAGTCTACTTAGGCTGCAGTCCTAAAGACACTTTCATGGGAGTAAGACCCATTGAACACAATGGGGCTTACTTCTGGGTAGACATGGTTAGGAGGCTGCAATCCAAGACACCTTCAAAGAGTCTCCCCACTTTCTCCTTCTCTCCATCCTGAGCCTCTCTTCCCTGCTCCCTTCTGGCTGGCCCTGAGCTGCTTCCCTCTTCTCCACTGCTCTTCTCTCCCTCCGGCCACAGGAGGAACAGCATGGAAGTGTTGCTTTCGCCATGGGCAGGTGCGCTAGCCAGCCCTGACACTTTTTAAACAGGCTGCCTGCCAGCGCGTCTGCCCCAACTGCCAACGAATGTGTTCTTTACGTGAAGCAGAATCCTAGAGAAACTTTTGTTTGTTACGTGAAACATACTTTACGTGAGGCATTCTTTACGTGAGGCGCCACTGCATTCTGGTTTTCAGAGACTCCGGGTTACGACATGATGCCACTGCTTTTGCTGCATTTACTCTGAGAATGTTATTGCTATGCTTTATTTTTATTATAATCTTAGGTTATATTGTATTATGCTGTTTTTAATTGCTGGATTTTATAGAAAATTTGATTATAATGTTTTTTTAATCTTGATTTCGTGCATGTCCCGTGTTGTGAGCTGTTCTGTCTGCAAGAGGAAGAGATTTATTGACCGACAAAGAAATAGATAGATAAATAAATGAGGAAACAGCCAGGATGCAGCAGAGAAAGGGAGGGGGAGGACAGAGGAAACCCCTGAAGGAGAAGCACAAGGAAGGGGGAAAGTCTCCTCACCCGGCTTGGAGGAGCAGCCGCCATTTCTGTGTCTTCACCAGGCTTGCTCTGCTCTGGTTCTCTCCACCTGTCAGGAAGAGAGAGGAGAAGCAGGAGTTTTCAACACAGGACAGGCAGGAGAGCCCAGCAGGCCCTTTTATGGCCCAGTCGGAGCAGCCCCGACTCCCACGCAGGATACATCACTCTCCTCAGGACCCACCACTCCACCCTCAGGACCCACCACTCCCCCCCTCATGACCCACCACTCCCCCCTCATGAACCACCGCTCTCCCACAAGACCCACCATTCCCCCACAGGACCCACCTCTCCCCCATCAAGATCCACTATTCCCCCCTCAGGACCCACCACTCCTTCCCTTGTGGGGCCTGCACAAGCCTCTCTCCCTGGGCTCAGGCCTGCTGACTTCCTCCTTTCACAGCCCTGGAAGACCCCCCCCCCCCACTCGCCCTCAAGACCCACCTCTTCCCACTCAAGACCCATCTTTCCCCCCTCAGGACCCACCACTCCATCCCTTGCGGGGCCTGCATAGGCCTCCCTCCCTGGGCTGAGGCCTGCTGACTGCCTCCTTTCACAGCCCTCCAGCAAGGCCTCCTTCCTCATTCAGGGTCAGAGTCCAGGCACAGCAGGGCCTGTGGGGAGAAGGGGGTGCCTACGCTCAGCACAAGGAGGACGAGCCCTTTGGAGCAGAACAAAGCCATGCACAGCCCCTTCCTACAAGCCCTCCAGATCTGAAAATCAGCAGCAGGGACCCATGCAGACCTGGGCTCCACCAGCACTTTCCCTGCAAGCCCTTCCCTTCTTCACTCAGTCTCCACTTCATGCAGTTATCATTCCCTACAAAGAACACCAGATGTGAATGGCATCTTCACACAACACAAGCACACATCTTTGGAGGGTCCAGAAGTATTGCAGCTCCCACTTTGGCTCTGGGGCCCCCTCCTGACCTCTGTCCAGGTTCAACTGAGCCCTTCATCCAAGTCTCACAGGGCCTGGTGATGGCTTCTCCCCCAGCCCCTTTGCTGCCCAAAGCAACCATCTCAGCCGGCCTCATCGATGGGCAGCCTCGACCAGTAGCGTTTTTGTTCATCTTATAGGAGAAAACCCACACCCGTTTTCCAGGGTTAGGGCCCTGCAACTCCAATGCAAGGAAACCAAGATTCCCTGATCTTCAGAAACCTTCCAGGGTGCAGCACATGCCCCACTGGCATGGCTGTCCAGTCTTAAGAAGTTGGTCAGGATTGTGCCCACCATCTCTTGACCAGCACTGCACAACCAGATTTTGAGCTCTTTGAATGCAAAACATGTATCAGCTTCTGAATGAGGCAGATCATTTCCAAGAATGGGATTCACTACTCCTGGCAGAAAACCCTACAACCTGTGGTCCAAGGAGTGAACATCTAGACACAATACCTTACACATGGCTAGTTTTCTATGGTTTGCTAGTTTTATATGCTAGAGTCCCACAGCACAACTTATTCCTTTATTCTCTCCACCCGAGCAGGATGAGGAATCATGCAACAACATGGGAAGATATTTATGTAAAATGTGAAAATGTAGAGTCCTATTGCTCTGAATGTAACTTCCTTCTAAATAATATGCTGATGTTCAGGGAATGTATGTTTTATCTGCATGTTAGCATGTGTTGGGAGGGAGCTTGGCTTCTGACCACATTAGTAGTTCATCCAGTAGTACCGAACAATCTGACGGGCTCAAAGTTCGGTTCAGATTCATTCCTGCTTCGTTAATTCTGTGCATCAGACCCCTTAGTCAGTTCTGTGCATCACAATTTATAAACTCAGATTTATAAAATCTAGAAATCTAGGCATTTCTGTGCATCTTGACACATGCACAGAACCATTTTATTTCTTGCAAAAGTATGCAATACAAAAGCTTCTAACTCTCATGTGCACACAAATGTGTGTGTGCATATATATAGACATCTATGTGTGTGTGCATATATATAGACATCTATGTGTGTGTGCATATATATAGACATCTATGTGATTAATTTCTGTATTAATGAAAGCTGAAAGACTGATAAGCATGAATGCATCTCTTTATGCACAGGCCAGCTGAAATCACTGCTCAACAAGCTACCACAACACTAATATGGAAGGCCCTCGCCTGATGCAGGGTGGAGGACAATTAAAATTTTATGCTCATTTAATCTTGTACCCTTTTGGAGCAAACGATGACAACTGTGCCCAATTTTCCCCAATGGCTGGAGAACCTTTATGTAACCTTGCTGAATCTACCAAACTCAATACACTTGGATGATGATCTCTCTAGCGCACGCTCTCTCTCTCCATCTCTCTTTTTCTCTCTCCGGGAATTGTACTACAAGGCTTTAAATCCTCAAGTTTAAATCTGAAAACATACACATCTTGAAGGGTCTCTTCAGCCCTCGTTCTTTTACCCTGGACATAGTCTGTCTCAGATTCCCGTTGCTTTCAAAACTTGCTTGAATGGATTGATTTTGCACAAGATAGAAATCCTTGAGAACGCTTTCTCCTACCAATCAGCCTGCGAACTGTTAACGTTTTGCTCTGGTACACAGCAAAATTGATTCTTTTAACAGGTGGAATTTTTTTTTATGGTATTTCCATCCCCTCTTTTCATGTGCGAGAGCCGCACTCTGTTTCCCGGTCACTTCCTTTAACAGAGGGTTCATTTGAGAGATCTGTATTGTGTTATTATCTATATGCGGTGCTGTGGTTTTCTTGCGCAAAGGCAGTTTATCTTATTAAAGTTACGCTCTTTGAGAGAGATTCATTTAAGTGTGACCTGGTGTATTATTCTTGGAGCCTCTTGCGTGCTGTATTGGACATTTGAGAGGTGTAGAAGTTTCAAGTGTATTTAAGCAAGGGCACTTTCTGGCGCTATTTCTATAATTTTCATTGAGTTTAAATGGCTTTCTGGGCCTTCAGAATTGTTTGATGACTCTTTGGCCTTCTACGAGCACAATCCTAATCGTGTCTACTCAGAAGTAAGACCCATTGTGTTCAATGGGTCTTACTCCCAGGAAAGTGTCTTTAGGATTGCAGCCTAAGCCCTGCAAATATTTGAACAATAGTTTCAAAATATTTCTCAGTAGACAGACAGACGGACAGATAGATTGATAGATCTCCTCTCATGAAGTGGCATGATAACAGTGGGCTGAGGCTGCAATCCTAAGAGCACTTTCCTGGGAGTAAGACCAACTGAACAGAGTGGGGCTTACTTCTGAGTAGACACAATTAGAATTGCACTGTTAGTGCAATCATCCTCCTGCCATCGATTTTCTTGGTTTTTTTTTCTATTTTTGATACAATTGTGATATTCCAATGGGGTTTGTTTCATTGGATTCTGCTGAATACTGCATACCAGTTTGTATATAACATAATTTTTATATATCAACTGATGATCTATATAATTTAAAAAACTATTTTAAAAAAAGTTTTGACCAGTAGCAGTGTCGCTGCCCTGTGCATGTCTCCCAATGCTGCCCTTCACCCCTCCTAGTGAAGCTACTGATCATAATATAGTAAAACATGATTTATATGATAACATTATTTTATCATAAGCAGTCTCCAGGACCCTTTAGACACTTTAGTCAATTTAAAAATAAATTTAAAAATAAATCCAACTTAATAAATTAATCAATTGCATGGGTATTTTAGACTGGAAAGCCTCATTGTTTACAAAGTACTGATTAACAGCTGCTGTACCTTTAACAGGAGTTTCATATACAGGAATTAACAGATAAAAAGCTTCCCAGCATGGAGATTAACAGAATCCCTTGCTTATTACTACAAAACAAGCTGCTATTAACAGCATAGCCGCAGGAACCAGCTGAAAAGTCCACTTTCTACTTTCATGTGTCCTTATATGACAGATACTATTTTAGTTTTCATGTGTTCAGTAGTCGCATGTCTTCACCAGGGACAATCCCTATGTACTTGTACTACTCACTAGAAATGTCACTGTGCCTATTTTGACCATGACTTGCCTTGTTGAAAACTAGTTTGTGTTGGTTACTAGATTTAGATTTTTCATTCTTCAGGGGCTCTAGATTTCTTATAATTATTAAAAGCATATATTGTACATAATAGCCTGTTAAAAGTACACATTTCCCCAAATGTAGTCATTTATAATGATAGCATCAAGTCTAATATATTAAAAATAAAATATCAAAATGAATGGGGACCCCCCTGAAATTGGCTTGTAACCCAACTAGTGGGTCTTGACCCATAATTTGAGCTACAGAAGGTGAACTCAAAGCTAAATCTGAGTGAGTGAATACATTCTGTCCCTAATCCACATGTTCCACATACCCTACAATCTAGAGTAACTACGGGAGCACACAAGAGACATTACATGCACCCGTAGTTACTGCACCACCTAGTGAAAACCCATGGGAAATTCATATTGCAATCCAGAGTAACTTGTTCTTACTCCGGAGCAAGGACTCCCTGTAGTTACTCAGGATTGCGCCCTAAGTCACTATTCAGCATGCAGCCTTCTATTTTATACCACACAGTTGCTGAACTGTACATTACTTTTGGGAATTGATAAATTGTAAGCCAATTTTTGTTCTTGGATGTCTTTAAAAGAAACACATGGATCATGATTTGCCCACTCAGGCTAGTCCTAGGTGATCAGAAAGGGTTAAATGTGTAGAAACTCAATTTTTGTTTCCAACTGCTAGCTGTGGTATTCTAGGTAATTACTCCAGCTTAAGCAAGGAGGCCACACCTTAGATAAATCTGCATCGCTGGTGTTTGCTGCATACATTTTCTTTCCTGCAAGCCACGGCTTGCCTCTCTGATATAGTTGCGCTCTGTTTCCAGTTTGGTTTTTGCCTTCAGCGACGTTGTACTTGATTGAACTAACAAATCAGAATGTGTTGACTTAGCTCAATACCTCTTCCATGACTGCCTGAAGCAACCACCCCAGCTATGTGGTAACTAATGCTGCAGAGGCTGAAGACTCTTTTTTCCATTCACTGGACAAAACTCCAAAAAGAGGGGGATATAATAATAATACTTTTTAATTGTCATTGTACATAAGTATATAACTTTACTTTTTAGGTGCACTTTTCAGGATACGGACTCAACCAATCGCTGGAGTGCTGAGCCGCTGCATGTAAATGCACTGCCACATCACTTTAGAAGATTTTATTAATTTGTTTTTAAGTGCAGATGAAGTTCAGAGGCTTTTGCTTCCAACAAGCCCTTTTAGGATTTCACCTGGGAAAGTTCACAGGATTTCACAGTTCAGTTATCCAAGGAATGGTGGCTGCAATCCTAACCTCCAGTTAGGTTGAAAGAAGTACTGGCCCATGCTGGCGTGGGGATGTGCACCACTTCTGCAGGGGTTATACCAGCACACAGACATGCACCAGCCTCCACACACTACCATGGGAACAGTGAGCGGATGACTTGTGCTGGCCTAAATTGGTTAGGATTGGACCCTCAAACATGTTATTGCCACAACAAATGGATGTGCACTTTTTGGCATCCATGGATAGTTCTAGGCACACTTAACTGCATATAACAATTTGTTGCTGAATGTGCAAAGCTAGTATATGATCGCAGCACAAAACAAATACAATGCACTCTAAACAGGTGCATTGTATCCAGTGGGGACAGCAGATTGGGGAACTTCAAAGGGGAAGGGGGATTTAAATCCCCCCTACTCTGCAATAGATTTCCATAGACCTACACCAGCTCTTTAGCTGGCACAAGTTCAAGGAGAGAAACGGCAGGAAAGCTGCCTACAGAAAAAATAGTTTATGCCATCGCACCTTTCAAAAGTCTCCCTACCTGTTCCTCTTCCTTCACTTCCAGTTTTTAGCACCTCTCGACCCTCCATTAGTCCTTTCCCACTCTTCCCATTTCCTTGATGTCCTTCCTTCCTCCATCGGTCCAGTAGGCAACTCTGGTGGTCATAAGGCCTTCCTGCAGGATGCTTCTCAGCACATTTCTGGAGTGACTTTTACATAAAGGAGGCAGTCTTTGGGATGTTACTGAACTGAAGTGCTGCCAGGATGACCAGATATCATAACCTCAAAAGAAGACAAAGCATGCCAAAATGAAGGACTTCCAATGCAGAACAAATTTAGGACGTGATCAAAATAAAAGCTAAAAATGCTAGTACATTCACTTGGTGTGGTTAAACACTATACATTAAGATAAAGGTAAAGGATGTTACCCAGCTAGTTGTAAGGGAGAGCTATAAGGCCAAAGAGTTAGCCAATTCGAGAGTGGCAATCCCTTCCACACTGAGGACAAATAAATTCCTAACCCTAACCCTAATCCTGCACTAATTCTCCATATAGGAGATCTTTTGGAATCCAACCATCAGCCATTCTCACAACATGCCCAAGCCAGCGTAAACGCCGCTGTTTCAGAAGTGTGAACATGCTAGAGATTCCAGCATGTTCCAAGACTGTGTCATTTGAAACTTTGTCATGCCAGGTGATGCCAAGAATACGTCGGTGTTTGGTGTTCAGCATATGGAAGGTGTTCAGCTTCCTCTCCTGCCATGCATAAAGGGTCCAAGACTCACTGCAGTAAAAGAGTGTGCTCAGGACACAAGCTCTATAGACCTGGATCTTTATATGTTCCGTTAGCTTCTTATTAAGCCATACTCTCTTTGTAAGCCTGGAGAACGTGGTAACCGCTTTACCAATATGTTTATTCAGCTCAGTATCTAAAGAGAGAGTGTTGGAGATACTTGAGCCGAGGTACACAAAGTCATGGACAACCTCCAGTTCATGTTCAGACATTGTGATACAGGGTGGTGGATCCACACCCTGACCCACGACTTGTGTTTTCTTCAAGCTGATTGTTAGTCCAAAATCTTGGCAGGCTTTGCTAAAACGGTCCATGAGTTGTTGAAGGTCTTCAGCAGAGTGAGCAGTAACAGTAGCGTCATCGGCGAAGAGGAACTCCCGCAAGCATTTCAGCTGGACCTTGCTGAAATGGACTTTGCTCTGAGTCTGGAAGGATTGTAGAGTTTTCCATCGGATCTGGTCCGGAGATAGATTCCCTCTGTTGCGTTTCCAAAAGCATGCTTCAGCATGACTGCAAAAAAGATCCCAAATAAAGTTGGTGCGAGGACACAGCCCTGCTTCACTCCACTTCGGATGTGAAAGGAGTCTGATGTTAAGCCATCAAAAACTACAGTGCCCTTCATGTCCTCGTGAAAGGACCTGATGATGTTGAGAAGCTGAGGTGGGCATCCAATCTTGGGGAGGGTTTTAAAAAGGCCATCCCTACTAACCAAATCAAAAGCCTTTCCCTACAATCCAGAGTAACTACGGGAGCACATAAGAGACCTTACGTGTACCCGTAGTTACTGCACCTCCTAGTGAAAACCTATGGGAAATTCATATTGCAATCCAGAGCAAATTGTTCTTACACTGGAGCAAGGACTCTCCATAGTTACTCTGGATTGCACCCTTTGTGAGGCTACAAAGAGTGGCTGTCTTTGTTCCCTACATTTCTCTTGCAACTGTCGAAGGGAAAATACCATATCAGTGGTGGATCTGTTGGCTCGAAATCCACACTGTGATTCAGGATAGATCCTCTCTGCAAGCACCTGAAGCCTCTTCAGTATGACTTGGGCAAGCAGCTTCCCTACAACACTAAGAAGAGACCCAATGCAGAAAAAATGAAAAAGTAGTGTCATTAAAGTTTTTCACTGTTAAAAAGCACTTTTTACTGTTAATACTGTTTACTGTTAAAATATTTTTACAAAACTGATGTTAAAATACTGTTATTGAACCTTAAAAGAAGCAGACAAGTAGAAAGTCATGTTTGTATGTTTGAAAGTTCATATCTTGAAGGTATGTTTGTACCTTGAAGGTATTACTATATTACTAGTTAAATTTAACTATATTATATATATATTTTATTACATCTAGGGTGCAATCCTGACTGAGGCCAGAGAGAATGGCCCAGCTAAGCTGGCCTAAGTAGGCCATATCCTGAACTGACAGGCCAAGTACACTGGACTAGAAACACTCTGGCTGGCCTAAGCTGCGGCACAAAGGCAGCATGCTCACTGGGCTGGTTTAGTTGTGCCATATCCTGAGACGGAGAGGCAGGAATGATTAGGCTAGCCTAAAACTTAGAACCTTTCTTTTGCTCCCTTTTTTCCTCTTTCTTATCATGAGCCCCTATGGGTCTACTCAGATTTATGCCTGCTCCTGAGATGACTTAACTCTGAGGCGCTGGGAGGGGGCAAGTCTGCCTTGGAAACAGGTTCTGGATATGACCTAACTACACTGTTCCAAGTCATGCCCCACTTGCTGCAACACACCCCTACTGAACTGCCAAAGCCAGCCCAGATCCATCTGTCTTGGGCCAGCCTAAGTACATAGACTTAGGCTGGCCCAAGCCTTTTCTGGTATAGGCAGATTCCTATCTTGGAATTAGGCCAGCCAAGTGAATATAGGCTAGTCTAACTGCACTTCAGGATTGCAGCCCTAATCTATTAATTATAAGAATGCCTGCGAGAGCCTGCTCACAAGGAAAAGGAGGACACTAACCCTACAATCCAGAGTAACTATGGAAGACGTAAGAGGCACTTACTTTGGATTCCTCTATGCATTTCCCATAGGTTTCCCATAGGTGGCACCGTTAACTATGGGCTAAATCCAGAGCAGTTACGGGTCCACGCAGTTATATCACCCTCTAGTGTTATCTTATGGAAAGTCATCCTAACTGCTCCAGAGCAAGGGGCTTATATTCACTTTAGGATATAGGCCTATGTTGGTGTAAAAGGTCCCATAGTTATTCTGGATTGTTGCCTCACTTCTTGTCCCAGGACATGAAGGTTAAAAAAAAAGATCAGGAAAGTTCAGGAAACAGAGGACACATCCTGGACATGCTGCAAAGCTGAAATAAAAACTGATGGAACTTGCAAGTGTCAAGCAACTAGGCTAATACAATAAGTCCAGGGGTGTGTCCTCTGCTTTGTGTTAAATTGCACCATGCTACGGGCAATACTGTACTATGCCCAGTAGCTGAGCTTGTGAGATCAGAAACCAGGTGAGTTCCTCTGGAAGTAAGTTAGAACCTTGTGCAGCTTCTCCTAAAGTTGACCAGAATATTTCATTTCTTAATGTCTCACTTCCCCAAGAGTAGAGGAAATCCATTTTGTAAATCACCACTATGGCTGAACTCTGTCAACCATTTCTTCAATAGATAGTTGACGACTATTAAAAATGTGTAATTGAATCCCTTGACCTCCGGTAAGCCAACACCTTCACCTTTGACCGAACATTCTGCAAAAAGCAAAAAGAAAAAAAAATAATGGCCAGTGTAGAACAGGTGCCCACAAACTGCCTGGGGGGTTATTAAAGACAGTGCTTTTAATATGGTCCCCTATTACATGCTCCCTATTCAAAGAAACAAGCAAATATGTTGCGGGTTTAGCTATTGGTTTATAATTGGATTATCCTGGCAGAAAGGGGAAAAAACAACTAAAGGTAATTATAGCCACAGGGAATGCCATTCAAGAGCAGCGGGACTGAGTAACTGATGCTGTTGATCCGCCATTGGTAACATTTGTCTTAATTTGGGCCTACTGTGTTAGCATATCTCAGGAGATATCAAAGCCAAAATGAAGCAATTTGCGGCAACTATAGCAGAATTATTCTCTACTCCATTGGATCTTAATCCTATCCATGTCTACTCAAAAGAAAGCTCCATTATGTTCAATGGGTCTTGTTCTTGACTGATAGTATTGCAGCCCTAGTGCAGGACGACTGGATGCAGTGGAGAAGAGAATGCTTATCCCTTTAACCATCACACAGAAGTGGGAACTTTGGAAGGTGTATCTCAACATGGAAGGTTTTTAAAAAAGATGCATTGGGTCAAATCCCTCTTCAATGCAATGACTGAAGGTCTAGACAGGATGTTCTCCATCAGTTCTGGTCATCCAGATGGATTATATGGGTGATTCCAGAAAAGATGGATTCATGAGAAAGGAAGAATAATAAAATGCACCAATGTAAAGTTAAAAGCAACAGATGGGGAAGTGTATTAATAAGAAGAGAAGGTTTTGGGAACTTTAAAAAGATGATATGAGCTATGCTAGCTGATCAAAATATGGGATGGGCTGCAAGCCATCCTTTGTGGTCCTTCAGCAGCTGCCTAGGATGAAGCTGTAGAGCAGATAAACAGATCCAAAAACATGTGTTGCTTAGGTTGTCGAGGTCTTTCCTCAAACTGGATCAAAAACTGGATCTCAGGCTATTTCCTTCAAAATGGAAAGAGGATTTCAGCTCTTTTAAGATCTTCGTTCAGTTCTCTTGCCAAGATCTGCCTTTCTGCTGCTCCTCAGGCAGACCTTAGAGGTTTTCCTAGGCCTTCTTGCTTAGGGTTGACATGTCCCAACAATCAGGGACAATCCCAATTTTGGGGGATTGTGTTCACACACTAGCAAATGGGAGGGTCCAGTCCTGATTTTGTGGTAGAGAATGATGGCAACCCTATTGAATCTTGCTTGATTTGAGAAACTGAGGCTGCAATTCTATATACAGTACACTTTCCTGGGAGTAAGCCCCATTGAACAGAGTCGTCTTCTGAGTCGTCATGCACAGGTTTGCACTGCTAGTCTTCAATGAGTCAGGGTTGATTGACAGTTAATATAACTGGATGAACTCTTTACTCTTTCCTAACACCCAGTCCTAATTCATTATGGGAGAGAACTGTTATCTGAGAGTTGTTAGAGCAATTGTTAACAGTCTCCAAAATACACTTGAGGTAAGAGAAGTGCATTGGAAGTGGATTAAAGCCATAGTGGAAATGCAACCCTGAATAAATTTGCTTTGTACTGTATATTTTGTTTTGTCATGGACCATCATGCTACCTGGACCCTGGGGATCTTGCTCCAGGCCCACGTCCAGGCCGGCATACTATTGATTTTGAGCAATACAGAAGCCTTTTAAAAAATGTATCTCATTGCAGCATATGGGTAGGCAGAGGTGCACCAAAAGTCTCTGTGGACTTGTAAATGCCTTGTGTTCCTACGGGCGCAAAAGCTAAGGCATCTTTATGCAGCAATGATCTGAAAAACTTCCCAGAAGTAGGCATACACTGTACATATTTAGGCATACATGTCCATCTTTAGGCATCTTTAGGCATTGTTAGGCATCTTTATGCAGCAATGATCTGAAAAACTTCTCAGAAGTAGGCATACACTGTACATAGTTAGTCTTGCAGCAGGAGATGAGGAATGAATATATAATGAATATATAAAAGACCCTCTATATTCCCAAATTGAAAAAGAAAAAAAGCATAATGAGAAGAACGAACAATGCTGAAACTGCACGTAGTAGAAAAGCAGAAATGAAATGTAGTCCCAGTTCTTTTATTCTCCTAGAGCAAGTGGTGTCACTAAGGTGTGCATCAGGCCAGCCTACCCACACCACAACTGATCTCCTTTAATGCAGCAGATGGTGCAATAACCTGGATGGAGGGCATGGTGATGTACCATCACCGGCCCCTGCTAGTTTTTAGGCCATACACTTTGATAGAATAGTTAGACTAGAGATATTTCAAATTGAATTGTTTCACTTCAATCTGCTGTAAATTATATATTGAACAGTATATATATCATGATGGTATTATTCCTACAAATTGCAATTACAGAGCTATGCTAGCTGATCCTAACCATATCTACTCAAAAGTAAGCCCATTGTGTTCAGTGGGTCTTACTCCCAAGAAAGTGTCTTTAGGATTGCAGCCTTTGCGTTGTTAAGATATTGACAGCAATATTTTTGGAGTGAAGCATCTAAAGAACTTCAAGAAAAGCCAAAGAAGTCTTGAAAAGAGGTGTGACGTTTTCCTAAGGGTCTTCTGCACATTCCTGACTGGTGCAGCTTATCACATTTCTTCCCATGTTGCGCATCAGTTCTTTTTTCAATATATTTATTTTATTTATAATAGTATTGAAAAGAAAAATAAAGATAAAATAAACAGCAGCAGACATGGTCAGGGGGTTGGATGAAGGGCTGGCAAAAAGGAAGCGAAGCATAAGAAGACTTGGATAAGTCTTGGATGGGAGACCTGAAAGCTGATAAAGCTGTCGTGATTCAACAGAACTGAAGGTGTTTACAGGTTAACTGATTACTGTTTACAGGTTAACAAAAAAAAGCAGGCTTCCGTCAGTCTTGAAAGACTATGGTATCGTACTCTGCGCTGCATACGCTGCATGCGAAGCACGAAAGCCTGGGTTAGATTGTTATGGAGGATAGGCTGTTACCCAAGCAGCAAATCCCCCTTTCCACGCCACTGAATTAGTCCAATGGAAAGGCAGAGCCAATACGATTGGATCCAGCTGGCGTCGCAGAGTTGGGCTAAGGACAGGAGCTCACCCTGTCTTGTGGGGCCGACCTGAGTCTTGAACCCTGGCCTGCTGGTTAACAGGCACACTAGGCTTGCGCCACCCACAGCCACAATTAAGTGTCCTGTTGAGTGTATTGGATTGAACTAGATGTGGGGCCCGTAGGCATGCTACCCAATAGGGAACAATTGGTCCCATTAAAGCCAGCCCTCACTATCGCCATCTCTTTTTTTATCTCTGAAGCCCCACATGCCTAGGAATGCCTCCTCTCACCCTCCAACTACCCACCCCACACTGTTTGGGACTTAACTCGATTTCTTTAAAAGCCTGAAAATGAACTCTGGTGTTTGTTTTTTTTTCTTTCAGATGCACCTGCTTTTGGAATATCTTGCAGCAGAATATTGCCAAAACTGATCTTTGTCTTAATCTGTGTCAATACATTTCTGGGCGTTCATGCAAAATGTACCATGTCCCAATAGACAAATCCAGGTTGAACTCTGGAGAGGTTTGACCCTACGACTGTGCAGGTAAAAGATACGGTCAGCTACACAGAATCAAACCTCGTCTGGATGCAAGCCTTTTTCTGTTGACACTTTCCTCCCTTTTATCTTCAGCAGATATGCAATGTGTGCTTGGCAAGTTCATAAAAGCTTTTAAAAGAAGTGAATTAAGATCCTTAACTATTCCTCAGTTCAAAGGGTTTTTCCCTGACGTTCAACCATTTGCACAGGTTTTCAATTTGCATTCACCCCCCATAAAAACTAGGGGCACAATCCAACCTGAGCTAAGTATTTCTAGGCACTCTAACAGCCCCAGCCTATCTAACACCAGAGTATCTACTGACGGATCCTGTGCTGGATCCAAGCATGTTGTAGGTCTCCTTGGGGCTAGGGAACATTTGTCCCTTTGCCCCCTAGTAAAACCCCAGATCTGTTCAATGGGACTTGCACCAGCTATTTAACTGATGCAGATTCGAGAAGCTGTGTGTCAGGCTTGTGTGTGTGTCAGGATATCCATGTGTCAGGCGAGGATTTGGTAGATGAGGCCTCCACCGATCCCACTAGCCCCAGGCCAGTCCCTCCCCCATTCTACCCTCTCTACACCCCCACATCCCTAGAAATGCCTCCCTTCACCCTCCAACCATCCACCCCAAACTGTTTGGGACTTATCTCTTCTCCACTGGCAGTTGATACTACACTTGTGGCTTTCCTGCTGGCACTACTTACTTGTCAGGTGGCACAAACACATCTTACAGCATATTCGCAATATCCAGTGCCAATACTGGGGTGCCACTGGATGGGGTTCTTATTGCTCCCATGAAGTTAATTACAACAGAACGAGATCTATTGAATTGTGTGGATTAAAATTTTATGATGCTGGGCTGCAAGTCAATCTGATTTAAAACAAATGTTGAATTCATGTTGAATGGAATGTGCCAGGAGGCCTCTCCCCATATGGAGAGCTCCCAAAGGTGCACTCCCAGAGCCTCAGCTCACCCATTTCCCTCCAGCACAGCATTTGTCTGCAATGAAAAACATAGTATCCAAGCATCTTCTTTTGGTTGCAAAAGCTGGGCAGTCCCCTGTGCTATTTAATGTTTTAAATATTTTTAAATGTTTTTATATCTATCTATCTACAGTATTTATACACCGCTTTTCAACTGAAAAGTTCACAAAGCGGTTTACAAGAAAATGAAAAAAATTAATAGCTAATTAATAGCTAATGGGTCCCTGTCCCAAAAGGGATCTCAATCTAAAGTGCAAAAAGAACACCAGCAGAAACCACTAGAAAAGACATTGCCAGGGTGTGTAGGGCCCGCATATCTTTTCTTTATTATGTCTTTTATTGCTGTCCCTTAAAGGGAGAAAGGTGGGATATAAATAAATAAATAAATAAATAAATAAATAAATAAATAAATAAATAAATTTCCATACTAACTGCAAAAGGCTACTAAGGCTGCAATCCTAACCATACGTTCCTGGGAATAAGTACTATTGAACACAATTGGACTTACTTCTGAGTAGAGATGCTTAGGAATGCACTCTTATGTCAAAGTTATGGCACTCAGAATTGTCTCTTTGAATGGCAGCACTTCTTACCATGAGTCCCTCTGGATTTCTATGTGCAAGGCAGGAGCTCTATCACAGAGCAATGGACCCCAGTTGCATCACTAAGGTTTGCATCACCTGATGTTGGAAACCAGCATTATAGGAAGCCCTATAATAGTTCCATGCACTGGGCGGGGAATTTCCCCAGGCAGTGGGTGTACCAATGTTATGGTGCCCCATGGTGCCCTATGGTAGTTGGTGTTCTATACCATTGTAATCTACCATGGCTCTGCCCCTACTAGTTTTTTGGCTATAATATTTTATAGAATAGTGATATTCCAACAAAGTTTTTATTGCATTTTGCATGAAATTACACATTAAACAGTATATAACTTGATGTTATTATTCAAAAATACCAAAATTTTAAAAATTTTGGCCAGTAACGGTGTCACCCATGTGCTGCCACCTCATATTACATTGGGGGCTTCTGCTACCAGCAGAACTAAGAGATCAGAGGTCAGCCTGGCCAGACCTCTGACCAGTGGTCAACCTGGCTGACTCTGGCTGGCAGTGGACCACTGACTTAGAATCATAGAATCATAGAGTTGGAAGGGACCTAGTAGGTCATCTAGTCCAACCCCCTGCCTGCAGCAGGAAATCCCCCTAGAGCATCCCCAGCAGGTGCTCGTCGAGCCTCTGCTTGAAGATCCCCAGTGAGGGAGAGTCCACCACCTCCCTTGGCAATCTCTTCCACTGCCGAACCGCCCTCACCGTCAGGAATTTTTTCCGGATATCCAACCGGAATCTCCTCTCCTGCAGTTTGTACCCATTGGTTCTAGTTCTGCTTTCAGAAGCAGCTATTAACAAATGAGCCCCTTCCTCCCTATGACAGCCCTTCAGGTATCTGAAGAGGGCAATCATGTCTCCTCTGAGCCTCCTCTTCACCACTGCCTACTTCCTAAACATAAAAGTTAGCATGTCAGGAAGATAGAACTTTGGTAATCTTTATCCTAACATTGGTAGAAATATTGGGGAGAGTATTCAAGAGTTTGGACACCACCAGAGCTCAAAATTACAGGAAACCCAGGAGGCAGCTCCTTTAGCAACTATTCTAAGACGGTTGTGTGGACCATGATTTGGTGCTCACAGAGGCAGGCAAAAGCAGGGAGCAGGGTGTCCCACATCAGTTTGTCAACAACCAACTAATCATGCAAAGTGTCCTAGAGCTATTGCTTTTGGTTGAAGTGCCCAGTATGGTAAAATCACAATGTCACAGTGAGTGTCGTGATGTCACTTCTGAGAAGGAGGCACCAACTGTGATGGTGACCTCATGATCTCGCCATCCATCTGCTCCTTCTCTTTTGAAGGATCAAAGGAAAATGAATGCGGGGACAGCCAAACCACCCAGAGGTGGTGGACTCTTCCCTCACTGGGGAACTTCACTCAGAGGCTCAAGGAGCACCTGTTGGAGATGCTGTAGAATGATTCCCTGCTGCAAGCAGGGGGTTGGACTAGATAACCTACTGGGTCCCTTCCAACTCTAGGATTCTATGATTCTATGAAACCGCAAGCTGCTGAAGCATAAGGAGGAGGCAGTGGTGGCAGAGTTCTTTCTCATTCTCCTGGTATTACCCCATTCAAGGAGCACCCAACACACATGCATGCCGGTGATGGGAATCAAAGAAATTAACAACCAGTTCTATGCCCATCTGGCAGCCACTTTTAAATGGCTATTTTTAAACTTTATATATCCTATCTCTTGTTAAGAACCGGTTCGATAGAGTAGGTGCGAACCTGCTGGAGCCCAACACTGATGCATGCGCCTTTATTTGCTTTGATAGAAGTGGCTTCATTCAACCTAATGGCTGCGTTGGTCCTAAAAAGGTCCCAGTTTCAATCACTGCCATCACCAACCCAAAATGGATCTCAGGCAACAGGGCAAGGAAAGATTCTTGCTTGAGCCCTTGGAGAGCTAAGGCTAGAAGATGATGATGGGTGAACGGAGAACTGAGTCAGCCTCATCGGATGTGTTTGACTTGTGCTGTTATCAGCCTCCGTGCAGGCTTCACAGCACCTGCAGTACATAAGACAGCCAGCCCCACCCAGCCCTTGATTGGTACTTAGCAGGAGTTGTGCGGCCACACGGACTGCTGTTGACTGTTAGCTTGTTCCTTTTGTTCATCAAAATACTTCCCAGCTTGTTAAAATCATCTATTTTATCTGAGATGACAGGCTTATCCCAAGAAGAGAAATCTTAAAAGACAGGTGAGGTTCCTGCAAATTGAAGGAGATCAAACAGTGGGAATTAAAACCTTCAAAAAAAATGGAAAACGGAAGACCCAGGGCTTTGTAGCATTATAAAGGAGAGGGCTACAGATGCATGACAGCTCCCCAGTCTCTCTCTCTCTCCCCCTCTTTTCTTCTTTTCAAAATGAATTTCTAGATGATGTCTCAACATTTATCGAAAACCATAGACTCCAGAAATGGCTTCAAGTTTTGACAAGTCTGTCTATTTTCCCTGCGATTGCTTGGAGGACTCGCAGTAGGAAGTTTTGTTGAAGATTCATACATGTTCATACATGTGACCCCAGGCTATGACTGCATCGAAACACTCACATCCCCAATTCAGAGTTGTTCAAAGTGATGAGTGCCATTATTTAATCATTGCTGGTAATAAGTATTTTTGTTACTAAGTGAATATTGATTGCAGCCAAGCTGGAGCAAGGTAAAAGCAGCAGTGAGAATAAAAGAAAGGTGGACGAGAAAAGAGTTTTTGGAAAGATTTTTGTGTTCTTTTGTGTTCAAATCTAATGCACATCCAGATTTTGCAAACTAATCTGGCTGGAAAGAGTGAGCATTAGATTCGAGTAAATACAATAGGTTCCTGTCCTTGGGTTGCTGATGAACCAGAAAAAAATCAGTACACACAACCATAACCATATTATAACTACTGGGGTAGCTATAAGAGGTGAGAAGCAAGTTTTGCAAGTACGTGAATGTGCATTGCAAGCAACCCCTCCACTTCCTTTGGCGCCATTTTGCTCCCACTTTCCAAAATGGCTCAGAGAGAGAGAGAGAGAGAGAGAGAGAGAGAGTGAGAGAGAGAGAGAGAGAGAGGAAAGGGCTGCTTGCACAGCACATTTCGACACCTGCAAAACCAGGTCCTTTGCACTCCCTTTAGCTACAGCACTGATCATAGCCCCTCATGGGATTGGCCTTAATAGTCCCTATTTTAAGTGGGCTTGTATCAGAACTGCTTGTATGCTACTTTAGCAATCTAGGAGCCAGAGACTTTTGCACTGGCAAAGCACACCAGTGACATCAAGTGCAATCCTAACCATGTCTATTCAGAAGTGAGTCCCATTGTATTTAATGGGTCTTACTCCCAGGAAAGTGAGTTTAGGATTGCAACCATCATATATTAACAACAGTTTGATCTACATGCAACCCAAGGCTATCCCTACAATCCAGAGTAACAACAGGAAGATGTTAAGAGGCACTTACTCTGGATTGCTCTATACATTTCCCAAAGGTTTCCCATAGATGGCACCATAACTACATCGGTGTAAAAGGTCCCGTAGTTACTCTGGATTGTAGCATATGACTGCATTGAAAGACACACACACCCAATTCAGAGTTGGGGTCAGTCAGGCAATGATCCCGACCCCAATCCTGTGGAAAGCTTAACCTGTTGGTTTCAGCTCATTAAGTTGCTGTTGGAAGGGGAGCCACAGGCCAAAGCAATCCCTTTCCATCCAAAAGAGTGCACGCATGGCCTTCTTTTCTGCACATGCACACATAACTTGATAAGAGTTTCATGAAAACACAGAGTAACCCTACCATCCAGAGTAACCACGGGAGCACGTAAGAGACATTACGTGCACCTGTAGTTACTGCACCACCTAGTGAAAACCGATGGGAAATTCATATTGCAATCCAGAGCAAATTGTTCTTACACCAGAGCAAAGACTCTACATCTACAGTATTTAGGAAATGTCTATCTACATCTACAGTATTTATATACCGCTTTTCAACTGAAAAGTTCACAAAGCGGTTTACAAGAAAATGAAAAAAATTAATAGCTAATTAATAGCTAATGGGTCCCTGTCCCAAAAGGGCTCACAATCTAAAGTGCAAAAAGAACACCAGAAGAAGCCACTAGAACAGACATTGCTGGGGTGTGAAGGGCCAGTTACTCTCCCCCTGCTAAAGAAAAGAGGAACACCCACTTGAAAGAGTGTCTCTTGACCAGTAAGCAGGGGACTCCCCATAGTTACTCTGGATTGCGCCCTAAAAGAGACAATCAAATTTCAAGTGTTTAAAAATTAGTAAGAAAATTATTCGTCTTCTCTTCCCACCATTTTTCAGTGACTGGCTCAAATAGGGTAAGTGCAGTAGAGTAACCAGAGTGGAATGACATGGTTGGTATGGCAGGCCCTGCAACACACCATGTATGTGGATCCTCTCCTTCACCATCAGAGCCATTTGGGGCAGCAATGGCAACGAGCATGTTTTGATGCTGATGTCCAAATGACTCCAATGGCAAGGGGGAAGGGCTGCTTACGTAGTGCACTGCAGCATGTGCCATCCTTACACTACCCCACTCTAGCTACACGTCTGTGAAAGTGACTTGTAATAAGAAGCCTTGCAGAGATCTGAATTTTAAGTTTTATTTTTAGCCCCTCAGGTGCAAGGCTCTTGCCATTTGGTACCCACTAAACTATGTGCAATTATTTTATTGAGTGGGCTGATATAGGGACTCGGCTGTGTGTGACACAGGGAACAACCTAACCGCCTTGCGCTATGCATTGAGCCTTGGCAATCAGGCTCACTAATAAGTCTGGAAGATTGATATCAGCTTGAAAGGCAAAACCTATACAAAACAATTAATTAAGAAAGTTAAAACAAATGAACTCCTCAGAATAGAATTGGATCCCAGAGACGAGGTGGTAAATGCCCAGAAGGAAAAGGCTCTAATTGAAAACTGACGCTGGGAGGCAAACTGTTGAGCTCCAACATTATCTTATCAGAAAATTAGCAAAATGTAATTTTTATGGGATTTTTTTTAAACAGATGTTATTTTTAACCACATCAAAAAAATCCCCACCTCCTGGCTATTGGCACAAACTGTCATAATTGCTGTAATTTGAAGTCTGGGCTGCCGAATGATGGCTCTGATAGCTATCTCAGACTTGGGATATATTAGTGAGACAGCTGGGAGACGTATCTTTTCTGCTTCTTTTTTTCTAGATTTGGACTTCATTTATGCCTATTATTTAATCTCCTTCTTGAGAATATACAAAAGAATGATCTTCCCCCACTTGCCATGCTGGAAAAATGGAGGAGGTTAATAATATTGAGAGAGGTAAAGTTGACTGCAATTAATGTCCCAATTATACCTGTGCTTTGAAAGCAAAATTGTTTTATTTTACTCTGTATGTATATCTCTCCCTGATGAGTTGCACCACAATTTTATCCAGCACAGTGGCTTGTATTAATATGTTGAGGGCTCTATGCAACTAAAGTTAATAGATCCCCCCCCCCAATCTGATTAAGCTGTCTCGGTGGGGATTGAGATACATAGGCATCAACAGAGTTGAAGTCAGGATCTATGTAGCCATAGGCTGCAATCCTAAAGACACTTTCCTGGGAGTAAGACACATTGAACACAATAGGGTTTATTTTTGAGTAGACATGGTTAGATTGTTAATTAATTGACTTTATTTTTCCTTACTACCAAACGAACAAAAGATCCCAAAATGGAAGATCCCAAAACTGGTTATCCTTTTCCTCAATTTTCCTAATATTAAGGAATTTCCAAAATCTGCTATTACAGATTAATTTCCTTGTGTAGTGAGAACACAGCAGATTTATGGCATTTGTGGTTATTTACAATTATATGAACTGAGTAGACTAGGGAAGGCTCCGAAAGAAGAGGGACCACTTGCATGTTGCAATGAGGCTCCCTGCAAAACTCAGTGCTTTGCATCTCTCTAACTACACCATTGAGGCAATACCAGTCTTAAAGCATCAAACCTCCCTCCTCATCCATGCCTGCAAGAAACATCTAGCGGGGTCACCAAATTTTGCCTGGAAAACTGTAGAAACTCGGAACTCAATACTGTATCTATTTTTCTGGTCAGATTCAGATCTGCCAAACTGGTGCTCAAAGCAGCACACAAATTTTACCCCCACCCTCCTTTTTTATATATTGGCATGCATTTGTCCCAGGATTGGAAACTCAAGTAGGTGATTTGGATTCAAGTTGCAAAAATGTGTGGGTTTCAGTGACTTGTGAGTTGCATGCATATCTGCCTGATACATCCTCAAAACTGGCCAGGCCTATTTTTTTTTAGTATATGGCAAATACATGGACTTATGGTGAATCAAATGTTAATGTCCAGTTCACCCAGCCATTCAAGGACAGAGTGGTCTATATTGAAAAAAAATCATACACTGGGCCAGTATAAACACTTAATGGACACTCGGACACAATGTGATGAATATTTTGTCGAGGAGCACCAGAGTCATACTGAGAAGTAAATACAAGACTCCGCTTAAACTGTGAGTCCTGGCAGACACCATGTTCGGCATGGATCCTGTTCAGAGTTGACCAATGCTGTACATGAATGTAAATGAAAAATAGATTTAGGGCAAAATCCAGAGTAACTACAGGGAGTCCTTGCTCCGGTGTAAGAACAATTTACTCTGGATTGCAATATGAATTTCCCATAGGTTTTCACTAGGTGGTGTAGGAGCTACGGGTGCATGTAATGTCTCTTATGTGCTCACATACGTACTCTGGATTGAAGGCCTACTTCCAGTTTTCTTGCTCCTCCATTGGTCCTATTGGAATAATGTTCTGCCTCAATATCTGCAAGGTTTGATTCTGGGACTCCCTAATTATACCCAAAAAAATGTGTTCAATAAGAGTAGTTTTTGAAAAGTGTATCCCTTCACAATTGTTTAAAAACAGCTTTTCTTACTGTTGCAGTGCGGCAGTCAGCAGTTAGGAAATGCCTTTGCCTGGTTTACCCAAAGAACGGAATGACTGCTTGTATGACTGCCTTTCTGCAACAGTAGAAAAGCAGTATTTGCCCCAGAAGGGACGCTTCCATTGGACCTTCATTTCAGCACAAATGGCAGCCTTGGGGAGAAGGTGCAAACTGGAATGAGACCATAAAAGGGAAAAGAGATAAAGCACATATACTGGTCCCAATCCTGATCTCCCCTCCTGCCCCTGGTGACTGCTACTTTTCATTTCAGTTAGCAAAAATGAGCACACCAAGTGCAAACATGTGCTTAACGCACTATATCATTTGGTTCTAAATATGGAAGTGTATTTCCATTATTAATTCAATGGGGAAAAATCTGCTTCCGTGATCAGACATTCGGAAGAAAAACACGGGTTTAAAGAACACGGGCTTAAAGGAAGGAGTATTTGCACCACAGAATAGCAGTTATGCCAGTAAAACCAGCAGCTACAGCTTGACGGAGGTGGCATCCACACTTTCTCCAAATTTGGGCTCAAATGGAGGAGGGAAATCCCTATATTTTGAAAAATCTGACTACGTTCTACTTCCTAGGAGGCTTTTCTGCCTGTATTTAGCATAGGGAAAGGGATTCTATAAATCATCAGTCTGTGAAATTACGCTATTAATTCAACATCAAGGATTCAGAAGAATAAGTGCAATTGAATGAAGCTCCGAAGTGTACAGACAAAATATAAAGCACTCCAATTTCTTAGCAGGCTTATTACTATAGCACATCACCGATGAACTTGGGTGCTAATCTAATGGAAAATATGGCTCATAAAACATCATTAGCTATGAGGAATACCACACACTGGTGCAGTTTTACTTCCTCTTTCTGCAGCGGCTTTTCTGAGTACAGGAATTCTTCTTCTGTATTATACTATCACTAATCCCAATGCAATACCCATGAAAGATACAGTATCCTTCACAGTATGATGGAGAGAGATGGAGGTAATAGTCACCAAGACCACTTGGGATCAGAATAAGAACCAGCCCTAGGAACTGCGGGACCCAATGAGAAACATTTTTTGTGGAGCCCCAATTTCATAGCAAAGGGTTGTAGAATCTTAGAGATATAAATAATATATATAATGTCTCGATATAATCCTGGAAAGCCTCTCCTTGCTGCAGGTCCTAAGCCCTACATGGACTATATATATGGGGACACAGCCCCCCAAAATGTTGAAGACCATGGTTTTAAATGAAGGAGCACTCCTTACCATGACCTCCCCACCTCCCTAATTTGTAGTCTGCAAAGGCCTGCTTCAATCCTCGTAACCCTTAGATGATCAAACGGATTTATTGACCAGCAATTAAAATTTATGCAAATTAGGCTATTTTTAGATGGTCATCTAAGTAAAAGAAGTTTGATATGCAGAAAACAAGTGGAACTTTTCATGGCTTAAAGCTGAACAGAATCACCTGCTCAGGGATGCGATCAAAGTAGAGATGCAAGAACTTTTCTAACAGTTGGCAACCCTTGCAAGACTTACAATGCAATTCTAAGCACATCTACTCAGAAGTAAGTCCCGTTGTGTCCAATAGGGCTTCCTCCCAGGAAAGTGTGGTTAGGATTGAAGCCATAGATGATTTCTGATAGGCTGCTGCAAGGAGTTGTCTCCACCACTGCAGCTCAAGCTAGATCTCTTTGGAGGTGGTGGTGGGGAGGAGAAAGACGATTCACTTACATATATAATCTGTCATATTCAAGTACTCTTGGCTGAAGTGAGGCTACACAAGGAGAGAGGTGCTGCTTGCTGTAACAAAGGCAATTCAATCTGCCTCTTCAACTTTCCTCCTCTGCCTAAGTCTTTCAAATATGTATTTGCTCTGAATTTGTACCATCTCGCTTGTCAGGACATCTTTCTTTAGGTCGAAGCAGCTCGACAAGGCAACAAACCACAAAAATGTTTTAATTGCTAATCATCAAAAGGGGCTTTCTCCAGCTGCGACTGTAAAGTAAGAGGAAAGGCACACAGGGAGGTTTGAAGGGTAATATTTGCACAAGGGTGGTGAAAGCAGAAAATTCACAAGACTGAATCTAGGGGGGGAAGGATGCCGGATTGCCTTCCATCAGTGGCATAGCTAGAAGGGGGGGCAAGCATTCCGTTTTGGCAAGGAGCCTCAACATGGTGTGCAATGGCCCTTTGGAGCCATACCAGGCAGAGGAGCAATAAGTTATCTGGTATCTCTGACACCAATCCACATGAACTCATGAAGGTGTTTTCAGAATTTAGGGCCCAATCCTAGCCGCCCACAGTATGGTGCTGAGCCCTAGCGCTGGCTCTAGGACACAAAAGCAGCCGTTTTGGCATGGAAAAGCATAGGATTGGGCTGTTTTGATTGGGCTGGATTAAGCATAGGATTAATGCCATAGTTTAAATGGATATTAAAATTGTTTACATTTTAATGGAAACAAACAATGGACTTTTTATGGACAATGTCATTATTTTATATGGAGCCTGGATGCAAGAGGTAGTGTATAGGGAATGGTGATTAGGGTTTCCATTTTCTCAAAGGAAATTGTGGAACAGTAGAAAATAAGATGGGAGGGAAAATGTTGGAATGTTGTATCTGCTCTGAATCTGAGTAATAGGGCACTTTATCAGTTGAAATCTATAATTAATAACGACCTAAGAGTACTAAACAGCCCATCCAGATGGAATTATAATCACAAAAATGCAATACAGATCATACTTTTAGGAGATCGGATAGGAACTGCAATGTATGCACAAGTTACTGATGTTCACAAGGGTCTGTTATGTTCAAAGAATACAGTTGCATGGGCAGGTAGGTGCTTGTTGGAGATGATGTCTCCAACCATCTACTCAAAAGTAAGCCCCATTGAGTTCAATAGGTCTTACTCCCAGGAAAGTGTTTTTAGGATTGCAGCAGATGCCATCCTTCCCTAGAAATATTTCCAAGGTGTCTTTCCAGTTCAAACAATATATATTTGTTTGAACAATATATATTCTTTCTAGTTCAAACAATATATTCAATATATAAACAACAATAAAATGATATGAAAAGAAAAATTAAAAAAAAAACAACCAGATCAAAATTTTAAAGCATGGAAAAATAGAAAAGTGTTTACCTAGCATTCAAACTCCATCAACATAGAAGTGAAGCAGAGAAAAATAGATGTGAGAACAGGAAAGACATTCCCCAAACAGGGAGCCACCACCAAAAAGATCTGCCACTCAATCATATCCAGACCCACCTTGTTTGGTAGAGGAGAAAGGCCTTCAAAGAAGTTTTCTGGATACATAAGAATCATGAAGGTGATTCCAAAAGATCCCAAGCCAGAAGCAGCTTTAAAGAGAATCACCCGTCTCATTAATACTATATATGATAAGCTATACCATCCTGTTCACAGTCTATTCAGAAATCTTCCAGTTTTTCAGTTTTGCCTTTTCTTCCCTATGCCTTTTTAAAAACTTAATAATTCTTAGATTAATCAGAAAATCCAGGATGTGGTGGGATAAAAAAATTTGTATAAATCAACACATCTGGGTCCTGCCGGTCCTAAATTTCTTAAAACTATTCTTTCTGAAATCATTGAATGCTGATAAAGTGATTTCTGAATGAGTTTTATTGTAAGTTTTAACAAGATGATTTTTTTCTTAGGAAAAAAATTAATCATGCGTTTTATGAACCCCAAACCACCGCGCCACCTGGGAGAAGGAAACCACACCACATTTTTTTATTCCCTCCCTCTTTGCTCTTTTTTCACTTCACTTAGCTTTTTCTGCCTGCTCTTTTTTTTTTCTCATCACGGGGAGCTCCAGTACCTAATGGATTAGCAGTGATCTTCACAGATTGCTCACACCTGCAGTTCTGTCTACTCCCCTGTTCCACTTTGTTCAATCAGCCATACCTTGGTAAGTCCATCAGCTTCCAAAATGACATGCAAACAGAGACCCACCTGACAGCACAGCCTTGACACCTGGGCAGAAAGAGAGAGCAGGGGAGAATATGGACTTACCCAATTAGAACGACTGGGAGAACTACCAAAAAAGCAAGGGCAGGATTGCACCTGATGGGTAAAATTAGAATAGAACTTGCAGTGGGGGCCAAATCAAGCAAGGGAAAAGATCAGGAGTAGAAAGTAAATATGCACAATCCTTTTTATGCACCCTTGAAGAACCAAATGTTTTCACAAGGGGGAGGGAACCCTAGTTTTTTGAGCAGTGGTCTTCAAAGTGGGTGTCGGGACTCTCTTGGGGTCATGACTTTCATTTTAAGGGGGTTGCAAAAAGCTGGGTGCACCCAAAAAGCTGGGTGCAGCCAACTGGGCACCTTTAATATCTTAAAACTGGGCATCCATCAGTCTTGAAAGACTATGGTGTGGTGCTCGATGCTGCTTGCAAAGCACAAAGGCCTGGGTAGATTGATGTAGATGATAGGCTGTTACCCAAGCAGCAAATCCCCCTCTCCATGCCACTGAAATAGTCCAATGGAACGGCGGAACCAATACGATTGGTTCCAGCTGCGTCACAGAGCTGGGCTAAGGACAGGAGCTGACCCTGTCTTGTGGGCAGCTGGGTCTCAAACCCTGGCCTTCTGGTTAACAGGCACAGTGTCTTAACCACTTCCATCCATACTATCACTTCTAGGGGGTCCAAGCCATATTGCCATTCTCAGAAAGGGGTTCAGGGCTGAAATATTTGAATACCACTGCTTTAGAGAGCTATTAAGGGGAATGCGACAGGCTAGAAGTGGGAATAGAAAATTCCCCTTATTTGCACAAGGACAGGATACTTCAGGTCCTAGCCAAGGTGAAATTCACCCATGTTTATTATGTTTATTATAAATTCACCCATGTTTATTATACCATGCTTATCTGATTATTTGCTTGGTTCCACTGGCCATTATCAGTTGGCAGTGCAGATAAATTTACAGCAGCCAGGTGCAGGTACATGTAGTCAGTTAAGATTTTCCCTTCCCTTATTATTCCCATGCCTGAAATAGCTTCATCACACCTGAAGGCTGGCTGTGCTGCCTAAATGTAGGACCTGCCCCTTCCAAAAATAACTTTCTTATTTTATATACTCTGAAACAAGTTTATTTACAGAAAAGGAGGGCAACGCTTCACTAGACGGGCTTTGTTTCAGATCTGAGGATGCGCTATATTGAAAATGCATGTGGATGAACAGTGTTTGCGCATTCGGTGATGTAATGATGCTGCCAAACTCTAACCTGCAAACATTCTCTTTTTCATTTTTTTCCATTTTATTTATAAACCGCTTTGTGACCTTTTTGAAAATCAGTATATAAATACTGTAGATAGATAGATTCTTATGCTGCATTAAACATTCAGTTACAAGATGCCCAGCATGTAGAAGTGGTTAAGAGTGGAGCACAAGACTCTTGGCGCATCACATGTCAAATTGCATTGTGCTAAAGCACTGCATTATCATGAAATGGTTCAGCAATAAATATGAAACAAGATTTGCATTCTTCCTATGTGGCGTGGCTCTAAGGGTGGAATCCTAACCTAGGCTGGAACAACTCATTGGTCTTCCTTCCCATTCCTGTGGAGATGTAGGGAGGCCAGTGTACTGGTCTAACCTATCCCAGGAGTGGTGCAGAAATGCCTTATAGCACTTTTGTGACACCCCCAGCACGGGACTTGTACTGGGACTTAGGCTGGCCTAACTGTATATTAGAATTGCAACCTAATTCTCTGGTTTTAGCTCACATTTCCCCAGCTGTTATCTTCCTGGCTTACATAGACTCAGTGGTATAGCTAAAGGGGGTGCAAAGCACTAAGAGCACAATCCTAACCATGTCTACTCATAAGTAAGCCCCATTGTGTTCATTGGGTCTTACTCCCAGGAAAGTGTGTTCAGGATTGCAGCCTAAGTTTTGCAAGTGCCTGAAAGTGCCATGCAAGCAGCCATCAACCTCCCCTTTGGAGTTATTCCAAGTGGCCATGTAGGCAAAAGTACTGTAGGTAGGTGACGGTCATCAAGACACCAGCAATACCAACAGCAAGAAATCTGGGCAGCAATACTGAGTCCTCAGTGGTATCTATCAACTCTCTCTTATTACTGAACTAATGGTTAGCCAACCCAACACTGAAATGAGCTGGAAGAATATTGTGGTAAGAAAATCAGACATTGGACCTGCAGACCAGGGCAGTTTGATGATACAGTTCAGTGTTACGGGGTTTGGGTGACCATCCTGAGCAGTTTATTGCAGATCCTATAATCTTTTGGATGTGAGCAAGGACATAAATATGGTAGATGCAAAGCACTTTATTGAATGCTCATCTCAAGGCTTCTCCCTCCTAGTCTGGTTCTTGAGGCTTCCTTAGATATTCTCCCTGCGTTTTCAGGAGTGTCTATATCGCTGTGATGGCTAGAAGCGTACCCTTTTTGTCAACCATGAATACTGGTTGTTTTTTTTTTTTTTGGCACATCAAATTCTTCACCAAAACATTTATTTCCAATCCTGCCTAGATTCTGTGCTGCAGATCAGACGGAGAATTATTGCACACGGAAACCCAGGTCTTTGCTCAGATGGACGTGCTTTCTCATTTTGTTTCCTTGTAATTTTATTCTTCTGGAAAGACATAAATACACTTCACTATGATGAGTAAACACTTTAAGGCTTTAAAATCAATTGCTGTCATTGGTTCTATGTAGTGACATCAAACAAAAGTGTTAGGAAGAAACAGCTGACATTCAGGCTTCCTTGTGTTCACATAAGTAGATGGGGGCAATAATTTTTAGAGAAGGTTATGTTTGGGATTTCAGTCTGAGAATAACCCAGGTTTCAAATTATGGGAAGCCATAGGGGGCTTCGTACACTTGCCTTTTATGATGGCCCCCTTAGCTACATGACCATGCTGGGTTTAAGATCTATCTCACAAAACAGATGTAGATCTGAGTAGGTCAACAGAGAACCAGAGAGCAGAACTGAAGGTTATGATGAGGATATACTATTTCACAGTCGCCAGGTGTTTGACTGGAATTGGCTCTATTGTGATTTAGTTCCTATCCAAGAAACTAGAATCACAAAGTTCTCAATGTATGTGAAGTTCCCAGGAATACTTTTGCAGTTGGCAGTTGTGATCTTCTGGAGGCCCATTAAGTTTAGATGTTCCTGGAGACTTCCTGGAATCGCTCCAAGAGCACCTTATTATTGGAATCACAGTGGCTTTTTCCCCCCACATTCTCTGAATTTCTATCTGTAGGTCCTTTTACTGCATGATCTTCTCATGTTCTTTCTCTTGAAGCCGACAATCTCTGGATATTGCAGTGTCAATTATCCAGACCTGTTTTTCCTCAGCCTATCCTCCATATCAGTCTTCCCAGGCCGTTGTGATTCACATGCAGCATCAAGCACAATACCGTAGTCTTTCAAGACTGATGCCAAGATGATGGCTGGAGTGCCAAGTGGTGGTTGGTTTGAATACAGAAGACCCACATGATTTTGGCCTGTTTGTTCTGAACTATCTTTTCTGGTTTGTGGTCCCACCAGTTCTTGGTTGTGAGTAGGTTGTACTTTTGGCACAGATTCTAATGTATCATGACGGCCACTTTGTTGTACCTTTCCAGATAGTCCATTTGGTTAATCTTTCTGCAGCCACAGATAATGTGTTCCGCTGTTTCTTTGGCCTCCTCCTCCTCCTCCTCCTCATTATTATTATTATTATTATTATTATTATTATTATTATTATTATTATTATTATTATTATTATTATTATCCATAAATACACAGCAAACAATATCGTCCTGGTTTCATTCACATCACCAGTCGGACCCTTCCCAAGAGTCTAGGACTGTGTGATGTAGCGGCGTATAATTCGTGCTGATCCCAGAAGAGCGGCTTTCTGCAGTTGGCAGAGTGATATTTTGTCAATGCCAGTAGTTTTCAGGTGCCTGCCAAGGTCTTTGGGCACTGCACCCAGTGTGCCAATTACCACTGGAACCACCTGCACTGGCTCACACCAGATACGCTGTCATTCGATTCTTAGGTCTTGGTAGCGGGAGATCTTTTCCAGTTGTTTCTCCTCAATTCTGCTGTCACCTGGTATGGCGATGTCAACAAGCCACACCTGACTGCTTTCTATGATGGTGATATCTGGAGTATTGTGTTCCAAGATCTTGGAATTATTATTATTATTATTATTATTATTATTATTATTATTATTATTATTATTATTATTATTATTATTATTATTATCCTCTTCCTGTGTCTCTTCATCATGCAAGCCAGCCCTGGACAGGATTGGGCTGTATGTCCTCAAGAGCAAACAAAGTTGTACAGTAAATTCTTATTCTCCATTGGGATAGAGTTCCTGAAAATCCCAGCTAATACTGAATCTGCAGATAGGGAGATATGTTACTATGGGATAAATGAGGAAGGAGGAGGCAGGGATCTGCAGAATGAGTGGAGACCTTCAAAATAGTGTCCATGAATGGTAGGCCATAGGAAGCTTCAGAATGCCAGCAGAGAGCCAGATCATGCCAGCCCTCCGAGTTTCTCCTGGAGAAGGAGGGAACCCAAAGAACACCCACACTGACCATTGACACACTCTGCTTGGTGCTCAAACATTAAGGATATTTGAATTGCATGAACAGATTGAGGCTGTAATTTTATTCACACTTTTCTGAGTAAGCCCCATTCACTGTAATTGGATTTACTCCTGTGTAGAAAAGCATAGGATTTGGCTCTGTCAGCCTATACCTAACTAAATCCTCTCTCCACCACAGATGTAAGCGCATGTATTCTGCATCCTGCAGTGGGAAGGGACAGTTTGAAGGCCTCCTTGAAATACAAGAACATTTGTTTCCTTACGTCAGTGCAAGCCTCTTCTGCCCCAATGGGTCTCCTCATATCTGCAACAGCTATTTTGCTAGTCCATATCCACTAAGATCCTCATGCCACAAGGATCTACCTGTCCTGTTTTGCCTTCTGCTGGCCACCAGCCTATCCAGAAATTTCCCTGTTCTTCCTCCTCTGGTTCTGTACTTCCCTGCTCTTGCCACTGACTTACTTTTGCTGTCAGAGGTAGTAGGTTGCAGCAGTGGCCCTCCAGTCCCACCATCATATGTGGAAGACCCTAAAATGGTTTACAGTGGTCCATCCAGCCAATTACAAAAGCGGAGCAGTGTTTCACTGTCGTAAAGGGCTGAGTAGCCCAAACTCAGATCGGACTGTGAATTACTGACGTTCAAACCCAGTGGTCCTTTTCAATCACACTAAAAAAAAGCAGGCCTCCGTCAGTCTTGGAAGATTATGGTATCATGCTCGGCGCTGCATACGCTGCATGCGAAGCACAAAAGCCTGGGTTGGATTGTTATGGAGGATAGGCTGTTACCCAAGCAGCAAATCCCCCCTCTCCATGCCACTGAATTGGTCCAATGGAAAGGCAGAGCCGATACAGTTGGATCCAGACTGGCGTCGCAGAGCTGGGCTAAGGACAGGAGCTCACCCTGTCTTGTGGGGCCGACCCAGGTCTCGAACCCTGACCTGCTGGTTAACAGGCACAGTGACTTAACCACACTAATTATTCTGAAATGCATTTTAAAAACCATTAAAACTAGAAAGCCTTTTAAAAAAGCAAATTGATCACAAAGACAGGAGTTCAACTCTTTTTCCTTTCTACCCCATTTTTAAAATTTATTTCCCAGACTTTAACTAAACTTTATCCACCATCGTCAGTCAAGGCAGACAGTTGAGAGCAGTATTAGTGCAGGTAATTGTGTGGATCCATCAACAGCTTTTGTCCCCGAGCTACTGAGTCTTATAGTAAAGTGGGCACTGAACAACACTGTAGTAGATTAAAGGCAAAAGATCTTTCTCCAGTTGCTTTCCTGCTTACCAGCTGTTATTTTTCTACAGGAGGGAGCAGAAGCTGCCATAATATCTATAGGAATAATCTAACCTGCTGCAAACTATATTCCCCTCCCTCTTTAAGTAACGAAACCGTTTATTCTTCTCCTTTTATCGTCAAACCTTCCTATCTTGTCATCTGGCCCTGACATTAATTATGTGTGCACAATTTTTTAAGTATCTATAAATTTTGGGAAGAAAAATCTTTCCTTGCTTTGCTTTTTTTTAAAAAAAAAAAGAAAGAAAATATGCAACAGCTATAATTTCTTGACTCTTTGATCCCAGGTGGAGGATTTCATGAAAAGATTTGTGGTGGGAGCTTAGATAAACACTCTGGAAGGAACAGACACATTTTATTAACGTCTAATTGTCAATCACTGGCACCAACAAACATTCTGATAAGGGCCGTTGCCAAGCTGCGGAAAGATGCAACAGTTATGGAAACTTGGTGCGCATGTGTACAAAAGGCTTTGGTTTCCAGTTCCCCGTTGCGGCTATAATTCTGGACAATCTTTAACTGTGTAAGGCAATAGGTTTTCATGAGGAATCAGTGGTACCCATCTGGTTTCTGAGGCTCACAGTTTGGGAACCACTGCTCTAAGCACCATACCTTTTTCCAATAGCGTTGAGAGGGTGGTGCGACTGATGTGGGATGCACCAGGTGACACACTGGAGCAGGGAGGCAGGCTGGAGGAGTCAGACAAACCCTCCAGTGCGTCACTGACTCCAGCACGTCACCCGCAACCTCTCTGCACTGGTGAGAGGCAGCCTGCCTCTCTCTCATGCGGAGAGGTCGCTGATGCGCAGGCTTGAAGATTACGCCTGTGCACCAGCCTTCGACCTCTCCAGTTTTGTGAGAGGCAGATTGGCCTCTTGCAAGATTGGACAGGTCTGTTTGATGTCCCTGCGTGACTTTAAGAGGCACACTGTGCAGGGTGACCAGATGCCAAACACAAAATTCCTGAACCCCAAGGCCAAAATTACTAATCCCAGGCCAAAATTCCTACCTGCTGAAAAAAACTGCCATAAAATGTATTTTGTTGTTGTTGTTTTTTGTTTTTTGACCATAACCTTTGATAGGAAGGAGATATCTCAAAACTGATTATTGCACTGGATTCTGCTCTTCAATACAAATCCAACGACATATGACATGATGGGGTCCTGTGCACTATCACAAAGTTTCAAAATGAAGCCAAAATGTAGGACACCCGGACAGGAGGCTAAAAAGCCGGACAAATCTGGGTTTTTCTGGTCATCTGGTCACCCTGACACTGCACCTCTTAAGACCCTTTCCTCAGTTTCTTTACAGGCATCTTTGTTGCTGTTTTGTCCCTGTTTTGCATGTGGAGAAGAGTTTGGGAGTAGTTTACAGACATTCACCAGAGCTTTTCAGCACCCCCCCCCCCACCGCCAAATGCCACATTCTCTGTAATGCCATATGCTGCTATTTACTATATATTCTGTGTTTATGCCCACCACACAAATGCAGCCAAAATATTCATTTCTGTTCCAGGTAAGACCATCCCTTCCACAGGATCCCAAATATAGCCCAAAAGAAGATGTCTTTGGGTGCAATCCTAAACAATTTAGGCCAGCCTAACTCACCTGCTGTATTTTATCATGATGGATGGATGGATTGATTGATTGATTGATTGATTGATTTTTTTGCATTTTAGATTGTGAGCCCTTTTGGGACAGGGACCCATTGGCTTTTAATTAGCTATTATTATTTTTCCATTTTCTTTGTAAACCGCTTTGTGAACTTGTTAGTTGAAAAGCGGTATATGAATACTGAAGATAGAGTGGGGTGGTGGGAAGGGGCCTGTGCATTTTTCCCCCAGGAGGGTGGCAGAAGCACATTATGGCACTTTTGTGACACCCCCAGGTCAGCAACGGACTTGTGCTGGAATATCTGGAAGTTAGGATTAGAGCCTTAGCCATGGACACTGCTTAGGAATACTTGACCTGAGGTTGTGAGATGAAGATGTTTTGGGTAACAACCAGGGAAACTACAGGGCAGAAGGTGTGGCAAAGAGGATCATCCAAATGGCATTTCTGGATTCCTGGAGGATAGAAAAGCATTTCCTGGAGAATATTGAGGCCCGTGACCTCTGATCCTAATGCTTCAGAAGTTTAAAATGGTCATACTCCCTGAAACAATTTCTCAAAGTGCATCACAACATTGCACTGGTGTCATTATATCACTGCCATGGTTGCCACACCATGCTGCAACACCAGCTGGATCCAATTGTATCAGCTCTGCCTTTCCATTGGACTAATTCAGTGGTGTGGAGAGGGGAGATTTGCCGCTTGGGTAACAGCCTTTCCTCCATAACAATCCAACCCAGGCTTTCGTGCTTCACATGCAGCGTGTGCAGTGCTGAGCACGATACGATAGTCTTTCAAGACTGATGGAGGCCTGCTTGGTTGCCACAACTCTTGTGTACTGTGGGACTGGTGGTTGAGAAAGAGGCATTCTTCCTTCATGGCAAGACCCTTGACAGGTCTCATTCTGTGCAGACCACTGAAGAGAACAGTTATTAAGGTTTTAACTGTTCCCCTGCAAGAACATTTATTAAGGTTTTGGGTCTTCTGGTTTCCAGTGGGGTAGAACCTCCTCATTAAACCAGACAAAGGGTTCTTCTGCTCCCTCTAAGTGAACCAACATCTTATGTTGTAGCAATATTGTTTACTTGAGGAGTGGAAACTTTTAGAAACAGCTTGTTTGGAGGCACTTGGAAAAAAAAATCCTCCCCATCAGGGAAATTTACATGAAAAAAGGAAACGTCTGAAGGGTTTTTTTTAATATGTAAAACACTTTTTGACTGAACAATGTATGGCTGCAAATGGTGGGCTTTGTGTCACACATATGCTGTTTTTTTATTTCCTTTAGATCAGGGCAGAAAATGTGGCAGTTATAAGGGATTATTTAGAAATCAAGTCAATTCAGGTTAATACAATCTCTCGGGAAGGTTCTTTTTGGTTTCCCTGCTGAAAAATGTTAAAGAACAAGCAAGAGCAAAAGCCGAAATCAACATATTTGTATCGCTAAGCCTCCTGCAGCGCATGAAACATTTCAGCTTCTTTTTCAGTGACCTCAAAAATTAAAATCTGTAATTCATACTGAAGACGGGAAGACATCCCGTACATTTGCTAATGTTGCTCCCCAGCTTTACGCTGGTGATGCTTCCTGGAATTTTGAAAAGGTGATAGTTCCAAAAGTTTTATTTTCCCTACAATCCAGAGTAACTACAGGAACACGTAATAGACATTACTTGCACCCGTAGTTATGGCACCGCCTAGTGAAATCCTATGGGAAATTCATATTGCAATCCAGAGTAAATTGTTCTTACACTGGGGCAAGGACTCCCCATAGTTATTCTGGATTGCGCCCTTTGTTCGTTAAATTTTTCACCCAATCCATGCCTCCTGGATATAATAACCTAGATGGGAAACTACCTTGAATTTGCACCCTAAAATTGCATAAAATAAATGTAATTAATTAAGAAGGGATAAAATTAAGAAGGCATAAAATAAATGTAATTAATTAAGAAGGGCTGGTCCATTGGTTTTTGTTTCCAATAAACAAATACTGGTATACACTTGTACTGTTTTAATGGATCAGTCTACCTAGCCCAGTAATCTTTAATTTACTCACAGTGGCTCATATATATATATATATGGAGACCCCTTGTATACCTTCACTATACCTGCTGCATCATGTCAGTTCCTGTCTTTGAAGTGAATGGGATTCCTTCATACATAAAATGGTTGATCTTTATAACTGTCATGCATAACTTGTAATCGACCATGCAAAATGTATTTTTGACATGTGCCAAGAAGTATACACTGAGTGTTGAACATTTTTGCAAATCACAAATACAAGGCAAGGTCGTTTGGGGGTTTGTTGGTGACAACAGTGGCATAGCTAGAGGGGGTGCAATGCATTCAGTTTGGTAGGAGCCTCACCGCAGTGTTCAAAGGGCCCCTCACCATCCCTTTTGGTGCCATTCCAATATACTTCCATTTTGCTACCCCATCTCAAATTACCCTAAAATGGAAGAGGAGGATGGCCCCTTACATGCTTTAATGAAGCTCCCTGCAAAACGTGCTTTGCACCCCTTCTAACTGTGCCCAAGGATGACAACTTACCTATCCTATAACACACAATAACAAGAAGAGAAAAATGTCAGGTGTAAAATGGATTGTGTCCATTGCACTCATTTGATATGCTACAAGTAAATATTTGTAACGCTGCCAGCCCCTCCCTTTGTATTGCCCGCAATTAGCTTATCTTCAATTATATTTACAGGCACATGATGACAGTTTTTGGTAGCGGAGGTATTATGGGAAACTAAAGGAGGTATTAGTGGAGAACAGAGTAAAGCTTACATGGATATCCATAATTCTATTGTCTGTTTCTCCAAAATTATTTTATTAGGTGCAACATCTTCCTTAGAATGAATACAGGCCACTGATGCAGTTGACTACTAATGAAAATTCCTTTGTAGGATCACAGTAGGATTTTCCATTTTTCTCCATTTTATTGAAATTAACTCCCTGTGGTTGGTCATCGTCAGTGGTGGGCTCCAGCAGGTTCGCACCTACTCTACAGAACCGGTTGTTAATGAGAGATAGGACATATAAAGTTTAAAAATAGCCATTTAAGAGTGGCTGCCAGATGGGCAGAGAACCGGTTGTTAATTTCTTTGGAGCCCATCATTGGTCATCGTGATAATCAAATTTTGGCCACTCGGCTCAGGGAGGCCCCACTTACCTCCAAAAGGTATCCGCTGTCATAACAAGTGGCTCCGCTCTGATCATATTTGGCTCCTTTCGTATAATCAAAGGCCCGTGCTTGCTTTTTAGATGATTAATCCTTTTCCCCCATGAGCCTACTTGAATACATTAGCAAAACAAGTATGAAAAATTTGTTTATCCCAAGACAATCAACAGAAAATTACCTGCAAAAGTAATTCTCATTAGGGCAGATTCGACGAATGGCGCACCATATGGTGAATGAGAAGCAGCAAGAAGCAATAAAATCTCGCTTTGCGGCAACAGGTAGATCAAGCTTTGACAGTTTCCTTCACTCCCAAAGTTGTGGAAGGAAGAAAAACTTGCCGTTGTTCATCCAAATAAAAATTCAAGGAAGAGCTATAAAGCCAGCTCTCGATATGTGGGTGCAACATACAAAAGGTGCCAGATTTTGACCTACACTCACCAGAAAAGTTCAACTCTGAACAGGATTTGTACCAAACAAGGTGTTTACCAGGACTGACTTTTAAAATTGTGTCTAGTATCTACCCTTCAGTGTGACTGTGGGGCTCTTCGAAAAATTATTCATCACATTTGCTCGACTGTAAATAAAAAGCTTATACCAGCCCAGGGTCTGATTTCTTTTCAGTGTGGGTCACTCTGTCCTTGGATGGACTGGACATTGGCATTTGATTTACCATCAGACCATGTATTGTATGCACACAAACAAACAAATAAATAAACAAACAAACAAATAAATATGGGCATTTCCTTCTAAATAGCCCAGTTCTAGGAGTCGAATTCACACAACCAAACTGGTGGGCTGAAAATTGAAGCTGAAACACAAGGATCACTCAAGACATTGAGTTTGTTGCAGGACAGAGCCTAGGGCAGCACAATCTGGAACACCACTACCTGGATGCTATCTCAGTTTCACTGCCTCCTTGCTACCTACCTACCTACCTACTTACCTACACACACACACCTTCACAAAAAAATAACACCCAATGCCTGCCATGCATTGGCACATTGGCACAAAGGACATTGAAGTGCAGCACTTTGAGTTTCATTTACAATGATTTCAAACTAACTTTAAATAAAATAGTCCTGCACCTCCAAATTTGATGGCAACATAAAAGAAGGATGGTATGTATGGAAGGAAATTATCTACTTCTCACTCAAGTGAGAACAGTTTCTCTTAAAATCACAGAGTATATCATGCCAAGGTCTTTATTATTCCCTTTTATAGATGGAAATTTAAACTAAGAGGCAAACTGTCTAAAACTTGACTTTTTAACGTGTCTTAAGAAAAGTTTTTTAAAAAAAACTTTTCTTATTCATTCATTCATTCATTCATTCATTCATTTATGGCAAAATACAGCACCATAACATGCAATTATAAGATATATGACCATATGGCTGGATAGTATAGGGCTGTGGGTGGCGCAAGTCGTTAAGACGCTGTGCCTGTTAACCAGCAGGCCAGGGTTCAAGACCCAGGTCGGCCCCACAAGACAGGGTGAGCTCCTGTCCTTAGCCCAGCTCTGCGACGCCAGCTGGATCCAATCGTATTGGCTCTGCCTTTCCATTGGACTAATTCAGTGGCGTGGAGAGGGGGGATTTGCTGCTTGGGTAACAGCCTATCCTCCATAACCATCCAACCCAGGCTTTTGTGCTTCGCATCCAGCATATGCAGCACCGAGCACGATACCATAATCTTTCAAGACAGATGGAGGCCTGCTTTTTTTATGGCTGTATAATTAAGGCTGCAATTCTAACAACATTTTCCTGGGAGAAAGTACTAATAGACACAATGGGACTTTCTTCTGAGTAGACGTGCTTAGGATTGCACTGTAAGTCATTTAACCATTGGACAACAGTGCCCTTGATATGGTGGAGTTCCTGCAGGGAGTCAGAGTACTATCTAAGGAGCATAAAGGCCACTGGAGTTCCTTGGACAAATGTCAGCTAAATAACTGATATATGTCTGAGAAGACTTATTGATGGCCAGACAGCATACAGGCCGGGAGGCAATTAAAAATCTGTAACAAAAATCCTAACATGTCTTCTCAAAAGTAAGCCCCATTGTCTTCAATGGGTCTAACTCCCAGAAAAGTGTCTTTAGGACTGCAGCCTTTATCCTTTCTAGTCCACCTGATTGCCCCCCAACAGTATCATTCAGTGCACTATAGAATCAGGGATTACATAGTATAAAAGGGAATAGAATGAGGCATAAAACAGCACCAATTATTTCACATGCAAATTTTTCCTTGGCCATGTATTAGAGTATTAGCACAATTATTCACTGAAGGCAAATCCCTATTAGTACCTTAACCTTTATGTGTTTGTTAAAGAGATTTATACCCTACCCTTCCCATATTAAAACAGGTGACCAGAAATTTCCAGATTTGTCCTCTTTTTTTTAGTTTCCAGGTTCGTTGTCCACCAAAAAGGCTTCACTGCCCTCCATTTGGGCTTCATTTTGGAACTTTGCAATGGTGTGCAGTACCCCATCATGTCATATATCACTGGATTCATATTGAAGAGTACAATGCAAAAACACAATGCAAAAATCAGTTTTGAAATATTGCCTTCCTATCAAATGTTATTGCCAAAAACTAAATAATATGCATTGAGCTATATGGGAAAGTGAAAGTGCCCAATATTGCAGCGTTACTCATGAGTAGGAAAACAGGCCATTGTCTGCCAGAAAGGCCAGGCTGAGAGGAATCCAAGACCTTCTCCTCCTTTTGAGGTTTGGGCATCTGGTCACTGATGCATTCGCAAAAGGTGGTGTTTTTTAATCATTTAAGCATTACAACAACCCTGTGAGGTAGGTGAGGCTGTGAGTGAGTGACTGGCTGAGATCACCCATGAAGCTTCATGGCTGAAGGGGGGGGGGGGCTGAACCTGAATCTTCCAGGTCTCAGTCCAACTCCCTAACCCCACTAAACCATCCTGGGTCTCAACCATAATGAATATCCATCTAAATATCCATTTTTTAACCATATGAAGTATTCAATGGCATTGCTATATGGGGAGGGGATGGAGGGGGGTTGGCAGAGTAAATAATACAGGTTCTGCAACAACCTGTCGTGTAACCAGCCCTTCTCACTTGTCAGAATCATTCTGGGCAGTAACAACAACAACGTATAGAAGCATTTACTGTACTCTGTGCTGTAGCACCCTCAGTCCTTACCATGCTGCATCCCCTCTAGCTATGCTACTGAAAGTAGATATTGAACGTATATATTCCCCATGGTGGAAGAATCCTGTATAACTTTCCCCTTCCTTTTTCCTATATGATATTTAAAGTTATCAGTTTAGAACTTTTGGCTGTTTGCATCTTCCAATCCCTTCATTAGAGGACATTACAAATGCAGTGGAGTTTTATGTTGATCAAGACATAATAAGACATTTCCTGTTCATAATAACAACCATGGTAGTTTTTAAATGTTTCTTTTTTTCTTTCTGTCGCAGCCTGTATCTACTTCTTCCTACCAACTAACAGAAGGGTGAAAAATGTTCTCTAACAATTATAACTCCTTGGATCCATGTGGTATAGTAAATGGTAGCTATGCAATTAGAAGGAGCATATTTATAACCTGACAACAATTGGCGCATCATCAGGCATTTCAAAAATGATTCCATTATTAATAATTCATGCTCAACAAACCCATATGTGGGCAACGAAGCAGAAGCAAGGAAGAAAACGGAGGTTGATCTGTGAGTAACCTTACATTTGTACTGATCCCGGTGAAACCTCCTTACAAGGTTTGGCTTTTTGCAATGTCTGCACCAGTTCAGAAGGAAACTGTCAACCTTAAAACCTATTTGCTAATACAGCTTCTCGAATGGAATACTCTCTCTCTCTCTCTCTCACACACACACACACACACACACGTGTGTGCACACGCACACACACAAATACAAGGAGACAGGGTAGATAATATCATGTACATATCAATGATTCATTGAGTGGAATGGGGAGAGAGGGGTGCTTTGTGGGTTAAAGATCTGAAAGGGTTTAATTAAATAGCAAGTTCATCTTCTGCACTGAAAAAGGGCTGGTACAGCTGCAATTTCCAAAACCTGAATTCAAGGTTTTAATTAATGTTGGATTTTCAATTCAAAAGAAGTCCATAGAAATGAAGGACTTGGAATGGAACCAAGATCAGGGCTAGTTAACAATTCTCAGATGTATTTAGGTAATATCCCACTCTTCCTCCAAGTTGTTCAGAGCCCAATCCTGAGATTCTACCACTGATGGTGGGCAAACATGCCATAGGCAAACATGCCTTTGCAAACATGCCGTAGGCCCAAGTACCAGTACAGCACCAGAGCTAGATCAGCACCACCTCTGTGCTAGGACCAGTCCAGAACTGGTGCTCTGCAGCTTGGCCAGACTGCCAGGTAGCAGAGAGGTGAGTGAGAGGATGGGGGAAGAGTAGAAAGGGTAGTAAGAGTAGGGCATTCCGGGAGAGTAGAATTCTCCATAATTCTCTTTCACAAAATCGGGATAGAACCCTTTGTCCCATTTGCCAGTATGTGAATACATTTCCCAAAAATCAGGTTTGTCCGTTTTTCGGTACGTATGACGTGTGTAGAAGTTGGGAAGGAGGCATAATGGAGGGAGGAAGAGGAGGAGGGCAAGACTGGTGGAGTTCAGCTCAGTTCTACCAGATCCTGAGCTCTGTGCTGCAAAACTGAGTAGTCCATTGAGTGGCTACTTCCCTTACAGCTCAGATATGTTACCAACATCTTCAGCCACTGCAGGAGCAGCTGCACTGGCCACAGATGAAATAGTAGAATCACAGCACAATCCTAAGCCCCAGTTGGGCCAGCATAAGTTCCTTGCATTGGCCTGGGGAAGCACTTCTGTGCCACTCTCTGGGGGTTAGAATGGTGTGTGGGAATGGGGTGAGAGATAAGTTGTGCTGGCCTAAATTGGTTAGGATTACACCCTCACTTACAGTGCAATCCTATCATATCTACTCAGAAGTAAGTCCTATTTTGTTCAATAGTACTTACTCCCAGGAAAGTATGGTTAGACTCAGGCTGCAATCCAAAAGACACTTTCCGGGAAGTAAGACCCACTGAACACAATGGGGCTTTCTTTTGAGTAGAGATGGTTAGAGACCATATCCCTAGAGGGGATATAAAGCACTAAGTTTTGAAGGGAGCCTTACTGCAGCAGGCAAGGTACGCTGCCCCTTCCCTTTGGAGTCATTCCAGGTGGAGGGCTCAAAACTGAGACATGCACCTCAATTTTGCCCCCCCCCACTGCCTGTCATAGAGCGGGGGGGGGGGGAGTGCCTGCATGGTGCAGTGAGGCTACTTACAAAACTTTTAGCTATGCCACTGAATATTCCCTACAACAAAAAACCTGAACTCTACATTTCTTTGGCTGTGTGTTCTTCTCCTTCCCAGTTAGTTTTACTTTTCAACTGCTTGTACTTTATTTAAAGCTCATTTCATGTTTGAAGACATCTGCAATGGTTCAAAAGAAATGTATTAAAACTGAAAAATTGGATTTTAAAATTAAAAAATGAATATAAAAGGCATATTGGACTGCTAACCATTGCCTATTTACTCAGAAGTAAGTCCGCTGAAAACCCATTAGAACTTACATCCAAATTTATTTTGGAGTGTATCTTTATTCTGACACAAACTACATACTTTGTCCCCACACAAGCAACCAATCAAGTTAAACAGAATGACTGTGGACTCTAGAGAAAGTATTTTCTCTTCCCCCCTACTAATAGTCTTCAGCATGTATGATCTGATTAAGTACTCAAGAGGGCCAATTCATCACTGATGTAAGTTTGATTATTTGCAACACCTGTTTACGTCCTCCCCTTCCCATTTCTTCGGGGAATATTTTTCATTTTTGATGTGCATTGCTAGCCTTGTTAATTTTGACAGTGATCTTGGCTTCTGTCTGTACTGTTTCATAAAACCTGCTGATTGATTTATTTCCAGCATTTATCTTTTAACAGGCTTTAAGTTTTGCGGGACAGGTGCGCTTTGATGGAGCAACTCTAGAGACAGACAGTGCAGGCTGCTGAAGTGTTTTATGACGGGCACCTCCTTCCGTTCTTAATAGAGTCAGATTTTGCCACCCGTTAGGCCAGGCTGGAGTTTTGCAATCACAGCCCTTGCATCAGTCCATACACCAGATTGTCTGTCCATAAACATTATAGTAAAAATTTTAATAATGTCATTATTATATGTAATATTATTTATTATATAAAATATAATAATATGGTAATCATACCATAAACACAGGAAATCCAAACTCTGCCTGTAGCAGATAAAAGTTCACAAATGAAACATGCCCTTCATGCGCTGCCATAAAACCAGGAGATGCTGCCAGCAAGAGACTGCTTGGGACCTTCTGCTTGCACTGAATGCACTCTGCTACTAAGCCACTGCCCTTTTCCATCAGGACAAATAATTTTTCTTCCTTTCCCTTAATCTTGATTGACATCCGACAAGTTGCAGGTCGTAAAGAACAAGCAAAGCCTAGGAGCCCTCAAGAGCCTTGAGGCTAAATTCATGGGTGAGAGGAATAAAGCATTGTGTTCTCGCTGCATATCTACCTCCCATATTATTTTTCAGAGCAACATAAACTCCTTGTATTTTCACTGTTCCCTTTTCAGTGTCATGTATCTGCAAGGATCACTGCCTGTTTTGCAACTGTTTATGGGCAAGAAATCATCTGTAAGTTGAGTGAAGGGCTTTCCCCCAAATCCAGAGTAACTACGGGAGCACATAAGAGACTTTATGTGTACCCGTAGTTACTGCACCTCCTAGTGAAAACCTATGGGAAATTCATATTGGAATCCAGAGTAAATTGTTCTTACACCGGAGCACGGACTGCCCATAGTTACTCTGGATTTTGCCCATAGTATAACTTGTTCCACTGTAGCTAGAGGGGGTGCAAAGCACTATGTTTTGCAGGATCCTGAATGCCCCATGCATGTAGCCCTTCCTCTGAGCCATTCTGGGCAGTGGGAGCAAAACGGAGTTAAATACTTCCCGCTGCCTAGAATGGCTCTGAAGGGGCCACTTCCATGGCACATTCTGGTTCATACAAAACTGAGGCTGCAATCCTAATCTCCACTTAGGCTGGCCTAAGCCCTGGCATAAGTCCTGTGCTGGGCTGAGGGTATCAGAACTTCTGAGCCACTCCTGGGGGAAGGTTAGGCCAATGTACAGACATGCACTTCCCTCCCTCCATCACCATGGAAATGGGAAGACTGATGAGTTGTGCCAGTCTAGGTTAGGATCCTCCCAAATGTTTTGCACCCGCTACTGACTTGTTCCTTTTTCCAGGAGATATTGTTGCCTCCCTGAACATCAGAGAAGCATGTTTGGAAGGTTGCTAGGCAAGTGTTGTGTCCAGTGGTGGGCCCAGCCTGGCCCAAGAACCGGTTCCCCAGGCCGGGTCAGGGGGTGGGGCTGGGGCCAGGGGCGGAGCAGGCACACCACCCTCCCCAGTGCGCTGTGGGTGCGGGTAGGCGGGGCAAGGGGTGGGCCCCAACCCCAGTGCACTGCACATGCGCCAACCCCCGGCACCTGCGCAGTGCATCTCCTCCACCTTGAGAAGACGCACTGCGCAAGCGCCAACCTTGCTGAGGTTGGTGCTTGCGCAGTGCATGCCGAATTGGCACGCCGGGTTTTGTGGCCAGCCTCATGCTGCCTGATCGCTAGCGGTGTGTCCAAGGGAACATCCGGTTCAGGCAATCCAGCCCGAACCAGCTTGGGCCCACCTGTGGTTGTGTCTCTGCTCTTTCCTATTTTGGGGTCATAAGAACATAAGAAGTGCCTCCACTGGATCAGGTCCACCGGATCAGGTCAAAGGCCCATCTATTCCAGTTTCCTGTATCACACAGCAGCCCACCAGATGCTTCGGGGAGCACATATGACACCTGCATCCAAGTGCCCCCCCTCCAGCATTTTGAGGTCGTTCACCTTTACATACCCCTCATGGCTTGTAACCTGTGATGGTCCTTTCCACTAGGTCCTTTCCACTTTCTTAAAGGCATTGAGGCCAGTTCCATCACCATGTCCTGTGGTAGGGAGTTCCACCAACCAACTACATGCTGGGCAAAGAAATATTTTCTCTTCTCCATTCTAACCCAACATTCAATTTTAGTGGATTTCCCCTAGTTCTGGTGTTTTGCAAAAGGAAAAGAGCACATCCCTATCCACTCTATCCCTTCCATAGTTTTATAGAGTTCATTTCCTAGGAGTATGGAATCCAGAGTAGAAATCCATACAAAAACATATGTAAAGGAAATGGAGATAATGTCTTTATTGCATAACCCAAATCAGACCCTTCATTCTGCCCAGCAATTCCTCAGCAGTAGTGTACCTAATGATGATGTAGCCTGGTGCAAAGCTCAAAATGTTGATGTCACTGGAAATGATGTCATGCCCAGGTAAAGAAAATTAGGGAAAATCTGCCTCCTCCTCCTCTTCCTCCTAAGCAGTTCACCACCGATTTGCTCTGCTAAGTAGGTAGCCAATGCACCTATATGGTATTAAAGAAGAAGAGTCAAACAAAATGTTGTTGATTCTCAAGTACCCCCCGCCACCCTGGTGACAACAAATTCAAATTTAATTAAGTAAAAAATGAAAATTGTGACCCTTATTGGTGTGCTGAGGCAAAGAGGAACGGTTATTTTTTCCCTACTAAATATAAGAGGATCACCACTTAGAAGTGCCAGTATACCCTGTCAGCATGTTAACTTTTTATATGTATTTATATTTACTGTATATTATATATGCACTGAGAGCTGATTCATATTAACACCTTTTTAGTTCCATACAGTATCAGAATTACATCTCATCGACTCTCCGAGCAATCAGTATCATGGGAAAGTTTAAATTAAGAAAATCCATAGGCTTTGTGCTTTCATTTTCTGGTTAAATGGCCATAACTTTTGACAGAAATTAGATATTCCAATGCAGTTTGTGCCATTGCATTATGTATAAAATTATCTTTCGAACGATAAATACCATGACGGTATTATCCTTCATAAAAATCCAGTTTTTCACAATTTTAGTCACTAGTGTCAAGCTCAGCTTGTATCCCCCTAAAGCAGTGGTCCTCAATCTTCCTAACACCGTGACCCCTTTATAAGTTCCTCAAGTTGTGGGGACCCCCAACCATAAAATTATTTTTGTTGTAACTTTATAACTGTAATTTTGCTACTGTTATGAATCGTAATGTAAATATCTGATATGCAGGATGTATTTTCATTGTTACAAATGAAATGTGTGTTCTATGCACACATTGAACACAATGGGATTTATTTCAGAGCAGGCGTGCATAGGATTGGGCCCTGAGGCTGCAATCTTATCCACATTTGCATGGGGGTAAAGGCCCCCCTGACTATAATGGGATTTATTTCAAAGTCAGCATGGATAGGATTGGGCCCTGAGGCTGTCAGTCAGCCCCAGTGCGCATGCAGCTACAGGCAACCCTGACCTGGCCCCCTGCACCAGGGGTCTTTAGGTGACCCCCAGGAAAGCTCTAGGTGACCCCCAATGGGGTCCCGACCCCCACTTTGAGAAACGCTGCTCTAAAGCTTGTAGTCTGGTGTAACTGCATCCCCTGCTTCCCCACCCCACCCAGCTATGCCACTGCTCCTGAGTAATGGCAGGCAGGGACTAATTCAATCTGCCCAAGTAGCTGGATGCCTCCAGTAATTTGCATTTCATTCACAGATTTGACGCATCCTGGGATTTGTAGCCTGGCAATTCCAATGAAGACTGTAATGCGACACACATCAAGCCAACCGCTTTGAAAAGGACACATCCAGAGCTCTGCAAAATGTACATCGTGATGACTCTTCAGAGTCAAGCACAAAAAGGACTTGCAATGCAAATTTTTTAAAATCTCTCTCCTATCGCTAATATTTGTCAACTTTTGAAACCTTGAACTTCTGGATTTTTAGATCTTCATCAGCTTAAAAGGGACGAGAGCTTATATTTCTATCAACTGCTTGCTCCAGGCAACAAGCTGCGTCATGCAGGAGCTGAGAGATTCCTTTAGATAGAATAAATGTTCAGACACTTAAATTCCTAAAGTAAACATTGCCAAGGAATATGGCAGGAGCCCACACACCTGAAGGACACCTACATTACAGGCTCCAAATCATGTCAAAGAAGGTTTAACGGGGATCAGATAAAGAGGAACAGGTCTGAAACCTAACGTGCTTTCCCATTTTCTACTTATTTGAAAATCAGTTGTGGGAGGAGGGCTGGCAGAACTCTTCTTAAATAATAAAAAAGCAAAAGAAATTAGGTAACTAACAGCAGTTCAACTTAACTACACATAGTGTGGAAGCTATTTATAATATTTTTTTTTTCTACCTCCTTTCAAAGCCTCCCCAGGTGGCTCAAGTCAACTTATAGAACAGACCAAAAAACCATATAGACAAAAACTACAAATAATAAAAACCACAAAACAATATCAGTATTGTTTATCCATTTCAATATCCACAAATCATGAGCACCCCAGTGGCATGGCTAGAGGGGTACAAACCACTTAGGCTGAGCACCCCAGTGGCATGGCACCCCAGGCTGAGCACCCCAGTGGCATGGCTAGAGGGGTACAAACCACTTAGGCTCCAATCCTAAACACACTTCCCTGGGAGAAAAACCCATTGAACATAATGGGTCTTACTTTTGCGTAGACAAGATTAGGACTGTGCTCTAAGTTTTGCAAGCGCCTCAGTGCAACATACAATTGGTTCCTCTCCTTTCCCTTTCAAGCCATTTTAAGAAATGGGAGCAAAACATAAGTGAATACCTGGTCCTGAACTCTGGGCCAGAAGTCCTGGGACTAAGAGCAATTTAGGCCTATGGACATGCCAGGGCTTAGGCTGGCCTAACTGAAGGTTAGGATTGAAGCCTTAGGCTGCAATCCTATCCTCCTTTAAACTGGCCTAAGATCTAACACAAGTCCCATACTGAACTGGGGGTGTTACAAAAGTGCCATAAGACATTCTAGGGCAGTGGTTCTCAATCTTCCTAACGCCATGACCCCTTTATAAGTTCCTCATGTTGTGGGGACCCCAACCATAAAATTATTTTCGTTGCTACTTTATAACTGTAATTTTGCTACTGTTATGAATCGTAATGTAAATATCCGATATGCAGGATGTATTTTCATGGTTACAAATGAAATGTGTGTTCTATGCACACATTGAACACAATGGGATTTATTTCAGAGCAGGCATGCATAGGATTGGGCCCTGAGGCTGCAATCCTATCCACATTTACATGGGAGTAAAGGTCCCCCTGACTATAATGGGATTTATTTCAGAGTAGGCATGCATAGGATTGGGCCCTGAGGCTATCAGTCAGCCCCAGTGCGTAAGCCTGACCTGGTCAGTGGCAAGCCTGACCTGGCCCCCTGCACCAGGGGTCTTTAGGTGACCCCCAGGAAAGCGCTAGGCGACCCCCAATGGGGTCCCGACCCCCACTTTGAGAAATGCTGCTCTAGGGAGAGGCTTAGGCCAGCGCAGATATGTGTTTGCTTCCCTAAATCACCATAGGAATGGGAAGACTGCTGAATTGTGTGGGCCTAGGTTAGGCCCTACGGGGTGATATCATAAATGTGCCTATGCACTGGCCTCAACTCCCTTTGAGTGGGGCAGAAGTGTGTTACAGCAGCGCATGACACCCCAGGTCAGCAAAGGACTTGTATCCGGCCTTATGTTGGCCTAACTGCAGGATGGGATTGCAGCCTCCATTTCTGAAGTCTGCACATGTAAAATAGTCAAAAGAAGACTTGAGAAGCCCCATGGTGGGCTTGGGGAAAGTGCTGGTGGAGCCCAGAGGCTGGCCTGGACTTCCAAAGGCAAATGTATCCACAGGAAGGGAGTCTTTCTCAGCAGCAAATGGTGCTTGGAGAGGCTTCCAGGGAGCTCCAGAAAGAGCCTGCTCCTGCCCTCGCCTTGCCTTCTGCTGCAACCGAGAAGGGGCTTGAGAGTGACCCCCAGATCCAGGTCTTGTCCTGCTGCCTTGCAGTGGGGAAGGGGAGATGTGGGGGTCTGCATGGGTTCCTGCTGCTGATTTTCAGATCTGGAGGGGCTTTTTGGAAGGGGCTGTGCATGGCTTTGTTCTGCTCCAAAGGGCTCTTCCTCCTTTCGCTGGGTGCAGGTACCCCCTTCTCCCCACAGGTCCTGCTGTGCCTGGACTCTGGCCCTGAAGGAGGGAGGAGGGAGGGAGGAGAAGGAGGAGCCCTGAAGGAGGGAGGAGGCCTCAGCCCAGGGAGAGGCCTGTGCAGGCCCCAGAAGGGAGGGAAGGTGGGTCCTGAGGGTGGAGTGGTGGGTCCTGAGGAGAGTGGTGTATCCTGCGTGGGAGTCGGGGCTGCTCTGAGTGGGCCATAAAAGGACCTGCTGGGCTCTCCTGCCTGTCCTGTGTGAAAACTCCTGCTTCTCCTCTCTCTTCCTGACAGGTGGAGAGAACCAGAGCAGAGCAAGCCTGGTGAAGACACAGAAATGGCGGCTGCTCCTCCAAGCCGGGTGAGGAGACTTTCCCCCTTCCTTGTGCTTCTCCTTCAGGGGTTTCCTCTGTCCTCCCCCTCCCTTTCTCTGCTGCATCCTGGCCGATTCCTCATTTATTTATCTGTTTATTTCTTTGTCGGTCAATAAATCTCTTCCTCTTGCAGACAGAACAGCTCAGAACATGCACGAAATCAAGATTAAAAAAACATTATAATCAAATTTTCTATAAAATCCAGCAATTAAAAACAGCATAATACAATATAACCTAAGATTATAATAGAAATAAAGCAGAGCAGTAACATTCTCAAGGGAAATGCAGCAAAAGCAGTGGGATCCTGTCGTAACCCGGAGCCTCCGAAAACCAGCATATTGAAGCTATTTTCCAAGGCCAGATTCAGAGGAAATGTCTTCAGGCTCTGCTGAAGGTTTCCAGGGAGGGAGCAGTTTTTCAGTCAAGGGGGAGGGAGTCCATAGTGTTGGTGCCACTACTGAGTAGGCCCTGCTTCTTGCTGCCACTCCACGTACCTCCCTGGACAGCGGACCTCGTCAAAGGGCTTCTCTGATGACTGGAGGGGACAAGCTGCATTGAATGGGACGGTTTCTTAGATAGCCTGGCCACAAGCCGTAAAGGGCTTTATGGCCAAGACCTTGAATTGGGCCCGGAAACAAACCGGCAGCCAGTGCAGCCATTGGTCAGAGTAAAACCACCTGCCTCCAGCAACCACATGGGCTGCCAATTTTGTACTCATTGCAATTTCCAAACCAGTTTCAAGGCTAGCTCCACATACAGCACATTACAGTAGTCTAACCTAGATGTCACTGTGGCATGGACCACTGTAGCCAGGACCTCATGGTGTAAATACGGTCACAACTGGCACACAAACAGAAGCTAGGTAATGGCTCCTCTGGCCACAGCTACTATCTGGGAATCCAGGAGCCGTTGCAAACCCAGACAGACTCCCAAGTTATGGGCCTGCTCCTTCAGAGGAAGTCCAACCCCATTCAGTGCAGGACTCTGTGCTGGCACCTTCATCATGAATTTCCTGATCAGTAGAACCTCTGTCTTGTCTGGATTCAATCTCAGTTTGTTAGCCTCATCCAGGTCCTATCCGCCTCCAAGCAATGCTCCAAGGCACCTCTGAATGTGGTTGGAAAGGAGATATAGAGCTGGGTGTCCTCAGCATACTGGTGGCACCCCACTTCAAGTTGCTAGATGATCTCTCCCAGCGGTTTCATGTAGATGTTAAATAGCATGTGGAGCAGAATGGAACTCTGTGGGACTCCACGTCTCAAGGGCCAGGGTTCTTCAGCACTGTCAGTAAACGTTTGTTCTCCCTAATTCTTGCCAAGGTATCTTCAGCAGGGCATCCCTTGTGATGACTGAAATCCCCTACTTTACAGTATCCTCTGAGCCTCCTTTCAGAAAAACTTCATTGGAGCTGGAAACCCAAAAGGTGGAAATTGCAAAGCAAAGTGCAGAAGTGTCGTGTAACTTAGAAATGTTTGCTCTTACAGAAAAACCGGAATACAGTTCTCTCTCTGAACTGCAGTCTGGGCTGGTTTAAATAATATAGAAATCCTATAAGTTTCTCCTTTTTGTTTCAGGGCCCCATTTCATTTGCAGACGTCGCTCTGTGTTTCAGCTGCGAAGAATGGGCTCTGCTTCATCCACACCAAAGGCAACTGTATGAGGCAGTCATGACAGAGAATTATGAAAACGTGGTCTATGTAGGTAAGGAATATCCTCTGGCCTTTCTGGATAAATGTCATTAGGAAACTCTGTTGTAATGAATATGGCCAGGGGGAGTAGGTGGCCAGGCTACATGACCTGGACCTGGCTGCCAGTATGCCTGATGACTCCACATCCCCTCCCAAAGGAAAAGTCTTCAGCATTGATTGTGGCAGGGTCTGCCACACTGGATGTATAGGAAACCTACAGGCCTGTTGCATTGCCCTGTTGCCAGGTTGTATCCTATTTTTCTACTTGCATGATTTTGAACTGCTGGATTGGCAGGAGCCGGGCAAGTAACAGGAGCTCACTCCATTGTGCCATACTCGGGTCTCAGACTGCCAAACTGCTGATCTTTCAGTTGAAAGGCACAGCATCTTTAACCACTGAGCCACTACAACTCTGTAGAGCTCAGATGTTTGTGTAATGTATAGCACAAAATACACAGAGCTACCATACATCAAATGTCAATGTCCAGTCCATCTAGTCATTCAAGGACGGAGGTCCCTGAACTGGAAAAATCAGGCACTGGGCAGCTCAGATGTGATCCTGTCTGATCATGAATCTGTAACACAAAGTATTTCCATATCATAATCATCAGAGGTGAAGCCACCACAGCCTCCACGAGGGCCCTCCAAAGTACCTCTGCTCCCCATGTTGTGGTGGTGTGACCAGGCCAAGTGACAGCAACTTTGCAGCCCCAGAGCAGAGCCTGTGAGGGGTAATCCCAACTCAGGAAAAGGGAAATACAGCTGAAGTGGAGCCTCTACAGCACCACTTGATCTGGGGCCAGTACCAGTTGCCTAACTGGCTGACTGCGTAAGGGGGGGTTGCATTCATTCGTTCATTTATTCATATCCCTCTTTTGTCTCTTAGAAGTCCGGTTCCTTCCTGACTTAGGAGCTCGGTGGGGTCACAGACATCAGATCTTCCCAAATTCCTACAGTTTCTCCATTTCATATCTCACTAAATTTCTTATCTCCACAGTATCATTTTGGGACAAGACTGGAAGAAAGAGAGAACAGTCTTTGTCTTCACCTCTAAGATACCAAGCAGGGAAGAACCTCATTAAGTGCCAGGAATGTGGAAAGAGCTTCATTAAGAGTGAGCATCTTAAGTGCCACCAGAGAACCCACACAGGGGAGAAACCATATAAGTGCCAGGAGTGTGGAAAGAGCTTCAGTCAGAGTTCTCATCTTAAGTGCCACCAGAGAACCCACACAGGGGAGAAACCCTATAAGTGCCAGGAGTGTGGAAAGAGCTTCAGTCAGAGTTCTCATCTTGAGTGCCACCAAAGAACCCACACAGGGGAGAAACCCTTTAAGTGCCTGGAATGTGGAGAAAGCTTCATTCAGAGTGGGGAACTAAGGTATCACCATAGAACCCACATAGGCGAGAAACCATATAAGTGCCAGGAGTGTGGAAAGGGCTTCAGTCATAGTGGGGTTCTTAAGTGCCACCAGAGAACCCACACAGGGGATAAACCATATAAGTGCCAGGAGTGTGGAAAGAGCTTCAGTCAGGGTTCTCATCTTAAGTGCCACCAGAGAACCCACACAGGGGAGAAACCCTATAAGTGCCAGGAGTGTGGAAAGAGCTTCAGTCAGGGTTCTCATCTTAAGTGCCACCAGAGAACCCACACAGGGGAGAAACCCTATAAGTGCCAGGAGTGTGGAAAGAGCTTCAATCAGGGTTCTCATCTTAAGTGCCACCAAAGAACCCACACAGGGGAGAAACCCTTTAAGTGCCTGGAATGTGGAGAAAGCTTCATTCAGAGTGGGGAACTAAGATATCACCATAGAACCCACATAGTCGAGAAACCATATAAGTGCCAGGAGTGTGGAAAGAGCTTCTATCATAGTGGAGATCTTAAGTGCCACCTGAGAACACACACGGGGGAGAAACCCTATAAGTGCCAGGAGTGTGGAGAGAGCTTCACTTATAGTGGGGTTCTTAAGTGCCATCAGAGAACCCACACAGGGGAGAAACCCTAAAAGTGCCAGGAGTGTGGAAAGAGCTTCAATCAGAGTTCTCATTTTAAGTGCCACCAAAGAACCCACACAGGAGAAATGCTACAAGTGCCAGGAGTGTGGAAAGAGCTTCTATCATAGTGGAGATCTTAAGTGCCACCTTATAGAAACCCTATAAGTGCCAGGCGTGTGGAAAGAGCTTCAGTTATAGTGGGGTTCTTAACTGCCACCAGAGAAAACACTCCAGAGAGAAATCTACTGTTGAAGAATGTTAAAGTTGGGTTTCTTCTCAGTCTGTCAACAAATATAAAGTTCCTTTTTGCATCAAAAATTTCTGCTGTTTGTGTGTAATGTTCCTTCAAAATGTTGACAAAATACTTTGCTTGTTCTGGTTTTTCAAAATTTAAACATTGTACAATTTGCTGTTCTTATTTTGAGTCCATGCTTTGCGCAGACATTATCCAAGTTGATGTTGTGCAGGAACCACTGATAATTTAAACAATCTTTTGAAATGTCCTCCGTTATGCTCATTTCAGAAATAGAAACTTTCTATTTATGAAAATCAGTAGCATCCATTATGGTCCTCCTAGAAGCATCAATTGACCAGATCTGCAGGACAAAAGAACCTGGTGGTGGCTGCCCCAGGCAGGATTACGAAGGGGCGGGAGGGTGGGGGGAACTGGTGGTGAATATGGGGAGGAGCAGAGGTGGAGTGTAGAGCAGGCATGGGAAGGGGACTGGGCCAACAGCAGTGGGGCCATCAGACCTCCCAGTTGGTTCTTTCTAAGATTACTCTCTGCATCTGCACTGACTGCAATGAGTTAAAGATCCCCTATAAGGCAGCTGTTTTAGTGTGCCTTAAGGTCCCAAATGGGAGGCACCGGAAGCCTCTTCCACTTGTCCCAGAAGTCTTAGGCTAGCCCTGCCTGCGGTCAACACTCTCCTCTGATCATCAATGAACATTTCACTCAGTGGCCTTAGGCAAGCTGTCATAGCCTCCGTCACAAAACACACAAACACTCTGCCTCTCCAGTATGGAGACTTAGAACCTACTTTGGCTGCAATCCTAGAGACACTTTCCTGGGAGTATGACACATTGAACACAATGGGGCTTACTTTTGAGTAGACATGGTTAGGACTGTGCTCTATGATTTATTTTATAGGGTCATTATACGTATTACTGTGATAATATTTTTGACCTCTGAAACTCTGCATCAAGGCAAAATATTAAGATTTTCTTTTCAAACAATCCTGCAAGGTAGGCTAGCCTGAAAGAGATCACCATCTTCTGCTGATTTGGTCAAGGCAACTCAGTGTTCATCAGGACTAAGCAGGAATTCTGCTGAATTGCAGTAATTCATAGCAGTTGCTTTGCATACATGCCCTGGCCTATTGAGGTAGGGCCAGGAAAGACCCTTTCAAAACCCAGAAAGCATCTCTCCAGTCAGTGTAAATAATGCTGGGCTGGTGGGCCAATTGTCCAGTTTGGCAGGAGGTAGCTCCTGCCTGGGTCCCAGATCGCCTCATTCAAACTCAGTTCCAACCCTTGAAAAGCTATTTCACAAAACATCTCTTTGGCTATCTTAGCCAGCAGTCCACTAACCTGCAAATAGGATTCACAGCAGGACTTACTTCTGAGTAGACCTGCCAAGGTTTCGAGCCTTTCAGAGAGGAGATGAAAATATGGGAGTTTGTAAATGAATTGGTGCAGGGAATCCAGGCGTCCCTCAAGAAAGTCCCTCAGTTGCACGGAAGTGACAGGTTCCTGGTGCTCAGACCACCATACGTTGTTGTCGGGAAAACAGAATTGTCCCATTTGCTAATGTGGGTTGGTGGGGTTTGGGCTATCATGGGCTGCAGATCATGGAGCAGGGGTGCAGATGGACGTGGGTCACATGATGCCTGATGGTTTAATAAAGGGGTGTCCAAACCTTGGACCAGGGCCAGATGCAGTCCACATCAAGCATCAATGTGGCCTAGGGCAAAATACCCCCATTTGGTTAACACAAATACTTAAGGGTGTGAACCTACAAGTGACAAATGAAGGGGGGCGCGAGTCTGGCTACATACTCCCATCTCTGTTTGGGAGTCTGGCTACATACTCCCATACTCCCATCTTTGCCAGTTGGGCAAAGTTGCCTTGCCAGCTCCTGAGCACCACTGAGATTCCCTCACTGCGAAAGGAGCAAGGAAGCAAGGAGCCCAAGACGCTGGGTTTTTCCAGTAATACTCCCCAGGTGGGGTGATCAGACCTCCGGATTTCCCCACCGTTTCTGGAAAAACCAGCATTTAGGCAGACATTTTGAAAAGCGGAAACGTTAATGCTGAGCTCTTGTTTCCGGGGACTCGGACTTGATCCATCGCCTTTTAGGTCTGCCATAGTCCTGCCTCTGCCCGCTCCATATTGGTCACTTCCTGAGTCCGTATCTGATAAGGCTCTCCTGCCCCCTGGAAACAAGGCCGGCCTGGCGCACCAATGGCTGCTGCGCCCCTCCATCTGGACGCCTACTGGGTTCCTTCCAATCTTACGATTCTGTGTCCAAATCATGTACTTTCCTGGAGGCATGACTTTAGTAACCATGAATGTGTCATTGTTATCTAATTGTGTCAAATGTTTCAACTTGAAACACTGAATGACATTTTTTAATCATCAGATTATTTGCGGGGATTTTCTTGGAAACTTAGGTGGAGTTTCTGAGCCACACCAGCATCAGCATCTACAGGTGAGAAAGAAGTCCAGTTCCCCCTAGGATTAGCTGTTCCCTTTCTCAGAAAACTCTGTAATGACTAGAAATCTGAAGCTCTACTTGAACTTTTCTACTAATTCAGTAATTACTGCTCTGCCTGAAATTGGCCCCTTTCCTGCAATTACCCGACAGGCGCTTTCAGTCAAAGAGGTTAGCACCTGAATCTAGATTCTAATTAGCACCTCAGGTAGACTTTTTTTGGTTAAAGCTTAATAAAATGGGGACTTTTCATGACATAAGATTTCACCTGTTGTCTTAAGTAAACATCTTCAAACCATCAAATCGCGTCACTTTGTCTTGAACTGTTGCAGAGATCTGCAGAAAGGTTCTAAAGTAACACATCCTTTGATTAACTGTAATCCAGCATGCATTTCTACAGGTGCCTTCACATTTCTTCTGTCTGGAATTCATATTTCTTATTAATGGGGACATTTTTTCCATACCAAACATTTTTAACCTTATGAGGGTAATGAGGATGAACAGGGAGGAGACCTGGACAGAGAGAGATGGTTTATCTAAGCCAGAACTAAGCAGACCCATTGCTGCAGCAGAAGCGTAACCTAGGTCAGAGAATTCCCTTACCCAAAGTAGACCTCTAAGACTGCCCGGCGGAGGAGGAGGGATTGACTGAATTGAGCTAAAATACCATATTTACTCAAATCTAATGTGCACCTTTTTCAGGCAAATTGTGAGCACAACCCTAACCATTATGTACGTAAGCCCAATTACTCCCAGGAAACTGTCTTTCCTTGCAGCCATAGTCTTCAAAATCTGGGTTTGCATTAGATTCGATGGCACATCAGATCTGAGTAAATATGATGTTTTGATTATAAGTATTGGTCAATATTGTATTTAATAGTTTACTATATTTTAATATTTATTTATTTAATGTAACACAAACCCATTGTATGAAGTAGTGCAATTAGGTAAAAATCATAGCATAATCCTTTGTCATATTATTATTGTCATATAACTCATTGTTGTATGCAGTAAAATTAAATTTTGCACCTGCTTTGAGCTGCACGTTACAATTACCAATAAACAGGGTTTTAAAAATATCTCAAACCTTTCAAAACAGGGGTGCACATTAGATTTGAGTAAATAAGGTACTTTTTCATATCCTTTGACATTTTATATGGAATTACTAGCACCATGGGTTCATATTAAATAAAGCATGAGGAACATGTATCATTCTTGAATGAAATAATGCTGCTCCTTATCATTCAATCTTCCTTAGACATAGGCAAGCCCCCCCCCCCCGCCACGCCCTGTGGCATAGCTACAGAGTGCAGCATGGGGTAAGCATGGCAGAAAATACACCATGTAAGCAAACTTGCCTGGAGCTATTCTGGGCAGAGATCACAATGTGCAAGAGCATTTCCACATGTTGCCATGTTGCCCAGAATGGCTTTTATGGAAACTGGGAAAGCCTGCTTAAATGACGTTTTGCACCACCACCAATAATTACGTCACAGTGTCCCCATAGCTATACCATTGCCCTCCTTCTTTTAGCACACCAGACAACTGTTCTCATTTGTCCCTCTTATCCTTTGCCCCATGCAGGAAATTGTGCAAGTGTGGTGCGAGAGAAATTTTAAAAATGGTTTTATATTTATTTTAATAGGATTCTGTTATATTTGTACTCTTAATTTTCTGCAGGCCTCTGTCAGTCTTGAAAGACTATGGTATCATGCTTGGCGCTGCATACGCTGCATACGCTGCATGCGAAGCACGAAAGCCACGCAAGCAGTTAAGACACTATGCCTGTTAACCAGCAGGCCAGGGTTCGAGACCTGGGTCAGCCCCACAAGACAGGGTGAGCGCCTGTCCTTAGCCCAGCTCTGTGACGCCAGCTGGATCCAATCGTATTGGCTCTGCCTTTCCATTGGACTAATTCAGTGGTGGGGAGAGGGGGGATTTGCTGCTTGGGTAACAGCCTATCCTTCATAACAATCCAACCCAGGCTTTCGTGCTTCGCATGCAGCGTATGCAGTGCCGAGCACGATACCATAGTCTTTCAAGACTGATGGAAGCCTGCTTTTTTTTAATTATCTGCAGACTGCCTTGACAGCCACTTTTCTTCTAAGAAGCTGACCAAAAATATTGAAAATGAATGAATGAATATAATATATATATGAATATAAATATATATAATATATATATAATATATAATTATATATATTATATATATAATATAATATAAATATATATATGAATATAAATGAGAGCTAGATGAGCCCATGGGACCATGGCTTTAGATCAGGGGTCTCCAAATGTTTTAGCAGGAGGGCACATCATCTCTCTGACACTGTGTTGGGGTCCAAAAAGCTAATTTACATTTCAAATTTGAATAAATATACACAACTTTACATTTAAGAATGTATTGGATTACAAGGCTTGCCCAAGGGCCAGACAGAGGAGACTTGCTGGGAGCCACAGTGAGGCTCACCAAGAGCTGCATCTGACCCCCAAGTCAGGGTTTGGAGACCCCCGCTTTGATGCCAAGAAGGAAGTCTGCTATTGATGGAGGCTGAATAATTTCACATATTGCGTGATCAAGTTTAGCTGCAGTTTTTTAATCAGTCTGAACTGGCAGAAGCTGAAACATATCTGTGTAGAGGCAACATAATCACCTGTCAGAGAAACAAAGCTTTATTAAATGATGTCACTGGATCAACCTATGTCAAACTGTAAAGCACATTCCTGAAATCATATTGTGGCAATCGGATCATGTGGACTCTTGCTTTGATTTGTTTGGTTTTAATGAGGATATTCACAAACAATTTTACATCCATGCCAAAGGAGAAGTGAGACACTGCCAGGTTGATACAAAAGGAGACTCATCAACAGCACTCGACTTTGCATGTTGCATGAAAGAAGTTGGTTTTGAGCTCTGTGTGTGTGTGTGTGTGTGTGTGTGTGTGTGTGTTTTAAAAGGGATGCAGAAAAGTGCAGAAGAAAGAAAGAGGTGGATAAAACCATCTCAGAGAGCTGACCCAGTAGCAGCAAAGGATCAAATATAAACTCACTTAGCACTAATTGTCAGGAAATGGATGAAATCAGTTTATGAACTGCAAGCCAAAAGTTACAAGCCTGAGTTGTTACCACTGAGTAGCTGAAAGGCTTTTCTTTTCAAAAGATTATAACTTCAAAGAATTGTAAAATAAGATACACAAAAAGTGGCATGTGCTTTGGCTTGATACCGTTTGATTGCTTTATGTTGAAAAAAAACACAACCGTGTCCTCCTGTCATACCCCCTCCCATCTCGCTTCCCTATTCCAGCCATCTGAGTATAAATTCCTAACACTAAAGTTATGGCTAAGTAGCTGTTGTAGAAGATAAGTGGCTTGGAGCAACAGAGACTTTGACTGCACCAAAAAATTTATTTTTAAAAAAGGAAAGGCCAATTCAAAATGAATTGAAATAAACATGAATAACAGAGGGCATTACCCTGTGTCGGAAGGACAAGCATACTTCTTTTACAACAAATGTACCAACCAAAGTGGAACACAAATTTCTGAGCACAGTTGCTTAATATCAGCCACGCAAGACATCAAAAAGAGAATCCCAATTTTGGGACAATTTGAGTTTCCATTCCACATACCGTGGTGCCTCACATAAAGAGCTTAATTCATTCTGGAGGCATGCTCTTTAAGTGAAACGCTCTTTATGTGAAGCAGATTTTTCCATAGGAAACAATGGAAACTCAGACGATTGGTTCCATAACCCCCAAAATATTCATATAAAAATATTAACTGGATATAAAAATGATGACAAAACACTGGATTCAAAACATGCATTCAATCTGCATGATCCTATGAAGTCTACTTAGGCTGCAATCCTAAAGTCACTTTCCTGGGAGTAAGACCCACATAACACAATGATGGGTAGAGATGGTTAGGAGGCTGCAATCAAAGACACTTACCTGGGAGTAAGCCCCATTTAACACAATGGGGCTTACTTCTGGGTAGACATGGTTAGGAGGCTGCAATCAAAGACACTTTCCTGGGAGGCTTACCTGGGCGGCTGGCTCAAGGTGGTCAGTGGGGGCACTTGGAGGCAGTTAGGGGCAGCTGCCTCTGGCACCTCCAGGCAACTGCCCCAAGTTGGGGGCAGTTAGAGGCAGCAGTGCTGGCTGGCAGCCCTTTTAAAGAGCCTCCATGTGGAGTGTCAGGGCTGCATAGCATGCATGCCCATTGCGTGCTTGCTTGTTAAGTGAAGCGGAACTTGTTATGTGAAGCAAGATTTCTTGGAAATTTTTGCTTATGTGAAATGCTTGTTAAGTGAGGTGCTTGATAAGCAGGTACCACTGTACATGAATTGTCAGCAGATTATGATGAACACCAGGAAGATCTTATTAGCACAATATTGTAATTATTGTACAGTTTCCCGCTTCAAGATGGCTATGGCTGGTACCATAGATCGCCGTACAAGGTGAATTCCATGGGCTACCTACAGCTATTGGTCATAATGGGTTTGTGGAATCTATGGACCAATATTGGCACTGAATAATACCAGATAGCAACTGGGCACTGCAGTGTGGCAATAGGGGGCAGAGATGTATGGGATCACACATACAATACCCCAGCACGAAGGAGATTAAAAGGAAAGGCTAGAACCCTTCTTTCTAATTTTCTATGTGGAGAGAACTAATCTTTTTCCTAAGAAAGGGCATCCTTCATATGAACCCCGCCAGCAGCCTGAAGTACAGTTCAGGGAGACTTTTTGAGATCTCAACCACATGGCTGGATAAAAGTGTGTTCGCAAAATGAAGAGCAGTAAATAAATATTTTCCATTCATTCTTCCAAATGTTGCCTAAAAGACTGTAGATTGTGTCACATGAATTATAATTGCCATAATTTGGTGTCCGGTCACCTGCTTGTGTCATGAAGGATCCAGTTAGAGGTGATTAGAGATCTCTAGGCCCTGGCATATATGATGATGATGATGATGATGATGATGATGATGATGATGATATCATCTTACTCTAAACACCAAAAACGTATATTAAAACATATGTTTTACATAGATTTTATATTTGTGAAATCAACTTGCATGTTTGCATACCAAAGATGGAATACTATTTCAGCAGAAAAAAACCCAAGTATCGAGTTGTTATTCATTAGTATACTAGAAGACCCATCAGTTCCCTGAAGTGATGGAGGAAAAAAACACCTTATGAATAAGGAAAATTAGTTATTAAGAAATGGAAGAAATAATTGCACAGCAATTAAGTAACAATCTGGTCCCATTAGTCATAAGTAAGCCGAGGAATATCCAGGCTTTAAAAGAGGCTTACTCATGCAGGATTTTGTCTATGGCATATTTCATATCTCCAGCCCTACATCCCAGCTCCAAAGGAAATTATGCGTTTCTTTCACATCTGCACATCCAAATGTGCATATTTATGTATTTACTCATATAAATGTGCCTCGTTTGAGAGATGGGACATAAATGATTCTGGACTGAAGGAGAATTTAGAAACTTCTGTCTGAGATAATTGAATTCTTTTTTTGTTTTCTTCTTTAACCCTTTTGTGTTTTAGGGATCTTCATAACCATCTCAAGAGGTATGGAAATTTGTTGCCTCTTTGCCCTGTGCCAATGTTTTCAGTATATTCTCCTGCAACATTGATTTTTCGGTAATATTTCAACCTGTGCTGGCTTCTGCTCCATCCATCACCCATCTGACCATTGCTGCTCTACACATTGCCTTATTGGAAACTGGAGCAAATCCACAAATGGTAGGAAAAACATAGGGTGACTAGGGAGGCTATCAGTTGCACTACAACCAGCTTTCCTGTATGATCCGGAAGTCCTAGAGAAGTTTGGAGAGGTACTAGGTATATTAAAAACTTCCTATTTTATATAACAGCCCCATAACAGAGCAGCCTTGTATGCAGAAAACTAACACACCTGGGACAAAACTTTCCTATATATACTTATATACACATATTTATATGCATGCTTATAGAAAGCTGTAAGTAGATTTCTATATTTCTATTTTCATTTTTCTCACAAGAGAGCATTCAATTATGCGCTGTCTTTAAATTCAAACAGATGAACTTGTCCTGTCCCACGTATTCGGGTACCAATTTATGAACACACTCCTGGTATAAACGTCTCCTGTCCTAAATACGCCTCCCTTCCATTGTCCACTTTGGTCAACAGCCTTCTTCTGCACATACCCATCATGGCTTGTAGTCTGTGGTGATGACGATGTTGTTGTTGATGATGATGGTGATGATGATGATGATGAGACATTGTGACAACACTGCCCCAGGCACCAGAGCCATTATAAACACTTTGGCACAAAACACACAAGTTGCAGTGCTACAACCACTCTGGAGTAAGATCCATTGGCTCTTACTTCTGAACAAATGCGCATAGGATCTTTGTGCATAGGAACAAATGCGCATAGGATCAAACAAATGCGCATATTGTTGTTTTAAGGTTGTGGTTTTTGTTGTTGTTTTACAAATATTTTGGGGAGGGGAAGTTTCTTTGGTTTGCTTTTTGGTCAGTAGCTTGGCAGAACATGAAGGAAGCACTTAACTAACTTGCATGGAATTAAACAATTTGAAGGCTCTGTTTTCAGTGACCAGGTCTGAGCATCCTTCCAGAGTTGACTTCTTTGTGGACCACATGATCCCACTGAAGACAGCTGGCCTTGGCTGCAGTTTTAGGTCTCTGTGGGTTGTTCTGAGTTTCCCCTTCTTCCACTATGAGGCAACATGGCTTCTTAATACATTTTTAATTCCAGTCTGTTAATTTCCACGGAGAGCTTTGCTGGTGGTTCTTGCCAAAAAACTGCTCAAGTTCATTCTTGTTCCAGCACTAAGCACCCCATCCAGGTGTGGCCGTGGCAAAGCTGATAATCATTGTACACTTTCCCTGACCTTTTCCCAAAAACCCTTCCTGTAAACAGGTATGATGCGCTCTTTCTCTCCGCCACCCTGCAAGAAAGAATTGTAACACAATACTGATCCACACTGCACACAGGTGGTTGTGCTGGTCCCTCTGGTCTCAAGGAATGCTGCCGTTTGCTGTCTTGCTATGATATCTAATACAAGGTGTGACTAATTCTCAAATTCTCAGGCTAATACTCTGTCCCAAGGCTGGAAACTGCAGTGCCTTCTTATTTGAAGCACTGCACAACACAACTATCTGTTCCCCACTGATTCAATACAAGCAAACTGAAAGTTTCTGGTCAGGTGTCTTAAGGATACACCTCTGGGGGTGAGGAGAATCAACACATAAGTTCCAGAACCTAGTGGCATAGTTAGAGGGGGTGTAAAGAATTACGTTTTGGAGGAAGCCTCACTACAGTGTGCAAGCACCTCCCGTTCAGTGGGTAGGCACATCCCGTCTTACTACGCCACTGTAGTACATGCAAGTTGGTCATATATCTCCCACATGCAAGATGGTCATATATCTCCAATATTGCATATTAAATAAAATTAAAATATTTTTTTCTAAAATTAAATGTTAAATGCACAGCACCTGTCAGTCATCCCAGAGGAGGGTATCCATATGCTTTTCCAGGACACATCCTGGCTTTTAGCCTTGCATCCTGGAAAAATGCTTCATTGTCCTCCTTTTCCTTGTGAGCAGGCTACAAATAGCCTACATGTAATTCATGAATTATGGCTGTAATCCCAACACTTTCTTGGAAGTAAGTACTATTGAACACAATGGGACTTACTTCTGAGTCAATTGCTTAGGAGTGTGCTGTATAATAAATGATATGTAATGGTTTTAAATTTAATAATAAGCAATACAGTGTATACATCAATCACTTGAAAGCAATATATATGGGCATTTTTAGCTTTTGTTTTGCCATGTCCTACATTTTTCTCCTGTGTCCTACATTTTGGGGTGCCTTGTCTTCTTTTTTGGTTATGACCTATGGTCACCCAGTCGTAACATGGGCAAAGAGGCTGGGAAGAAGTTGACCATGTAGAGCAACCTGGTAGATTCTGACAGTGCTTCATTAACATGCATGCAAAAAAAAAAACTCACATGGGGGACGGGGGGGGGGGGGAGAAAGTCTAACATGATGCAAAACCCCCAAGTTCTTCTGCCACACTGGGTCTGGATTTTTACATTATTTGTTGAGTTTTCCATAATACTGTACTTACTTCTGATTCCGAGAACCTACAAGTGTGGGTTGGCAAAGAGGGCTCTTTTGTTGGGGAATGGGGAGTAGCGGCAGGGAGGGGGGACTAGGCACCCCCTGTCCAAACCTCAGGGGTTTGCATTAGATGCCACATTCCAGACCACCTGAGGCTTCCCTATGATTAACACAGCTGTATGCTGCAAGCTATGCTGAAGGCAGTGCTCTATTGTACAAAAGTAATAGGGCATAGCCCAAGCTTGCCACAGAAATGAGCAAATCAAAAGCAGGCTGCTGCAGAAGGCCGCCCTCTGATGTGTTCATTTTGGGGCTGTGGGTCCATGTGGTAAAGCTGACAGGGAGAATCACTTGCTTCATTGATCCCTGATGGCACACTGCGAAGGTGAAGCATATCTCTGAACATGCAGGTCTAAAAGAAGCACCTGCCCAGAGTGAAATAATCAGAGAAAACATTTTATTTTTGTCGTCTGTCTTTTTACTTTTGGTCTCAGTTGCATTTTAGTGTCTGTGTGGAGGGGAGGGACGTGAGGAAAGTGCCAGATTAATAGTAGTGAAAATCAAAGTCCTCCAGGCAGGAAAAGCACGACAAGGCTGGATTCTGAACAGGTCTTGATTCCATCCAAGCAACAACAGAGGCACTGGATTCAGGGTTCAGCTTCCAGAGTATCCAAGACCAACTCTATTTTATTTCCGGCACAAAGTTTCATATCCCTTCAATGAATTTCCAACCCGCAGACAAATTAGCCTCGTTCACCGGCAATGTGTTGCACATGCAGAAGGTTCCCACAGTTTCCTGGTGTCTCCAGTGAGGAAGTTCTCAGGTAGCAGATCTTGAAAGGCCAAAGCCTGTGGAGAGGCCGTCAACGCAGGTCTCGCTCATTATAACACAACCTCATATGTTTATAGCGCATGGTTTGCAAATGGCTCAGCAATCCATAGCAATGGTGGATGCCAACATGGGGAAAAACCTACAGGACAACTTTGAGTGCCATCAAACAGAGGCTGTGACCTGTGGACCATGAGAAGCACAGCACAAGGAGATCAACTTTTTTGGTGAAACTTATATGTAAACTTAATCTGAGCTTTCATAAGAACATATTTCTAGATCTTAAAGCTGTGAGGATGCCAAAGTGTGCATTGAAGTTAGGCATATCAGCTGAGTATTGACTGCCTCTTCTCTGAGTAGCCACCATTTAATCTACATATATAAAAGAGAAAAATCACTGACTGACTGACTCACTCACTCACTGATTCATCAACACCCTGCCAAAACCGCTGGGCCTAGAAGCGTGAAATTTGGGGTGGGTGTTCCTTCCGTGATGGAGGAGTGCACTAAGAATCAGTTTTTGGAAATTCCAATGGGAAGGGGGTGAAAAGAGGTGCAACGCGTTTTCCTCCCCATACTTTGCATTGGAGAATTGATGACTCATCAACATTCCACCCCAACTGCTGGGCCTAGAAGCAGGGAATTCTGGGAGGGAGCCTTCTGCCACCTGAACACCCACCAAAAACCCATGTGGAGAAATTTAACCCTTCAGGGGCTGAAAAGGGGACAACGTGTTTCTGTCCTATACTAAACATGGGAGACTGAATAACATCCAGCCAGTTTGGTGCTCAGTGCTTGGTGCAGTGGGAATGTTGTTCAGAGGAAGAGGTTGCACTGGTAAGGATGCTGCGCATGGGGGGAAAGTTGCGTATGGGGGAAGTTGCACATGGGGGAAATTGCGCATGGGGAAAGTTGCGCACGGGGGAAGTTGCGCACGGGGGAAGTTGCGCACGGGGGAAGTTGCGCACGGGGGAAAGTTGTGCACGGGGGAAAGTTGTGCACGGGGGAATGTTGTGCATGGGGGGAAGTTGTGCATGGGGGAAGTTGCGCGTGGGGGGAAGTTGCACATGGGGTGTTGATGCGCATGGGTTGTTGATGTGCATGGGGTGTTGATGTGCCGTGGGGGGATGTTGTATGGGGAAATGTTACTCCTGCAACGTGGGTACGCTTTTTGCTAGTTTTCTATAAATGATTTGGTTAATCAGGTTTTTGAAAAGATGGCGCATTTTTAGGTGTAAGTGTTTGAATGAGAAGCTGCAGGCTTTGGAAATGTCTTCCCTTCTGACTCTCTCTGCGTGTTGCTTTCCTCCTGCAAGCAAACTAGTTGTAAGGAAAAACATCCTGCCACCCTGTCTGACAATACCTGTCAGAAAGATAAAATCTTGCAATGTACTCCAGAAGAGGAAAGGGCCAATCGCTCCAGTTATCTGGCTGTGATTTACATCAAGATAATTATATCTTCATTGCTGTGAGAAACTAAGCACCCCTCCGGGCGCGCTCAAGAAGTTTCCTCGGTGTGTGTGTGTGTGTGTGTGTGTGTGTGTGTGTGTGTGTGTGTGTATGTTTAAAGTACTGTAGATCTGCTTTTATATAGGTTGTTTCAAACTGGCATTAATCATGATTAATTCAAAAGTAAAGTTGCCCTGGAGTTTGAGGTTTCAAAGTTAAAATCATTATACATACATTTTTTTGATAGACATTTCCCAGTGGTATGGTGGAATTTATATATATTAAGCTTATATAAAAAAGGCTAAAGTCAGCAGACCTAAGACAGCAGCACCATGCTGTGTTCCAGACCATGTCACCACTCAGGATAACTGATTGTGAAGACTTTGGACCTGGGAACCCTTGCATGACAGAACCCACTAAGAACTGGTTTTTCGAAATTCCAACTAGAAGGAGGTGAAAAGGAGGGCAACCCATTTTCTTCCCCATACTTTCCATTGAGAATCCCAGACTGATTCAAGCCCTGCCCCAACCCCTGGACCTAGAAGCATGAAATTTGGAGAGGGTATTCCTTCTGTGACATCAAGAAGAACCCACCAAGAACCAATGTTGAGAAATTTAACCCTTAAAGGGCTCAAAGGGGTGCAATCCTGTATCTATCCTGTACTTAACATTGAAGATTGACTGATCAACATCCAGCTGGGAGGGAGGGTGCACATGGGGTGATAATGCACGTGGGGGGATAGTGCACATGGGGAGATGGTCCACGTGGGGGACGGTGCACATGGTGGAGGGTGCGCATGGGAGGATGTTGTACGAGTGTCTTGAACGGGGGGGATGGTGCGTATCTGGGGTGTTGCACCTGGTGCACATGAGTGGATGGAGCGCATGGGGGACAGTGTGCATGGGGAATGGTGCACATGAGGGGTTGATGCGCATGGGTGGTTGATGTGCATGGGAGGACAATGCACATGGGGGAATGTTGTACGGAGGTATTGTGCATCTGGGGGATGATGCTACATTCTGCCCATTTACAAGAAAATTAGGAGACTGAAGTTTTTTTCCTGGATACAAAACTAAAATCCAGGACATGGCTTGGAAAAGCAATACCTGCCAGAATGGGTACAAAGCAGAATGGGTACAAAATGGAAAAGCAATCCTGCCACGATGTTTTGCAGGAAGCTCATTGTGGCATGGAAGTGGTACCTCGACTCATGTTTGAAGCTATCCTGAGCAGGGCCTTGCATGCCATAGTGAGGCTCCTTGAAAAACTTTATGTGCAATCCTAACCTATCTCTTCGATCTTCCTATTCCCATGAGGATGTAGGGAGGCAAGCACATGTCTGTGCACTGGCCTAACCCTCCCCCAGGAATGGTGCATAAGTGTCTTACTGCTCTTATGTGACAACCCCAGGCCAATATGGGACCTGTTCAGGGGATTATGCCAGCCAAACTTTACAATCCTAACCATGTCTATTCAAAAGTAAGACCCACTGTGTGCTTAGTAGAGGTTAGTGATCTCCATATGATCACCCTGATGCCAACACAAATTCCCAAGACGGTTTACAAAGCTTTGGTTCCTCCCCGCCTGCTGAAGTAAGTGAGGTTAATAGTGACTAGCCAAGGTCACCCAGGAAGTTTCATAAAGGATTTCAAGAAAACATGAAGTTTCAAGGAAGGATTTGAATATGGATCTTTCAGGTCAACTCCCTAAGCACTACACCATCCTAACCTTCAAATCTCCTTAAGTCTCCAAATCCTAGCCCATGGTCACATTTAACCCTCTGGATGATTTTATGTGGCTTGTGCTTTTCCCCAGGCTCTTCCCTATCCCTTTCCCAAAAGACACACTTCTGGATATCTCAACAAGAGTCTATGAGCAAAATCCAGAGTAACTACAGAGAGTCCTTGCTCCAATGTAAGAACAGTTTATTCTGTATTGCAATATGAATTACCCATAGGTTTTCACTAGGCGGGGCAGTAAATACGAGTGCACTCAATGTCTCTTACATGCTCCCGTCGTTACTCTGGATTTGGGGGTTAATTACATTCAGCCACTAAAAGTGCTGAATGTAATGCAATGTGATGGTATGAAACTATTCTATCGCATTGTATAACATTCAGCAGTTCTAGTGGCTGAATGAGGTCTATACACAGTATATTCCAGGTCTCCCTGGAAAATGTTCTAGATCCAGACTGGTGCCCCGCAGTTGTTCTTTGTCTTCCAAGGGAAATTACCGGAGGGTTCAGTGTTTTGTTATATTGAATGGTTTGTTTCAGCAGTTTTGCCACAAATGCAGCACATGGAATGCCATACAATAATCATGTTTTTGGAAAGTTGTCTTCTAGTAACAGACCACAAACATGGGCCAAAGTGAATCTCTGGAGGCCTTAATGGAAAGATACCACTGAACAGCGCAATCCCAGGTTTAGCCTTCCTATACTGAATTATTTCTCAAACTGGGTCATGAATCAATTTCAGGTGGGTCCTCCTTCATTATTTTATTGTCATATATTAGTTTATTAGAATATTTGGGGAAATGCAACAGATCTGTACTTTTAACAAGCTACTATATACCATATATGCTTTTAAGAGTGAGAGTAAATGGGACATATTCCTGTGGGTCCGGATTCCAGCCAGATCGTTTAAAAATTTCCTGCTTGATGATGTCACTTTTGGTCATGACATCACAGAATGAGGTTCTGAACTGATTCATCCCTGAACTGATTTTCATTCTAAAAAATGAGTCGTGGTGCTAAAAGTTTGAAAAGTACTGTTCTACTATATTAGTTTAGATGCCCATCTAAAAATAGCCCAATTTGCATAAATTTGCATTTCCGGACTCTGGATCCGGATGGGCATCTAAGGGTTACACATAAAGAGTCTAAGGGCACAATCCAGAGTAACTACGGGGCGTCCTTGCTCCGGTGTAAGAACAATTTGTTGTGGACTGCAGTATGAATTTCCCATAGGTTTTCATTAGATGGTGCAGTAACTACGGGTACATGTAATGTCTCTTACGTGCTCCCGTAGTTACTCAGGATTGTAGGGTTAGTGCAAAATCCAGAGTAACTAAGGGGGGTCCTTGCTCCAGTGTGAGAACAACTTACTCTGGATTCCAATATGAATTTCCCATAGGTTTTTACTTGGTGGTGCAGTAACTATGGGTGCACATAAAATCTTATATGCTCCTGTAGTTACTCTGGATTTGGGGGTAAGGGTGAAATCCAGAGTAACTATGGGGAGTCCTTGCCCTGGTGTAAGAACAACTTACTCTGGATTGCAATATAAATTTCTCATAGGTTTTCACTAGGTCAGTTCTGTAACTACGGGTGCACATAATGTCTCTTACACGCTCCTGTAGTTACTCTGGATTGTGCCCTTAGTCCTAGGTGTCTGTCTACAATACTGGACTGAGTCTAACCCAAGGTCATAAATACATGGGTATTTGAACCCTGACCTCCCCAGCCAAAGCCGAACATTATAAACACAATTCACAAAAGTCTCACTAGGCTATACTGCCTTTAATAAAGTTATGGTTCGGTAGCACATTGAAATGTTGCAGATGGGAAACTGTTTTAGATTCCATGCAATTTGGGTATCAAGCAGCTATGATGGAAGTTTCAGGTTTGTGTGCTTGAGAGATACTTTGTTTTAATCAGAAAATACTTCTCCAAGTAGTTTGAACTGTCCCAAGGATGAGCTCGGAAAGTCACAGAACTCTCTTTATGAAGAACAAAGAGTGATGGCTCATTAAAGACCGGACTGAGCTCTTTCCACCCCGCCAGGCCAGCAGCAGAGTTGCTCCCACATTCATTAGTCACCGAAGAAGCATGCGTAACTGCTCCTCTCCCTGTAATTCCTTGATTAAACCTTGCAAATTATGTCAGTAACTATAGAAATGATCTTGCTCAACCCTGGAGAGTCCCTCATTTATGGTCTTTTGCCAAGGGTTCTTGGTTGCCCTTGAAAAAGGGCCAATATTGGGGTCACCAAACACAAAAACCAAACCGGGGAAAAAATAAAACTTTTTTTTTTATTTTAGATTTATAATAAAACTTTTCAGTTTTATAATAAATAAATATTATTTTGATCTTATTTAAAAAACCCCATAAAACTTTTCAGGAGCCCCCAATAAATAAATCAAAATCTGCCTTTTAAAAATAAGGTGTCATCCCAAAAACACCAACTTGGGAGAAGGTACCACTGAATTCCCTTCTGGGATTTCTTCCAATTGAAGTGTGTGAGAAGCAAGTGACAAAAAGTTACCCTTGGGTTCTTTTGGGGTTTTTTTGTTTTTTGCTGTCCCGTTTATTAAGAAAACAGCTTCTCAGGATAAAAGTTCACTGCCTGTGCCAAGCGAAAGCATATCCTTTGTAAGCAGGAAGATCAAAAACTCACTCAGGCAGAATCCTGGTTTGCTCTCAAGGTTATTATGGCAACTAATGAAAGAACCTGATTTCCTGCCTTAAACAATTAAGAAATCAGCTGCTTTTGGTTACCCCTAACAACTTACACGGCCAAGCAGATTACTAAGCAAACAGACTGCCCTGGTTCAGACACCACAGCCAAGGGGAGCGCAAGGGAAAAAAACGAGCTGCATTCCCAGGACGGGGTTTGGAGAGAGAAAGAAGGAAGTTGGAACACTCAGAATTCTCGTGGTGGATGATATTGAAAGAGGAGCCTGTCTCATTTGGCCCGCAATACGTTAAGAAGGGCTCCTGCACAAGTCCCACTGAAAAGAATGGGATCTGCACAAAAGATCCCAATGCATCTATCACTGGATGGCTGAGGATGTGGTCTATGTTTGACTCCTTAGAAGCTTGTTGCGCTGGGGGCTTAAACGATGTTGTGAAGTGGCTGTACACAAATGTGTCAACAGGGATGTAGCGAGAGGGGCTACACCTCCACTTTGCTCCTGAAGCTCAGATTGGCTCCCGGCAGGAGGGACCACTTGAAGACTACGCTCCCTGCAAAACTTAAGGTTTTGCACCAATTCTTGCTACCGCACCAATATGCAGTGAATGCTGTATTTACTCAAATCTAACACTCACCTTTTTCAGCTGAATTTAGACCGCAATCCTAAGCACATTTTCCTGGGAGTAAGACCCATTAAACACAATGGGTCTTACTTCTGGGTAGGCATGGACAGGATTGTGCCCTTAGTCTCCAAAATCAGAGTGCACATTAGATTCAATGGTGAATTAGATTCAAGTGAATGTGGTATTTTGATTGTAAGGCTTCAGTGGTGCATTAGATTCGAGTAAATGCGGTAAATGATAGTGTTGTGGTGATTCTGCATTGCAAGTGCTGCCCTATAGCCATAGATAGAAAGGAGACATAGGGCCAGATCCAACGTGTCAAGTGAATGACTGGAACAGGACTTGTGCTTACAGCAACCCAAGGGAAAAGAGGATGGAGCCTCTGTAATAAAACATACGCTAAGTGTCATCATCATCATTCACATCTCAGTGACAAAGTTAGAACTGCCCTATAAGGTAGACCAATATTGTTGACTCCAGATTGCAGAGAGGGCAGTCTGAGAGCATTGTAGTGCCTAACATAGAGCACAATCCTAACTATGTCTACTCAAAAGTAAGCCCCATTGTGTTCAGTGGGTCTTACTCCCAGGAAAGTGTCTGTAGGATTGTACAGAAGAGGGAAATTCTTCTGAGTGATGGTTGCCAAATTCTCTCTTTTGCTCCACTAGTGAACATGCCCTCCTTTACATGTGAGCTCCTATGTGCATCTGCTCATATAGAGCTGGGGAGACATGGGTGCAAATCCTCCCTCAGCTTTAAAGATCACTGGGCCAGCCATTCTGTCTCAAAATAACCTACTTCCAAGGCTGTTGTGAGAATTAAGAAGGGGAGAATTCAGGAGTAAGGGGAGAATTCACTGAATCCTTTGGGAATGTTATAAATCCCATATTTACTCAAATCTAATCTCACCTTTTCCAGCTGATTTTAGTCTCCAAAATCAGGGTGCGCATTAGATTAAATGGCTCATAAGCAGGGTGACCAGATGCCCAAACCTCAAAAGGAGGACAAGGTCTTGGATTCCTCTCAGCCTGGCCTTTCCAGCAGACAATGGCACATTTGCCTACTCACAAGTAAAACTGCGATATTGGGCTCTTTGACTTTCCCATACAGCTCAATGCATATTCTTTATTTTTAGTTTTTGGCCATAACTTTTGATAGGAAGGCGATTTTTTCAAAACCAATTTTTGCATTGGATTCTGCTCTTCAATACAAATCCAGCAACATATCTCATGATCGGGTACTGCACACTGTTTCAGATTTCCAAAACGAAGGACAGTGAAGCTCTTTTGGAGGACACACAGGGGGCTAAAAAAGAGGACAAATCCAGAAATTTCTGATCATATGACCACCCTGTGCATAAAATGCAAGTAAATACGGTATTCCAGTTATAAGTATAGGTCAGTATTTAACAGTTTACTATATAAACTCATTGTTGTATAAAGTAGTGCAATTAGGTAAAAATCATGACCAGTAACTAATTGTTGTATGATTAAAATTAAATTTTGCCCCTGCCTTGCAATTGCACACTACAATTGCCAGTAAACATTTTTAAATCTCAAGCCTTTTAAAATTGAGGTGCATATTAGATTTGATGGTGCATTAGATTTGAGTAAATATGGTTTAAAATTGAAAAAAGCCGCTTGGCCATTTGGTTTTTGCATGTATCCCATGTACATTACAAACTGGCTCGCCCACTTCATTTTATTTGACTTTGTCCATATGATCTCTTGGCAAAGCCGCGCACCTCTTTTCCGTATCTTCCTGAGAGCATTTGCAGGTGTTTATTTAACAGGCCTCTAGTGCTTTAGTGGATAACAGTCAGAATGGCTGTTTACCTTCCTTCTCCAGCCCTGATTCATTCCCCAGTTTCAAGTGAAAAGTGTATCATTTTACTTTGTCTCTATGCTGGATTTGGGGACAAGACCAGAATTCACATTTCTCTTTCCTCCTCCTCTCCCCCACTTCGCTAAATACCCTTTCTTTTTTCCCCTTCCTGGCTGGCTTTCAGATTTTTATTTGACAGCAACTATTGACAACATAAAAATACCTCTCAAAACCCTTACATAGGAGCTACAGAGTGCTGAGTAAGACCCACAGGAGTATTGACTGTAGTAGAGTGGGTTGTTACTACATCTGACTCAGATCAAGGTTCTTGCTCCCATTGCCTGTAGTTCTGATTGTCTGAACTACGTACATCACCATCTAGCCACGCTGATGGAACACACACACTGAATGCAATAGGTGGCCACTGACACAAGTCCAAGTAGATCAGTGGTACTCAAAGTGGGGGTTGGGGGGAAGTCTCAACTTTGGGTCAGTGGGTCGCAAGAGGATGGAATCCACCATCTTGGAATCTGGCACTGGACTTTCTTACGAGTAAGTCTCATTGAAAACAATGGGACTTACTTCCAAGTAGACATGGAGGAACTCTGGCATCACAGTGATGTCGCATCCCAGTAAGTTTGATAGGAGGTCCCAAATAGATTTTTAAGTTTGAAAGGGGGTCTCAGACTGAAATGCCCAAGTACCACTGAAGTAGACCCACTGTGGCTGCTTGTCTTACACGCAAGGACACTTCCAGCAAAAAATATTCACCCATGAAATGAAGCATTGTCCACACTATCACCAATGCATCACCCCAAGGGAATTAGATAGTATTGGTTTGTTAGAAAACTTAAGGCAGTGGTGGGCAAACATTTTGGCTGGAGGACCACATTATCTCTCTGACACTGTGTCAAAGAATTAATTCACTGATTCAAATTTGAATAAATTTACAAATTTACATAAATTATTACATTAGAGATGGAACTTGCCCAGGTGGAACGTGCTTATTGGAGATTGGGGACTCCCTGCAGGTCTAATGGGAAGCCCCAGGGCCACAAATGGTCACATCTGCCTTAAGGAACGTTCTATTTATATTTCTAAAATGTAAATAGAAATCATGTTTTCCCTAAAGAAATGGTCACCAAATGTCATAACCGCAAAACAAGGAAAAGGGTCTCTCAAAATGTAAATTTAGAAAAATTTAGGATCTGACAAAATAAAAGCTAAAACCATTCACATATACTGCTTTCACATGGTTAATTAAAACACTATATTAAGGTAAAGGTGTCCCTTGCAGATTTGTATTGCTAGTCATGACCGACTATAGGGTGCGGTGCTCATCCCTGTTTCTAAGTCTTTAGAGCCAGCATTGTCCGAGGACCCTTCTGTGGTCATGGGTCATGACTGACACCCACCAAAGTGGTACCTATTTATCTACTTGCATTTGGATGCTTTTGAACTGCTAGGTTCGCAGGAGCTGGACTAAGGACAGGAGCCTACCCCATCTTGTAGGACCTGGGTCTCAAACCCTGGGTACTATTATATACATTTATTACATGTAATTTATTACAAGAAGGCTACATGCTGCCTGCTCACAAGGAAAAGGAGAACAATGAAGATTTTTTCCAGGACACAAGCCTAAAAAAGAGGACATGTCCTGGAAAAAGAGGACAAGCAATAGTGAACTAACCCTTGAACTTTCTCAAATGGCAATCATGTAGCCTAGCGACAATTTCCAATTGCATCCCAGCTTGCCAAGCAGGATCTTCACCACCCAGGGAGACTTTTAAAGCAAAGCACTCAGAGGCTGCTCAACTCCAAACACAGAGTGGATACCAACAAGCAGTGTCAGAAAATGATGGATCAGCCTCCTGTGCAATTCATCTGCCAGCGATCAGAAAGAGAAAAACCTCAGGACTGCCACATAACGTGAGTTAATGAAATCATATTTAACTAAGGGTGTGTATTTAGACTTGATCTTACCTTGGTGACTTAGCCATTAGTAGGAGTCCACTGTTTACCTTCAGGATTCTTATCAAGAATAAGACTGTATTTGCAAGACTGTATTTGCAAGAGATTCCACCCCCATTCCTCCGAAAGAAAGAAAGAAAGAAAGAAAGAAAGAAAGAAAGAAAGAAAGAAAGAAAGAAAGAAAGAAAGAAAGAAAGAAAGAAAGAAAGAAAGAAAGAAAGAAGCTTGCCTTCAATCATCACATTTCACAATGCTGGCCACCAGTGGCGTTGCTAATGATAATGTATGTAGCCCAATGTAAAGCTCAAAACGTAGCCCCAGAAATGATGTCACAACCAGAAGTGATGTCATCCCCAGGTATTTTTAAAAAGAAAATTGGGGGAAAACCTGCCTCCTCCTCCTCCTCAGGTGCTCATCATTTGCTCTGCTAGTGGCATAGCTAAAGCACCTATTTGCTATCTGGAGTTGAAGAAGATTTTCCCCCAAATCCAGAGTAACTACGGAGCACTTGAGAGACTTTATGTGCACCTGTAGTTACTGCACCACCTAGTGAAAACCTATGGGAAATTCATATTGGAATCCAGAGTAAACCTTTCTCACACCGCAGCAAGGACACCCCGTAGTTACTCTGGATTTTGCCCTTTGTTACAATAAAAAAATCAAATTTAATAAAGTAAAAAAAAAAATTGTGTCCTTGATTGGTTACGGAAACAGTGCTGGGGCAAAGAGGAACGGTTACTATTTCCTTGCTAAATAGAAGAGGAGCACCACTTAGAAGTGCATGTATACCAAACTAGCATGGGGTGACTGTTTTATGCTATACATACCTCAGATGCTGCAGGCTGTTGGCAAAAATGGCCAGAGACTCCTACCAACAATGGCACTAACTGTGGCAGGTGTGGCCTATAGCACATTTGCAACAGTGCATGCCTGTGATAGGCCAATGCAGGCCTCCGTCAGTCTTGAGAGACTATGGTATCGTGCTCAGTGCTGCATACGCTGCATGCGAAGCATGAAAGTCTGGGTTGGATTGTTATGGAGGATAGGCTGTTACCCAAGCAGCAAATCCCCCTCTCCACACCACTGAATTAGTCCAATGGAAAGGCAGAGCCAATACGATTGGATCCAGCTGGCGTCGCAGAGCTGGGCTAAGTACAGGAGCTCACCCTGTCTTGTGGGGCCGACCCGGGTCTCGAACCCTGGCCTGCTGGTTAACAGGTACAGTGTCTTAACTGCTTGCGCCACCCATAGCCCTTGGGCCAATGCACATTGCATAGAATTGGGCCCCTTGTCTCCAGTGCACCTGGTACAAACTAGCTCCCTAAACAATTTATTTACAAGTGCAGTTATCTAATCTGTTTTGAAATGTGTGGTTTCTTTCCTTTTGGAAGCTGTCCTGCAGCTTCCTCTTTGGGTAGAGAGAGACCAAATGAACCTGGGCAGGTGCAGAAGCACAGCCAGGTCTATTATTTTCCTGTTCCCTACCACATCTGTTGGGGGTTCCAGTTCACTGCAAGGTCTGAGGGTGCAATCCTAACCAATTTAGGCAAACACAACTTATTCATCTAGTGTGGGGAAACTAGTGTGGGGAAACAGACGTGCATAGATCTCACCCCCTCCAGGGGTGATGCAGAAGTGACACCCCCCAAGTGCTAGCGTAATCAGGGTTAGGATTGCGCTGCCACATACACGTTCACGCAAGTCCTCCGAGAGTTGCACAATCTCCAGAAAGCCGACAAGATTGTCGTAATGCAGCAACGTGCCTGAGTGAAGTGAAATCTCTTTTCTCTGAGATTTCAGGAGAAGGATAGCCAAACACCCACTGAGCGGAACAATGGCCTGCCTTAAAGGAAGGCTCAGACGTAATGCCCGTTGGGGACTTTATTCCGCTGTTTATTTAACAGACTTATATACTGCCTTTTGTCAAAGAGATACCAGGTTGGTGTACAGAATAAAAATAAGACAAAAAATACAATCAAATAAGTATTGAAGCAACAATACGGCAATAAAAGGGAAAGCAGCTGCAGTTTAAAAATTAATTTAAAAACCATGAAAAGCCACCACCTCAAGTGCACTATAGACATCCACAGCAGCTAAAACTATTTATGAGGAAATTCTGCAGTGATTCACTTCAGTTCTGTTGAATTAAATTCTATTGAATGTTACCTTGTTTTGAGGGTCCACCAGCTGATCTGCTCCACTAACTGAGACAGATCAAAGTCACTACCCAATAACGTAGCAGGCGCATTGTTTGGAATGGCTGGGCAGATGTGGGTTGACTCTAGTTAGTGTACGCTTTTGCTTCTGTTTTGTATTGCTTTGTCTATTTTATTTTGTAATTCTTTTCTTTAACTCTTTCACTCACCTGGAGTCTCCTGCAAATGGAAAGATGGAAGGGTAGTGGCATAGCTAGAAGGGCTGGAGCAGTCAGTCTTGGAGGGAGCCTCACTGTGACATGCATGTCACCCTTCTCCTTCCATCCTCCTCCACAATTCAATCGAGTGAACCCTTGGTTTAATGGACTAATGGGGTAAGAATCAGTGGTGGGCTTCAAGAGGTTCTCACAGGTTCTATAGAACCCTTTGCTAATGAGCTCCTGGTTCTGAGAAACAGTTACTAATAGTACATACAACCTGTTGTTAATTTAGGTTATTAGGACATAGTACCTGATGTTAATTTATTTGAATCCCACCACTGGGTAAGATATGTCTATTTATACAGGAAAACTGCAATCCTATTCACATTTTCCTAGGAGTAGGCCCCAGTGAACATAATGAGACTTCTGAGTACACATACATAGGATTGTGCTGACAGCCTCTTAAATCTGACTGCATTTGCGGTACGTCAGTGGACTAGTGCACTACATATATGACTAGTTTTAATGATGCAGAAAATGTCTATTGTTGAAGTCTGTTAAATTGAGGTTTGTTACAGTGCTATTTCATTGAACTGTATCTGTATTATGTCAAAACAAAAAAGAAATCAATTAAAATTGTCCACTAGAAAAAAACAGATTAAAAGATGCATAAATTACAGATAAGAAAGCCTCACAAAACTGAGTCTGGCAAATCATCAACCAACCCAACGCAGAAATATCCAGCTAGCAGAGTAAGCAAATGCCATGTACAGACTATACCCAAAAGAACTGATCAGACAAAAGGTGACCTTATTGAAAGCACCGTCAGATTACAGTACAATCCTAAGCATGTCTACTACAAAGTAAATCCCATTGTGTTCAAGCGTACTTATTCCCAGGAAAGTGTGGTTAGGATTGCAAGTAAAGACAGCCTCAAGCACTGAATCAAGCAATTAAAGTAAACCTCAATCTCAAGCAAGTACAGACAACCTCAAGCAGGTGGACAACCTCAAAATGTCAGATACAACGGAGGCACCTGGATGCAGGTGTCATACGTGCTCTCTGAGGCATCTGGTGGGCCACTGTGAGATACAGGAAGCTGGACTAGATGGGCCTTTGGCTGATCCAAAGGCCTGATCCAGTAGAGACTCTTCTTATGTTCTCTATACATAAGAAATGGAAAAGATCCACCAAGAAATGTAACCAAGAAATGGAAAAGATCCACCTCTTTGGCTACTGAAATTTTTCATCAGGATTTTCACATTCTCAGTAGGCATTCTTAAGGTGGATCAGGGCTCTCATAAACTGACCTTAGATACAGCTCCCCAGAAGGTCTCTTAACATGAGCCTGAAGCAAAATTTCCTTTAGTCCAAGGCAGAAATTTGCAATGTTCGCCACATCTCAAAAAGGATATAGAGGAAATGGAGATGGTTCAGAGGAGAACAACCAAAATGGTTGATGGTCTGGGACACCTTCCTTATGAGGAAAGGCTACAGCTTAGAAAGGCTTCAGTTTAGAAAAGAGGCACTTGAGGGGGGACATGATTGAGATGTGCAAAATTATGCAAGGGATGGATAGAGTGGATAGGGAGATGGTCTTTTCCCTTTCACATAACACCAGAACTAGGGGACATCCACTAAAATTGAATGTTGGGTAGGTTATGACAGACAAGAGAAAATATTTCTTTACCCATCTTGTAGTTGGTCTGTGTAACTCCCTGCCACAGGATGTGGTGATGACATCTAGCCTCAATGCCTTTGAAGGGATTGGACAAATTCCTAGAGAAAAGAACCTTCACAGATTACAAGCCATGAAGGGTATGTAGAGGTGGACAACCTCAAAATGTCAGATGCAGGCACCCCTGAGTCATCTGATGGGCCACTGTATGATTCAGGAAGCTGGACCAGATGAGCCTTTGGCCTGATCCTCTGGAGGCTCTTCTTATGTTCTTATGTAATGTTTTTCTTCCGGTGTTCACTTCTTGTGATGCCATTTCTGGTTTCCAGGAGGATCTTCCAGGTTCTGTGGTTCTGATTCTAGGGCAAGTGTCTGTAGTAGCAAGTTATTTGCCAGGGAGGAAAGAAGGACAATTTGTTACATCAAACAGTAACAGAACCTGGCAGAGTTTTGAAGCTATTTTGAACTGATGTGCTGGAATTAGATGTGCAGCTACAAGTATTTTCAGTCTCCCGTGGCTCACCTGCAGACCTTTCATGGCATACACTGGTTGAAAATTGGTGTTCCAAGGGAAGAGAGGGTGGGGAAATTGTGGGGGATACTTTGTAGTCAATCAAACAGACAGTGCTGTCTAATAATTAATATTATTAATTAAAATTATTAATTACTATGCTTTCTGGGGGAATTGCATTGGAAAGATTCATCTCTTGTTTCTTCCCCCCACCCAGAATGTCTTCAAAGGGAAGGGGCCACTTGCACACCTTGGTGAGGAACTCTAAAAACTTTGAACCCCCCTCTAGCCGCACCATGTAAAGCGTTACTGTCGGTTTCTGAGTCCGGTGCTAATTCTGATTCCTCAGCCTTCCCATCTCAGGTTGGGTGTTTGCACTGATAATCATAGCAATATTAGGAGAACTCAAGAAATAAATAGCAGAGAGGGAAAAACTAATTCAGCTATGCAAACACTCGTGCTTTCTGTGTTTAAATATATTCTCAACTCTTGAGAATCCTCGTTTCAGAACAAAGTACGATATAGACAGCAGAGCAAGGAGCACAACACATTTCTGAATGATCAGAAAGGCAGGGTAAGAATTATGTTGCCTGACAAAGAAAATGAACATTGTCTTAGGCAGGCATGCCTTCAGGGTGTTATCAATCATAATTCAACAGAGAAATCAGATGTATCTTATGCCTGAAGCTGTCAATCATTTCCAATGAAAATTCTATTGTAAATTGCCATGTGAAATTCAGAAACCTGTGGTGGAAAAAAATAGAACACAAGGGAGAGAAAGATGTTCATCCCAGCACTTCAAATTAGATTAGGTTTTCCTTTTTGTGCTCCTTGCCACAAAGAGTGGTTCTCAGTACGCAGGAAACATCAATGACAATTCTAGCAATCCTAAAAAGCACATGGAATTATAAGTGATTCTCACTCACACCAGATGCAGAAGAGAAGCTAATTAAATAATGGACTCGTTAGTAGCAACTAACTAACAGTAGCAACTAACCACACACACACACACCCCTACATTGGAAAAAACAGTGGCCACTTCAGGGAATTGGGTGGTAAGAGGGGATGGATAATAAGGGAGCAAAACATTGGAAGCATGCATTTAAAGCGGAGAGGGGAACACATGGCAAACAACAAATAACCATAACTCTTGCCCTAAAAAGAACCCAGTTATCTCATCCTAGCTGCACATGATAGCAGGGCAAGGCAAAAATGCCTGCAATTCTTCAGGCAGATCTCTGCCAAAAGGAAGCTTTGGATTAAAGGTACAGTTGCTCTGAAATGTTTCTACAGTGCTTTGCCTGTCCACTCTATGGCAAGCTGGCACTGCAACTGTATTTTACTGGGGGGGAATGCCATATATAACACAATGGCTGGACAATGACTCTGTAACAAATGCATAAATCAATAATAGCAATTTTTAAAAAATTGTTTTTTAAAAACTTCAGATCCTACACTAAGAAAAATGGGATTTTACATGCCATCTAAATCCTGCAAGCTAGATATATTTGTATTTATATCTTTGTTTGCATGATGTATTCGGCTTAATTCTGGATGGAAGGTACAATGAATTTAGTACAGAGCATCTAAACCAGAACAACTTCCTTTTCCAGGACATGTCCTTTTAGCCTTGTGTCCGAGGAAAATCCTCATTGTTTGCATTTTCCTTGTGAGCAGGCAGCACATAACCTTCTTGGAATTAATAAATTATAAGTACTGTAATACATTATATGTAATAGTTTCAAATTTAGTAATACGTAATATAGTAACCACAAGAAAGCAATATACAGGTGTCCCTTGTTATCCACTATGGTTCTGTTCTGGAACCTCCCAGGGATAAAAAAAATCTAAGTATAAAGAAAACAATGGAAAAATAGTTTTAAATACCCTCTTCTAGGTTTCCTGTTCTTGAAGAAGGTATTGCTTGAATATCTGCAGGGGTTTGATTCTGGGACTGAAAAATGTTCGCATGCCCAGCTCTCTACAACAGTAGAAAAGCAGTTTTTAAACTGTGATTTGCAGTGTGTTGAGTCAAATCGGTGTATTAAAAAATCTATGTCTAACAGTGGACTCATTGGTAACAAGGTTGGACCGGTATATGAGTGTTCTCAATTTTTATTTGGTCATGTCCTACTTTTTTCTTGGGTGTCTTACATTTTGGGGGGCCTTGACCTCTTTTTCTGGTCCCCTGGTCACCCTAATCTTAACTCTTACTGACTCTGGAGCTTTCACTTTTGAGAGTTCTCTATTCAAACAAACCCTGTATTTATAGTTTGTAAGGACCAGAAACATAATTAACAGAGAAGAAATATATAATCGGAATGACGACTGGGTCAAATTTTATGCCTGATATAAAAATTATGTAGCTATCCTGTTGTTGTATGGAAATGTGAGCTGTACAACCTAGTCTCAGTGCTGAATGCTGTTCTCCTGAACATGAATGTTCCAATAGCATCTGATCGGATATTGTCAGTAGGCCAAACTGAGCCTCTCTATACGGGCAATTGGTCTCACCCATTATGACAATTCAAGAGGTCTGATGGTAGGGAGATAGACAGACAAGTAGCAATAGGGATCTAACTTCAGCATTAATTTTATTTACCGATGCCCCAATTTAGCCATCAAAGAGCCATTATCCTTAGCTAATCAAACAAATTGTTGGGTGCGCTGATGTACCTGACTTTGTGAACCATCTGCGAATGTATGTTTGGAAAGGGATACAAGCACCTTTCGGGGGATTTGGAAGTTAGTTGGCAAATCGGCTCCCCCAGTCAAATGATATCTCCCATTACGAATGATATAATGCTTTTCGGTTTGCTTAAAGCCAGGAGAAGGTTGACACAGCGATTAAAGTGGGGGCGGTGGGGAAGAGGGGAAGAGAGAGAAAAAACAGAGAGTTTCTTTATACCAGCTGAATTCTGGTTGTTCCCGAGGCCCAGACCCGGGTCTTATTTGAGGAAAGATTATCTTGACAAATTGGATAAACATTTTATGCATGACAGGACGCTGATGGAGAGCCCGTTCTGCAAGCACACCTGTTGGTAGTTTGCTTAGCGTGTGACCAAGGTGTTCAGGTAACCCTAAGTCCTCCCATGGCGCTCTGTTTACTGTTGGACAGGCACAGGCAGATCCAGGCTCTGGATCTTAGTAACAGTTGCTGCAATCTTGCTCTTTTTGGCGGGTGTCTGCCCCCCCTTTTTTTCTTTTAATAAAATAACTTTTGGCTAGACGAGTCCACAAAAGGCTCCCTCCCTCAGACTTTTAACAAATAGTTTTCATTTCACAAGGGCTGCAACCTGATAGTCAAGAGACTAATAAATGGCAACGATGAAAAATAGTACATGATTTTCACTTTTCATTTAGTAGTCAGAGATGCAAAGCACCCAGCAGCTGAATACAGGAATCCTCTGCTTTCGACGGTTTGTTTTTTGATGATCCACTCTTTCAACACCTTTCAATTATACCCAGAATTCATTCATTCAACACATTTTCTGCTCTTTCAACTTCTCCATGTTGTTCTAAAGATCAAAACTGACCTCCTCCATGTTGTAGCTCCTGGTCTCATCCCTTTCCCAAAGGAGTTAATTGAGAATCCACTTGTGAAATATTTGTGTAGCGGCAGGAATTTGCAAGATAAAAGGGGCATTTTAACTTGCTAGCTAAAAAAGAACGGGAAGCAACATTTAAAAACTTTATAAAGTGGGTTCCTCTTTTCATGGTTTTCACTTTTGGACAGTGCTCCGGTCGCTAACCCATCCAATAAGTGGGGGGTACCTGTAGAGTCCTCTGATGAGATCTTGTTTCCAGGGCCACTGTTTGACAAACGTGTAAAGTTTTTTCCTGAATCTCAATCTAAATCAGTGGTGTAACTAGAAGGGTGAAATCCTAAGCAACTTTCTAGCACTGGCATAGCTGTGCCATGGGGCATACGCTTCATCCTGCAGTTGGAGGGGTCTCACTGTTGCATACAAGGGCCCCCCCTCCAACTTTTGGAATCATTCCAGGCAGGGAGAAAAATGGAGGAATGTGTTAAGTAGGCCTATGTAATTAACATGTAATTAACATATTACGTAGGCATAAGCAGAAGCCGGATTGGATGGTGACACATTGGGGTTTATATTGCTACAGTGACGATTGAGACCTATGCACGTCCCAATTGTCAAGTTGCAGTATTGCTCAATTCTATGAACCTCCATGGATACCCATATTCATATAAAAAGCAATTGTTTACCATAGTAATGAGGCAGGCAATGAATCCTATAAATCAAGTTCCCTTTAAAACAGCTCTGGGCAGAAGCTTCCCCTTGCAAAGCAATTCATAAGTGATTATCATTTTGTATTGATCTGCTAATCACATGAAGGGGAGGAAGGGATCCTCCCTCCCAACAAAATCCATACTAAACCCTTTATGAACTTTTCTCATGGAAGCTTCATTGCCTGCCATGTTACTATGGTAAGCAGGCTGCTTTTAAGCCATTAACTGCTACTTTAAGGGATGTTATCTTTTGGTTTAGGGTTGCCATATGTCCTGAAAAACAGGGACAATCCTGATTTGGGGGGATTGTGTTCACATCCTGGCAAATGGGACAGAAGGTCCTGTCCCAGTTTTGTGGAAGAAAATTATGGCAACCCTCTTTTTGTTTATCTTTTAATCTTTTATGAGCACAATCCTAACGATGTCTACTCAGAAGTACTCTTTGTGTTCATTGGGTCTTACTCCCAGGAAAGTATTTTTTAAGATTGCAGCCTATGTCTATCTTTACATTTATCTTTATTTATATCTTTATTTAAAGAGCCAACCTCGTTTGCGTTGAGACAAAATTGCTGAGAAATAAAACGCTGACAATTAGGTTATGCCTGTATTTCCACAGTGCAAGCCTTAATGTGCTTACTTAGTGCTTACTATGCACAGGTCTGAGGTCTACGCAGCGCATGTTCAGCCACCTGTGCTGATTTCAGCTGTATCAAGTGACTCCTATGAGTGATATCATCAGACAGTGACACCGAGGCAAACCACACACTTACAAAAACATCAGTGATTGGAAAATGCAACATCGTCCAGGCTGGGGCAAGTAAAGAGGACCCTATCAAAGAGGTTACTCAGCTCTAAGGAGTAGTTGGGTTCTTACATCCTGCCCTCTGGGCATGATTAGCCACAGAAGTTGTTCCTGCCATGTAATCCTTCCACCTTCAGTTTCATTAGTTGACCGCGCAGTCACTCAGCCTTCAGCTGGGGGATTTGCTCTTTAATTTGACTGAACCATTTTACAGGGATAGATTAGTTCTGCGTTTAAGAAAAGGCACTGATTCTGTTGTACTTTCCTGAAATTGCTTTTACTGCTTATGCGGAAGAAATTCTCACTGTTTGCATTTCTGCCTATTTGAAAGATGAGTATAATTCAAATCAAGGGGCAATTTGTAAATGGTTGTTTTCAAATCCAGCAAATTCAATCCAAGTGGCCCCTTGCAACATACTAAACCCATCTTCTGAATGCTCCAACACGGTCAGGATGACATCTTTTTCCAGGAGGTGCCAGGCAGGCAACATGCAGCCTTCTTGTAATTAATAAATTACATGCCATAAATTATATGTAACAGTTTTAAATGTAATAATAAGTAATATAGTGTTTAAATTAACCACATGAAAGCAATATACATGAGGGCTTTTAGTTTTTATTCTGTCATGTCCCACATTTTTCTTGGCTGTCCTACATTTTGGGATGGGGACACATTTTCCTCTTGTTTTGGTTATGACATTTGGTCACCCTGCAATACAAGTCCATTCAGCATGTCCTAAGAACTGATCACCATATGCATGATCCTGTTGTTGGCAGAAACTATGACAGAGACAGGAAGTTGTGTGAGTTGTCTTGTGTCCCAATGAAACTTCCCTTTGGCGGACTCACAGACCAATCTTATCCATGGTGTTTAGCTCAATATATAAGAGTTTAAAAAGCAGCACCTGCCAAAATTTCCACTTCTTTGCAATGGTTAAAGGTATAGGCATTCTGTTCTCCATTCTATATGGCCCTTAGCTGACAGAGCACCATGTTGCATACCAAAGGGGGGAATCCAAACAGATCAGAAGAGGTAAGTAAACATTTTCTTTATTTACTTTTACATAGGTCTCTTGGCCTCCAATGAATTTCTATTTAGCTAGCATAAGTCCAAGGAGCAAAAGCAGAGTAGCAGTTAATATCCTATCCCTTCTACTGCTGAACCTCCAATGATCCTTCCCCAACTGCTCCCAACACCACCTTACCTGCTCCAGCAAATGATCTGTGGCCCACCACTGACAGCATGATGGTTCCTAAATTCCTTACTCTTACAGGGTGAGCTCCTGTCCTTAGCCCAGCTCTGCGACGCCAGCTGGATCCAATCGTATTGGCTCTGCCTTTCCATTGGACTAATTCAGTGGTGTGGAGAGGGGGGACTTGCTGCTTGGGTAACAGCCTCTCTTCCATAACAATCTAACCCAGGCTTTCGTGCTTCGAATGCAGCATATGCAGCGCCGAGCACGATACCATAGTCTTCCAAGACTGACGGACGCCTGCTTTTTTTTTTTTTACTCTTACTAGCAAGTTGCAGAATGGTGGCAAGATCAGAACGATGGCAGATCACCAATGCACTGTGGACTGGATCATGAGTGGATGAATTTTGCTTCTGCTTTGGTGTCAATATCTGAAAACGTGACTGAGGCTGCAACCTCACCCCCAGTTTTGCAAGCACAAGTCCAGCACTGGCCAGTAAAGGTGTCCCCCACAGGTTGTATTGCTAGTCGTGACCGACTGTAGGGTGCGGTGCTCATTCCCGTTTATAAGCCAAAGAGCCACCACTGTCCGAAGATGTCTCTGTGGTCATACAGCAAGCACATGGAACACTGTTAAATAGGTGGTACCTATATATCTCCTTGCATTTGCATGCTTTCGAACTGCTATGTGGCCTGGGGGTGTCACCAAAGTGCCATAAAGCATCTCTGCACCACTCCTGGAGGATACTATCCTCCCCACAACACCATGAAAATAAGGAAATGGGTGAGTTGTGGTACCCTAAATTGGTTAGGATTGTGCCCTCAGAGAAATACTGATGTAGGAAAAATAGCAAACAACTCTGAGCCAAATGTTGTGAGATCTGCGGGTGTGTTTGGGGGAAGAACATCATGTAAAAATTGAAGAACATCCCTATTGGAAGGCCCATCAAGTCCAACATCCTGTTTCCCACAGCATCCCACCAACTAACTCTGGGTCGCTCTACTGTTTGTAACAGTTCCTGACAACAACAGGGTCATGCATTTGTTGATCACTTCTGGGGATCATTTCTGAGTCATACAGAATGGATCAGTCAGTGTTGGAGCATCCAGAAGACACAATCATGAGGTCACACACCCCATTGCTCCTCCTGCAACTGACCTACATAGATTACCAAAGTTGAATGGAGCATGGAGAAGGTGGGATCAAACCTTTCTTCTGTCCTATTTTCCCAGATGATACAATGTTCCCAAAGCTCCAATTAGTTCTCGGATGTTTGTAGGTGTGTAGGGGAAATAACTGTACAGGTTCAAATTTGTTTTACACTGATTTTTTTATACACCGATTTAATTCAACACAAATGGCCACTGCAAACCCCAGTCTTAAAAACTGCATTTCTATTGATGTAGAAAGGCTCTCCTGCAAATATTCTATTCTTCAGCTGAGTTTGGCAGAGTCAGGGGTCTTCTGCATTTCTAATCGCAAACTGCCTCTCTACAACAGTAAGAAAAGTTGTTTTTAAACACTTGGAAAGGGACATACTTCAAATCTTTTAAAACTGCTTTAAACACTTTTATTTGTATCAGTCAGAGAATCAAATTTTGCATCTACTGAAATACAACCTTATTCAATTAGGAGCAATAGAGATGCAAGAAACCAGGAATTGTGTCCTTAAATCTATTATACAATGATAATTTTTTTTGCAATGATAATAGTTTTTTATGCAATGATTTTTTTATCCACAGGAGTTTGCAGAACAGAATCCTAGAGGTTAATAATGGACATGGGTATCTTTCTCTTTTACCTGTGGGGTATTAGCAGCTTGGGAGTGTGGTTTTAAGAGGGGCAAAACTGTGATGGGGAACACCAGCCTACTGTCCTGACCCAGTTTAACTACTGCCTCACTGCTGCTTTTAAGCATTTGAGCCATGTTGAGAAATTGAAACATCAATTTCTAAAGTTGCATGTACTTTGGCCCGCAGTGACATGGACACTGTAAATCTTGTATTACTTTTCCCCTTTATCTCAGGTTCTTGTTTAGTTACACCAGGGAGCAGACAGCGCCGAAGGTCAATACCAAACCTTTTGAGCTCTTTCAAAGATTAGCTTCAGGCATGTCTTTGGAAACTTGGAGGACTTTCAGCAGCAATCACCATGAAGGGGTGAAGGGGCTGTTATATGAGACACACTACTGGGTCCCCTACAAGTAGACCTTGGCATGCAGCCATCTCTGGTGGTTTAATACATTTCTGTGCCATCACTGTGAAGCCCAAAATACCATGCTTGGAATGTCTCACCATAACTCTGAAGGACAGGTTCTGAAAGTTTGGCTGCAATCATATACACACTTTCCTAAGTCTCATAGAAAACAATAGGACTTACTTCTGAGTAAACATGCTTAGGATAGCACCCCAAGTCTTTAAAGCACATTCGTAGCCCTTGTGTTTTAAATTCCTAATGAAATGCATGTTTTGTTTTCTTGCAGAATTTGGTTAACTAGCTGGAGGAAAAACTGTTTTTGGTTGCTTAGATGGATAGTTTTGTTAGAGTAAAATCAGCCCTATATAGATGTTACCCTAGAGCCCTAGAAGTCCTCCCCCAAAAAACTGAAACCCCAATTTTTTTCCCTCAGTGTTATGTTTGGGCTCATCATGATACCTCATTTCTAAGTAAAGAATCCAAGAGAAGGAATAGTTGGGTGGGGGACTGTCTTTGTGGTGATGCACAAAACCTGTGACTGTTGCTTTTGAAAAAAAGGATCATGAACACCCCCGAAATATGTCGCTCACCTAGAAAGGGATGATGCTGACATAGCCATATTGTGATAAAGGGGATCTTTATCCTTAGATGCCCATCTAAAAATAGCCCAATTTGCATAAATTTGCATTTCCGGACTCTGGATCCGGATGGGCATCTAAGGGTTACGACTTACCAATTAACAAGAAAAAGTTTACAATGTGATTAATGTGGCCAAATAAATGAAACCATGGTTCCCTCTCCCAGACCAAACCAGCATATAGCCAGTAGGAAGGGAAATGCTAGGATGAAGAGGAATAGCTGCTGTTAAATACAAAAGAATAATCACTTTAAAGGTACCTCTTTGCCCAGTTTATTTATTTATTTATTTATTTATTTATTTATTTATGTATGTATGTATGTATTTATTTATTTATTTATTTATTTATTTATTTATATCCCGCCTTTCCTCCCCTGCAAGGGGGAGCTCAATGCGGCTGACATCAGGGAATAAAACATCATTAAAATAGATCATAAATAAAGATTAGCAGGAGTAATTTGCTTTTTATATAAATAATTTCTAACCTGCCATTCCCTTCAAATAAACAGAGCCCTCAAACAACAGAGAAGTGTGTCCAGTGAAAAAAGAAATGTCTGGATAGTCCCTTAAATATGCACTCCTGCATGGAAGTTCTTTCAACTTTCAGAAACGGAAAGTTTCTTTCAACTTTCAACTAAGTGGAGAAGCTTAGTAAAAATTAAGTTCATCATTAAATTAAGGAAGTTCAGACTCCCTTCTCCATCAGCAGTGAGGAATGTGGTTTGTTTTATCAAAATGTCTTTTGCTTCCATCCAAGGAGGAGGCTCAACTTTTGCCTGGAAATTTTGCTTTGGACCAATGAGACAGTCGCCTTGTTCCAAATGAAAGTGCAGAATGAGATGGTGGCGTCCGGTCACCCTACCAAACCCAATCCGTGCAATGAACCATCCGACTGCTGCTTCCTGACCAAAAGGCAAAGCTGTTTCCTCTACAAATAAATACTCTGTTAAATGTTGTCTTCCCAAAAATCACTTAACCAAAGTTCAACTTAATCAACAGCATTTCTTTACTTTTAAAAATTGTTTTTCTTGGGCATAAGCCGGTGTCTTTCAAATAATCCACGAGCAAATAGCTCTATTCCGTCGATGAGAAATTATAAAAGACCATGTAATCAGCTGACAAAGGCACTGAAAACAACCCCAGAGAAAAGTCACAATGCGCCGTTCTGTTTTCTCCGCCCACTCTGCAAGTGTACACTTCTGACATTTCTTGCCTCGCCGCTGGACTTTATGAATGGGTCCCAGAGGATGTTTTCTGGTAAAGGATCATAAAGGGAAGGAATTATAGTCTTACTGTGGAAAGAGCTGGTTTGCCATTTGTTATCCAGATCTGAATGAGTAAGACAAGTGTCCGTTTCCTCTCGGTAGCGAATATATGAATCATACACTAAACTCTTACTCAAGGCTTGGATGAACTCACTTAGTAATCCAAAGCAGCAGTCATTGCCCAAAATAAATTGTGGAAGGATATATTTAGTGACGCTTTGATGGTTTTCTGAAGTCCTCTTATACACAGCTGAAGGCATGGGAATTTATCCAAAGTCTATACAGCCTCTTTAGACTTTGAAATTGCCCTGGGAATGCCACAGAATAGTGTCCCTTTAGAATGGTTTAGTGCTTGCCAGATCCATCTGAACAGCTTCTCCATGGTTATTTGTGGTTACGTTCATGGATATGATATTTTAAATAGATCTCTTTTTCCCCCAAATTGCAGGTTCCTGCATTTGAGCACATTGCAAGCTATTTAAATTGGATTCTTTTTTTAAGCTGCTGTAATTCTGATATAAGCAATGGCACAATGCAGCTACTTAGGAGGAGGGCTTACACTGCAGATGGAGGAATGAGCTTCTGCTCAACAATTCCTGGCAGACAAAGGAATTCCACTAATAAAGATTTCCCCATCCAGTTTTCCTATTTCCTCATTTGTAGTAAATGGAGAAGATGTTTGAAAGAGCATTGTAATACACATGAGATTTGGATCATGGTGAGAGTGTTCTGACTCCAACCCCAGATTCTGTCCCTATTTTGGAATAAACTAATGACCATCACTGTTCATCTCAAATCCTTGTAAGCCAGGCCCTTGTGTCTGCAAAGCACATATCTTACATAGTTCTCGTTCCATTTTGACTTCATAAGAACATAAGAAGAGCCTTCACTGGATCAGGCCAAAGGCCCATCTAGTCCAGCTTCCTGTATCACACAGCACCCCACCAGATGTTTTGGGGAGCACATATGACACCTGCATCTAAGTGGCCCCCTGCATCTGGCATTATGAGGTTGTCCACCTCTACACACAACCCTCATGGCTTCAAAAATATACTTGAATACTGGTGGTGGAGGATTGGACTGGGGCCAGTATTTGACAGCTGGCATACAGTAGTGCAAGTGTGTTGCCATCGCTGCCCAGAATGTCTCTGATGGTGAGTGGGAGGCGCAAGTTACACGGCACATCGTGGTTCCTGCAGTACATATCAAGCTGAACTCCCCCCCCCCCCCCCCACTGTGCTACTGCTCTCATCAATCTATGGTCTGAAGCAGCTACTTCAGTAAATCCCATTGCTAAGCTGGCTCTGCCATCAGAACTTTTGGAAACAAATTCCATAAATGAATTTCATATCTTCTGAAGACATTCTGGTGTAGCAATATCTGGTGTTCACCTGGTCAGAGGTAACGGACAAGTGATGTAATGCTACAATAAAACTAAGACTGAAAAATACTTAGGTTGCAAATACACTTTCCTGAGTGTAAGACCCATTGCACACAATGGGGCTTTCTTTTGAGTAGACTTGATTAGGATTGCTTTTAATCACCCCATGAATGGGGGTGAGAAATGATCAAAAGAAAGGGTTCCTTGAATCCCTGTGTAGAGTGTTTCCTGGGATCACCCCTTCACCAGCCCCTCTCCTCAATCACCTACAATCATGACAAGATTCCAGGTCTGTGGCCATTGCTGTCCTTTTTCCGCTCAGTGGTTTTTCAGTGGTTTGGGGACTTCTCTCCAGATGGAGGCTGCCACAGCTTGTGATAGCAATACCTGGATTCCCAGGCAGCTATGAAACCTCCAAGCTTTTAAAGTAAACTGTGCAAGGAGCAGAGATTAGATATAAAGAACAGAGATAGGATAGGGCACTGACTAGTGGGAATTTAATTATTACTCTGAAGTATTTACTTTTATGAATTGTATAATGTTTCAGTGTACCTCAACATGTTACATGTTCATCTCTCTACTGTTCATGTTGTCTTTGTGTGTGTTTTATTTGCCTGATGCTGTTTTACCCTGGTATGGTGTTGGTATTGTTCACCATCATATTAATGTTTTGATGGTGCTGTTGTGATTATTCAGTCTTTTGGGAATTGTGCCTAAATAAACTGATCTTTCTATTTTTATAAAGCTCTGATTCTTTCAGTGTGGGACTTTTATTGTGTCTGCTGCTTCTTCCCACAAGTGATAGCACCCAGATCAACACTTCCGACTTCTGGTCTACATTACTCAGTGTTGCCTATCCCAGAGTTTTTCCATTTTTTTCAGGCATCAACATACCATCAGAGATGGTACCAGTGCTTGGGGTGGCTGGCTCCCAGTTGAGGCTTTGCACCTCACTTTCCTTTGCTCTACCCTCATAGAGTTACAGTTACAGTAACAGTTACACCGTTTTTTTTGGCTGCAATCCTAACCACACTTCCCTGGAAGTAAGTACAATTGTACAGTTTGTGGACTTACTTGTACAATTGGGACTTACTTCTGGGTAGACATACTTAAGTGTACTGGATGTCTCATAGACAATAAAACAACCATATCCCACTCACTGACGCACCATCATCCTGGTGCACCATCATTCCAATGATGCACCATCATTCCAACAGAGGTGAGCCATGCAAGGCAGTGCCACGTGATGACCACGGTAGTGTCAGCAAGTACCACTCTGGAAAGGGCTAGAAGGGACAGTGGAGATGGTGAAGAGGAATAAGAACATAAGAAAATACCTGAAGGATCAAGCTGTATGTGGCCCACCGAATACCTCTGGGAGCACACAAGACAACAAGATACCTAGATCCTGTTGTCACACACTGGCATTCAGATATAGGCTATCACTAAGGCTGCAATCCTAAACACACTTTCTTGGGAGTAAGACCCATGGAACACAATGGGACTTACTTCTGAGTAGACATGGTTAGGATTGTGTCCTAAAGTTTTTAAAACCCTGAGGTTGCATGCAGTCATAGAATCCACGTGAACCATCACGGTTGCAATGTTCGTTGGTGGCTTCCCTTCAAGTGTTGGAATCAAGCCTTAAAGGTGAACTTGTAGGGGGAATCACTGAAAGAGCAGTGGAAGGAGAAGAAGTCTGTTTACCTCCCATACTCCATGTTTTTTCTTCCTCCTTTTATGTTATTCATCAGAACTATGTACACACGTAGGTGTGTATGTTTTGCCTGTTCCTTGTTCACAAATACCTGCCTTTGCACCTGGATGCCTTTGGAGAAGCAGGTGAGCCTTTTCCAAACATTTGGCGCAGCAGTTGAGAAGATTATGAAGATTATTTTCATGATCCTGTGTGTGTGTGTTCAAACACTGAAGTTTTGGGTGTCTGTATAGTGGCACACAAGTCAGTAAGAAGCAGAAGGCCTGGCGATAAGCAAGAACAATCCTCAGGTCTTGCAAGTGTTATCATACATTCAACAAAAAGATCCCCTACTAAGTATGTCAATGTAGGCAAGTTGTTTCAAAAGACACCAGATTACCATTTTTTTTAAGCAGGAATCCGGATTTCAGAGGCTCTGTTTTAAACAGCCAGATCTTTTAGTAAAGAGGCATATCTGAACCAGCAAGATCTGGGTTAAAATCTTTCCTGAACTAAACACAACAATGGTTGCAATCCAGAGTAACCACGGGGAGTCCTTGCTCCAGTGTAAGAACAATTTGCTCTGGATTGCAATATGAATTTCCCATAGGTTTTCACTAGGTGGTGCAGTACAAGTAATCAGTGAAGGGATTCAAAGAAATTCCAGTTCTCTGCCCATCTGGCAGCCACTTTTAAATGGCTATTTTTAAACTGTATATGTCCTATCTCTCATTAACAACCGGTTCTGTAGAGTAGGTGCGAACCTCCTGGAGCACACCACTGCACGTAATGTCTCTTACATGCTCCCGTAGTTACTCTGGATTGTAGGGTATGTCAGCTTTATTTTTAGGCTCCAGTTTGGCTGCATCTTTCTTCAAGTGAGATGCCCAGAACTGAACACAGGACTCAAGCTGAGGTCTGACCAATGCTGAATAAAGAGGAACTAGAACTTCTCACGACTTGGAAGCTACAGACCTCTTAATGCAACCTAAAATGGCATTTGCCTTCTTTGCAGACACATCACAAAGCTGAGTCATGTTCAGCTTGTGATCCACGGCGCCTCCAAGATCCCGCTCACATGTTATGCTGCCAAGCCAAGTATCCCCCATTTTATTCCTGTACTTTTGGTTTTTATTGCACTTCTCCCTGTTGAAATTCATTCTGTTACAGCCCAGTATTCTAGTTTATCCAAATCCTCCTGGAGGTTATTCCTGTCTTGTGTTGTGTTTGCTACTCCTCCTAGCTTGGAGTCATCTGCAAAAGGCTCCCCCATAATCCCTTCCTCCAAGACGTTGATAAAGATATTGAAAAGAACCCGACCCATGTCAGTCGGGTTTGCATTATCCAGAGTGTCACCACAGCTATTTCCAAACAAATTTTTGCATTGGATTCTGCTTTTAATTCCACACCTAACAATGTATGATATGATCAGGTATTGTTCAAGTTAAACCTTTATTGGCATAAGGATCAGGTACTGTGCACCATCACAAAAGTTCCAATTTTTGGAGTGCTACAGCACCCCCCCCCCCAAGCCTGTGTCACCCCGCAAAGCACATCACCTGGTCCAGCTGCACTCCTGCACTCACCATACCTCGCTAGTCATGCAATCACAAATCTGAATTTGCTTTTTGTTTCAGGTTTGAAAATGGGCCCATTATAGAAAAATCAAAAGAATGTATCTTCTTACTCATAATGGCAACCCCAGGTTTTTTTCAGATCTCAGTTATCTTTATAAGCCTGTGTGGAAAAGTGGTAAGTGGCCCTTTCAAGACAAAAATATGCTTGTATAATGTTGCTCACAGGCTGCATGGAAAACTTTGGGAAAAATTATATTTTTCCAGCACCCCAACCTCTATATGGTGATGATGGGAAAACATGATTATCTTCTTATACATGTGTACAAACCAAAGTGGTGCCAGCCACAGGTGGGCACTTCCCGGTTCGGGCCTACTCGCCCGAACCGGATCTTCCTGTTTCCCTGCCGCTGGCGAACCGCCAGCGACAGGGAAACGCAAAAACATAGCGGACCGATTCGGTCCGCCATGTTTTTGCACCCACTGTGCAAGCGTCAACATTGACGCTTGCGCAGGTGCCTGCTCTGAAGCGGGCTTGCCCACTTTAGGGCAGGCACCACACAAGTGTCAACATTGACGCTTGCGCAGTGCCTGCTCTGAAGCGGGTCGGCCCGCTTCAGGGCAGGCACTGCGCAGGCGCCAACGTTGGCCCGCCCCTCGCCCCACCCCAGCCCCGCCCCATGACCCTCCCTGCCCCCTGACCCTGGCCCGCCCCCCAACTTCTAGCGAACCGGATCTTGGGGTTGGCTGGGCCCACCCCTGGTGCCAGCATATAGAAAATTAATTTCATTGTCGTCGTCATCCCAATGCTACTGGGCATCTACGTGCCACATTTTCTCATTAATGATATAATCATTATTGAAACTTGGATAAAGTTATATCAAGAAGCATCCCAAGAAAAAATTAGCCACACAGGGTCCTCTTTTTCCAGAATATGTCCTCCTTTATAGCCTTATGTTCTGGAAAAGAACTTAAATATCCTCCTTTTCCATGTGAGTGGGTCGCTGCAGGCAGTGCACAGCCTTTTTGTAATTAATAAAATACCTATAATAAAAATATACAATCTATGTATTTTTAATTTAATAATAAGTAATATAGAGTACAATCCTGAACTAGGCCTGCACAACTCATCAGTCTTCCCATTCCCATATGAGGCAAGCACATATCTGTGCACTGGTCTAACCCTCCCCCAGGTGTGGTGCAGCAGTGCTTATGGCACTTTAATGACACCCCCAAGTCAGCACAGGACTCACGCTGGGGATTAGGCAGGTCTAACTGCAGGTTAGAATTGCAGCCATAATTTTTAAATTAACCACATGAAATCAATATTCAAGCATTTTAAGACTTTTTTTAGCTTTATTTTGTTGTGTTCTAAATTTTTTTGGACATCCTACATTTTCATGGTGTCTTGTACTCTTTTGTGGTTATGACATCTGATCGCCCTGATCACACACCACAAACTAGATGCCTTTCTGAAGCATGTCTATGAAAGGATATTGATATTTCAAGTGTAACATGTTTCATCTCTCGATATTCTTCTCCAATAATAACATCTCCTATTAGGGGCAATCTCCCCACTGAAAAAGCCTGATCTGGATCAGTAAATCACACATATCTTTTTCTGTCTTTCTTTCTCGCAACCAACCCATTCAGATCTTGTTTGGTTTGAGGTCAGTGACCAGAGGCATCCGACCCACAGAAGTTAATTCTACAGAACAATGGAGGAGCGTTTCCGAGGCCTGATCCTATTACCTTTTGATACCAAATTAATTGTGTTTTTTCCACACTCCCGATGATTCCCTGACCCTCTCAGCTATGTGAGTTGCCAGCAAAGAATGACAGATTAAATTTAAGTGAGTGCTGAGAGAGATCAGTTTTTCATCTGCCAGAGTTCCTATATTATTGATGGGATCTGAAAATCAACAATTTAATAGTATTTAATAGTTGAAATACAGATGTCAGTGCACAGATTGTGGCATATCTCTTAGAATTTCAAGGTTATAGAAACACTAAGGAAAAAAATAAATGCTAGAACCAAAAACTCATCAAGATCAGGTTCAAATGAGAACACTAGGGTTAAAAGGGAGAGCTGTGCATGGAGCCTCCATGTGACAGAATGAAGAAGGAGGAGCAACTACATGTGGGTGGAGCCTATTTTCACTTATTGTCTCTTTAAGCCAATTATTATAGATTATGCGGCTGCAAGCAAAGATTGTCTTTGTGATGTTACTTTTCATTTATTCCTATTCATTTATTGCCCACTAGCAAAAACATACACACATTGCGGGAGTAAATTCCCCCCGTACACCATCCCTCCCTTTTGCACTGTCCCCTCATGTTGATGATGGGGGAACATCATCCCCCCATTTGCACTGTCCCCTCATGCACAACACCCCCTTGAGCATGGTCCCCCCATGCACACCATCCCCTCATGAGCAACACCCTCATGAGCATCAACCTTCATGCTCATTGTCCCCCATGTGCACCGTCTCTCCATGCACATCATTCCTGCATGAGCACTGTCCCCCCGTGCATACAGTCCCCCATATGCATGTCCACATACGCTCAATATCCCCCCTGCACAAAACCCCCCATGCACAATGTCCCCCCATTGCATATTTATCCCCCATGTACACCGTCTACCTATGCGCACTGTCCACCCATGTGCATCATATGCAACATCCCCCATGCATATCATCCCCCATGTGCAATACCCCCATATGCACCATCTCCCCATGAGCACTGTTCCCCCATGTGCACCTTTCCCCCATGAGCAACATCCCTGTACAATATCCTCCCACAAGCACCATCCCCCATGTGCTCACCATCCCCCATGTGCACCATCGCCATCTGTGCATCCTCCCACCCAGTGCTTCAGCTGGATGTTGATCAGTCAGTCTTCAATGTTAAGTATAGGACAAAAACATGTTGCACCCCTTTTCAGACCCTTTAGGGGTTCTTAGTGGGCATTCAACATCGGTTCTTGGTGGGCGTTGATATCACATAAGGAAAACCCTCCCCAAATTTCATGCTTCTGGGTCCAGGGTTGAGGCAGAGCGTCTCTTCAATGTAAAGTATAGGAAGGAAAACGTGTTGCACCCCTTTTCACCCCCTTCTGGTTGGAATTTCCAAAAACCAATTCTTAGTGGGTGCCTCCATCATTGAAGGAATACCCACCCCAAATTTCATGCTTTTAGACCCAGTGGTTTTGGCTGGCCGTTGATGAGTAAATCAGTGAGTCAGTGAGGAACTTTTCAGTTTGGGGTTTATTCATTTATGGTCTTTCCTTTTCCAATCCAAATGCCCAAGTCAGCCCAAGGTCAATAGTTCCTCATTTCCTGCTGTCCTCACAACAACCCTGTGAGGTAGGTGAGTCTGAGAGTGAGATGGGTGACACCAGTGGTGGGCAGATGCCGGTTCGGGGCTACTCGCCCGAACCGGATCTTCCCATTTCCCTGATGCTGGCGAACCGTCAGCGGCAGGGAAAGCGAAAAGAGGGCAGACCGGTTCGCGCCGGCTGCCATCTCCCCCCTCCCCGCGCGTCTCCTCCAACTGGAGGAGACACACTGCACAGGCGCCAACCTCGGTGCATGCGCAGTACGTCTCCTCCAGCTGGTGGAGACACACTGCACAGGCGCCAACCTGCGGGGTCGGCGCATGCATACTGCGTCTCCTACGGCCGGAGAAGATGCACTGTGCATGCGCTGGGGAGGGATCCGCTTCCAGCCCCACCCCCTGACCCTGCCCCCGCTCCCCAACTTCCGGCGAACTGGATCTTGGGGGAGGCTCGGCCCACCACTGGGTGACACTGAGTATGAGCGTGACTCAAGGGCACCCAGGAAGCTTCATGGCCAGGAAGGGATTTGAACCTGGATCTTCCACAGGTTCTGATCCAACGCCCTATCAGGGTTTCCAAACTTTTTGGCAAGAGGGCCACATAATCTCTCTGACACTTTGCTGGGTGCCAGAAAAGTAATTTATATTTCAAATTTGAAAAAAATTACATATAATGATGCATTGGAGTGGATTACAAGGCTTGCCCAAGGACTGGATAGAGGAGACTTGCCATGGGCCACCTTGAGGATTATCAAGGGCCACATATTACACTGGGCTAGGGTTTGAAGACTCCTCCACTACCCAATCCTGGCTATCATATGCACACTTACCTACAAAAAATCGAATGTGACTTACGTCTCAATAGACATATACAGGGTTAGGCCAGGCAAGATGAACTTGCTCCTTACAGATGGCTAAAGTTAGCATTCATGGTGCCTGCTGAAGGCTGGAAGTGACATCATTAAGCAGAAAGTGACATCATTAAGCAGACAGTGACATCATTAAGCAGCTGATGACCAGAAATAAGCACACCTGTGTCCTCTTCCAGCATTTTAAACTGATGTCATCAGTTTTTAAAAATGTTTTTAATTCTTTCAGAAAAAATATTGACATATAAGGATTCTAAAAAGAAAGATCATTTTAGAAAGATCAGGCAACTTGAATTTTTGGCAACTTGGACAAGCCAGGAAAAAATGTGGCTCCAGTCCTGTCCTACGATGGAATATATGGTGTCCTGGAACTAAATGACTGACTCTGGGGCACATATTGCCTTTGATCCATCTGTGCAGCTCTCTGTGAAGTTCTGACCTTCTGTTCAGAAGCCTGGAGGAGTTCTGCTGTGTTGCTTTTGAGCTTCAGAGGGTAGCCCTTCTGGACAGAACAATAGCTTTCTTTATAGCAGGACCAAGTCCAGAAATGTATTAAAATGTCGCCTGGCTGTTATTCCTACTTCTTTAAACAAAAACAAAAAATCTCAGACCTGCAATGACAAAGTCAAAGGCAGATGTGTAGTGTGAAAATAGCCTTCGAAGAATTGTTATCTGCCCACATCACCACCATATTCGGGTTGCGCAATGAATGAACTCACAATGCAAGAACACGCAGATCCGCCACGGCCAGAATCAAAAGTGGAAAGTCATCAGCCTACAGGAAGTCCTTTCAGCTTCTTTTTCGCTGCCTCCCAAGCTTCAGGTTTCCCAATTTTTCTCTGCAAAAGATGATTCAAGCTTTGGTGATCCCTTTAAAAGACTTTAAACGGCTTGATGCTTGTACGTCGCTACAGAAGCTTTCGGCAAATTCATGTCTCTGGGTTTTTAAACCATGAGCCAGAATCTAAGGAGGTGGTTCAAGGAGTCTCGGTGCAAAAAGGTGTTTCGGGGTCACTGTGAACCTTATACTCTTTAAAGTTGATGATAAATTTAATTGAAAGCAAAGAGCACGGAATGATATATTTTGAGGCATGTAAGAAGTCACGCCACCAAATGTCAAATGAGCTACGACACTAATAAAATGACACTGGACAAGCAAGCAGGAGTGGATTTGATACACACATTCTATAAAGAACAAGCATCCATCTGTAGGTGATTTTTTTCCCCATTAAAAAAAATGATAATAGAAGAGGCATGCAGAGGCTGGCCGGCCCAACCCTGAAGCAGGGTGAAACAGGTTGCTTAAGGAGGCAGAGTCTATGCTACTTTACAGCAGTCCATCCGTTCACCTGCCATGGAGTAAAAGATGCAATGGCATTGGGCTACTTTTCCTAAAAGAAAAGGAAGGTAGAAAATGAGTCATGATTGACTGTGAAAAGGGCAGGACGAACAGAGGGAAGGGAAAGAAGTGCCATTTAAGTGCTGTGCTTCTACCAGCAAAATATCATGGTCTGGCACTGAGTGTGCATATTATGCGCATGGGGACATTAAATACAAAGATGAAAACTAGCCCTACAATCCAGAGTAACTACGGGAGCACGTAAGAGACATTACGGGTACCCATAGTTACTGCACTTCCTAGTGAAAACCTATGTGAAACTCATATTGCAATCCAGAGCAAATTGTTCTTACACAGGTGCAAGGACTCCCCGTAGTTACTCTGGATTGCACCCTAAGATTTCCACACAAGCACCAAGACTTTTAAGTGATACTTTAACATAAAATGGCTCTCTTGCAGTGGTGGGCTCCAGCAGGTTCACACCTACTCGACAGAAGCGGTTGTTAATGAGAGATAGGACATATAAAGTTTGAAAATAGCCATTTAAAAGTGGCTGCCAGGTGGACATAGAACCGGTTGTTAATTTCTTTGAATCCCATCACTGCTCTCTTGTCAAGAAGTGGCATGTGAATTATATGAGTAGCAAAACTATAGTGGTGTAACTTGCGTTGGCAGTCTATGGATGCAAGTGCTACAGAGTGCTGCCATCACCACCCCTTGAGCCAAATCACCCCAAAGGTGCCTGCACTTGCTGCCTCCCTATCTGGAGCTGTTCTGGAGCTGTTCACGGAGGCCACATGCAGCCTCCCTGACCAACAGAAGGTCTTCTAAAGCCTCCAGAGGGCCTTAAAATGTCATTTCCAGTTTTCTCTGAAGGCCTCCTAGGAGGCTTTAAATGTCACTTCCAGTTTGTCAAATGTCACTTCTAGTTTTAAGGCCCTCTGGAGGTGAAGGGAGCACTTCTAGGCTTGTACCCAGGGCAACACAGTGCCCAGGACCACCACGGGCTATAGGCACTGTCCAGTGGTGCTGCTACAGGGGGTAGTTTAGTAAGTACAGCAGGTGCTGCAATGCACCATGTTAGTAGGCACCCTCTCTGTTGGCACCATTATGGAGAGTGATTGTAATGTATAGGAGAGCTCCATGCATTGCAGTCGCTGCCCAGAATGGATCCAATGGCAGGTGAGAGGGGCCTCTTATGTGGTGTGTTTGGGTGCCTACAGTACTTATCATGCCACCCCCCTGTAGCTATGCCACTGTGATTAGATTTACTTTTGATTTGCTAATCATTCTGAGGATTTCTCTGCTTTTGCAAGGTATGTATGTATGTATGTATGTAGGTAGGTAGGTATGTAGGTATGTATGCATGCATTCTTAGGAACATGGAGCCTGATGTTGGGGAGTGCTGGAGTTTGATTCTCCCAGGCTGTGTGTGTGTGGGGGGGGGGTTCATGGGGTGTGGGGTTAGATTGATTCCCCCAGGAGTCATCCCAGCCAAAAGCCTGGGTGCTACACCAAGATATCCTCACTCAGGCAAGATACTTCATCAAGTCAAATCCTGTATAGCTTATTTGGAGTACAGAAGGAACATAATTTTACTGGTGGCCTATCCAGCTCTATTGCAGCCATCACGGATGCAAATGAGGTGATCCACAAAGAAAAAGAAAGCAATTTAGAACAATGTTCTGCAATGCGATGGGATTTAACAATTTCTGAGTTAACTGTTTTGCGGACACAGGTTCAGCAAACAAGAGGCAACAGCAAAAGCCAAGCATTGCAGTACTTTCAGAATAAAGTAATTCAACAAAACAACTTCTAGTGGAGTCAGGAGGCAAAATCAGCTCCAATTCAAGTACGCTGGCTCAAGTGGTTGTGATTTCAGCTTCATCCACCTCCCAAGAAGGAGCCTCAATCAATTAATCTGATAATATCTACAGGAAACAAATCACCAAATATTTCTCTTTGGCTGCTAACAGTGAACATCTTCTTATCCATCCAAACATTTCTTTCGGACACATTATTAGATCCCGAGTCTTTCTTTTTCTATAGAAAATTTTGTCTTGCAAAATGTTTAATATGTTCTCCGCTTGAGAAGAGAATGCACCGGGGAGGGGGGGAGATGACTGTTGTAAACTGATGGGAAAGAAGCCCACTGGCTCTTAGGTTACCGTTCCCTAAGTCCTGCACTCAGTTCTGTTTGGGGCCTTTGTTCGGAGTAAATCATCCATTGAAAATCAAGCCCTTCAGCTTATTATGTATTCTGTGTCTGAGGTGACCAGAACTATTTCCTGCATCTGGCTTTGGGTGCTAATTACCTGCTCAAACACCTTGTAAATACCTCTGTAAACCTGTCACCCAGGAGGAAGAAGCTACCTTTTCAGGCCTGTGCACTTATTACATGTTCCCTTTTTCAACTTCCTAAGTTTGAACTTTCCAAAGACGCCTCTTTGTGTTGTTTGGAAGTGATTCCCTGGGTCCTTTCCCCCTCCTCGTCCTTCCAGCCCTATAGGCTGGTTTGTTACCAGCTGCAGCCAGCCAAGCCAACAGTGGGGGGAGGAATACCCACCAGAGGACTCTCTCCCACAGAGGGACTTCATCAACTTTGTTTTGTTCTTCCTGGCATTTTTTCTCCCGGCGCACTGTGTGCATGTATCATTTCAAACATATCTCCAGTTCTGTCCTGTTCACCACATTCAGGATGGGTACCAGTGCAGTAAAACCATCACCCAGTAAAAGAATGCAAGATACAAAGGCCAGTAAAATATTTGCTAAATAACTGTACTGAAAGAACTAATATGGACCTTTGCCGGTTTCACTGTCCTTCAAAAGCCATCTCAACCAAGAATATCTTGTCCTGCTCTTAGAAACAATACCCAAAAGACAAGGTCCCTGTTTAGGAAAATCAGCTGTTCAGGGTTTAGCTAGATGAGACAAAGGCTCCTCTGACAAGGAAAGACCAGGGGTTGCTAAAAGCAACAAGCATGAACAAATCAGAAGGGGGTTAACCCTTTCCTCCTCTTCATCCTCCTCCTCCTCCTCCCCCCCCCCCACACTTTTCTCAATTTAAATTACATTCCCTATCCCCCAAAAACCTGTTTCATAAGGGAGCAAGTAGTAATTTGGAGGAAGCGATTAAATTCTTCTTCAAAAAAATCTTCCTCCAGCACCAAAATCCTGATTTGTAAGGATAGAACTAGCAACTGTTTTTAATTTTTTTAAGAAACCTCCAGAAAGTCCTGATTCCCACTCTCAGGCCTATCCCAGCCCCATTCTGCCTTCGCCCACCTAAAAAGCAGGACTCCGTCAGTCTTGGAAGACTATGGTATTGTGCTTGGCGCTGCATATGCTGCATGCGAAGCACAAAAGCCTGGGTTAGATTGTTATGGAGGAGAGGCTGTTACCCAAGCAGCAAATCCCCCCTCTCCACGCCACTGAATTAGTCCAATGGAAAGGCAGAGCCAATACGATTGGATCCAGCTGGCATCGCAGAGCTGGGCTAAGTACAGGAGCTCACCCTGTCTTGTGGGGCCGACCCGGGTCTTGAACCCTGGCCTGCTGGTTAACAGGCACAGTGACTTAACCACTTGCACCACCCACAGCCCACTTCTCCCACCTAAGGTTGCCATAAGTCCCATAAAACCGGGACAGTCTTGATTGGGGGGGGGGGATTGCATTCTCATACTAGCAAGTTTGACAGGGAATCCTATCTAGGTTTTGTGGAATTATGACAGCCCTACTCCCACCCATAAACATTCCTCCCTTCCTCTAGAATGCCCTCCTGCTACTTCATGGAAAAGTATTTGACAGGACATCATGCAGGAATATGAATGAAGGAACCACACTGCCTGTACAGACCTATGTGGCATCAGAATGTATACGGAGTGCTCAAATATACAGAGTGAACCAAAAGCAGGTGCAGAGTAGGTGGAATAAGGTTTGTGTTCATTACTGTCCACCTACTTTTGGATCTTGCTGTACATTTTGATTAAGATATAGGGCTTGAGCTGTCAGTTAAGACCTTGTAAGTCCCTCTGATTTCAATGGTGCAATTAAGAACAGGACTAACAGCACAATCCTAAACACATCTACCCAGAAATCCCACTGGTTCAGTGGGAATTATTCCCATTTAAGTGTGAATAGGATTGCAGCCTCATTCTCTGCAGTTGAAACAAGTGATGGCCTTTAGGATCATGTAGTACATGATTAAGTTGAATTGTGCCCTGGGATTTAATTTCTATCAGTTCTGTTTGGAAGCCTCACTTATGTCATAAGGTTGTTGTTGGGACAAAATGTAGGAACTATCAGTGCAATCCTATTTGTATCTACTCAGAAGTTAGTTCCCTTGAGTTCAGTGGGACTTACTCTCAGGAAAGTGTTCTTAGCATTGCAGCCTATATATGCCACCAAGTTCCTTGGAGAAAGAGCAAGTGACATGACCAAATACCGTATTTCCCGGTTTATTACTTTTTTCTTTCCAAAGGAGGGGAAAATGTCTGCGTGTCTTATAGAGTGATAGGGCCAATCCTGGAGCACATTACCCCATCATGTCATATGTCATTGGATTCGTATTGAAGAGCAGAATCCAATGCAACAATCAGTTTTGAGATATCTCCTTCCTATCAAAGTTTATGGCTAAAAAAAGTAAAAATCAAAAATATAAAGAAATACATTTTTGGCAGTTTTTTTTAAGCAGGTAGGAATGTTGCCCTGGGGGTAGGAATTTTGGCCTTGGGGTTCAGGAATTTTGGGTTTGGCATCTGGTCACCCTAGCACAGTTGCAATCCTAACCAGCCTTCCCTGGCTTGGAGACTTGCTCCAAATTAGACATGCACAAGACCTGGTCCCTCCTGCTCCATGCCTGTGCCTCCCTCACTCTTCCCTAGGTATCTAGATCCCCTCACCTTTCCCTACCTACCCCCCAAAAGAACCCCCCAACTTACCTGCCTTCCTGGACTATTTGCAATGAGATTTGTGCAAAATGTTGTTGTCTGATCCTTTGCAATGAGATTTGTGCAAAAGTCGCAAATCACTGACACTAGAGATGATGAGTTTTTGGGGTTACCAGAAAATTAGAAGGGTGCTTGAAGCTTAAAGTCTTTCCTCATTTGTTAATGACAGTGATGATGGTTCTTAATACCACTGTTGACTTTACACGGTTGAAATATTATTCTGTTATATTTTATTAAATATATTAGTACACCATTTGATTCAGAATATTTTTTTCTTGTTTTGCTCCTCCAAACTTTGGTGCGTCTCATGGTCCGGTGCATGTAATAAGCTGGGAAATATGGTATATAATGGTCATGTCCAACTAAAGCTCAGGCTGTTGAAACAATAGTAAGTCTAGAGAATTTATATACATGACAAAGCATGCCTATGTATCTTTACTCAGAAGTAATTCCCACTTCTAACTCCCTTCTAACTTGGCCAAAAACTGCAGCCCAGTTTTTAACTGAAACCAGTGAAAATTGGAATGCTTACACTTGGTTATGCTGCTTTTTATGTTCCATTAATACAGCTTGAACTTTGTTGTTGTTGCTACTGCTTCCATGTACTCAACACGCGCAGCATTTCTTAACTGTTTGGTTCCGATTCCAAGTTACGTTTAGCATGCCAAGTTTATCTTTCCGACAAAACGTGTGCCAAAGGCATTGTTGCCGGTATCTGGACCTTGAATTGTTTTCAAAAGAAACTCTCCCATTGATTCAGCCTGTCCCAAAGTGTTTCGCAAGCCCTTGAGTCACTATAGTACAATCTGCAAAGTTAGATATCAACCATATAGATCTTGTACATATTTTTTTCCTACTCTTTTCCTCTCCAATTCATTCCAACCTTCTTTCTTTCTTTTCTAGCTTTTGGGCTCTTTCTCCTATACACATTTATTCCTTGTGAACTTTGAGAGCGGCCCTCGGCTCTTACAGCAGAGACGGAAAATCCCAATCACAAAGCTTAATTTTTTTTTTTTTTTTTGCAAAGTAAAACAATCCTCCTGCCGGCCACAGTAAATAAAATAACAGCAGTGGAGTGATTTGCAAGCATGTAACAGGCTTTTTGTCTCTGTCTCTTTCAAGGGCTTCTGAGTTCCTTCTCCACGGGTTCTGAATGTTTTGCCTCTTGGCTACAAAGGCCCCAGGCCCAGGCACCTCCTTGGAGAGCTCACCCCCAATCTTGCACATGCTGAGGATTACTAACAGCAGACTGAAATGCTCCGTTGGGGTGCAGGGCACTGGCAATTTAGGATTTCAGCCTTGCAGGATGGATTTTCAAGAGTGCATCAGGCCAGAATTAAAAACAGCCTTTCATTGTCTCTTTAACCCTTCCATCACCGTGACTTTTTTAAGAGTTTAAGAGGCCTCCGTAGCAAACATGTTTCATTTTCCGGAGACCTGAATCAAGAGGTCCCAATCTGCAATGCCGCTGTTGAGTCATAATAACCAGCAACCAATATATTCATTTGTTTTAGAAACATATATCCTGTATTCTTCAAAGGAGCTAACAATCAGTATGCGGTACAAAACAATACTGCAAATTAAAAAGCAAAAACAGGAGGCAAAACCCATCATACAGACAATAAAAATGTGTTTTTATTACAAACATCCTAATTAATAGAGGGATTGAGAGCAGAAAGCTGGAATCACATAAAACGTAACAAGTGTCATTACAAGCCTGAGAAATGTACGGCTTTGAGAAACCATTGATTTGAAATTGGTCCCCTTTTGTTCAGTTCATTTGTGCTTCAAGCTCGGTTTGGGAGATCATTCAGAAACCTGAATAGTTAGAGGACTGCAAACGTCCTTCTGTATTTTTGTAGCACTGATGACCTGCTTTTCTCCAAGTGAACTCCAAATGGCTCCTGATTCTCTTCTTTGGAGCCTTGTTTAATTGTTCTGCTGGGGGTTCATTCCACATTTGACTAATCCATGCTGGACGCATTTGCGGTTCTGTTGCTGGTATAAATCACGGGAGGCAGGATTTCATTTTCTGGCTTGTTAACAGTGCTCTGAAAACAATCAGAATGTGAAAACAAGAGTTAAAATAAAGTTATTTCAGAGAAAATTAATATCGTTCACAAATAAAACCATCTTATAAAACAAACAAATGCCTATTGAGGATGACTTTAAGGAGTGAACACAAAAATGGTTTATTGTGTGCTTTGAACTATGAAAAAAAACTTTCAACTTTTGAAAGTGAGTTTCACAGTCTTTGAAGCCCATCCTAACTTTTAAGACCATGCTTAAGGTCACCCTCCTCAAATGATAATATGACAGTAGCTCATACCTGACCTAAGAAATATTTGTTGATGAAATGATGAGTTTTAATCAATTTGCTAATTTATTAAATCTGAAAGAATTTGCATATGAATAAAACAATACTTTTGAACAAAATGCATTCTATTTTCATTTTGAGAAGGTGCACCTATTGATCTCAGTAAGAAAGGCAAGATTTAGGACTGGAGACCCATAAGTAGGGTTGCCATTTGTCCCAAGAAACAGGGACAATCCTGATTTTTGGGGATTGTATTTACATACTTGCAAGTGGGACAGAGGGTCCTGTCCAGTGATGGGCTTCAAAGAAATTAAGAACCGGTTCTCTGTCCATCTGGCAGCCACTTTTAAATGGCTATTTTTAAACTTTATATGTACTCTCTTGTTAAGAACCGGTACTATAGAGTAGGTGCAAACCTGCTGGTGCCCACCACTGGTCCTGTCCCAATTTTGTGGAAGAGAATTATGGCAACCCTATCCACAGGCCCACTTGGGAACGTTGGCTGGGGGAGAGGCAGGCAATTAAGTTTTCAGCATGTGATAGCTTGTTTTTATTTGTTTACACATGACATGAATAAAAACAGATTTACAGATCCATGAATGCAGATTGATTATTTTACGTGACCCCCCCCCCAATGTGGGTTGTGCATCAAAGTTGTGTAGGATCAAAAGGAAAAGTATTCAACAGCTGAGCAAATGGAAAATGTGACTCTGAAATTTGACTCACCTGGGACAACATTTGCCCTGACAACTGGCATCATCTTCAGGTCAAACCAAACATTTAAACATGTAAGTGACCCAGTTTTTTATGTAAATATCATGGAGGTAATGGTGTAGCTAGAGGGGGTGGAGCAGTCAACTTTGGAGTTTACCAGGGGCCCCTCTTCTTCAGAGGTATTCCAGATGTGGGTGGCAAAATTAAGCCTTACCCAACAATCCAGAGTGACTATGGGAGAACGTAAGAGACATTACGTGCACCCATAGTTACTGCGCCACCTAGTGAAAACCTATGGGAAATTCATATTGCAATCCAGAGTAAGTTGTTCTTACACTGGAGCAAGGACTCCCTGTAGTTACTCTGGATTTTTGTGTCCACAACCTCCTGAGGGGCCCCTTGCATGCCTCGGTGAGGCCACCTCAAAGGCTGGTGGTTCCACCCCCTCCAGCTATGCCACCACATGGACGAGCAATAGGCTGATGGGGTGAAACTTTGCCTGTTTCACAGATCCAATCTACACACAAGCACACATGTACACCTGTGTGATTTCTAATGGGTGAAAACAATTGGTTTGTAAACTTTTAGCACCAGGACCCACTTTTTATAATAAGAATTTGTCAGGACCCACCGGAAGTGAAGTCATGACCAGAAGTGATATCGCTGTTGGAAATTTTTTTTAACTGTCTTGGGCTACAATCAACTCCACATTTACTCAAGAGTAAGTCCAATTAACTATCATTGTTAAATGCATAGACATAGTGGCCCATTAAAAGTATAGATCTATAATATTTCCCACATGCAATTCCATGGTAGCATCAAGTCTAATATATTAATAATAAAATATTGAAATGAATAAGATCCACCTGAAATTGGCTCAAGACCCACCAACAGGTCCCATCCCACAGTCTGAGAAACTGCTCTAACTGATTAACCAAGAAACACTAGTTTTAAATGTAATGGAAGAAAAATGCAAAAATGAAAAGGGGATCAGTGAATTTGAGGGGACTCTAAATTTCAAGGCAGTGAAATTCATTCATTGGACACGGCCTGAGCCTCCTTGCTGAAGCTAAGCAGGTCTGGGTCGCGTCAGCATTTGGGTGGAAATCCCCAGCCACTTAATGAATTTGGTGACGGGAGGAAAGCAGGATAAGTACCAGGTAAAGGAATAAATAATACTCTCATATTACAGCTTGATTCTTCCGCTAGAAGCCCTTTGCAGAGTTCTCAGTGTACTGCGCTCTTCCCGAATGTAGAAGTATCATGTTCCAGGTTCGGTACTCTTCACTTCCTCAAGCAGTCAGGAGCCTGACCAAGTCAGTTCAGAAGTCACCCATCTGTACGTTGGGCCTCCTCCTTGTTTTGTCCTCAAGTCTCCTTATGACATGGTTATGGGATGAGCTGTATCCCAGCAGTGATGGTTTTTTTCTTCCATCCCAGCCCATTCCTGGTTGACCACTTTGGTCACTTTAAAGACAAAGTCAACACTTGGGCTGCAAATATATAGTTGTGCAATCACTCCATGGAGGGCTGGGAAAGACCCATCAGAAACCCTGAAGAATGAGTTTATTCCTCTTTATTTCAGGAAATTTCTTCTTTAGCCTTGTGCCCTGGAAAAGAACTTAAACGTCCTCCTTTTCCCTGTGAGCAGGTAGCACATAGCCTTCTTGTAATTAAAAAATTATATGTAATATAATTTTAAAATTAAGAATAAGTACTGTATAGATGTCATCCACTAGGGTTCTTTTCCAGAACCTTCCATGGATTAACAAAGAAATCAGTGGATTAAAAATGTGGAAGAATAGATTTAAAACACACTTCTTGGTTTCTTCTTCCTAATGAAATACAACTGGGTAAGATTCATTGTTACTAATGAAATAAGGTCATGACTCAACATCCACAGTGGTTTGATTCTCGGAAACACCACTGATGCAAAAAAAGGGGTTTAATAAAAGCAGTTTTAAAAATAGTATGTCCCTTCACAATTGTCTAAAAACAGCTTTTTCTACAACTGTAGATAGCCAGTTAGAATTGAGAAATGCAAAGGACCCCCTGCTGTTTCCTAATTCAACTGAAGAATGGTATGATTGCATGACTTCCTCAAAGCAATATTTTAAAATTTGTTTTTAATTTAAAGGATGCATTTTCCCCTTTTGCAGTGGCCATTTGTGTTAAGTCAAATCCATGTACAAAAAAATCAGTGTACAACAAAATTGGATCTGTAATACAGTTTTTAAAATAACCACATGAAATCAATATACAAGTGTCAGTTTTTTATTTTGTCACGTCCTACATGATGGCTGATCCTGTTTTCCAGTTATGTGGTCACCTTGAGATCACATGTGGGTGCTGAGCAGTGCAGATAGTACTGACTTACATGAATGAGGGATCTGAGTTGGTTATTGGAAGGCAAGTTCATATATTCAGATAACTTCCCAAAAAAGGAGCACCCTCAGTTTTAGACCCAGTTAATCCACAAATATTTTCTTTCTTTCTTTCTTTCTTTCTTTCTTTCTTCCTTTCTTCCTTTCTTCCTTCCTTCCTTCCTTCCTTCCTTTCTTTCTTTCTTTCTTTCTTTCTTTGTATCTGTCTACAGTATTTATATATCGCTTTTCAACTAAAAAGTTCACAAAGTGGTTTACAAAGAAAATGGAAAACTAATAGCTAATTAATAGCTAAGGCGCAGGCAGTTAAGACACTGTGCATGTTAACCAGCAGGCCAGGGTTCGAGACCCGGGTTGGCTCCACAGGACAGGGTGAGCTCCTGTCCTTAGCCCAGCTCTGCAGCGCAGCTGGATCCAATCGTATGGGCTCTGCCTTTCCATTGGACTAGTCCAGTGGCGTGGAGAGGGGGGATTTGCTGCTTGGGTAACAGCCTATCCTCCATATCAATCCAACCCAGGCTTTCGTGCTTCACATGCAGCGTATGCAGGGCCGAGCACGATACCATAGACTTTCAAGACTGATGGAGGCCTGCTTTTTTTATTTGATGGATATAATGATAGAACTGGTGATAATAATAACAATCAGTTTAGTGATACCTGTGCAAGCTTAGAAATCTAATTACCTGAAAAAAGTAGTCATGTTTTCTGTGTGATACCCATCCTGATTCAGAATATAGTATTAATCCTCATGAATTCAGGCAAGAAATGAGTGCCTAGATCACCCCCCCCCCCACCCAGTTGCTGTATGGAATGACAAATTGTTTGCAACTTATTTGCAATCCTTTTCCAATGGTGGCCCATCCCCCATCAACCAGTGGTCTTTCAAGAGTCATCCAGGGTGGTTGGGGTCCAGCAAACTCTGGAGAACAGAGCTATTCTGTTGGCGACCTCCGATCAGCAGCTCTGGTCATTCCATGTCAGTCAGGCAGACAAACAAACAAACAGCTCGATCATATGCCCAAATGCACATGACGGATGCAGATGCAAAGCTGTGAAAGGCCCCCTTTGCATTCAGGAACACCTGCAGGAATTCCAGAAGCCCTGGAATTCCTTCCACTCTATTGCCTCTGAAAAATCCTGGAGCGAGCGCACACACACGCACACGCACAGACACTCACACAAAGCACCCAGTCCCAGGAGGTTGTGGACATCTCTCATTCTCCCACTAAGGTCAGCTGGGTCCAAGCTTGGCAGTGACAAAACATGTCCTGGAATTTGTGCTATCCCATCCCTGTGGTGAATGCCGGTGGGAGATTTCTTGCGGCATTCCCACTACGCCTTGGATCTGCTTAGAAAGTTAGGAATGAAAGACCTATTGAAATTGCCAAGGCCTAATCCTCAGCCTTCTTGTGCAAGCTAGTGTTAGATCACCACTGCCATCATGAAGGAAGGAAGGAAGGAAGGAAGGAAGGAAGGTAGGAAGGAAGGAAGGAATGTACAAAATTTGACAATTTGAATTATATTCCAAACAAAAAGAGGTTAGTTGTTATATCAGAGCTATTTTCATGAAAGAAAGAAAGAAAGAAAGAAAGAAAGAAAGAAAGAAAGAAAGAAAGAAAGAAAGAAAGAAAGAAAGAAAGAAAGAAAGAAAACTTGGCGCATGCCAGAAGAGTTCAATTGAGGTCTCCACCTACGCAGAGACGCTCTAGGAGCTCTCCTGGCCACTCCTGGCGCAGTTAATTTTTTTGACTATCTCAGCAGCGGTTAGCCATGTCTAACCACTGCTGAGCGTAAACAACCCCCAGTTTCTTTCAGTGACCCCTAGTACCCCTGGAATGCCGGACCAAGGTGCCATTGGTCCGGACAGTCCAGACCAATCGCAAAATTCATACTTGGTCTGGGCATTTCCAGGCATCTGGATGCCCTGGCTTTACTGCTGAGTAGGCAAATGTGCCATAGTCAGTTGGAAAGGCCACACCAAGAGGAATGCAAGCACACCAAAATTGTCCTGATCCAATGAATGCAGCCCCCATAAATCACCACTGAAGGAACTTCCTCACCCAAGTTTTCACATACATTGTGGCTTATGGAAAGTGAAAGTAAACTGCACAGCCTGGTTTACTCATGAGTAAACAAATATCCCTTGCCTGGTGTGGAAGGCAAAGCTTCCAGAAGCGTCCTCACCCTGTGAACCTATAGGTCAGCAAATACTCCACAAGTCTGCATCCCCCCCCCCCCCACTACAGAGGATAAAACAGGTACCAGTAGCAGTAAGGTGGATTTTAAAAATCATTTATTATTTATAAAGCCAGATCAAGGGGGATCTTCATCCCCCTGCCTCTCCAGCTTAATTTCCTCTTCTCATCTCTCTGGGACCTTGGGGAGTGGATTGGGTGCGCGGATTGGTGGGTGGGCAGATAAGGCTGTTTTGATTTTTTTAACACCAATCTAGCAGAAATAAAAAAAAAATGCTGTATTTAAAACTGATTTCAGCTGCAATCTAAAGACACTTTCCTGGAAGTAAGATCCATTGAATACAATGGGGCTTATTTTTGAGTAGACATAGGAACGTGCTCTAAATCTCAAATCACACTGAACTGCTTTAATATGAGCACTTCAACTAAACAGGGAGTTGTTTTGGACTAAAAATCTTACTGATCTTTATTGCGGAAGAAAATGATGAAATTATTCACGGTTTCCTTTAATGTAGTTACTTTTATTTATTTATTTATTTATTTATTTATTTATTCATTTATTCATTTATTACATCAGTTTTGGTGGGTGCTAGACAGATTGTCACTCTAAAAAGTGGGTTCCAAGTTTAAAAGGTTTGAGAACCACTGCAATTAGATGTTAGTAAGATAACAAATACCTTTGGGAGTAAAAACATTAGTGACCATAATGGCTAACACAATAATAATAATAACATAATAGCTAACATAAGGAATAATCCCATTATGTTGTATAACGTTTGATGTGTAATTTGCAGAAGAATGCAATGAAACAAACCACTTTGAAATATCTTTATCAAAACCTATGGCCAAAAAACCAGTAGAGGCGGGGCAATGTGGCATAATCACACCCACCATTCAGATTTTTGTCCTGCCCACTGCATAGGGGTGACACATAGGCCTCCCACATCGAGTGATGTGAACACTAGTGACGTCCATGGGTGGACGGCTTCTGCTTAAAGATCTCCAGCAATGGACAGTCTGCCACCTTTTATGGCAGATCAGTTCACTGCTGGACACACAGTAAGGAAATTATCCATTATGTTGGTTTGTGGGTCACTTTATTCCATGTTGGGACAGTTGCTGTCCCAACAGTTTGTGGGTCACTTTATCCCATGTTGGGACTAAATTGATACTTAGTTGCTGTGAGCTTGGGGTGAACTCCTGCTGCTACAATATGGGTGCACTAAGGTGCACTTCTACTGCCAACTGAACTGATGAATCAGGGGGTCAGCCGAACAAAGTAGACCTAATGTAGACCCCCAATTGTAGACCCCTGATGAGCTGGGCAGGAGTGGTGTTATCCAGGTTGGGGATCCAGGTTCTGAAAGTGCAAACAACCAGGCTGAACTCTCAGTACTGAAAGAAAAGGGTTTTCCTCCTGAACTCTCAAAAACAAGGTGCCCACAATTGACACCCGATTGTGCAGGTGTGGATATTGACAAAACGGCTGTCCACTGACACCAACTGATAAGTGGTGGAAGGTTGTAATGTCCAACTTATCATCGGTGATGTCAAGTGATATCAAGTGATATCAAGTGACCCACATGATAACTTCCTGACAAAGGCAACTGTTTTCAAAGAGGACACCAACCACCATCTAAATCACAAGTGCCTTTCTAGCTGGGGGAGAAGATCATATTATTCTAATAACAACACATTGCTGGTTGGGAGCAGAGGAACACAAAATAGGAAAAAAGATCATCTTCTTTCTTATGGAAAGTGTCCAGATTTTGAAACACAAATAGATGCCCAGATTTTGAAACACACTTGATGGCTGCCATCAAGTTCAGCACTGGTCTGGAAACGCCGGTGCTATTGAAGGTCATGCTGCTTGGTTTGTTATATAGATGAAAACATTGCTATTGTGTCTTTCTTGCCCATGGCAAGCCATTCATCACTTCCAGAGCACACTTGACATTTCAACATCACCTCTGGGACCAGAAACCAGGATGACACCTGTTAGTCTCAGACTTACACCTGCTAACAGCAACTGTAGATCTGAAGAAACCCCTGTGGGCAGTGCAATATTTTTTCAGGGCTAGTGAACAAAAGTGCTCTTTCTGACTGCCCCCCTTCTTGCTCTGTTGCTCCATTGATGAGGTTGCGTTATTGGGAGTGGGGAAGACCTGGAGAGGATGGGGCTGCCCATGTTCTACTTTTTTTAATACTGCCTCCTCTCTTGAATTGCTTTCTTTTTCTTTTGCAACACACACCTGCCTGTTTAGCAACGGGGTGCATGGCTGGCTGTGCAATCTGGATTCTCAACCTGTACCTCTGCCCTGTGATCTCAGCTGCTCTTGTATACGCGGACCACTTATCCCCAGGAAAGTGTCAGCCTGTCAGACTCTCTTTCCTGCCTCAAGGCTCACGTGATGCTTTGTTTGCACATTGCCTCCAGAAACGAGAGCAAGTGCTGGCCCCCCCCCACTAACCCATCTCAGTAGGTCACTTGATTTGGGGCTCCCCCCCAAAAAAACTTGCTGGTGTCCTTTAGCGATGCTTTTCTTTCTCTATTCAGCTTATGCCTACATTTTGGGTTCCAAACAAAGCTGTTCCCTGGACCTCAGAACTTCTAGGAGCAGAACTGGGTGGAAGAAAGTGCCAGACATTGTCCACTCTCAAAGGATGCCAGCAAACTGAGCCGCCCAGCAGCAAATTAGAAACTTTTGGCTCTGGAAGAATGAGTTGGGTTGTTTGTTCCTGCTCTCTGCAGCTGCTTCCCCCTTCCCTTCCTCCCTCCCATTTTTGGTGGTTTATTACACACAGGCTCTTAATGAATGGGAGCCGCTGTTTTACAGTACACCCCACTTACTGGACTTCTCTCCAGACCCACCCCAGATCTGACTCATCAGCAGCAGGGCACCGCCATCATAATTCTTCCTAGAAACGGGAGGATAAAAAGGGGTTTGTTGGAGTTTTGGCTGGGCCTGCCAGAACTTCTGCCTGTGGGGCCTGCTGATGCCATAGCTGGCTGTTCAGGTCTCTGGCCTAATAAGGTAACAGAAACAAAGATTGTTCCCTTGTTGGAGAAGAGGCAAATGTGCCCGAATTCTGGGGAGCGAGAGAGAGGGGAGGCAGCAGGGCACCCGTCCAAGTGGGATTAAAGCTGCAAGTGCAACTTTACGAGGGCTGGCTGGGTGGCGGAGAGGCTCTCTGCAGTGGAAAGAGGCAGTTCAAACATAATTTATGACATGTCACTCATAGTTAGAGGCGGCTGTCGTTAAGAGTTAATTGTTGCATTGTGCTCAGCGTCTACTGATAAGAATTCTATAAGCTGCTTACATGTTATCATAACTCATGGGTAACAAGGAAAAGAGAGAGAGAGAACGTAGCAAAGAGAAAATGAAAGTTATTATAGCCTACTCATCAAAAGCAACTGAATGGGATGCTGTAGTGCCTTTATTGCCCCAGGTGTTGCCCAGAAGCACCTGAGGTCAAGCATCCCTTAGCCATGCATTCATTGGTGGACCTTTGCTTTAGTTAAGTTATAGTTTTCCACCTGAACCTTAGGAATAATAGTGAAAAATAGCTCTATCCTTAGAGCCACCTGTGCTGTCACACAGGGTAATTAGTAAGTCCTCCAGATAAGGTGCCCTGCCGAGCTCCTTTTTCCCTTCTCATGACTACCAGAAGCAGAATAAATTATGTAAAATAAACAGATCTCTGCATGTTTGCACAATTTTTGTGTCACGGGTTTTCCTAGCACAGATTTTGGACTGTGTTGGTGTAGAATTGAAATAAAAAGAATAAGCACAGGATTCACGGCTGGACCGTGAGAGAGAGGTACTTCCAGCCCAATGCAGAGAGAGGTACTTCCTAGCCACAATGACACTTTCCGCTACGAGTATTAACTGGAATCATGAGAGGTGGAGTTTCCATACTTCTTCCATAGTATGATGTGGAAATAGTTTCTAAAGACCACGTTACAAACCATGATGGGTATGTGCAACCATCTGGTTTTAGAAGTAGGCTTCCTCAGAATGCAAGAGAGGCCACCAGGATATAGGTCAATTATTGTCTTGTGTGTACTATCTAGAAGGGACTAGACTGGCTCTTCTCTTCAGTATCAAATGCTTGAGGAACAGGTATATCTTGTAGGGAGGGATATGCACCAGTTTTGTCTTTCAGCAAGACCCGGATACAAGACCCCTGCCATGCCCTACTTTTTGGCACTCCCCTGAATGCTCCAAACAACTCACTGTGCAAAACTAGACTTGGTACGCTTGCCGAAATGCATGACCAACCTGTTTACACATCAAGCAGAGGAGAGGGGAGGCAATGTAAACATCTAAAGATGTGCGTGGTGAGGGTCCGTTCCAAGCCCATCACCCTCTTCTCAGACCCACCTTTGCTCTCAAAATCTGGGGTCTTAAAAATTGTCGTCAGCCGCTGTATCAGCGCCAGCCCAGGTTAACCTGACAGTTGATCACCAACAAGGCTTCTCCGATGCGCCTGGCTTCAGAATGCAGCGACGTGTTTGCTCACAGCCTTGCACCACTGCGATCAGATTACGCCCACCATGGTTGCCTGTAAAGAAGGGGATTGGCTTTAAGCCTACACTGTTCCTTTTTAAAGCTCTTAATGGAGTAGGACTTGGATGTCTAAAGACATCGCCCATCAGGCCCAGGCTTAAGGAGATCTAGCCCAAGACATTATCTTCCATTCCAAATACTCACCATTCCTCAGCTGGCAAGAATCCTACATATGCTGTGGGAGCCTCCCTGCTGCATTTTATTAACTTCCTCCACACTGTCCTCATATGGTCACGTGTAGGACATTTGTGACAGGGTGGTCTGGATTGTGGCAAAGTGCTCTGTGAGGTGATCCACTGGACAGCATTTTGACTGAGAAATATACTCTTAATCTATAGATTAAACAGGCTTATTAACCAGGTGTGGTTCAAGGTGTGCTGAGATACACTCTAAAATCTGCTCAAGCTTCCTCTTTGGTGGTGTACTAAATCTGAGTAGATCCACTGGGGCTGTTCTTCTTTACCTGGGACCAGCACCAAAACTTGCATTGGATTCAATGCAAGCTGAGCCAGCCTGCCTGGTCCAATGCAAGCAGTTGTGTAACCACAGGAGTGCAAGGGGTAGCAGTTGCACCAGGCAACAAGCTTCAGTGGGGGCAACAAGCTGATTTTAGTAGCCAAAAAATTGTGAAAAAATTAAGTATGCATGAATAATATAATCATTATAGTATAATCAATAATATAATATAATCAATATAGTACATTGGAAAGGTAATTTAATGCAGAAGGCAGTGAAATAGTCAACAATGGAATATCTGTATTCTATCAAAAGTTAAGGGCAGTTAACCAGAAAATGAAAATGCAGTTGCTTTATGGAACAAAAAATGGATTTCTTTAGCTCAAAACTTACCTATGAGACTGATTGCTCAGAGAACCAATGGTTGTAATAATAATACTGCATGGAACTAAAAATGTGTTACTATGAGTCAGCTCCTGCTTCCATGTATCATAATAGTTATTCTTGCTAACTAGGTAAGGAAGCACTCTACTTCTATTTATCAGGGAGAGAATGACCATCTCTATTTCCCCCAGCACAGTGTCTCTGACCATAACTTTTTATATATTTACTTAATTAAATCTGATTTGTTGTGGGGATCTACAAAACGTATTTTACCCTAGTAGCAAACAGATGCCTTAGCTATGCCACTAACTGGAGGGAAGCAGAAGGAACAAGTGGGTGGTAAGCTGCTGGGGTAAGGAGGCAGGTTTCCCCCCCAATTTTATTTTATAAAAAAGCCTGGGCATGATATCACTTCCGGTTAAGGTTGTAGTAACTTATTTCACCTAATTTTTGTCAGAATCCACAAAGTCATGAAGGGCAAAATCCAGAGTAACTATGGGGAGTCTGTGCTCCAATGTAAGAACAATTGACTCTGGATTCCAATATGAATTTCCCATCAATTTTCACTAGGAGGTGCAGTAACTACAGGAGCATGTAGGAGACATTACTCTGGATTTGGGGGTATGATGCAAGTTGTATCTTCTAAAAGCAACAAAACAGTCCTTCCCGGTATAAAAGCAGGTGCAAATGAACAAGAACTGCAGCCAGACCCTTTCCCTCATTCCTCTTCTCCTTCCCCTCCAACAGTGCTTGGGTGCGATGCTGTCTCTTTAACTACTATTCCACTGATGTTGGTCTTTGTTAGTAAGAGGCCTTGTTCAGCCTTTTCTGGGGGCCCCTGAAATGCTGCAAGCACCAGGGAAATGCTTGCATCTCTTTTGTTGCTCTGCTGGGCTTGCCCCATACACAGTGCTGAGATGAAAAATCCACCTCGTTTCCCTCGGCCACACAAATGTGTGTGAAAAACAGCCACGAGACAGATGAGTCACAACACAACGACAACCTCGATCACTGCTGACAGCTTTTGCAAATCTACAAATCTGCAAAACGAGAGTCGCTGTTGCATAATTGAAAGCAACAGGAGCATGCAAGAGGCGCAGGGCAGCCAAACTGTGCTGACAACTCTGGTTTCTCGTCTCCGAACAATCCTGAGCAGACTCCCTTGAGCGGAAACGGAGCAAAGCAACTTACCTGTTGTGCAGAGGCAAAGAACCGTTTGCTAGCCTGCCAACATTATGTGGTAACTGGATTTAGGGGCAGGCAACCTGGCTGTTTGCTTCTTTGCGGCATGCATGAAGACTGATCCATGTGTGCAAATTGATCATCTTAAACAACAGAAATAAATCATGCGTGGAGGACATGCATCACCACACGATGGAGCCAAGTTTGATTTTCTAATCAACTCAACTCCAGCTTGATTTAAAAAGAAAACATTCATGTTTCCATTTACAGAATGCACTTCCATTCACAGAAGTGCATATAACATTTCACAGAAGTGTTACTCTGGATGCCACCCCATGTATTCAAGAACTGAAGACACAGAAGATACTCACACCTGGGACAACACTGGCCTTGCATGCTACACTAGCTTCCTGCTAGTGACACACTATAATGCATGCACATATGTAAGATATTTTTATCCCTTCTTTCATATTTAAAGATCTCCTGGATGGGGCCTATGGAGTAGATGAAAAAATAACGGGCAATTATTAGGGAGCAATCCTAACGAACTTTTCTGCACTACCATAAGGGCAATTCAACTACAAGGTAAGGGGGGAAAAAAGACTGCTTTACCTTGAGGAGGTTCTGTGTCTGCCCCACAACTGCAGGATGCAGCATATGCCCCACTGGGACAGTCAGCGCTGGAAAGTTGGTTAGGATTGCACCTGAAATAGGGTTGCCATAATTTTCTTCCACAAAATCAGGATGAGACCCTCTGTCCCATTTGCCAGTATGTGAACACAATCCCCCAAAATAAAAATTGTCCCTGTTTTTTCAGGACATAGGGCAACCCAAATCTGAAGACAGCCATGCCTCAGTTAAAATCAGAACTAAAACCAGCTATTAAACTCCCAACAGAATAAAACAACTCTTTTTGGCCTGTTTAAAATCACTCAGAAAGGTCATCTGATAGATGCCCTTAAGCAGAATGTGCACTTCCAACTGAGAGGTCACAGCAGAAATTGGGTTCTCCAAGCCCTGGCTTTTCAACACCAACCCTTCTGTCAAAGACGCATTCTGCAACTCAGCAGCTGCAATGATCACTTGGGCTAGGTAAAGCGCATCCATGGTCCATATCTGACCAGCAAGCCTTGTGTTGGGCACCCCTGACTTCCATGGTCATACTGCTCACACACGGAAAGAAATGTTACATGCACCAAGATGATCTAGGGATCTCCAAACTTTTCAGCATGAGGATCACATCATTTATCTGACACTATATCAAGGGCCTGAAATAAATAAATGGCTAAATTTTGGGAGAATGGATTTTTGAAAGGAAGAATATGATAGAAAATTAATATTTTTGGAAAAACATTTTTTGAAGGGGAAATTATTTGGAGAGATAAGAGTTGAATAATCAGGCATAGTAACTCTTAATGCCTCTCTTTCTCTCACCCACCCATACAAAATGCAGACAAGCTTCCCTCCACCATATGTCACAGGCCAGATCAAGTCTTCTGGCAGGCCAAATTTGGCCTTCAGGATCAAAGTAATTTTTAGAAACCCCTGATCAATAGGAGTAGATGTAAAACCTCTTTCAGATCAGTTTGGTTGGTGATAAAGGATGAGAAGGATATTTCATTTGCTCTTCTACAGTCCACTTCTATACAAACTAATTCAAAAGTAAATTTCACTTAGAGTTCAATCCGAACCATGTCTACTCAGAAGTAAGCCCCATTGTGTTCAATGGGTCTTATTCCCAGGAAAGTGTCTTTAGGATTGCAGCTATACCCTACAATCCAGAGTAACTACTGGAAGATGTAAGAGGCAGTTACTATGGATTGCTCTATTCATTTCTCATAGGTTTCCCATAGGTGGCACCATAACTACATTGGTATAAAAGCTCCCGTAGTTACTCTGGATTGTAGCCATACCCTACAATCCAGAGTAACTACGGGAGCACCTAAGAGACATTACGTGCACCCGTAGTTACTGCACCTCCTAGTGAAAAACTATGGGAAATTCATATTGCAATCCAGAGCAAATTGTTCTTACACTGGAGCAAGGACTCACCATAGTTACTCTGGATTGCGCACATAGTTTATTTGGGGTTGTTCTCAAGTGAATGTGCTGGTGATTGCAGCCTTTACACATGTGCCCTTAGCAGCTCAGCTTAAACTTAGCTCAGGCTGCTGCAACTGTTGTTTTTAATCTAGATATCATATATATCATATATCATATATCATATATCACTTTAGCAACCTCTAAAGTTGCTCATGTCCAATATTAAATGCTCATTTTCATCCACCTTTAAAAACGGTCAAAGAATGCCACATCAAAGAAATTCAAGCAAGACTCAGTTGACCGTATCAAGTTGGCTGCAATCCAAAACACACTTTCCTGGGAGAAAGAGCCATTGAGCACAATGCGACTTACTTCTAAGTAGACATGGTTAGGATTGCAGCGTTAGTCAACCACTGTCCTGTCTAGGTCACTGTGGCTTGCCTACTCTGAGCTGTAGCAGTCCTCAAGTCCCAGGTCTGTGTTGTCCCTTAGTTCTGTGACCAGAAATGCTTACTTCAGCACCAAATTATACAAAGATATAAAATCTATAAAAGACACAGCTATAAAAGGAGAGATACCTGGCTTGGCAGCACATGAGTGAGATCTAGGAGTTGCAGTGGATCACAAACCTGAACATGAGTGTGATGCATCTGCAAAGAAGGCAAATGCTATTTGCTTCCAAGCTGCTACCAGCTGTAGTGCAAGGAGTAGAGGTTCTGTTTTACGGTGCATTGGTTAGACCTCACCTGGAGTACCGTGTCCAGTTCTAGGCATGTCACCTTAAGAAAGATGCAGCCAAACTGGAGTGGGTTCAGATAAGAACTACAAGGATAGAGCTGGAAAACTAGCCCTGCGAAGGAAAGGTTGAGAGAACTTGACGAGTTCAGCCTGGAGAAGAGAAAGCTAAGAAAGGTATGATAGGACTCTTCAAATACCTAAAGAGTTGTGCTATAGAAGGCAGACATTTGTTCTCATCTGCCTCTGAAAGTAGAACTTAAACTAATGAGTACAAACTGTAAGAAAATATACTCTTGGATCTCAGTAAAAAATTCCTGATGGTGAGGGTAGCTCAGCAGTGGACTAGATTGCCAAAGGAGGTGATGGACTCTCACTGGAGAGCTTCAAGCAGAGGCTTGACAAGTGCCTGTTGGAGATGCTCTAGGAAAGGGGTGTCCAATCTTTCGGGTTTAGGGATCCTCAACCTTTAACAAGTGTGTGGAAGAGGGAATTTCAGCAGCTTCACCTTGTGATCTGTGAGATGAGAAGCTTCACCTGCTGAAATTTCTTCTTTTACACAAATGTTAAATATCCAGGAACCCTAAACCTGAAAGGTTGGACACCCCTGCTCTAGGAGGATTTCCTGCTAAAGGCAGCTTGGACTCGATGACCGATTAGTGTCATTCCAGAACCAACATTATGATTCCATGATTTTACATTCAGCCAAATGATCAGGCTGATAAAAGTGTTTGCTCTTTATTAATTGATGAACATTAATATAGCTCGTCAATATTTGCAGCAGTATCTCTGCCAAACTCCTTTGTGTTTCAGTGGAGTTTGTAAAGAGAGAACTTCACAGTGGAAGTCACTCACTCTGTCCTAGATTTTCAACCTGAAGGGTCCTCCTCACTGTGTTTTGTACAAATGGTGCCTCCATGCATGGTGTCTGATTACTCCCATGAGTAATGAATATAGAAGCCGACCCTGTTGTTCATCATAAAAAAACACAATGAACTTACTAAGGAATTCTGTGTTGTATTGATTTGTCACCCAACTTTTGAATTAGTTAAACACACATACACACGCCATGAATATTTTTGTTATCTTGGGGGGATTAAATTTCTTTTCCATGTTCTTTTCCAGGGCATCCGATGTGTGCTTAACAATTTGTTTTACAAAGAAGAAGTAGAGCTGTCTGGTTAAACCAGTAGACCTTCATTCCAGGCTATTTTTTTTGCATACCATGCACTTTTCTTGTCTTACTTTTAAAAAGCACCTGTTTTGTTTGGGCTCGATCCAGACTTTAGCATTTCTGAGTCCCAGGGAAATCAACGGGATTTAAATGAACATAACTTCAGCAGAATTATACTCTTCATTTTATTTCACTTTTCAATGCCAAAATGTTGTACGTATTTAAAACCTACTTCCTTTAAACAGATGCCAAACCATTAATGGCAGAAAGGCAGAAGATGTATTTTTGAACTGATACAAAAGAATAACGTCTGCAATAAATTAGCAATATATCCAAACTGTTGCTCCATCCATTTTTTACCTATATGTTCACATATATGTTCACATAAATTTTTTTACATATATGTTCACAAAATGTATTTAATATGTTCACATATAGAGGCAAAAGGAGTGTGGTTGAATTAAGAGTCCACGTTCTAAACTGAATCAAGAAATTAATTTTAACGGCAAAATGCAAGATCTAAAGGCCATCTGAAGCAAAAGGTTTACCAAAAAATCCCCTATGAATGTTAGCCGGTTAATGGTCTGCCATCAAGGATTCCTTCCCCCCGTCCAGCAATTGTCCTTTAATATGTTTTTAATTACCTGGTCCCCTCGTACCTACCTCCTTGTTTCCCAAACTGTTTGTACTGTCCCCAATAACACTCAGCGGAAAGCTGTCATCCCTGCCTAAATCCTTCCTTAGGTTGGCTGCGATGCCGACGTTAGACAGGGTCAAGGGGTCACCATCGATTTTGGAGGCCACCTGGAGAGTCCAGGCCATGAACTGACTCAAAAAATTTATATCAGAGCTGGAATAGCCCACCTCCCAGGGTTAGGCCTTGGCGAGCCTGCTGCTGGCGGGGTGGGGGTCTGCCTGCCCCAGCTCAGAAAGAGGCCAGAGTTGTTGACCCTGTTAGCTGACCTCTTCAAACTTCGGGAGAATTTTTCTGGCAGTTGCCTCGGTGACTGGGCACTCCAAGCTTATCCTTCTTACTGAAAGGGGGGGGGGAATTAAGAAGAAAAATGTTAAATCTACCTTGCGGAGATCCCAATCAAGCACCAGATCCATAAACGCTTTAATTGTTTACGTTTTGCACTGCCTGCTCGGCCAGTACATCCAGAACCCCAACATCGAGACAGGGATTTGCACCATCTGAATTTCCTATTAAAAATGAAGATCATTATGCAGGACAAGCCACAGCACCTCTTCCTCCAACAACAACCTTTCAGATGCTCTGGGAAGAAGTAAAAATATGTTCCCCATATTCCCTTCCCTTCTCTAGAGCCAAAGCTCTCTAAGTTCCAACACATAATAAGAAATAAGACAATAATCTAAGAAATGAGATAATAATAAGAATCTAATCCATAATCTAAGAAATAATCTAAGAAATAGATTAATAAGCTAAGAAATGAGAACCATCTTGGCCAATTTTTCTAAGTCTTTAACACGAACACTTTTAACATGTGAAACTACAAAGGGAAGGTTGTGTGTGTATTTTGTCTGCTTACAGGCATATAGAAATGGAGAACGACAACAAAATGTGGGGATGCACCCCTTTCCCTTCACATAGTGTTGCCATAATTCTCTTCCACAATATACCAGTGGTGGGCTTTAGGGGGTTCTCACAGGTTCTATAGAGCCCTTTGCTAATGAGCACCTGGTTCTGAGAACCGGTTACTAATGGGGACATAGAACCTGTTATTAATTTATTTGAATCCCACCACTGGATAGGTCAGGTGTGTCAAGTGAGAGAAGCTGCTTACACAGAACTCAGAATTAGAGTTCCATCTCTAATGTATTTAATTAAATTTTATATATGATTTTTTTCAGCCCTTGACAATGTGCCAGATATTTGTTGCAGCCCTTTGGCCAAAATGCTTGCTCCAGAATCCAGATCATCTAATGCCGTCATATGATAATGGTGGCTTAGATGCCACTGTTGAGAGGTTCATCATGCTTACTTTGGACCAATAGTGCAGGATGTTGACAATGTGAGTTGAGTGAATTGATATACAGGCATTTATTTTCTCAAAACCTAAAAATTTTGAGAAAATTTTTGAGAAAATTTTATTTCAGTGAAATTTTATTAGTACTTATACTAGTCATAGTAATCCAACTGTGAAGACAGTTTTGTTCTTTAAATGTCTTAGGCTGTAATCCTATCCTATGTAATCCTGAGAGTAAGTCCAATTGAGCTGTACAGGACTTATATATGATTATGAGATGTTGTTTAGTTGTGAAGTTGTGTCTGACTTAACATAACCCCAGCTATCCTATCCTCCACTAGTTTCTGAAGTTTGTCCAAATGAGCATGAGCCCACATGCATAAGATTGTGCTATTAAAGAGGCAAACAGGACATTTTGACACTTCCTACAGGTATATGACTGCTTTCCGAAACTGGCAAGTACTATAATACTTGACATTCATTATGCAAATCACTGTTAATTTTACGAGTTTCATTTCTTCCTGTATTTTATTGATCCGTTTGAAGTTGGGCCTCCAGAGGGTGGCCAAGGAGAGTAAGCAAGTATTGGCAGCGATGCCACCTCTAGAGACGGTGCCCCAAGACATTTGTCCCCTTGGACCCACAGATACTCTCACCACCCTCCCCGCTAAAAAAAAATCCTTTCTATGACTTAAATGGGACCGACCTGGACAAGCTTCTGTAAACAGGTAAAAAGGTATGTAACTTTTTTATTTAACAAAAACAAAAGGCCATATTGTAGGCTAGAACATGGTTTCCATTTATGAGGCCTGAGGTCATATTCTGATGGGGTCAATTCCTAATATGTAAAGTAAAATTCCAGAAAAAAGAATTAGAAGCAGGAAGTTCAAACATACCTCTACTAAAAAGTGCTGCTGGTCCGGATGGACAATATTGTAGCAGACATCCCCTACAATCCAGAGTAACTACGTGACATTATGTGCACCCATAGTTACTGCACCATCTAGTGAAAACCTATGGGAAATTCATATTGCAATCCAGAGTAAATTGTTTTTACACCAGAGCAAGGACTCCCCGTAGTTACTCTGGATTTCGCCCATCATAGCAGTCTGAGAAAATGAAGCAACTCCTTATTTTATACAGAAAATGCCTGAGCTAAATTTGCACCAGTCCAGTTCACTAGTTTGTTGACTCATCAGATGGGTAACTCTTGTCATTGATACTTTCTGACACATTTTTGGTGGGTAGCTCTATCCATCCCAGAACTTGAAGACCGGTGAGGACATGCTGTGGGTTGGTGACTCACATGAGAACCAGGGTGTGAGTTCATTCCCGGATGACATTATAAAATGCTGACTGTCCTTCCCACAGACAGGCACCCCAATGGCAAAGATTTAAATGGGCCATGGGGTGGGCAGAGCTGTGAGGTGGGATGGCCAGAAATGAGATCCTCTTTGAATTAAGGCCTATTGACTCCCTTTCTTCTCTTCTCTTCCTCTTCCTCTCTCCACCTGCTCCATGTTTACATGCAACCAATCCTGCAAATATTTTTCTAGGGCAATAAGTGAACAAAGGATGTTTCTTGCAAAGCCTTGCACTGTATTGTCCACATTTCACCTGGAGTTTGAATCTGTGAACCACCATTACGCTTCTACGCTTCCAGCATGTATGGGATGTAAAGTCTCCCGCAGGGTTCTAAGCTAAAGAAGGCTTAGTCAGTGGATTTGAAAATGAACATGCACACTGGATAATTTTAGGAAAGTTATTGTAATCTGATCACTACATATGTAACATGAGAATAATACTGTACATATCAAACATTTCAAGGTACTTTGTATTTCAGAAGTGGAAACAGGGCATTGGCCTGTCCATGAACATTCTGAATAAATACCCTATTGGCTTCAAATAGGAGAATGACCATTCACAAGCAAACGGGAATCACTTCTGAAGTCACTCTGTGAATAGAAAGCATTACGCCAGAATTGAATTCAAATATTCTTTCCTCTTCTTTCAGCTCAAGATTGATCTATCCAGGCAAATATATTTCTTGCCCATTTCCTCTACCATCAGCAATAATTTTCACCTCTTGTCACTGTCTAGGAAAGAGGAGGAGTGAGTTCCAGGAAAAGGCTGCTCCGTGAGAGTAACCCTAGTGGTTGGTGCAGCCACAGCCCTTCCTATGGCCCAACAGTAAACTAGGGCCCAACAGCCCTGTTTAATGGCCCAACAGCTGACTAGGGGAAAACCTTCAGTCATCTGTATCTGCTGCCTTCATACCGGGCAACAAAGGTAGAGGAGAGCCACCTGAGAAAATCCAAAAGAAGAATGAACCCAAGCATTCATATTTAAAATGAATCTCATAGTAGAGTCTGTAGGGTAGAGTCATGAAAATCTTCTGAACTACCTGTGAAAATGTGCTAGACTGACAAAAAGTCAAAATGTAACTAATTGTCAAAGTATTTAAGGAAAAGAAAATGGAACAAAATGATGAAAGAAAGATAGCTATTAAAAGTACATGTAGGCTGATGGAAAGTGCCTGTGCTTGGCTGGAAATCACAGCAAAAAGGCTGATAAAATTAATGCAGTAACCATAAATATCCAACCAGAAGCTATCCAATATTCAATCCTATTAGCTTCCAGCAGATCTGTACCCCTCACCCAACTTTAAAGTTAAACTCTAATTAAAGTTAAATTAAACTTTAATTAAAGTTAAAGTTAAACTCTGATTAAATGAAGAAGTTTCATACTGGCTGGAGGAACAAGTAAAAAAATATAATTTTGTAACGCAGTCAATGATAAATGGTCCTAACCTTAGCTACTTACATTGTACAAGAAAGCCCCAGTCCTTGCACTTGGCGGGCAAAGGTAAGGTGGGAGGGCAAAGGTAAGGTGGTACTTCTCCCTGAACTCCCAACAAATGGGTCGCTTGGCAAATGGCAGAGTAACCAGTTTCCTGTGTGTTTAGTCCTAAATAATTGTCGTCATCAAGTTACATTATAGGAGTGGAACCCTTATTAGAGGAGTCAAATCCACCTGGTTGTGTTATCCAACTCCTGCCTTTTAGACATAGAACACAATCCTAACCATCTCTACTCAAAAGTAAGCCCAATTGTGTTCAAGGAGTCCTACTCCCAGGAAAGTGTCTTTAGGATTGCAGCCTTAGACAAACAGGTTTTTTACCCAATTGGCAAATGTTTGCCAATACCAGAGCAGGAGTAGCTACCACAGATAGGAAGAAGAACCCCAATCCACAAAGACATGTGATTGCTAGTAATGGCATTTCAGATAGACACAAGCTGTGCACCTGCAGTTTCTAGGCTGATCAACATGCCTAGGATCTTTTAAGGAGTTAAAAATATTCAAAAATACAGGGAAAAAAGGAAGTTACACAGTTACAGTCTAAGATTTACTTTATTTTTTCATAACTATAGTCTGATACAGGAAACTGGAAGTGATGCTGGGTCAACAAAGAAAGTAGAGCTTTGCTCCTACTCCATGCTCTATTCAATTTAAGTTCTTAGATTTAAACCAATTCAGTGTGATTAGGAATTAAGGCTACAATCCCAAGCCCCATACTGGCCTGGGGATAAAACAAAAGTGCTGTGCCCTACTTCTGGGGGTGGGTTAGGCCATGCACAGACATGCGCTGACCTCCCTATATCACCATGGGAAAGGGAAGACCAAATTGCAGGCCTAAATTAGGATTGACTATGGTAATCCTAAACTGACTAAGGGGCATTTCTAGGCTTACCAATCAAAAATCAAATATTCTGAAGAGACCTCCAGGAGCTGAAATTCCCCCACAGCATGCAGCATCGTTTTAATGCCACTGTGTCACGACATAGGAATTTATTTACAGTCTCAGGAATGCCAATCTCCTGAAGAAGAAATCAGTCTCACTCAAAACATTGCAAAATGAATAGTAAAATTTTAAATCGTGTTTGACTAAAAGGTTTATACACTGTACTTTTATAGTTTGCCATTTATTTCCTGCTTGCAGATTTATCTCTCCCAAACTCTTTTCAGATTAGCAAATATTTTCACGTGTCTCCATGCAGACAAAAATCCAGTTCACAAGCAATGAACGAACGTCTGGGGAGTGTGCCCTGGGTGCATATCATCATGGATAACAGAATGCCTGTCTGTTCGCATGCTAGGTAGACATGGCCTCCCGCAAGGGGTCACAACACAAAGGCTAGGTCTATCCATGGCTTTGAGGATGGAAGAAGTCCATCCTAAGCAGGCTGACCAGATATCGTAACTTCAGGAGGACTTGCCAACCTTCAGGTTGACAAGCACAGCATCTTTAACCACAGAACCTCCTCTGCCCTAAACACTGTATTACAGTACTTATTATTAAATTTAAAACTCTATTGCATATAGTTAATTTCTTAATTACAAGAATGCTATGCACTGCCTGCAGGCATCTGCTCACAGGAGAAAGGAGGACTCTCTTTTCTAGGATGTGACAAAGGGTGCATACCTTACAATTTAGGCTGGCCTAACTCAGCTGGCATATCTTTCTGTGGTGGTGGTGTAGAGAAGTCGGTGTATGCCTGTGCATTGACCTAAACCCTTCCACCCCCCTCCCCAACTAAGGCAGAAGTGCCTGATGGCACTTTTGTGGCATCTCCAGATCAGCACAGAACATATGCTGAGGCTTATGTTGACCTAACTGGAAGTTAGGATTGCAGAAGTGGATGTGCCCAGGAAAAAGAGGACATCTGGTTTCCAGGTCACAGGTATGCCACTGATAACAAGATTTCACAGCTTATTAGTGGCATAACGAGGTCATTTGGCACCAGGGCCCACAAATCTTTTGACATGCCATACATCAAAATTATTTAATTAATTATTTTCAGTATTAATACAATTAATTAAATATTAATTAAATCACCTTACCAATTAAGCTTGCGTTGTATTCTTTTTCAGGATAAGGCTGAGGCTGCCTTCAGAAACCATTGTTGATCTCTCTTTCACTGGATTGGGACCATTCTGGTGGCCTTGCATTCACCTGTGTCTAACCTGAACTTGAACAAAGACACATTTGCTTACTCATGAGAAAATGCAACTGCGTTGTTCAGTTTCGCTTTCCCTAGGGCTCAATACAATTATCAGGGGCTTCCTTCTGGGTAGATTTGTGGAGGCTGCCTTCTTCAGATCAGGACCATTCTTGGGACATTGGATTCCTCTACGTATGCCCTTTCCAATGGAATAAGGCACGTTAGCCTACTCATGAGTAAAGGCACAAAAATGGCTCATAGTGCTCCATGCATTTTTTGTTCCCCCATAGGATGCTAAAGGCTATAACTTTTGCATTGAATGCTGCTGTAAAATATCCATCGAGCCAAATGTAACATGATGGTGTTATTCCAATCCCACATGGTGATAATCATGATTTCGCTATTTTGGTCAACCCCCCCCCCCCCTCCCCGTTGTTGAGCTCCACTTTCACTGCATTGGGACCACTCTGATGGCCTGGCATTCCTCTGTGTCGAACCTGAACATGAACTAATTGTGTTTTACACATACCCCAGATGTGGAATCCGGGACAGACACGCTCTCCACTGCCTGCTAGCTACACCACTTCAGCTAATAACAATATATTGATGGGGATTACTTTATTCATTGGCCCTCTGTTGCCCGGATTACATAAACTGAACTATAGGAAGTCAGTATGTGTTTAAGTGAATCTTTATGTGAAAGACCCTCACTTTTAGAGACTTTCTGTGATTCTGTGGCATGATCCCTTGGGAGCAAGTACTAATTCCTCCTGTATCACCATAGTGCTATTACGGTGGTATCATAATTTTTAACCTCAGTATCCTCCCTGTGACTGAACACAATATTTTTGCCCCTTGTAAATGAAGTGCATTTAATTTTCATTGGCACTTTGTCACAAGGATGCCTCCACTTGATTCTCCCCCCACTAATCATTCTGGAGAACACTCTCGGCCATAATTAAAGCCCGTATTACAGATCTCTCTGCATTCTCTTGTCTCATAGCTTACAGTGCCACAAAATACAGTACATCAAATAGAGTACTGTACAAGTTAGGCTCCCTGCCAGTTCTCAGAGCCATTATGCTAGCTTGCCTTTCGTGTCCACACAACAAGCCAGCATCGTCTTCGTCAAGTGTGGAGCATCAAAAGAGAAAGGGGAGCAGTCCTCAGCAGAAAGGAAAAAAGGGCTTAGTGGGGGGACCCCTATGGTTTGGACAAAATGATGCTGTTCCCAGGAAAGACTCTTTAGGATTGCAGCATAATTGAGGACTGTGTGAAGAAGTTCCTCCTGTGTGGGTCCTACACTCTCTCTCTCTCTCTCTCTCTCTCTCTCTCTCTCTCTCTCTCTCTCTCTCTCTCTCTCTCTCTATATATATATATATATATATATTTGGTATAGTGTATATATATATATTTGGTACAGTGTATATATATATATTTTTGTGTGTGTGTATATATTTGGCATTTTATCCAAATTAATGTTATGGGGAGGCCCATTAGAGCAGGGTTTTACTGAAGTTGTACAGATGTAAAAAACACCTCCTATAACACTGCGGATATGTGCTTGGAACCAGTGGCATACCTAGGTGGTGCCAGGGATGCAGATACACCGGGCTACAAGCTTTAGGAGAGCAACAAGCTGAGCTTGACACTAGTGGCTAAAATTGTGAAAAATGAGGTATATGAATGATAATACCATCATGTTATATATCATTGGAAAGGTAATTTTAGGGAGAATCCAATGAAACAAACTGCATTGGAATATCTATATTCTATATAGCTAGAGGTTTTCTGCACTGAACTTTTGAATTGTCTTATGAGATGTAATCTTTTTTTCCTTTTTATAATACTGTAAAAATTACACTCCAGAGAAAGAATCCTATAATGAATCAATGTCATAGGAAGCAGCATTATAGGAGGTGTTACTGAATAGTCTGCAGCCACCATGTGCTTAGTAGATGTATTTATGAGAATCAATGTGAATATGAGAATCAATATGAATTCCTTTTCACCGGGACTTTTTGTACATGTTAACTGATCACCCTTAAGCAAATTTATTTGAAAATGTGTCTACTTACCCATTTTAGGCATTAGATGCAGGAAGTTGTTGCCTGTAATTTTGGAAGCCATTGTGAAATATGTCCGTTAGAGTTCCTTCTTCAATGTTTGTACTAAATGGGTAGTCCCTGAAAAAGAAAGTAATATATGACAACAAACATTTGCACACATCTCACTGTTTCCCTTTGCAGATCTTCCCTTTGTAGTCCTCAAATTAGTGAAGTCCTAAAGTTGCAGAAGTACCACTTTTAATTCCTTGTTATGAGTGGGGGGAAGACAGTATATATACCCTTTGGAGTACAGAAATTCTTCATGTTGCCTCAAAGCTATATATCCACTTCTACAGTCCCTTAATTCACACAAACACAAAATCAAGCTTTCTTTTACTACTTTTTTCTAAATTAAATCTAAATTTTAAATTTAATTTTTTTCTAAATTAAATCTAAATTTTAGATTTTTAAATCTAAATTTTTGATTTAAAAATCAAGCTTTCTTTTACTACTTTTTTCTAAATTATAAAAGCATCAAGTTTAACAATTCAATCATCAGACCCTCTTTCTTAATTAAAAATTCATCCCATGTAAACTTTTCCAGTAGTGAAGTCCAGAAGGAATTGTGAAGAGCTCCAAAGGATTGCTCTAAATTGGAGAAAAGAGATGCAAAATGGCAGATTCAAGTACCGGTACGTGTAAATTGTTTTACACTTTAAAGTGTAAAGTGTTATAAGAAAGTGTGAAGCAGTGGTACTCTGGAGTATTTCAGCCTTGGACCTCCATCTGAGAATAACTATCTGCCTGCCCATGACCCACCAAAAGTGATGTCATGCCTGGAAGTGACATTAAAGGTGCCAATGCCAGATTCCAAGATGGTTGCACCCAGGTTTTCATGAGACCCCTGAAATAAAGTTGTGTCCTCCCCCCCGGCCCTCCCCCCGCCCCCACTTTTGAATACAACTGCTGTAAAATCATCCACATTGGGGCAAAAAAAAATCAAAACTTTACACACAAGCTAGGATTCTGAGTTTTCTGTGATAGATCAGGAGAGAGATCTTGGAGTGCTGGTGGACATCTTGATGAAAGTGTCAACCCAGTGTGTGGTGGCAGTGGAGAAAGTCAATTCCATCCTGAAGATCATTATAAGAAGAATTGACAGTAAAATGGCCAATATTATTGCACAAATCTGCCATAAGACCACATTTGGAGTGAAGCGTCCAGCCCGCATCACCACATCTCAAAAAAGATTCAACAGAACTGGAAAAGGCACAGAAAAGAGCATCCAAAATGATATGGACAATAGCAACATCCTTATGAAGAAAGGCTGCAATGTTTGGGGTTCTTCAACCCACAAAAAAAGTCATCTAAGGGAGACATATGGATATAGATATGGATACCCATATTTGTAAGTTATTTATAATCCATATTTCTGTTATTTTCCCTCTTGCACAACACTAGAACCAGACTAGACTAGAACCAGACTAGAACCACAACACTAGAACACTAGAACCATTGACTAAAATTGAGATGAGAGTTGACAAAAGAAAATATTTCTTCAACCAATGTGTAATTTATCTATAGAAATCTTGGCCATAAGATGTTCTGATGACACCTAGCTAAGATGCCTTTCTTTCTTTCTTTCTTTCTTTCTTTCTTTCTTTCTTTCTTTCTTTCTTTCTTTCTTTCTTTCTTTCTTTCTTTCAACAGTATTTATATCCCACCTTTCTCTTGGAGACCCACGGCAGCTAAAGGGGAAGACCCATTTAAAGGAAAAGTTATGATGACTGTCTGCAACCTCTGAGTTACAGGGGTATCCTATCTTTGAATGCCAGGTGCAGGGAACCGCCTGCAATGGCCTCAAATAAGAGGAGAGGAGGAAGGGCCACATGTAATGTGCGTACAGGTGCCTGCAAAAATGAAGTGCATTGGACACCCCCCAGCTACGCCTCTGCTCTTCTTAGCTCAGTAGTGGCTCTTGGTTCCTGCTGTTGGGCTGATTGAGTGAGGCTCAATTAATGCTTCTGCTGTCCCCGGCTGGGTCTCCCCCATCTGGCCCCCTCTGCTCTGTGGAGGAAGGAGGCCAGGGGATGTTCAGGCCCTTCTCCTCCATCCTCAGGGCTGACCTAATCTGAAAGCTCAAGTGCCCGTAAGTAAAACTCTGGGGGGGAAAGTGATTGCAAGTGACAAATGGGGGGTGACAAATAATCAATGGAAGCCCCCCTTGAACAGCCCGCTTTGTTTCCAGGCACTACCAGTGAGGAATGAAACCCTGGCAGGAGGGGGGGCCCTGAAGCCCTTCTGCAGAGGGGAGCCCAGCTCCAGCAGCGGCTTAGCCCCTTGCCTCCTGGGCAGCTCTGGACTCCTCATCAACCTTCATTAAAATCATGGCTGGGCTTCAGGGGTTGGGCTCTGCTGTCAGGTTGGGCTCTGCAGCTCCCCTAGGGAACGGCCCCCCACCCCAGATATTCTTTGACCCACAGGTAGGGTTGCAATAATTCTCTTCCACAAAACCAAGACAAGACTCCCTGTCAAACGTGCCAGTATGTGAACACAATCCCCCAGTCCCAGTTTTCTGGGACATATGGCCACCAGCAAAATGTCCCCCTCCTCCCCAAAAAGTTCTCCTGTGCAACCCCCTTGGGACAGAAGAAGAAAGAGAAGGAATATTGGCCTCGGTGGCATCACTAGAGGGGGTGCAAAGCACTAAGTTTTGCAAGCACCTGAACACACTCTGCAAGTAGCCTCTTCCCCTCCCCTTTGGAGCTATTCTGCCTTTGTTGCACTTACCCTGCCTGGGCTGGCTCTGAAGGGAAGGGACTCTGCATGCCCCAGGGAGACTCCCTCCAAGGCCACGGTGACCAGATGTCCTCTTTTTCCAGCATGTGTCCCCTTTTTTAGCCTTGAATCCTAGAAAAAAATCTTCACTGTCCTCCTTTTCCTGGGAGCAGGAAGCCTAGATGTAATTAATAAATTATATGTACATAATAAATTATATGTCATATTTTTAAATTTAATCATAAGTGATAAAGTGTTTAAATGAACCACATGACAGAGTGTTCTTAGTTTTTTATATTTGGTCATGTTGTACATTTTTCTTAGAAATCCTACATTTCAGGGGTTGTCCTCTTTTGCGGTTATGATATATGGTCTCCATGTCCAAGGCTGCCTGCTCCGCCTCCCCCTAGCTAAGCCACTGCACAGGAAACATGATATGGGGCAGCTCCTTTGGCTCCTAGAGGTTGGATTCTTTAGGCACATCCTATACAGCAGGGACCTACTTTAGCCAGGGAGGCAGGTGAGGCAAAGTCTCCCCACTAAAAAGTTTGCCCACTACTGTGTGACTTGTGCAGTGCGACCACTCATCATAATCCAAGCGCATAATTTTCCTGGGTCGGCCCCACAAGACAGGGTGAGCTCCTATCCTTAGCCCAGCTCTGCAACGCTAGCTGGATCCAATCGTATTGGCTCTGCCTTTCCATTGGACTTATTCAGTGATGTGGTGAGGGGGGATTTGCTTTTCGGGTAACAGTCTATCCTCCATAACAATCCAACCCAGGCTTTCGTGCTTCGCATGCAGCGTATGCAGAACCAAGCACGATACCATAGTCTTTCAAGACTGATGGAGGCCTGCTTTTTTTTAATTTTCCAAGAACTCGTGAACCGTGTTGCCTTATTGTAATTAATGAATTAGTTGTTATAAATTAGCTACAAAAGTTTTAACAATTTCAGAGCACAATCCTATGCATGTCTACTCAGTAGTGAGTCCCACTGTTTTCAGTGAGGCTTGGAGCTAACCATGTCTACTCATAAGTAAGCCCCATTGTGTTCAATGGGTCTTACTTCCAGGAAAATGTCTTTAAGATTGTAGCCTGTATCAATCAGCACCTTGAGGATCCTGAGGATGCAATGGCACCTAATCAGTGGGGAGCATTCAGCTGGCATCTCCATGGCAGAGTGCAGGGAAGAGGCCTGGAGGTGCTGGGATCTGGCCTTAGCCTTGTCCTCCAGCACAGCACCCAAGTCCCCATCTCTGCTAAGAATAGGGCAGTAACCATAACCAAAAAAGAGCACAAGCCTCCACACTGCCCACCCCCCCCCCCCCCCACACACACAAAAGAAATGTAGGAGATGACAAAATAAAAGCTCCAAACACTCATATATATTGCTTTCAAGTGCTTGATTTAAACACTATGGCTGCAATACTTGGGAGTAAGCCCCATTAATTATAATGGGACTTACTTCTGAGAAGACCTTCATAGGATTGGGCTCTAGGACTGCAATCCGAAATATACTTTCCTGGGAGAAAGACCCATTGAAACCTGGGGCACCAGCCAGATCAGCTCCATAGAAAGGGATCTGGCCTCATTCATATTTAATGTGCATGTTCAGCAGGTACCTGGAAGTTATCCAGAATATTTCAGTGCTCTTCAGTGTTGAAGAAGATGATAGGAGCCTCTGATGTTGCCACCACTAGCTCGAATCCTATGCACCATTTCCTGGGAGTAAATCCCACTAAACACAATAGGGGTTACTTCTGAGGCGACAAGCCTTGGCATCTGTGTCCTAAGGCTACACACAATCCCATCCACACATACTTGAGAGTTAGGGTGAACTCAGTTCCTTTTTCTAGGACATATCCTCTTTTTTTGCCTAGTGTCCTGGAATAAATCTTCATTGTCCCACTTTTGCTGGTGAGCAGGCAGCATGTAAAATTCTTGTAATTAATGAATTAGATAGAATAAGTACAGGTAAAACCTTGTTATACACTGGATTTTTTTATACACTGAATTGACTCAACACAATTGGGCACTGAAAATCAAACTGTACAAAACTGCTTTTCTACTGTTGTGGAGAGATAGAGTGGAAGCAGTCATTCCATTCTTCATTCCCAGAATCAAACCCTTGCAGATAATAAGGCATTACCTTATTCCATTAAGTGCAATGGAGGAACAAGAAACTTGGAAGTGGGTCTTTAAATCTATTTTTTAATCCATGGGAGGTTCTAGAATGGAACCTTAGTGAATTACAAGGAGCACCTGTAGTTTTAAATTGAACAATAATTAATATAGTGTTCAAATTAACCACCTGATAGCAATATATGAGTGATTTTAGCTTTTATTTTATTTTGTCATGTGCTACATTTTTCTTGGGTGTCCTACATTTGGGGGAGGACTTGTTTTTTGTTTTTTGTAGTTATGACATATGCTCACCTTGCCAGGGAGTAAATCCCCAGTAATGTAAAGGAACTTACTTCTGAGCAGTGGCAAAGCTAATGATCATGTAGCCCAGTGCAAAACTCAAGGTGCAAAGCTCAAAATGTTGGCCCGGAAGTGATGTCACAACCAAAAGTGATGTACTCCCTAGGTGTTTTTAAAAGGAAAATTGGGGAAAAACCTTCCTCTTCCTCCTCAGCAGTTCACCACCCATTAGTTCTGGCATAGCTAAAGCACCTGTTTTCTATGTGGAGTCAAAGAAGATTTTGTTGTGTGTCCCCCCCCCCAAAAAAAAAATTAAGTAAAAAAATGAAAATTGTGTCCCTTATTGGTTATTCTTTCCCTGCTAAATATAAGAGGAGCACAACTTAGAAGTGCCTGTATACCCAGTTAGCATAGGTAACTGTATTGTGATATGTGTGTCTGGAAAAGAGAGCTGATTCATATTAATATCTTATTACCTCCATATAGTAACAGAATTACATCTCATTGGCTCTCAGAGCAATAAGTATCATGGAATACATGGAGTTTTTTTAAAAAAAATTGTTCCATAAGCTGCTGTTTTCATTTTCTGGTTGGCCATAACCTTCAATGCAATTTATTTCATTGCATTCTGCATAAAATTACCTTTTCAACGATATATGATGGTATTATCATTCATACATAACTTGTTTTTTTCACAGTTTTAGCCACTAATGTCAAGCTCAGCTTGTAAACCCTCTAAAGGTTGTAGCCGAGTGCAACTGCACCCCTTGCACCCTCCCTAGCTATGCCACTGCTTCTGAGTAGACATGTATAGAATGGATGCTTTTCCATGCCCTTTGGGGAGGTAGGGTTGAAATAAACAGTAAATAAATAAATATAGTAATAAAAATAACCTTCATGGGAACATTTCTGGATGGAGGAGGAAGTGGCATCTCTCTTCTTAACTTCAGCTTAGGAAACTTTCTCCCAAGAAGGGCATCTCAAGGATGGTGGGACTGCAATTCCATGTGCTCCTTTCTCTTTATAGGACAGTTGCTGGAATAAATCCCTGCAAGAAAAGGAAGAAAGTGGGAGAGTGGATGAGACTTTGATGCTAATAGAAAGAAACTTCAGAGAGTTGATCAGATTTTGAGAGAGAGAGTATGTATGCAGGGTGACCACCACATATCCTAACAAAAAATAGAGGACAAGACCTTCTAAAATGTAGGACACCCAAGAAAAATGTAGGATGTGGCAAAATAACTAAAAACACTCATATATATTGCTTTCATGTTGTTAACTTAAATGCTATATTCCTTATGAAATTTAGAACTACGAAATATAATTTATTACATATACAGTAAGCTGCAATCCTAAAGACACTTTCCTGGGAGCAAGACCCATGGAACACAATGGGGCTTACTTCTGAGTAGACATGGATAGAATTGCGCCCATAATTTATGAATTATAAGAAGGTTCCCTGCTGCCTGTTCACAAGGAAAAGGAAGACAATGAAGATTTTTTTCCAGGTTAAAAAAGAGGGCATGTCCTGGAAAAACAGGATATATGGTCACCCTGTATGGTCACCTACGCAACGTACGTAGTAGAGGGGGAAAAAGAACCAGGTTTTTCCAAGGAGCTCTGCACGCCTGGCAAGGCTCCAAAGAGGCGATGCTCCCTCCAAGAGTACTGCCTGGCCCCCCTCTAGCTACGCCACCCCAGTTGAGGCTCTCCCCAGAGGGATTTAATGAGACTGAGCCCAGACCCCGTTCTGGTTCAGCTGAGCAGTGGGGTGACAAAGGGGACATGTGTAGTGCCAGGGAGTGAAACCCCATCCAGGGACCAAGTGGCTTCCTTCTGCAGGAGCTGTCATTCCAGAGGGGGCAGAATGGCTGGGAAGGGGGGGAAGCAGGGGCTCTGATCTCCACCCAGGAGAGAGATACCACCTGATGAAAAGGGGCCTCTTGTTCTCCAGGACACTCGATCGTCGTGTGAACCATCCCAAGAACTCCCCTTTTTCCCTATGGGGCATCAGAGCCAACTCTTGGGCAGCCTCCTTGAGAAAGAGGGCAACAGGAGCGGGCTGAAGGCCAGGGGCGTAGCTAGAGGGGGGCAAAGCACTAACTCTTGAAGGGAGCATCGCCTTCCCCTTTTTTCCAAGGTGACCATATGGCCTCTTTTCCCAGGATATGTCCTCTTTTTTTTAGCCTTGTGTCCTGGAAAAAAATCTTCCTTGTCCTCTTCTTCCTTGTATGCGGGCAGAATGTAACCTTCCTATAATTTATAGTTTTAAATTTAATCCTATTCATAGTTGGGAATATTCATAGAATAGTGCAACACAATTCATAGAATAGTGCAATCCTATTCATGTCTACTCAGAAGTAAGTCCCATTGTGTTCAATAGTACTTACTCCCAGGAAAGTGTGGTTAGGAGCATTAGGCTGCAATCCACACTTTCCTGGGAGTAAACCCATTGAACACAATGGTTTTAATTTTGAGTAGACATGCTTAGGATTGACTGTCAGTGCTTTGTACCCCCTTCAGCTACGCCACGGGGTTTCATTGCTTTCATATTCTTATTTGAATGCACTAACAGAACAAACCTAAACATGTCTACTCAAAAGTAAGCCCCATTATTTTCAATGGGTTTTACTGCCGGGAAAGTGTCTTTAGGATTGCAACCTATATGATATTCTGGTGAGGGGGCTGAATTTACTTCTGAGTAGACATGCTCAGGATTGCACTGTAAGTCGCCTTCTCTTTTGTGATTTCTCTGCTGATTTCCCAACAGAATCTGATTTTGGCTTTTATTCCTCACCTTCACATTACAGATGCCCCTTTTTGGAGGCTGGTCTTATTGGAGGATAAAGGGTTTACTTTCTTGTAAAATACGTTTTGGGTTGGAAAAGGCCTATTTGAGAGAGAGAGAGAGAGAGAGAGGGAGGGAGGGAGGGAGGGAGAGAAGAAAGAAAGAAAGAAAGAAAGAAAGAAAGAAAGAAAGAAAGAAAGAAAGAAAGAAAGAAAGAAAGGTCTGCGTATCTGTCACCCAGAGGGATCCTTCTGCAAAGAGGCGATCTTCACACCAAGATATGAACTGATCAACTATCTTTTTCTTTTTCTTGCTCCAGCTCTGGAACTGCTGAATTCTTGGGAACTAAATTAAGAAAGCCGGAAAATCCAAGATTTTGGGGAGGAACAGGTGGGCTTCACTCATTCCACTCCCCATAGAAAATCAGGGTTGGGGAGGCAGGTGAGGCAGAGGTCCTTCCAAAAACCACCCCTCGTAGGATGCGTGGCAGCCTCACACCCCCTTCCCCCTCCTCTCAGTGCTCGGGCTGGGAGTGCTGTGCTGCTCTGGTGGTGAGGCTCTGCCTCACCTGCCTTCCCACCCACTCCAGGTCCCTGCCTTGCACACTGGGGTCTTGCCAGGCAGCCCAGAGCTGCGCTTTCACGCATTTGCAGAGCCCCTCCTTTAGATTTGCTGAATATCTATGATTTTGTCCAGATCGCAGGGAAGGGAGCGACAAGGGGTGATGGTCCCTCCAAGACTGACTGCTCCACCCCCTCTAGTTACGCCACCAGCCGGGCACCCCCACATTCCATCACTCTCCCCTCCTGGCTCCAAAGTAAACAGCAGAAGATCCTTAATAAGGCGGATGAGATGCCTGGCGAGGGTGTCCCTCCGCCCCTCTGGGGTCTCCAGTGGGGGAACTGGGAGCAGCTGAACCGAGAGAGAGAGAGAGAGAGAGAGAGAGAGAGCCAGGCAAGGAATTGAGGGTATTGAAGGATTGGTGATTAAAAGTTGGAGACCTCCGCCCAGGGGAGCCCCACCGGGGGGGGGGCTGGCAGGGGGCACAGCAAAGGCAAGGCAGGCCTTTCTGGGGGGTCCCAGAAAAGGGGATCTCTGCCCAGTTCTCTGCACTCATCTACTCAGTGACTACAGTGCAATCCTATTAATGTCTACTCAGAAGTAAGTCTGATTGAGTTCAAGATTGCAGGATTGCAGCCGGACTTAATCCCAGGAAAGCCTGGGCTGGGATGTTGGAGGCTCAAGTAGAAATGGAGAGCCTCTGCCTTGGCGGACCTTCTTCCCCCTCTCCCAGGAGTAAATCACACCAACCAAGGTCCGCTCAGCCTTTATTTTAAAACCTACTCGGGTTAGGAACATTTTGGGGCAGCCAGTGATGTTGTGTAGCCAAGGAAGGAAGATGCTTCAGAGCAAGAAAGGAGCAAAACGTGGGAAGAAAAGGGGAAAAAAAGAAATGCTTCAGAGGGAAAGGAAGGAAGAAGGAAAGAAGGAAGGAAAGAAAAAGGAAAGAAAAGAAAAGGAAGGAAAGAAAGAAAAGAAAAGGAAGGAAAGAAGCCAGGCAGTAGAAGCAAAACGAAGGCATTAAAAGGGGAGGGAGTCAGGGACCCCTTACATGCTGAAGTGAGACTCCCTGCAGAACTTAGGGCTTTGCACCCCTTCTAGCTATGCCACCGTCAAACAGAGTTTTTTTTTAAATCTCTAATAATTCTGCGGTTCTGGACAGGGCTTGAAAGAGAGGGGGTTGCATCTTTCCGTGGGGCTCAGAAATGAAGCGCAATTCAGTCCCCCAAGTCCGACAGGTGTGTGTTGGAAAAGGCTCACTTGGAGGGAAGCGCCCTAATCCCTGCTGGGAGGCTCAACCCCAAGACCGGGGAAGCAAGAAGTGAGCTTCCTCCATGATTCATCCCGCTGCTGCTGCCTGCAAACCTTGGGTTGATTTCTTGCATTTTTAAAGCACCCCCCCCTCTCCCTCTCTTCTGGGGCTGGCCTTGGTTTGGGGGGAATGGCCAGGGGGAGAGGAGACTAAGAGCACAATCCTAACCATGTCTACCCAAAAGTAAGCCCCATTGTGTTCAGTTGATCTTACTCCCAGGAAAGTGTTTTTGGGAGTATCGATGTATTCAATGGGAGTAAGACCCGTTGAACACAATGGGGCTTACTTTTGAGTAGACATGGTTAGGATTGTACTCTCAGTCAATCAGCCTGGAGACAATGAACCTGATCCAGGAGGAATCTGGCCCTTGAACTGTGTCAGGCACCGGAATGTGTCCAGCAGGACATCATTTGCTTCCCGTCCAAGGAACCAGCATTTAATTTAATTTAATTAACACCCGACCTTAAGAGTCATTGATTTGGGGAAAGGTACAACGGATTTTCAAGGAACTTCTCCCCCCCCCCCCATCGCCTTTTTCTGTCTGGATCTTGGGGGGACGTGCTATGGCCTCGCTGAACACAGGAAAACTTCCTTTTGAGTAAACACACCATACATTGCACTGTGTATTCATTCCTATTTCTTCCCTTCCAGATACAAGCAGCAAATAATCATGTGCAGGGAGAACTAACATCCCAGTACGTCCCCCCCCCACCCCCACCCCACCCCACCCCCCCCCCCAAATTCAAGGTGACTATATTAGCTATTAATTTTTTTCATTTTCTTTGTAAACCGCTTTATAAACTTTTTGGTTGAAAAGCGGTATATAAATACTGTAGACAGACAGCCATTCTAAATGCTCACCTTACCCCATCCCACCCACTCTTACAGTACAATCCCAAGCATATTTACTCAAAAGAAAATCCCATTGTGTTCAATAGTACTTACTCCCAAGGAAGTGTGGTTAGGATTGCAGCCTTATTCTTTAAGATCAATCATATTAGCAATCGAAAGAAACCATTAAAAGTAGCTCAACAGAGCCAGTGGCGTAGCTACAGCGGGGATGAGCAGTCAGTCTTGGAGGGACCCTGCAGTGGTCTCACCCTACTGTGAGGCTCCCACCTAGAAAGATTGGTGCGCTCCCCTCTAGCTACGCCACCACCTTGAGCTGTGGGAAGGAGATTTTGGCTGCAAACCTAAAGACACTTTCCTGTATGACCCATTGAACACATTGGGGCTTACTTTGGAGTAGACATGGTTAGGATTGTGCTCTCAGTGACATGCTATCACAGGGCCTTCGTGCCTCTCTCTCTATGGGGCTCTCAGCCCCACTTTGGAGAAGTAAAATGAACCCATTTTTTGGAGGTAAAACTGATCAAGGTTGGCATTTGAAGCATGTGCAAGAATCTGGAGCTACAGTGGCACTTAAATTATAAAGGGGAGAATTAAAGAGGGAGGAGAGAAGGAGGAAGGGGGGATGTAGGAGGAGAAGATTGATCTCTTGTGCAAAGTAGAACCAGCCAGATGGTAATCGAGTCATTAACACACAAATGAGGGATGGGCCAGAAAAGTTTGAAATGGGGGGGGGGGAATCGGGGAACAAAGCAGGCTGCTCTAGAGGGGGTGGTGAAAAGGAATAGAGGAATGCCTCTGTCAACAGCTGGGTCATAAACGATGCTCCTCCTCTGTAAGGTCCAGATATATTCTTCGGCACTGGGCAAGTGCATCATTTGCATGTGCACTACCTTTAAGTGGTGGAGTAGCTAGGGGGGCTGAGCAGTCAGTCTTGGGGGGAGCTTCACCCCTTTAGAGCCATTCCAGGCTCCATTTTGCTCCCCCCAGCCTGGAATGGCTCCAAAGAGGTTAGGCTCCCCCCAAGATTGACTGCTTAGACCCCCTCTAGCTACGCCACTGATGTCATCAGGTGTCCCCAAAAGCCCTTTAATTAAAAAGGAGTTTGTTTAATTAATAGACTTTGTTTGGAAGGAAACAAAACCCGTCTTGTGCACTTGCGAAAGGCTGTCGGATTCAATGGTTATTGGAAGGGAGGTGGCAGGAGAGTAAATCAAAAGGGGGGCGCATTAAAAAATTTGTAGGGGCTTATCCAGACCCTCCCCGCAGCCCTCCTGGTTTGTTTTTGTTATTTTCCACTCGACAAACCGGGAAATTCAAGCCAATATCAGTATTCAGCGACCGTGGAGGGGAAAATGCTTAGCGTAGAAGATTTACTCGCGTGTAATCCTCACACTTCTCATGGCCCCAAAGTAGGCGGCAATCAGTGAAACTTTCAGTTGCAAGTCTAAAGACCCTTTCCTGGGAGTAAAACTCATTGAAGACAATGGAGCTTACTTTTGAGTAGACATGGTAAGGATTGTGCTGCAAATGCTGAAATTCACATTGCACTCTGTTCTCCAACCAGTTGAACCGATTAATTTGCATGTCAATGGAGAGACCGCATCATGGGAGAGGCTGTCTAAGAGCACAATCCGAACCATGTCTACTCAAAAGTGAGCCCCATTGGGTTCAATGGATCTTACTCCCAGGAAAATGTCTTTAGGATTGCAGCCTAAAACGGTTTCATTTTTCATGAACGGTGATCTTATCCTAACACAAAAAAGAGGAAGGAAGGAAGAAATCCTACATATCCTAAAAAAAACCCAAAAAATACATTCATTCTAAATTAATACTTGGATTTTAATATTTGAATATTAATGAATTTTAAAGCATTTTTAATCAAATATAATCACTGTCAAAAAGGTGGTATATATGTTTGTATGCTTGTATCCATAGGAATCCACAAGATTTATTGTATCCATAGGAATAAATAAGATTTATCTATGTAAGATACACACACACACACTACTTGAATTCAACTTAACACAAACCGGTTTTAAGATTTGCAAACTACTTGTGGGAACAATTGCGATGCTGCCAAACAAGGACAAATTAAGACTATCTATCGTATTATATACCGCTTTTCAACTAAAAAGTTCACAATTAATGAACGACGACAAAGAAAACAATTAATGGCTAGCAAATTAATTAAGACACTAGCAAATTAAAACACTGAGACGATATCAACAAATCTGAATACAGCACTGAATTACTATGAAAACAAACTGATTTAAGGTGTGGGATGGAAAGAAAGCACACACCAGCACAGCAAGGAATCATTGAGCATTTGCTTACTCGCGAGTAATTGCACTTTCACTTTCCACACACGCCATAGCTTGGAGGAAGGGCTTTGGGAGCCAGTGTTTATCAGATTGGGACTATTCTGAGGGTGTTATGTTCCTCTAAGCCAGGTCTTTGGTTGCTTACTCATGAGTAAAAGCGCACTGTGGCTGTTTCACTTTCCATAGAGGTTCATGCACTAGCCTTACAAATTCTGAGCATGCTCAGAAGAAGCTACAGCCAAAGCAGCACAGCTGGGGGGAGTTTTGGGGGGCTTAGAGCACAATCCTAACCATGTCTACTCGAAAGTAAGCCCCATTGTGTTCAATGGGGCTTACTCTCCGGAAAGTGTTTTTTGGGGCTTAGAGCACAATCCTAACCTGGGATTTCCTGGGAGTAAGCCCCATTGAACACAATGGGGCTTATTTTTGAGCAGACATGGTTAGGATTGTACTCTTAGTCAATGGTATTGGCTTGATCCAGACTCGCAGCAACCTCTTTTAAAGGTGGTGTCATTTCGTTAATTAAACAGGATTTGTTGTTTTATAAGCCATGTTTCTCGTGTTGTTGTTATTGTTATTATTGTTTCTCGAGATATTATTAAGCAAATATCATTTTGGACTGTCCCTACCTGTTGGATTCCAGAATGAGTTTCCTGGCTTGCAATGAAATTGCTCTACATAAATGCGCTTAATGGAATAGCAGATTAAAGTCGGGCTTAAGACTAAATTCGACCTAAAATGGTCTGGGGATCAGGCTGTGTTCCTTCAACTTGTAAGCCTCTACCCACGTAATATTGAATATTACCCTCTAATATTCAATAAAAACTAATAAAAATAGTTTCCCGAATTCTATAATATTATAATTATAATAATAAATATGTGCATTATAATAAAAATGTGGACTCAGGCTGCAATCCTAAACACACTTCCTTGGGAGTAAGCCCCATTGTATATAATGGGACTTACTTCTGAGTAGACAGTACTTCTGAGTTTTCTTGCACCCTAAAAAATTATCAAAGTTTTTCAGTGCCCAGATCCCACAAGAGTTAATGGGGGAGAGATCCAAGTGCTCCGCCTTAGCTCATGTGTGGATCCCATCAATTCCAGTGGTATATTGATTACTCTGGAGTGTGAGTTTTAAGGATGGGTGGGGGCATTTCGGATTCTCAGTCTACTCTGGATTCGAGTTACTTCGAAGGCTGAAATCCTTTCCACACTTTCCTGGGAGTAAGTCCCATTGAACACAATTGGACTTACTTCTGAGTAGATATGCATAGCATTGTGCCTGAAGCTGCTGAATTTCACTTAGGACAAATCGGGATCAAATAACGTTACCAAGGCTTTGATTACCATTCAGACCTTAAGAGCATGTCTGCTCAGAAGTAAGGCCCATTGTTTTCAATGAGTCTTACTCCCAGAAACTGTGGGTTAGGATTGTAGCCATGGGCTGCAATTCTAAAGACACTTTCATGGGAGTAAGACCCATTGAACACAGTGGGGCTTACTTTTGAGCAGACATGGTTAGGATTGTGCTCATGATGTCATAACTTCTATGTAATATTTTAAATTTAATACATGAAAGCAACATCCATTATTGTTTTTCGCTTATATTTTGTCATGTCCTAGTTTTTTTCCTTGGGTGTCCTACATTTGAGGTGGGGGCTTCTTCTCTTTTGCAGTTACAACATCTGGTCAACCTGCTGTCCTCTTACATAGCTGCCTCCTGTTCAAGTCATGCCCTGATGTGCCAATAAACTGAAGTTTCTCTGCTTTTCTAATTCTAATTTCCTGGCAGTAGGCCCCCATTGAATACAATAGAACTTACTTCTGAATAGCCATGCTTAGGATTGCACTATAAGTTCAGTAAAAGTAAACTCTTTTGAGATTAATGAGCCCCCCTTAATAATAAGCAATATTGAGTTTTGGCTGCAATCCTATCCAATTGTAAGCTCCATTGAATCTAACAGGACTGAGTGGACAGGCATAGGATTGGGCTCCAAATTGGCAATATATATGAGTGTTTTTAACTTGTTTGTTGTCATGTCCTACATTTTTCTTGGCTGTTCTTCATTTTGTGGGGACCCTGTCCTCTTTTTTAAGGACCTCTTTTTTAAAGGTCCTCCTGAAAATATAAAACTGGCAGTTCAACCCAGGGTCCAAAGTTGAATTTGAAGTTTTGGGGGGTGGGTTGAGATCTTGCTTTAAAAAAACTAACTTTTTTTCTTCTTCTCCTTATATAGTGGGGACCTTTCAAAGCCCTGAAGACTAACCCTCCAGGGCTTATTCAAAGGAGAAGAGCAAGGGGGGTCCTGGGGGGGGGGAGAATCAGCCTGGCGTTTCGTTACAGGCAATTGTGAAAGGGGTTCAAAGGAGTGATCAAACAAGTTGCAGAGTAATCTACATTAAAAGTCCGGATGGTGATGTTACTGCCTGCACCTGCAGGGTGTTTGCCAGCAGAGCTACAAATCACCAGCCCAAAAAGCAGCTTAAGCCCCTCCAAAGAGTTGCCCAGGCTTTTCCCTTTGATGAGATGGAGGCATCTTGGGACTGATAAGAACATTTTTAAAAGAAGGTGGTTCCCCCCCCCCCCCACCCAGACCTGCTTATGCCAAAATGAACATAGGGGGTGATCCAAAATTTTAGTTTCTGCAAGTCAGAGAGAGAGAATAAGGCTGCAATCCTAAAGACACTTTCCTGGGAGTAAGAGCCACTGAACACAATGGGGTTTAATTTTGAGCAGACATGGTTAGCATTGTGCTCATGTCTCGTCAAAAGTAAACCCCATTGTGTTCAATGGGTCTTACTCCTAGGAAAGTGTCTTTAGGATTGCAGCATACACAGCACACAATCCAAAGTGGCAGATGCACAATTTGGGGCTGATTGATTCTATGAGCCACTTTCTGCCAGCAACTGCCAGGCCATATAGCTTCATGGCACTAAATGGACTGTGGCATTCCCCAGGACTTTTATTGTAAACCCAAAGGTGACCAATCCAACTGTCCCAGGATTGTGACCTGAACCAGAATTTTTTAGAAGTGAGAATTTAATTTTTTGAATTATTATTTTTAAACAAGTGGGAATGGAGGAAGTAGAACCAAGTTGTTTGAACTAGAATTCAGTTTAAATTCAAGGATTATCTAGGGTAAGGACTTGGGCTGTCCAGCCTAGAAATCTTGAGATGTAGATAATTAATGTAGATAATGGAAGCTTAATCCAGGCTCAATTTCACTTTACAATCCTGGTGAAATCAAAGGACCGATACCTGTATAAAACAGTACCTTCCATGTGACCATTTATCCACAACCCTCTTAAACTGGTGATGGTTTCATCCATCCATTCATTCTTATTAAATTATTTATTGACTGTAAAATTGATTTTACTGTACCTTCAGTAAAAATAAACTCTTTTTGAGATTATTATTCAGAATTATTATATTTTGCTGCTTAAGTACTGAGACTGAAACCAGCTTCCTTTAAACTAGGAAGGTTATTCCCACCACCAGAAGAACTTGGAAGTAGACTCCATTCATTGTAATGGAAGAGTGACTTTTCCCTCCATCAACTTTTCCTAATCCCCTCTCCCAGGCTCCATCCCTCTTCCAGCATAAGAGAAAGGGAATGGGGAAGGGAAGTGGAGTCCAATCCTAATGAATCTCTTACCATTCTAGAGTCTAGTGTTCAGGTTGAAGTGCCTAGGAATAATCTGGCCCCAATCCAGACATTGAGCACAATCTTAACCATGTCTACTCAAAAGTACGCCCCATTACGTTTAATGGGTCTTACTCCCAGGAAAGTGTCTTTAGGACTGCAGCCAGCATGAAGTAGTTTCTGGGTCGCCAGCCATATAGTTTCCTCCACTGAAGGTATACATGAAAGTAAGTTCCACTGAATTCAGTGGGCTGCAGCCTGGGTAAATGCCCCTATGATGACAGCTCACAAAGGATCTCAGTTAGAGCACAATCCTAACCATGTCTACTCAAAAGTAAGCCCCATTGTGTTCAAAGGGTCTTACTCCCAGCAAAGTGTCTTTAGGATTGGAGCCGTAGTGATGCCCTTTGTTGGTTCACTTCCTTGACTTTAGGATTAACGCTTTACAGTGCAGTCCTATTCGAGTCTACTCAGAAGAAACATTTAGTTCAATGGGGCTTACTCCCAGGAAAGTGCTCTTAGGATTACAGCCTTGGTTGCGTAGAAAGCATTACAAATGTACAGTTTAGAATAAGGGTGCAATCCTAAGCATGTCTAATCAGAAGGAAGTCCCATTGTGTTCAATGAGTTCTACTCCCAGGAAAGTGTCTTTTGGATTGCAGCCTTACTCTCAAGAAAATAGTATTGCAGCCTATGGCAATAGACTAAAATAGCCTAAATCTTCAATCCTAACAACACTTTCCAGTGGAGAGTAAGCTCCACTGATTTTAGTGAGACTTACTTCTGAGTAGACACAGGATTGGGCTCTAAGACTCTTCTTCCCCAAGAACCCAGACGTGTCGACTCGGGAGTAAATCTCAGTCAGTTCAGTGGAAGCAACGTTCAAGTCAGCAGGCAGGGACTGTAGTCCAAGCCCCTTTGATGAGTTTTGGGAGGATCCCCTAACTCAGGGGTCTCCAAACTTTTAACTTTCCATGGAGGGAATTTCAAGGAGGGAGTTTTCAGCAGGTGCAGCTTCTCCTCTCACAGATCACAAGCTGAAATTCCCTCTTATTAAAATTCCACACTTATTAAAGGTCCAGAAGTTAAAAGTTTGGGATGCTTACACCACCGGTGGCTTAGGTAAAGGAGGGCTGAGCAGTCCAAGCATGCAAGAGCCCCTCCACTCTAGTTAGGGGGAGCAAAATGTGCATGCAGTGGTGAAGCTCCCTCCAAGAAGGACTGCTCAGCCCCCTCCAGCTACACCACCACCCCAGCACTTTTGTCTTCTGCAAGAGGGGAGATGGGGAGTCTTTGGGGAGATAAAGGGCAAGGATTTGGGGAAGGAATCAGAGCAGATCGAGGGCTAGGAGTGCCAGCAGATGCCAAGATCAACATCTATCTTCTTTCCCCCTCCAAGTGCCAGCAGAGCAGAGCCATCAATAGGTCGGTCTCTTCCCCCCAGAGCCGCCCCCGTCTCCGGGGAGACAAGAGAAGCCCCTCCAAGACTTTCTCACAGCTGCTGGGAGGGTGGGGGTGAGATGGAGATGAGCAGGGCAGGGGCTGCAGGAAGCCCCCTCCCTCTCCCCCCTTTCCCTCCCCCCAACCAGCTTGATGGGAGCATCACCCCTTGGATGCCCTTCCAGGTGGGGGGAGCAGATAGATAGATAGATAGATAGATAGATAGATAGATAGATAGATAGATAGATAGATAGATAGATAGATAGATATGGCTGGAATCCTATGCACACTTTCTTGAGACTAACAGTGCAATCCTATTAATGTCTACTCAGAAGTAAGTTCCATTGATTTCAATGGGGCTTACGCCTAAAAAAGTGCTCTTAAGATTGCAACCCATAGAACAGAATGGGACTCACGCTGCAATCCTAAAGGCACTTTCCTGTGAGTAAGACCCCATTGAACATAGTGGGGCTTACTTCTGAGTAGCGATGGTTACGAGTGTGCTCACACTTCTGAGTAGACATGCTTAGGATTGCTATCTATCTATCTATCTATCTATCTATCTATCTATCTATCTATCTATCTATCTATCTATCTATCACTTTTATTTGTCATGCCCTACACTTCTGTTGCGTGTTGACTGACTACTTCGCCCCCTCTTGCTACGCCACCAAGTGGAAGTTTCGCTTGGTTTTGTGTTTTTTGTTTTGTATGGTGTGTGTGCTTGTGTTTTTTGTTTGTTTTTGTTTGTTTTGTGTGTGGGGGGGTCTTTTCCCGTTTGTTGGACCCTTCCTGAAACTGGCAGGGATCCCGATCCTCCCCGGAAAAAAAAACTAGGGAGCCAAGCAGTGGGTTGACAGAAGGGGAGATGGAGCCCCACAGCCCCCTTTCATCTCCCACTGGGCGAACTGGGAGCGCATCAAAGGGCTCATTGTGGGTGGGGGGGTGGAGAACTGGCCTTGTTCCCAGACCGACTGAGATTTAAAGGGTGAATTGGGGCGCTCATCTGCTGTCTTCCCTCCTTTCAGCTTCTCCCAGACAAGCACTGACTCGTCCCAAAGTCCCAAACTTTTGGGGGAACCCCCAGCCCCAAAGCAGGCAGACCCAGAGCCCAGATCCGCATTGGCTTAACATCCGTTTGCTTCTTGCCAGCTCCTTCAGAGCAGGAAATTGATTTAAATCTCAAGCTGTGTCTACTCGGAAGTAAGTCCCATCATAGTCAATGGAGCTTTCTCCCAAATAAGGGAAAGGGGGCAAAATAAGTCCCATTCATTTGAATGCAGCTGACTTCCCCTGGAAATGTCTTAGGCTGCATTCCTAAACACACTTTCCTGGAAGACCACTGCACACAATTGGGGTTACTTTTGAGTAGACATGGTTAGGACTGTGCTCTTAATCTTATATTTAGGTCCGCAACTCGAAATCCATATTTTGTGAGTAGGTCAAGCTCGGCATGTTTACTCCAAAGTAACTCTATTGAGTTCCGGGGCTCATATATCCCTGCAGTCCATATCAAGTGGTGGCATCTTCTTGGATAAACTTAGACCAGAACCCTGGTCAGGCTTAACTGGATTCTGGGTTCTTTTTTGTTTGTTTTTTTAATTGTTTGGTTCTACAAAGGACCAAAGTGCTTACATAAGTAGTTGGTAGGAGTAAGACCCATTAAACACAATGAGGCTTACTCCTGAGTAGACATGATTAGGATTGTGCTCAAAGTGAGTAACTCAGAGCACAATCCTAACCATATCTACAGAAAAGTAAGCCCTATTGTGTTCATTGGGTCTTACTCCCAGGGAAGTGTATTTAGGATTGTAGCATGACTGAATGAGTGAATGAATGAACATCAAAGTGGCGACGTAGCTAAAGGGGGTGCAAAGCACTGAGGCTGCAATCCTAACCACACTTCCTTACTACTCAGAAGAAAGTCCCATTGTGTTCAGTGGCACTTACTCCCAGGAAAGTGTGGTTAGGATCGCAGCCTGAAGCTCTCAGATTCAGTCCAAGTGAACAACCAGAGAGAGCAGAACCAGAAGAGAAGGGAGAGCATCTCCATGTGAAGGAGAGGCAATGGTTGCCAGGCTTTCTGAAGTTAAGAGGGGGCCAGGATGACTCAAGGAGCACCTGTCGGGGATGCTCTAGTCTAGGGGGATTTCCTGCTGCAGGCTAGGTTGGACTAGATGACCTACTAGGTCCCTTCCAATTCTATGATTCTATATGTCCCAACAAAAAAGCAGAAGTTCCCTCCAAAATGTAGGACACCCAAGAAAAATGTAGGACATGACAATATCAAAGCTAAAAGCACTCATATATTTTGCTTTCACGTGCATGATTTTCCAAACCATGACTGCAATCCAAAAAACACTTTCATGTGGTTAATTTCAACTCTATAGCTGCAAACCTAAAGACACTTTCTTGGGAGTAAGATCCACTGAACACACTTTTGAGTAGACATGGCTGGGATTGTGCTCCAGATTGCTTATTATTCATTTTAAAACTATTATATGTAATTTATTCCATATAATTTATGGATTACAAGAAGGCTGCATGCTGCTTACTCACAAGGAAATTGAGATTTTTTTTTCCAGGAGAGGGGGCTAAAATCCAGGACGTGTCCTGGAAAAAGAGGACAGATGGTCACCCTGCAGGGAACGAAAAACACGCACTGCCTGCAAAACTTAGTGCTTTGCCCCCTCCCCTCTGGTTTCACCACTGGTTTTAAGCCCGGGACTAATTCTCATGAAGGCTGCCTTAGGAAAAGGCTGGGGGTGGAAGAGAGAGGAGGGGGGCGGTGTTTGTATTTTGCTTTGCTTGGGGAAGATTTAGGTTGTTGCTAGGATGGGAGAACAAAAAGCCACCTCCACTGAGTGGGGCTGGAGAGGAGGAGGGGATGGGGTGGGGTGTGGGGCAGGGAAAGTGCAGACATCTGCTGGAGCTTCCCCACCAGAGCTGGTCACTTCCAGGAGCCAAGTTGCTGCCATCTCCACAATTAGATCTGCATTGTTCTTCCCCAACAACTAACTGGGGCTTGGAGAAAAAAAGGTCCTCCCTGTCGGGCCAAGCCAAGGAGGTGATTAAATCATAAAAAGACGGTGATTTACATCGTGGAGCCCGGAAAAAAGGGCCAATTATCCACTGTTCAGTTGCCATAAAGATCATATTAACTCGAATTAGTAATCCAACAATATGCTGGCATTCAGGGAGGGGGGAGATGGAGAAGAGCGGGGACAATACTTCTCTCAATTTTGGTAGGCACCAGCCAATAAATAAATAAATAAATACATAAATCAATCAATCAATCAATCAATCAATCCGAGGCAGCAAAAAATTATACTTGAAAAATCAACTGCAGCTTCTTGCTTAAAAGTCACCAAGAACTCTTGCTTATCAGATAATCATAACCAATAAATAAATCAGCAATAAATTCATAAATTATAGGCGCGATCCTATCCATGTCTACTTAGAGGTAAGCCCCAATTTGGTTACGACCCATGGAACGCGATTGGGGCTTACGTCTGTGTAGATATGGATATGGATATTTCGCCTATAATTTATGAAGGCTTGAGGCTTATATGTAATAAATTATGGCTGTGATCCTGAAGGACACTTTTCCTGGGAATAAGATCCATTGAACACCATGAGACTTACTTTTAAGTAGACGTGGTTAGGATTGTGCTCCAAACCGAACACCTAAGGATAGTGGCGTAGCTAGAGGGGGGCCCTGCAGCAGTTGGAGGGAGACTCAAGTGGGGTGCAAGGGGAAGGTGACCATATCTCATAACAAAAAAAAAAAATTAAAAGGAGGAGAAGGTTCCCCCAAAATGTAGGACACCCCAGCAAAATGCAGGACATGACAATATAAAAGCTAAAAACGCTCAAGGATATTGCTTTCATGCGGTGAATTTAAATTCTATATTGCTTCTTACTAAGTTTAAAACTATTATATGTAATTAGGGTGTCTGTCTACTCAGAAGAAAGTCCCATTATATTCAATGGGGCTTACTCCCAGGAAAGTGTGTTGGGGATTGCAGCCATAACTTGTGAATTACAAGAAGGCTACATGCTGCCTGTTCACAAGGAAACTGAGGACAAGGGAATTTTTTTTTCAGGAGGCAAGGCTAAAATCCAGGACATCTCCTGGAAAAGGAGAGATGGTCATCTTGTGCAAGGCTAACTGCTCCACCCCCCCAGCTACGCCACCGCCAAGGAAGGGGGATCCAATACCCCAAGCTCTCCAGCGACTATTGCTTTCAATTAATTCGGAGCCCACCCAAATCCCAGTCCCGTTTGGGAAGGTTGTAGGAATTAATTAATCTCCAGGCTGTGTCTTTTGGTACATTTGGTGAATCCCAGATAATTCTGGGCAAGGGGAGGGGGGGACACCAGGAGCCCCATCCAGCCCCTCGCCTTCCCCCTAATGCTCTCCGCCATAATCAAATAATTATTTTGGGGCTTTAAAGCAGTTATTAGGTTTATAACTCGTTTCCCACTTAAATTTGTGCAACCAACCAAGGCAATCTAAATAGGCTGGAGCAGCCTCGTGGGGACCGCAAGCAGGCATTAATAAGAAGGATTAATGAGGGGTGTGCACGTCAATGGGGCACAAAGAACCATCAAATAGGGGCAGGATGGTCCGGGTTCTCCACCCTCAAGCCTGGCAAGGGTCACCCATCCTATAGGCACAGCCAGTTTGGAGACACGGTAGCCATATAGAATAGAGGAGAGAGAGTGCAATCCTAACCATGTCTACTCAAATGCAAGCCCCATTTTGTTCAATGGATCTTTCTCCCAGGAAAATGTCTTTAGGATTGCAGTCAGTGTCTCTCCCTTTAACCATTGCACAGAAGAGGGAATTGAGGCAAGCGCTGCTTTTTAAACCCTTCTATGTTGAGCTGATTTTTTTCCCAGGCTATAAAAGAGGACCTGTCCTGGAAAAAGAGGACATGTGGTCACCCTGTCCTTGATAAAGGGTGGGGACTTGCAAAATATAGGCTGCAGTCCTAAAGACACTTTCCTGGGAGTAAGACCCATGGAACACAATGGGGCTTACCTTTGAGTAGATATGGTTAGGATTATGTTCTATGTCTTACAATGGCTGCAATCCTAACCACACTTTGCTGGGAGTAAGATCCATTGAACACAATGGGGCTTACTTCTGAGTAGACAGGGATAGGATTGTGCCCTTTGTGCTTTGCAAGCCCTCTTGCTCTGCCAGTCGCTAGAGAAAGGTCTTGGCATCTGGGCAGCAGGTAGGATCCTGGCAGCATCCTGGTCCAGTGCTCTCTGGATCACTTTGGGGAAGGGGGCTTGGAGCAGTCAATGCTGTGTGTTGCCAGGCTTTCCACCCCCTATAAAAACCCTTTCCGGTTACATGGTTTTTCATAAGCAAACAACAGCCATTTTCCTCGGTGCGATGCATCACCAAGCCCAGCCAAAAGAACCTAATCTGCTGGGCACAGAAGCATCTCCCTGGAAGGCTACCCTTGAAATACTCTCCCCTTCCTGGCTAGAGGAGTGGAGGAAAGAAGATACTCACAAGGAAACCTACTGCTCTCCAGAGAAGCAGAAATCAGGGGAACCACACACTGCTCTAGTCTTTTACGCAGGTAAACCTCATTTAGGAAGTTACTTCCAAGTAGTAAGGACACAATCCTACCCACACTTGCCCTAGGCTTACTCCAGGGGTGTCCACACTTTCAACTTCTGGGCACTTGGACCAATTGGGTACAGCAGGTGCTGCTTCTTATCTTGCAGAAATCCCCTCTTATGTATAAGTAAAAGATCCAAGAGCACTAAAGGTAAAAGTTTGGACACCCCTGGTTTACTCCCATAATGAGACTTACTTCTGAGTAAACATGCCTAGATCGGGCTTTAGGTCCCCTACCACAATGCTGTGTACACTTATCCAAAAATGAACATAGAGCGCAATCATAGCCATGTCTACTCAGAAGTAAGCCCCATTGTGTTCAACGGGACTTACTCCAAGGAAAGTGTGTTTAGGATTGCAGCCATAATAGAACACAATCCTAACCATGTCTACTGAAAGGTAAGCCCCATTGTGTTCAAAGGGTCTTACTTCCAGGAAAGTGTCTTTAGGATTGCAGCTTAACCTAGTTAGGATTGCACCCTTACCTCTGACTCTGAGTCAGCTGATGCTGTTAGAATCTATATGGTCTAAAATCAAAGCATTCCTTTAACACCAAATGTGCACTGGAAAGAAAACCTTTGTGCTTCCACCTAAGGTTTTCAGTGGGTGTTTCTGAAAGAGGAATCCAAGGGCACAATCCTAAACATGTCTGCTCAAAAGTAAGTCCCATTGCGTTCAATGGGTCTTACTCCCAAGAAAGATCTTTAGGATTGCAGCCTAAGTGGTTTTGCAGATAGGCCAATGTACTAAAGAAGGACCAAAATGCACCTTTCTCTCCCCAACCCGATTTACTAACCAGTTTCAATTCAAAGTACTGAACACTTGTAGTGGCTTCAGATTTCAACCAAAGTATCTAATGCCTTCCTTGAGTTGTCCACATTGCTTAAATAAGGCAGCTTCCTCTGCTCATCAAAATTACTTCCAAGTTGTCTTGTAACTAATTTGGAAAAAGAAAACAAACAAGCTTTGCACCCTCAAGTATTCCGAATGAGAGGTATACTTATAAACCAGTTTTAAAAATACTGGTTCATAAGTATAAATACTTATAATACCTTATAAAATATATATAAATAAAATAATAAATTTATACTGGATGGTTTTAAACTGGTTTGTAAGTATAAATACTTTATAATACCTTATATATATACTTGTGTGTGTGTGTGTATGTATATATATCTATCTATATCTATATCTATATCTATATATATATATACACACACATATATATATACACATATAGATATACACACACACATATGCATATATATACTTTATAAATGAGGGATAGTTTTAAATGTCCCAAATTATTATTTTCCCTAAGTGACCCCAGGTCCTTGAAGGGGAGAAGGAGGGACCCAAATGTTCATTAAGTGCAAAACTCCAACTAGGGCTACTGTATAGACACTTTGTAACTGTGGAGCAGAGAAAGGGGAGGAGGTTGAAGGGGGGAATGAGAGCCTGAACGTATTAGCTGATGCCCTGCCGGCTGGCAGTGTGTGGTCTATTGTAGGGACTGTGCTTTTTCCACTGAACAGAACCTCTCACCCCCCTAGCATGACTGCACCTGCACTGGCTCAGGGAACTGGAGCCATTCAGTACATCAGCCTAGAAGACATCTCTGACAGCACTCAATTCATGACATTTCTTCCTGCTTTTCAAACCAAAACACACACACACACACACACACACACACACACTCCTGCCAGTCAGAGACAGCCCTCTCCTCCCTCCCTTCCCCTTCCCCAAATTGTACAATAAAGTTACATGATGTGGTCCGCATTTGGGGATTTCATTAAGAAGAAAACTGTCCCTCTGAACACTTCTCTCTTTAAAGTTAAAGGAAAGGAGCAAATCTGTGTTTGTGTGTGTGTGTGTGTGTGTGTGTGTGTGTGTGTGTGTGTTAAGATTTTGCTTTCTGTGGCCTCCTGTCATACAAGAAGAAGAGTAAGAATGAGGAATCCAGGACACCAATTCCTCTGACATCAACTCACTTGGCCTGCAAATATATTTTGAGTCAAATATTCAGGGCAAAATTCAGAAAATGGGTTAAGTAGCAAAGGAACAGGCTTACAAGAGGAAGAGCAGGAGGTAAGGATCCACAACCCACTGAAGATCCACACTGATGAAGACGACAATCCTAACCATGACTACTCAAAAGTAAACCCCATTGGGTTCAATGGGTTTTACTCTCAGGAAAGTGTCTTTAGGATTGCAGCCAAAGAGCACAATCCTAACCATGTCTACGCAAATGTAAACCCCACTGTGTTAAAGAGGCCTCACTCGCAGGAAATTATCTGGACATGTAAACTTATTGAATGCAGAATCCCATTGAATCCCAACTCCAGAATAGGGTGGCAGTGAACTCCTGAGCCTGAGCTGAACTGGGTCGCTGATCTGCCACCCAGAACCACCCAGAACCCATGTGGCAGAACCCACATGGAAGTGAAAGCAGGCAGTGTCACCCCAAAACTTGAGTCTGGAATGGGGCCATCATAGACTGGACACCCAAACTCCTGTACAGTGAAAAAGCAGCACACCCCCCCCCCAAAAAAAAAACCCCATCTGTTTATGTCTTAAGTGGAAAATATATTCCCCAGAGAAAAATCAATCAGTATTTATATACTGCTTTTCAATAAAGAAGTTCCCAAAGTGGTTAACAGAAAATAAAATACAGCCAATAAAAACTCCAGCCTGGGGGGGAGGAAGCACCTGGGGCAGCAAGGCCAGGAATCACCTATGGACCTGGCTTAGGAAGTCGGTTCCATGGAAATGCACCTGGCTTACCTCTACAAAGAAATGTGCTTGGGAAGACCATATACATCAGCCTTGATATAAGCACTTTGGCTTAGGCAACTTGTGGATCTCTCTACCAGGGTAGGTGGGGAATCAGAGCCACCACCCCCCCTTGGGAAATGGTCTCCACAATCTGAGATGTGCAAGCACTCCTACCCAGGTGCCTCCAGCAAACCTCACCCCAACTTATTCCCTCTTGCTTTCCCCAGAGTAGACGCCTGAGAGTAAACGAGATTCCTCCAGAGGGACTGATCCCAAGACAACCAAGGCCCATGTTTGATGCGAATGTCAAGTAATCCTGGATTATCATCAAGTGAGAAGTGGAGGAAGCAGTGGCGTAGCTAGAGGGGGGCGAAGCACTCAGTTTTGCAGGGAGACCCTTGAAGCCATTCCAGGCATATCCCTCTCTTTTGCTTCCCAAATCCTGGAATGGCACCGAAGGAGAAGGGGACATTTATACAAAGCGGGCAGGTTCCCTGCAAAACACTACAGCACAATACCGTGTCTACTCACAAGTAAGCTCCACTGTGTGCAATAGATCTTACTCCCAGGAAAGTGAGCTTCAGATTGCAGCCCTTGTGCTTTGCACTCCTCAATTTTAGCCACTGGGAGGAAAGACAGTCTCCCTTTCTGGATATGGTTTCTGCAGCCTTATTTATTTATTTATTTATTTATTTATTTATTTATTTATTTATTTATTTATTTACTTACTTACTTACTTACTTACTTACAGTGTAATCTTATTCGTGTCTACTCATAAGTGAATTCCATAGAGTTCAATGGGACTTACTCCCAGGAAAGTTTCCTTAGGATTCCAGCCTTACTTAAATGCCATTTTGGTGCCACTTAATGCAACAACATTTGCATTAAACAATATTTAATGCAAAATTGATCAGTCCACTGAGGAAATGGATACATAAAGGATGAGGGTGTAATCCTATACCATTAATCTGGAAGAAAGTCCCATTAACGATCGTGGGACTTCTGAGCACTACTGTATAGATTTCAATGCAATGGAAAGGATTGGTCTCAGTGTCTGTGTATGTTATAATTATGCTTTTTCCCTATGCGTGTCTACTCAGAAGTAAGTCCTATTTTGTTTGATGGGGCTTACTCTCAGGAAAGGGTGGTTAGGAGGATTGCAGCCTTAATCTGCTTGCATTACAGTTGATTCCGAGGTGTGTTCCTGGTGGGATCCCAAGACTGCGGATCTGTTGTGCAAATTAGGAGTAACTGCATCACCCAGCTCCTTCATTCAGTGGGGCGGCGCTGACGTCAAGGAGTATTACCCTAGGAGGAGGGGGGAGTGGATGTGGTGGAGGATGATAAAGCCCCTCCTGAGGAATTTGCCGGCTTGTTTTAAGACACTAATTATTTCTCCATGTCCACAAGTTTTTTCCCTCCCCCAGTTGGTAAGAGCTTAAATAAAGAGCCAACCTTTTTGGGGGTGGGGGGAGATAAGGGGGGTAAGAAACAAGTTCAACTGCAGTGTGTGCTGGAATCTATCTATCTATCTATCTATCTATCTATCTATCTATCTATCTATCTATCTATCTGTCTGTCTGTCTGTCTGTCTGTCTGTCACTATGTAAAGCAGGTTTATAAAGAAAATGAAAAAATTAAAAGCTAACGGATTCCTGTTCCAAAAGGGCTCACAATCCCCTCTTCTTGAAAACCCAGAAGATGACCCAGTGGCATAGCGAGAGGAGGGCAAAGCACTAGGTTTTACTGGGAGCCTCCGAGCACCATGCAGGGGGGTTCCTCTCCCTTCCCTATAGAGCCAATAGGTATATGCCCCTTTGCTCCCCTGGAATGGGAAGGGGCTCCTTGCATGATGTGATGAAGCTCCCTGAAAAACTTGAGCTTGGCACCCCCTCTAGCTACATCACTCTGATGTGGGAGTGCGTACTTGTGCAGGATCATGTGCAGGATCGCAGCCCCAGGAGCATGTCTGCCTTGAGCCACTGACGTGTACATTGTTAGCGAAAACAGGTCTTGCAAAGAGGTTTTCAATTTAAAAAGAAGTAATATAGTGTTGAAATGAAGTACAGGAAAGCATTACCAGTGTTTTTAGACTTTATTTTAATATGTCCTACATTTAATTCTACATTTTTAAATTTTGTTTGGAATGTCAGGAATTTGGGGGGACCTTGTCTTCTTTTTGGGGTTCAGGCATCTGGTCACCCTGAGTTTAGGTGGTGCCTACTGGGGATGCTGCGATCCTATGAAGGTGTTTCTTGACCAGGTTCTGCAGATCCCAGAGGCCACCTGTTGTGCCTTCAGTGCATCCCAATCCCACCAGGTTCCTCCGGTGTCACCAGATCTCTTTCCCCCAATCTTCAGAATCTTCGCCCCCAAACGGTAACCCACAGTTCCCCCAAGGCAGGGGGAACAGGGTGATCAGAAGACGAAAAAGGTCGGACACCCAAATAGAGGACATAGACTGAAATCCTAAACACATTTTCTTGGGTGTAAGATCCATTGAACAGAATGAGGCTTACTTTAGAGTAGACATGTTACCGTTGTGCTTATAAAATAAAAGCTGAAAACACTCCCATTTGGATTTCACCTGCTTGATTTAAACACGCCATCACTTATTAAATTTAAAGAATATTAAGGTTTAATTGCTTATATGAGGTTCATTAAGGCAATAGCCTGCAAGGGCTGCTCACAGCCCCAAAGAGGACGCTTGGACACACCAGGCTCAAAAAGGATGTCACGTCCTAGAAAAGGAGGACACCTTGGAGGTCACCCTGAGTGGGACTGACTTCTGAATGGGAACGTGGCTCTGGAGGTCAAAACCAGTTCATATACTGGGGGCAAGTGTCTGGTTACGGGAGATCCACTCCTCCGGGTTACTCCAGAGTTACTCCTGCAGTAAACTAGTAAGAACACCTTGGAGAAATATTTACATCACTTCTTCTCCAGGAGACTTCTGCAAGTGGCAACATAAGGCCAAGTTGGATCCTGATTGAAGATAAAAAGGGGGGGGATCTGAGATAGTGGCGTAGCTATTGGGGTGCAGAGCAGTCTCCTAAGCGGAGGAGTCCTTTGCACGACCCCTCCTACTGCTCCTCCGCCCCCTTTAGCTACGCCACCGGTTTCAGTTCACTTTTCTTGGGCACCATCTGTCCGCTTTTTCCAGGACAGGACTATTTTTTTAGCCTTGCGTCTAGGAAAAAAAAATCTTTATTGTCCTCCTTTACCTTGTGATCAATCAGCATGTAAAATTCTTATAATTAATAAATTATATGTAGTAAATTATATGTAATAGTTTTAAATTTAATAAGTAATATAAAGCACATTCTTAAGCATATCTTCTCAAAAGTAACCCCCGTTGTGTTAAATGGATCTTGCTCCCAAGAAAATGTCTTTAGGATTGCAGCCATAGTGCAAAATACTCTGTGTAAAGTACTCAACCACATAAAGCAATATATATGTTTTGAGCTTTTATTTTTGTGTCCTACATTTTTCTTGGGTGACCCACATTTTGTCCTCTTTTTGCGGTTAGATGGTCACCCTGGGCTGTGTCCAGGCTGGAGCCGACTGGGATTGACTCGAACTCAACCCTGGTTGCGCTGAACAGGTCGGACCCCTTGAAATGTAGGACACCTAAGAAAAACCCAAGAAAAATGTAGGACACGACAAAAGCTAAAAATACACAGATATATAACTTTCAAGTGGTTAATTTAAACACTATATTGCTTAGTATTAAATCTAATACTACAGTATTACATATAATTTATTGTGTATTATTTATGAACTATAAGCAGGTTTCATGCTGCCTGCTCGCAAGGAAAAGGGGGGCAATGAAGTTTTTTTCCAGGACACAATGCAAAAAAGAGGACATGTTCTAGAAAAACAGGACATATGAGCCCCTGTAGCCTCACTGACCAGGATTACTCCAGGAACAGGAGCGTAGCTAGAGGGAGTGCAAAGCACTAATTTTTTTCAAATCTTATTTGAAACATTTGAGCACAATCCTTATCATGTCTACTCAGAAGTAAGCCCCTTTGTGTTCAGTAGGTCTTACTCCCAGGAAAGTGACTTTAGGATTAGTTGTGGGTACTGAAAATTGTTGCAATGGGGAGGGGAGATAACCCCTGCAGAGCAAGTTCAGGCGCCTACAAACTTCCAGTGCAGTCTACTCAGAAGTAAGTCCTCTTGTACTTAATGAGGTTTATTTCCAGGAAAGTGTGTTTAGGATTGCAGCCTTAGTGCTTTGCACCCCTTTCAGATACCAATTGCAAGGCATGTGTTTGTGTCTGTGATTCTTTTCAGCACATATTTTGAATCCACCAGACATGAGATCAGCACAACTCACAACTCACCTTAACTTTGATGGAACTCAGTTGCCGGGTAGAAGCACAGAAGAGCCCTAATGCAACTCTTCAAGGAGAGGAAGAGCACAATCCTAACCATGTCTACTCAGAAGTAAGCCCCATTGTGTTCGATAGGTCTTACTCCAAGGAAAGAGTGTTCAGCAGACTTACTTCTGAGTAGACACGGTTAGGATTGTGCTCGAAGTCTACTAGGTCTTTCCCTCCTGAACCATAACAATAAACCCTAGTGATTTCAGACCCAAGTAAGTTTACTCTCAAGTAAATCACCATGAAATCAACATGCCTGTGGATTTCCGACTTCTGCTGCGGGAAGCAGCCTCCTCAGGGTGTTCAAGTCTGCCTTGGCAATCCATCACCCACAACTTCCATGGGGTGAAGCTGGCAGTGGCAAGAATATCTGGATGTCCCATCAATATTTGATGCATGTGGTGTGAACATAGGCAGATCCCGTGTACAGGGATCATAGGACACCACATACTGGAGATATAGGGTTGGGAGCACATATTCCGACCCATTCCAGTTCATGAGAGGTGGATTGTGACTGGAGAAGGCAATTATTCCCATCACACTTACTAAAGCTGGAATTTTAAAGAAACTTCCCTGGGAGTAAGCCCCATTAAACACAGTGGAGCTTACTTTTTACTCCCACTATCTTTTTACTAGCCCCCCTGTAGCTACGCCACTATATTATAAGGATGAAGAGCACAATCTTGACCATGTCTACTCAAAGGTAAACCTCATTACCCCATAAAAGGCTTACTTCCAGGAAAATGTCTTTAAAATTCCGGCTTCAGTCAATTTGATGGGAATAATTACTTCCAGGAAAGTGTCTTTAAAATTCCTATTATGTTTTACATCCTCCCTAAATATTCCTAAATATAGGATACACACCCAAAAGACACAGAATACAAGCGGGTGCTGCGCAAAATGAAACGCAGAGTACAATCATGTCTACTCAAAAGTAAGCCCCAGTGTATTTAATCGGTCTTACTCCCAGGATGGCAGCCAATGTTGTAGTTTGGAACAGAGATGTGTGGTGGATGTGTGGTGGAAAGGCAGGGGAGGCAGAGCCTCCCCATCGGTGTCCTTGACAAAGTGGTTGCAATGGGGCGATCCTTTTGGAAGGGCTCCCCTGCCTCCTCCCCACCCATTGCACTTCCCCTACAACTGTCAACACATCACGCCCCCCACCCCCCAGCCCCGAATTGCTGCTCAGCCTTGGCATGATACACATACATACCCCAAACATACCTCCTGTATGTTGGCCCCACCACCAAAGCAAGACCCCACAGATGCTTCTTTCTATAGGAAAAAAGTGTATATCCTCACTGCAGCCCCCAAAATTTTGTCTGGTTTTCTTTCAAGCACTCCTGCTTTGAAAAGAGAGAATATGGGTTACAGGAAAAAGAGGTGATCAGAAAGGCACTTTATTGGAAATGGAAAATATAATTTATTGAGGTCCCAGAGAAATGCACCAGGGGGACATTAAAAGTCTCAGGGGGTCAGGGTGGTGGGTCTGAATGGGGAGGGGGCAGATATTTCCAGAGCTGGATTGCGCTCCACAAATCCTCTGAATTGAACATGCAAAATACTCCAAAGGTAAGTCTGTCTCATCAAGTTAGTTTAAAAGTTTTAACGCAGAGGATAAAATATAGAATCTGCAAATTTCTGATCAGGAAAAATTAGGTCCAGGAAACAAACAGTTTAAGGGGGGACAACGACAATTCAGATAAATGGGAACCTTCCTAGTGGGCCCGAGCTGGAGATCAGTTTTAGCCATGGAGTCCAGACAAATGGAATGGTAAAGGGGTCGCATCTGCCCCACACTACTCCATAAATGCACAGGATCAATATTCAAACTGGACTTAAAACCGTGAAGGGGAAAGGAATGATTAAAAAAAATTGTGAACTTCTAGTCCACGCAGATGTGAACAAAACCTAACAGAAGAAAGAAAGAAAGAAAGAAAGAAAGAAAGAAAGAAAGAAAGAAAGAAAGAAAGAAAGAAATAGATCTGAACTGCTATAGAATGTACAAGATTATTTTGATTTTTTTAGGTTAATCTATAAATCAGGTTTATATAGAAAATTAATAGGTCCTGTGTTTTTCATGGAAAATGAGGATGGGAATTCAAACATACTCAAAGACCATATGTTTATATAAAATGCTAACTAATAATTTTATCTAATAATCTGGCATGAACTGTAAGAACCGAAAAATCAATCCTAAGCATGCTAAGAGTAAATTTCATTTTCTTCCCATGGCCTTAGATGAGGATCCCAGCACATTGCAGTGAAGCGGTCCTGATTGTCCCTCTGAGGGGTGGATTTCTTTTTATTTGAGAAAAAAACTGGAGCTTGCAGGCCATCCACAGAGCTCTCTAACAAAAGTTCTGAAAAGCTGAATAAATTGGATTTATAATTACTGCTTTTACTCTCTCTCTCTCTCTCTCTCTCTCTCTCTCTCTCTCTCTCTCATACACACACCCCTTTTTTGCAGCTTATCTCCTACTCATTCAACATAATACTGTATTATTGTCCCCTCATCTCACTTTGAACACTTCTTCACTTTTCTGGTTGCTTTGAAATAGATGCTGCTCCCCCAGAAAAACTAGGACTGCAATCCTAAAGACACTGTCCCTGAACACAATGGGATTTACTTTTGAGTAGACATGGTTAGGATTGTGCTCTATGATGAATTTTTCCCAGGTAGATAGTCACCAAAACTTCCTGGATATAGTCAACACACCAAAGCTAAAGTGCTCTGAGAGGGAAGAATGACCAAAAGGAATTTTCCTGGTTATTCTTCCCGTTAATCTCATATAAGGGTTGATTGTGCACTTTTCATATTTTTTGAAAAAATTTTTATTTACTGACATCTTGGAAGAGAAAAATCACAACATCCCTTAACACTTGGATCAGAAAAGCATTAACTTAGCAAGAAGCCCAGCTGTCCTAAACAGGAGAGCCTGGAGATTGGGACCTGCAATCATCTGGCAATTACTTGGAAGTGAGTCCCACTAAATTCCCAGGTCAACAAGCAAGATGCCAAGCTCGCAATAAGCTCAAGATCACACCTACTTAGTTCTGAGTGTCCCAAACTTCACCCCAATCCAGTTATGGGTTCAAGTCCCTTAATTCCAGGCTAGGAATTAGGAGGTCTGGGGGGTCACCAGTGGCAAACCTAAGTACAAAGTCCATTAAAATCTGACACACTTGAAAAGTCCCCGAAACAGATCCAGTTTGCAAGCATGATTCACACTACCACACTTTATTTGCAGTGGCGTAGCTAGAGGGGAGCTGAGCAGTCAAGTCTGGGAGTGAGCATCACCCCTTCAGAGTTATTCCAGCCTAAAAATGGCTCCAAAGGGTGAGGCTCCCTCCAAAATTTGATTTTTCAGCCCCTCTCTAGCTACGCCACTATCTCTTAAGGATGGAGAGCACAATCTTGACAATGTCTACTCAAAAGTAATCCCCATTGTGTTCAATGGGGCTTACTCCCAGGATAGTGTCTTCAGCAACCCTAAAGACATTTTCCTGGGAGTAAGCCCCATGGAACACAACTTTTGAGAAGACATGCTTAGATTTATCCTTTCTGTACAACTTTCCATAGCTTTCCCCATAACCACAGGCAATCCAGCCGCATTTCCAATCCCAAACATACATCTTGGACCTCCAGGAGGTCCTGATTCTGCAGCAGCAGGGTTGGAAGTGCCTTCTCCAGCCTGCCTTCCTCGCCTGTGGGTTGTGATCAAAGGGGAGGAAGGGATCCTCCAGAGATTGCCCCACTGCAAGAATGTGTGGCAGGGAGGACTAAGTGCCACGATTACATGCGCATCTCAATAATTAATGGCCCCATTGCTCTCTGACCCCTGCAAAGTCCAAGAGGGACCCGTTAGTAATCATACCCCCCAAACGAGCCCTTGTCAAATATTCATTTAGTGGTTAATTCGAGCGATTGCCCCTTGGGAAAGCCTGTAATACCAGCTCCTCCGGCTTGCCAAGAAACCCTCTTAATCTCCCCCTCTACGGGTCAGGGAAATGTTTTAACTCGGGCTTAAGGCGCTGCAGGGAAATAAATCAAAATGCGGATCCAAAATCACAGGGAATCCCCCCACTTCTTTATCCCTCTTTTCCTGCCACCCCACAACCAGCCAGATTTTTTTTAACCTCGGTGCAATTTCAATCCTAATATTCACTTAGGCTGACCTAAACCCTCAGCATTAATCCTGTCTTGACCTTGGGGTGTTACAAATAAGGATGACTTTTTCCTTATATGGTAGGGTTGTCCATAAATACAACGATTTTTGGGGGATGGGGTGGGTGGGAAGTGTATGATGTGAAATTAATACCTGGATATATAATCTTTTTATTGCCTCTAACGGAATTATTGAGTTACATATATATTATTGAGGCGCCAATCTTAACTTCTACTTGGGCAGGCCTAAACCTGGCATAAGTCCTGTGCTGACCTGGGGGTGTCACAAATAAGGCGGACTTTTTCTTATATGGTAGTGTTGTCCATAAATACAACAATTTATTTGGGAGGGGGAGTGTATGATGTGAAATTAATACCTGGCTATATAAACTTTTTATTGTCTCTAATGGAATTATTGGGAATTATTGAGATATATATATACACATTACTGAGGCTGCAGTTTTAACTTCCACTTAGGCTGGCCTAAACGCCAGCATAAATCCTATGCTGACCTGGGGGTGTCACAAATAAGGCTGACTTTTTTTTCCTCATATCGTATCTTTGTCCATTAGTACAACAATTTTGTATGATGTGAAATTAATACCTGGATATATAATCTAATTAAAGCCTCTAATGAAATTATTGAGTTATATATATGAGATACAGGCCACAATCCTAACTTCCACTTAGGCCTGCCTAAACTCTGGCATAAATCCAATGCTGACCTGGGGGTGTTACAAAAGGAGAAAAACACTTCTGCCCCACTGCTGGAGGGTTAGGCCAGACCTTCCCACACCATCATGGAAAGATAGGCCAGGTTGAATTAGCCCGGACTAAATTTCTAAGGATTGAGCTTTAAGTATTGCATGGAGCCACAGGAGGCCCTTCCCCTCCCTTGAAGCTCCTAGGTTTGCAATCCTAAATACACTTTCCTGCAAGAATTAAGCTTGCAATCCTAAAGACACTTCCTGGGAGTAAGACCCATTGAACACAATGGGGCTTACTTTTGAGTAGACATGGTTGGATTTTGTTCTTCTAGCTATGCCACCGCAAGCGCCCTGGCGAAAGAAGCAAAACGAAAGCGAGCAGAAGCGGCAGCAACTACTGCACTACTCCGAGGTGTAGAGGGGCAGAGAGGAGGGCCGTCTGCCTGCACTGCCAGGGGGGAATGCGGGCTGCCCTGCTTTGCAAAGCGGGCTCCTTTTTGCATTCCTTGCGGTTCATTTGCCTGCGCTTGCCTGCAATCAGGGCTTTTGAATGCAGCCAGCCAGAACCCCCCGCAGAAGGAAGGGAAGGATCCTTTGGAAGCAGAAGCGCCTTGGAGGCGCCCAGCCAGGCAACCAGCCCCAGAGATTGGATCGGATCCATCTCCATTGGTGTGGATCCGTTTGGGAAAGGGAATCTATTCCTTCCAGGCTTCCCTGGATTCCACATAATACCCCAAACTTTCTGCCCCATTTCTTCACAGAGGAAGGGAATCACTCACTGCAAGGGGCCCGATCCTATCCAACTTTCCTAGGCGCAGTGCAGCCCGCAGTTCAGGATGGAGCGCAAACCCCACTGGCATTAGAAAATCGGACAGGACTGGACCCTTCCTTCCTTCCTTTCTTCCTTCCTTCCTAGTTTAGGGGGCAAGGATCCCATTGCAATCCCAGGCGTGGTGACTTGGGACAGCTTTTCTAAAGCTTCCAAATCAACCAGCTGGTTTAGGATCTGCAAACCTTCTTGGTTTTGATTTGGGCCAAAGGGGCCCTAAAGTCTACCAAATAAACAACTCAGTTCAACAGATACATGACAATAAATAAACCATGCATTTGAAAAAGTGGCATTTGAAATAATGCATTTACAAAGTGAATACAAACAGCCAAAGATCCCAACTGGGGTCGGGATCCGCAATGGAGAGCAAGGCGCAACCCCAAGATCCAGTTTTAGGCTCAGCCTCATGCCAGAGGGAAGGAGCCCCACTTGGATCATCCAAGCAGGACCCCATGACATCTCTGGCTACTCAAGATTTACTCAACACCGACAATTGGAAGGTGACAATTTCCAGGGCACTTATTTCCCTGCTAGGGAAGCCACAACTAACTACACAAACATTTTCGCCTTCCTGATCCCAGGCTGCAATCCTAGCCACACTTTCCTGAGAGTAAGACGCATTGAAAACAATGGGACTTACTCCGAAGGCAGCAATCCCATCCACTTTCCTGGGTGAAAGTTCCAAATAGTAGACTCGCATAGGTTTGGGCTCTCACTCTCCAATCCTAAGCATATTTACTTGGAAGAAAGTCCTACTGATTTCCTTTGGGACTTAATTCTTACTGTTTGGAGTCACATTAATTGCAAAGGGGAGCTTGTCTGTCCAGCGATGCCAACTGCTGCAATCCTAAAAACACTTTCCTGGGAGTAAGATCCATTGAACTCAAAGGAACTTACTTTTGAGTGGACCTGTTTAGGATTGTGCTATGTCCAGAAGCTCCCCCCAGCCCCACATGCAAGGAGAGCAGGGCAGTGAGTACAAAGTCAAGGAAAATCTACCTCTGCCAGGAGCCCCTTCTCTTCGGGATGGCGCTTTTTGGAGGGGGAGGGAGGGCTGAAGTGGCGCAGGTTTCCCCACAAATCCTCGCCGAGAGAGCTTTGCAGAAAGCCACAGGGCTGCGAAGGCATCGCAAAAGGGGAGACCATTAAAGATCAGCACCATCTACAACCATTCCCCCCCACATCACCTCCTCCACCCCAAAGCATATTTTAGGATTCCGATCCCTGCACCCAAAAGAAGATTTTCGGATTCTGATCCCTGCACCCAAAGGAACATTTTGGGATTCCAATCTTGGCATCCCAAGGAAGCTTTTCGGATTCTGATCCCTGCACTCAAAGACACATTTTAGGATTCCGATCTCTGCACCAAATGCACATTTTAGGATTCCAATCCCAGCACCCAAAGACATCATTTTGGGATTCCGCCCTGAGCAAGGAAAAAATAACAAATAACTGAAGAGGACGTTTAGGAAGCCGCCCCTCATTTGGCCTAGTTGTGGAGTAATTGCCTTGCAAGTGCAGTAGCCCCCTTCCCGGACCCCCTTCCTGCAACTCAACACCCCGATCTGGAGAGAAGGCAAGACAGTCACGCACCTGGGCAGGTTGTGAAGAGCTTGTCCCTTCTGCTCCCGGCCTGGACTCCACTCTCAGGGGGTCAGCCGGAGGGGGCAACAAGTGGTCTTCCCAATAGCCAGCCAGGCCTCCTTCCTTCCAATCCTGAAGAAAAGGTTCGCAGCCCAGCCCGATGGATGCGCACAGCCCCGGCCAAGGATCGCTCCAGCAGCCCCAGCACAGCCCAGGCCAAGGACCTTCCAAGGCTTGTCCTTCCAGGAGCTCCAGGCTGGTCCTGCATCTGATCTCTCCAAATAAAGCGAAGACTCCGAGGGCACAACAGGGTCCATATTTCAAAAATTTATTTATCTCAAACTGTGCATCATGGAGTAAAAACTGAGGTCGCCTATGGACCTGTTGGTAAGGATGGTATTAGTTCAAATATATATATATATATATATATATATATATATATATATATATATATATATATATATATATATATATATATATATATATATACACACACGTATATACGTATATATATATGTATGTATGTATATATATACACACATATATATGTATATATACATATACACATATATATGTACATATATAGATGTGCGCACATATATATGTGTATATATAGATAGATATACAGTTTGTGTGTGTATATATATATATATAAACTGTATATACATATATATGTGTATATATAGATAGATATACAGTTTGTGTGTGTGTGTGTGTGTATATATATATATATATATATATATATATATATATATATATATATATATATATATATAAACACTGTATATACATATACAGTAATGTATACACACACACATATGTATACACACATGTGTACAGGTGTATATGTATGTATAATATACACACACATACATGGCCTGTCGGCGGACTGAGTTCAGATAATACACAGTCAAGTCTTTAAAGTACAACTACGGGAAAATGGGGAAGGGCAAAAAGAAAAGAACTTAAAATATTGTCACAATAAATTTACAGAAATAGTACAGACCATAAGAAAATATTTCAAACACAATAATTTCAGATTGCTCCCTTGCTGTCGTTTTAGCTGAACAGGTTCGAGTTATTGTTGTTGTTTTTTGAAGGGGGGAGGCTATTTTAAATTAACAAACGTGTGAACCTGCAAGACAATTTTTTTCTGCTTAACAACGTGTAAAAAAATTTAGTCCACTCTAAACTTTTTCCCACGTATTAAAAAAAACCAGTTCAATGGTATGCAAGTACTTATTCTATTTATTTTTTGCCTTTTTACAATGGCTAAAACAATTTAAACGTCCAGATCTTTGTTTTTTTAAAATAAAAACAGCTCCCTTTTTATTTTTATTTCTTTTTTCGCAGCTGCTCTAAATTCACCTGCAATTCTCACAGCGCCTCTGATGTATCTGAAAAATAATCAGGTTTTTTTTCCCTCTTCCTTTAATTTTTCCATATAAACAATGGACATGTCGATTGCCATGTTTACTTTGATAAATACTGTACAAAAGCTGCTTGCAAATATTAAAACATTCCCCCCCCCAAAAAAAAATTAATTCCCGGCCTCCCCCTTCCTAGAATCTAGTTCTAAAAGGTTATTGTCAAGACTTTCCTTTGCATTTCAGAAGCTCTCTGTTTTCACGGGGACTTCCGAGGGGGGGGGACACGAGGTGGGGGTCGGATCCCTTTCCAGAGGGGCTGGGGAAGGTCTCTACAAGTTCCTCGGAGGGCTCTGATTCTTGGTCCGCTTTCCCCTCCCCAGTTTCTCTCTGTACAAAAATAGAGGCAGAAAAAGCTCGAGGGGGCGTCCGGCCGGGAAGTCCTGGGTGTTGTGTGGGGCGTCCGTCCGCCTACATGTGCGAGAGCGGGAGGGTGCCGTTGATGGCCGTGCCGGGCACTGGGGCGTTCTGGTAGTGCTGGGACATGTGCAGTCTACTGGGGGCGGCTGGTTCGGCCACGTCGGCGCCCGGGAGGTACATGCTGATCATGTCCCGGAGATCCCCTGCTTGGCATGGGGCGCGGACGTGGGACGAGGAGGTGACGACGGGGGGGCTGCCGGAACCGGCTTCTGTTTTGACGGCCGACCCCATAGAACCGGCTAAAGCCATCCCCGACGTGCCGGTGGCTTGTTGAGAGTAGGACATGCTCCCGTAGGGGGGCGAGCCGTTCATGTAAGGGGACTGAGAGGCCCCCATGGAGTTGTACTGCAGAGCCCCGACGTCGTAGCGGTGCATGGGCTGCATCTGGGGGTGCTGGGGGTACCCCAGCTGCTCCTGCATGACTCCGTAGCCGCCGTTGCTCCAGCCGTTCATGTGCGCGTAGCCCCCGTCCATGCGCTGGCCCACCCCGGCGGCGCCCACCCCCACCCCCAGCGAGCCCCCGACGCCCACCCCGACCCCCGCCGCCCCCAGGGAGTTGGAGCCCGCGGCCAGCAGCCCCCCCGGCAGCGCGTACTTGTCCTTCTTGAGCAGGGTCTTGGTCTTGCGCCTCGGACGGTACTTGTAATCCGGGTGCTCCTTCATGTGCAGCGCCCGCAGCCTCTTGGCCTCGTCGATGAAGGGCCTCTTCTCGGCCTCCGACAGCAGCTTCCACTCCGCCCCGAGCCTCTTGCTGATCTCGGAGTTGTGCATCTTGGGGTTCTCCTGGGCCATCTTCCGACGTTGCCCCCGAGACCACACCATGAAAGCGTTCATGGGTCGCTTCACCCGGTCCGGGCTGTTTTTTTGCGCTCCGGATCCCGGCGCTCCCGGGTTGTTCCCTCCGGCGCCGCCCCCCGACGGCTGTTGCGGGCCGGGGGGAGGCTTCAACTCGGTCTCCATCATGTTGTACATTCGAGCGACGGCTCTCCCGAGGAGGGGGCGACGGTGGGGGTCAGAGAAAGAAGGAACAGAGCTGCAGTCCCAACCACACGTCGAGGGGACCCGAGGAGGAGGCGGGCGAGGGTCCCGGCCTGGACTGGGGTGATCAGGGAGGGGAAGGGGTTGGGGGGCTCTCCCCCTCCCGCTGCAGCCTCCCCGTCCCGTCCGATCAGTGCCGGGCTCTTCCCCTCTCCGGGACGGTCATTCGACGGCAGGCATCTCCACTTGGGTGAGCTCCGCAGCAAGATGCGCCTTCCTTCCTTCCTTCCTTCTTTTTTTCTTTCTTTCTTTCCTTCCTTCTTCCTTCCCCGGCCTGCCTTGTCCGTCTGGGGTCTTCCCCCCAACTCTGCCCCCTCTCCCCCTTCTCTCTCTCTCTCTCTCTCTCCGTCTCTCTCTCCGCCTTGACAACTCCTGATACTTTTTTGAACAAGTTAATAGACAACCATCCATGTGACGGGGCTTGTCAGGCAATAAATGCGCTCGCCCCGTCCAATCAGCGCCCTCCGTCGCTGCCACCAGCACCAGCCTCGGCTGGGGGTTTTGCATGAAACGGGGAGGGGCTTCCCAGCGCCAGCCGGGACGGGGAGGCCGGGGGGAGGCAGGCGGGAGGCGGGCCTCTCCAAGGACCCTCCGTCCAGCAACAGGTCACACACGCCAGGAAGGGGGAAGGAGGCTGGCAGGGCGCAAACAACGCTGGGCCACCTGAAGCCCCCTCCGCACAATCACCACCCCGGCTGGCTCGACGGGGGCGGGGGCTGCCCAAGGGAGGGGGCACAAGGAGAAAGATCAGGCTGGGGGAGAAAAGAGACAGCGACCCCCACCTCCATCACCCAAGGTCTCCTTTCAGGGGTTTGCACAAGTTTCACTTTTCCTTTCCAGGACTTAGGCTGCAACCCCATCTACACTTTGCTGGAAGTGAGTCCCATTGACTGCAATGGGACCTGGTTCTGAGTAGAGATGCATAGGATTGTTATCTAAAAGCACATTCCTAACCATGTCTACTCAAAAGTAAGTCCCATTGTATTCAATGGGTCTTACTCCCAGGAAAGTGTCTTTAAGATTGCAGCTTACGGCTGAAATCCCATCCACACTTTCCTGGGAGTAAATCCCATTAACTATAATGGGACTGACTTCTAACTAAACGTGCATAGGATTGGGATCTAAGGTTGCAAACCTATTCCTGGGAGTGAGTCCCATTGACTAGAATGGGACCTAGTTCTAAGTAGTCATGCAAAGGTTTGAAATCTAAGGCTGTAAACGTATCCACACCTTCCTGGGAGTGAGACCCATTGAATATAATGGGATTTATTTATGCAGAGGATTGTGATCTTAGGCTGCAGTCCTATCCACATTTTCCTGGAACTAATTCACATTGACTATAATGGGACTTATTTCTAAGTAGACATGGAGAGGATTGGTATGTAAGGTTGCAAATCTATTCCTGGAAGTAGTCCCATTGAATATAATGGGACTTAGTTCTTAGACATGCATAGGATTGAAATCATTGAACGCAATGGGGTTTACTTGGGAGTAAACACGCATAGGATTGGACTGATAGTAGATCCCTTCCCAGCCCAGGAGTAGCCCACATCGAGGGCACCAGTGGGGGTCTTCCAGTTTGCAGTTTGACTCCAACTCCAGGGACGTGCGGGGTTGGAGAGGCAGGTGAGGCACAGCCTCCCTTCGAAAAGCACCCCAGCCTAGGCGCAGGGAAGCAGCGCTACTTTTCGAAGGACTCCGGTGGGAGGCTCTGCCTCACTTGCCTCCCACCCACCGCACGTCCATAGGATACTTTCCATAGGATTGGGATCGCAGCGATCCTTTTCCCTCGACGGGACTGGCTTTCATCCACAAGGCGTGTTTGGACCACAAGGTCAGGCTTAAGCAAGCTGTTGCGCAGTCCTAAACTCCTGGTCCCCGTCCTAAGCCAAGGCGCCTTCCGTCGAAGAGGATGGCAGCCTGTTGGGAATGGATGGATGGAGGAGGGAGGGCTGTTGTCTTCCTCGGCTGACGCCAAGTTCCCGGAGGCCTCACTGCCCCCTCGACGCCCCCAACCCCGACTCAACGCTGCCAAGCCAAGCCAAGCCCGCGCCTCCCCCGCCCCGTCTGATCTTCTGAACCCAGGATCGTCCTCTGGTGGCTACTCAGGAAAAACAGCTTCAGGGATCCGGGCAAGGGCGTAGCTGGAGGGGGTAGAGCAGCCAGTCTTGGGGGGAGCCTCCCCTCCCTCCCCTTCGGGGCTATTGGGGGGGTGCCTTCCAAGAATGGCTGCTCTTGTCCCCACCACCTCCAGGTTCTCCAGACCTCCCTTCCACTAGGCAGAGGGGGGCAACCCACCAAAAGAGCCCCCCAAAACTCTCTATCCCCCCATTCTCCTCTTCACTCCAAAGGTGTGCTTTTCTTCTCCCCAGCAGTCAGGCTGGGAAGCAGGTGCAAGAAGGGGGGGGGGGGACCCGCGGGCACGCGCACAGCCTGGACTTTGCAGGGTGATGCAGGCAGGCCAGCAGGCGGCCCTCCCCCTCCCGTTCCCCGGATCCCTCTTTTCTGGTCTCAGGAGGTGATCTTGAGAATTGCAAATTCTGTACCCCAAAAGTATGGGAAATTCACCCTATTTCCAGTCCTACTTAAAAATTTGGTGTTCCCCTACACAGAACCCCAACTGTGGAGGGTGTGATCAGTGGGTACATTGGGGTCAACTCTGGAGACGATCCCCTCCTTTCTGTTCTGGATCAAACAATCCCATATCTGTCCAGAAAGTGGAAACCTGGCTTGGGGAGCAGGGGGATGGTGGGAACATCACAGAAGGGGGGCCTAGCTTTGCTCTTGGATCCTGCGTGCATCTGCGCTGGAATACTGTATGCATTATATAGCAGAAAGTTCTGTATCATAAAGAGCTTGCAGTGGGGGAAAGTGTGGGGGGCATCTCAGAACTTGCGCTCTGGTGGGATGAGGGGGGCGACTGACTGCTCCACCCCCCTTAGCTACGCCACTGGGTGAGAAAGTGATGCATAAAAGACTGGAAGGGCACCCAAGGTTTGACAGGATGGGCTCGTTGCGCCCCCTACTGCTCAATTTTCCTTTCCCCCTTGCGAAGAAATCCCTTCTGTGATGCTGAAACCAAAGGGATCCTCACTAGGAAGGAGAGCAGGTGACTTTGGAGTGGCTTTTAATGCACACTCTGGTCCCCACATCTACATGTTCAGCTCGTCCCATGATCAGCAGTGGCTCTTTTAAGAAGACCCACTTCTAGGATGGTGACCATATAGAATGGAGGACATGGTGCCTCTACCTTTAACCATTGCACAGAAGAGGGAATTGAGGCAGTTTTAGCTCATCATAGAAGATTTAGCTTCTCCATTTAAGATTTAGTCCTCCATTCTATATGGTCACCCTGAATGAGGGTCTGGATCCTATCAGAAATGGGAGCTTTTCAGCTGTCTTCCTTTCACAGGATCTTCCAGGATCGTGGCCCTTCCTTCCCTTTCCCTGCAATGGCAAAATATGTCACTGTTCCCCCCACCCAAAGCACTGCTAATTGTCCAGACACCATACTTAACTTTGTTGTTGTTTATACTCCAGCCTCAATAGTTGAGAACGTCCTTTAAGAAAAAAATCTTATGGATAATTAAGTTCGAAGAAAAGGGTGGGTGTGGGATGTGGTGGTTTTGTCTACGTTAATACAATGATCACTGATGGTTGGGGAGGTATTATTTTTTTTAATTCTCTTGTAGATGGAGAGTAAGGCAGACTCCAGAGGAGTAGGAGAAATCGGAGGAATTATTCTCTCCCTCCCCCCAATAGATGCGTTTTATTGGCACTGAACTCTATAATAACACAGTTAAGAGGTTAAAGTGCCTGGTTGGGCTCTTTTGTTAATTGCATTTATCATCTAAATAAGGTATGGAACCACCGAACAATTGCGTTATCACGAGTATTTACCGCTTTATTTTAATTAGACGTGTTTTCCTTATCAGGGCAACGAACTGTCTCTGGCATATATACATAATAAATGCGCTATACAAAAATCAGATAGCAAAGCTTCTCTTGTGCCCCCCCCCCCCCCAGGTTTCTTTTCCTTTTCAGGGAAAGTCTCCAGATCAAGAGCACAACCATGTCTACTCAAAAGTAAGCCCAACTGTGTTCAATGGGTCTTACACCCAGGAAAGTATCTTTTGGATTGCAGCCTGAGGCTTCCTTCTCTCCACCGGTGGCGTATCTAGAGGGGGGGGTGAAGCAATCAGTCACTGTGGCATGCAAGGGGGGCCCCTCCAGGGCTGACTGCTCCACCCCCTCTAGCTACGCCACCGGTGGAGAGAGGGAGATGGAGTCACCAAGGTATTATCCTCCTAGTCAGACTCACAGCCCCCATTCATTCCCCCCCCCCCGCACACTTCCTATGGTAGGATATAGACATAATATAAAGGAAAGCAAGGAGAGCGACGTTTTAATCTGAATGGATTCATGATTCTTGCTCTAATTTTTGGTTTTATGGTTTTGGTTTCATGGCTTTATTTTTGGGTTTATCATTTATCTAATGATTTTGCTCTCATTTATGGAAATGAAATAAACCGAGTTTTCTTCTCCCCAATTTTGTGTTTTGGAGGGTGCAAGAGGAGGAGACCCAGGGGGTGTGTGAATGTGGGGGTCCCATGCCCCAAATCGGGGTGAATTTTCTTTCTGATCTAAACTCGGAAAAGCCCTTAGCTAAAAATGTGTGAGTGTGTGTTTGGGGGGTGCTTTTTGGGGTGTTTCCAAAAAGAAAAATTTGTTCCCAAACTTTTCCAGGGATCTTGGGTTTGGGGTGGGGGGTGGAGAGATGGGAACCCTGCAGCCCCCCCTTTCTCTTTGGTCCTTCGCAGCAGCAAATAGAGGTTTAACTTGCAGCAATTAGGCGGGGACTAGCCAAGCATCGGACTATTATGATGCTCGTTAAAAGCCCTTCTTTTCTACATCTGCATTTGAGTGTGTTCTCCTGCACTCTTAATCTTCTTATGGAAATGAAGGCGAGCGGCAGGGAACCAGCGGAGACTTAGAGAATGTCCTTGTTAGGCTAGAATTTCTCAGCATTGTTAATTAGCAGAGTTTGACGACCACCAGGACTGGGGTGGGGGTGGGCTGGGCTGGGGAGGGGGGAAACTCTGTTTAACTACTCACAAACCTGGAACTACTCACAAACCTTTCTTTCTTGTTTTCATTTTGCAATTAAAAAAGAGGGGAAAACCCCCTCTGAAAAAGAAAATCTCCTGCTTGACAGAGAATTTTCATCTCCCTGTGAAATAATTACTGCCTTGATAACTCAATTTTCTGCAAAATGTCAGCAAAGTTTATTTCATCACCCCCTCCCCAAAACTGAAATATTTGTTTTGTTTAAATCGCATGGAATGAGTTAACAAATACCTCTTTCCATCCTGGGGAAAAAATTGAATACTAAAAAAAGTCAGATTTTTGCACGGGTCTTCTAAAAAAATAAGATTTTCCACCAGCAACACAGGAGAAATCAGGTATGGAAAAGTAGTCCAGAAGGAGGAGGGCAAGAAATGTTTGCAAATCCAGATTCATAGAAAAAAACCCATTAGAAGAACCTTTAGAAAGAGGAGAATTCAAGAAAGATATATTTTATCTGTCTCTGATTTTAAAAGTTCTATTATAATTAACCCCTGATTGATAGAATAGTATAGTGCTCTGCTGTCTTTTGAATGTGCAAAATCTTAGAAGCTAAACAAATAAGCAAAAGTATCTTCGGAGGTCACAATCCGGAGAGTAACATGGCAATCCAGAGATTGCCAGAGAGGCAATCCAGAGAGTAACATGGAAGATCTAGGATCATTACAGCACAACAGGCTGAAGCTTGTCCATGGGTATTTGGTCCATTGTTTTGAAATATGTCCTACAACATGTTTCATTACCAACAATTTTATCCATAATAGCTGAATATAATAAACGCAATTATATTCATTATATATCATTTAAATCAGTTCAGATGAGCTGTGGATTTTGTTGCATTCCATCAGCTATACACCAGTATAATATTATCAATGTTTAGTTATGCATATACTTATAATATGGGTCAGTTTCTCTTTGTGACAGGGCCAAAACACTATGAAGGTGCCCCAGTGAGGTGGGTTTCCATTGGGATGTCACTAAACATTTCCTTACTGGAATAAAGGGAAATAAGCTTTCATCCAAAGGTGATATAGGTCAAGGCCTATATTTTCTCCCATACAAATATGCTTCTACCAGCAGGAAACACATTTGGTTCAATGGGGCTTACTCCCAGGAAAGTGCATATAGGATTGTATTCTCACTCATTAATACTGTAAAGAAAGAGATTGCAGTGAAAAGTGCCAATAGAAAGAAAGAAAGAAAGAAAGAAAGAAAGAAAGAAAGAAAGAAAGAAAGAAAGAAAGAAAGAAAGAAAGAAAGAAAGAAAGAAAGAAAGAAAGAAAGAAAGAAATAATAAATCCAGGGGCAAAAGGACCAGATAAGCAACCCAGCAGTTCCTTCACTATTCCAGGTTGCCTTTCCTTCACTAGTTCTTTCCTACTAAAACAAAACAAATCTCTTACTGCCAAATAGAATTAACCTGAACAGTCATAATTTTAGGAGAGCATTCTCTGATTTTATTTTATTTTAGTTGTTATCCACATTGTGAATTTTTTTGTTGAAAAGCTGTCAATAGATATTGTTGATGGTGATGAGTAAATAAGATGACAAACAAAAACCAACGAAATTTCCCAAATAAACTCTTTTATGGAATTGGATACAATCAGAACAGATTTGATCTAAAAATAGGAGAGAGAAAAAAATCTGGCCAACTTTTCTCAGCACCTGTTCAAGCGACTGGTCAGTGTCTTGCCGCTGGACTGCTGAGCAAACCAGTCTGAAATTTCAGAGGTTACTCCAGAGACAGGATTTGGATGATGCAACCTTTAAGCCAGGAGATCACACCTTCCAACTCCAGATTAATGAATCTGGATTTATGAATCTGGAGAAGATTAATGAATCTGGAGTAGACCCAGGGGGATATAAGATCACAGACTTAAATGCTCCATGTTAATTTATCCAAAGTAAATTCCATCCTCAGTTTCCTGATCTTAGCCACTGATAAGGATTTCCACACAAGGATGCACTTGTCAAAAGGGTGGGAGGGAGAGGGAGAGAGATTAACTATTTTGAAACTGAGCTTGCCTTTTGTCCCGATCCTAAACCCATTTATTTGAAAGAAAAACAACATAGAATTTCAGATCGCAGCCAAAGTGCATTGAGGACTGTTTAAGTTTAAGATCGTTTGTTCCCCCCTGGAAAACAATTTACATTCAATTCACGTGGGACTTACTTTTGAGTAGTGTTTCAGAGTACGTAAAAGTAAAGAATCTAATTTAAAGGGTCTTGCAAGTAAATGCAATAAAGGGGATCAGCATCCTAACGACTTACTTCTAAAAATGTATTGCTGGTGAGGAGAACCAGCTCTTTGGGTAAGGATTCCTGCCTACATATTGCGCCAAGATCAGGGCGACCATATGTACTTTTTGCAGGACATGTCCTCTCTTTTAGCCTTGTGTCCGCAAAAAAATAAAATAAAAAAATTTCAATTTCGTTGTGTGCAAGATGCATGTATGCTTCTTGTAATTAATTAATTAACTGTATGCAATGTAATAAATAATTTGTAGAAGTTTTAAACGTAATGTAATAAATAAGGTGTAGGAGTTTTTAATTTAATAGTAAGTAATAAAACATTTAATGAACCATATGAAAGCAATATATATCAGTGTTTTTAGTTTTGTATTTTGTCCTACATTTTTCTTGGTGTCCTACATTTCAAGGGGTCCTTGTCCTCTTTTCTGGTTATGAGGAATGGTCACCCTGGCCAAGATCCTATATATGTTTCTGGAGATAAGTGCCATAGGATGTACTTCCTAGTCCTTAAAACCCTTGTGATTTCTCTCTTAATAACCCCTTTTGGTCCTTCGCTCTTTCCACCTTCTCAGCACTTCATTTAGTGATCACTGCCTCGCTTTAAAACTCATACACATTTTGAAAATAAAATGCAAATCTCAACCCAGGGAAAACTTTCCAAAGACCTCCAATACCCTTTTTCCCTGGATGAATGGGAACGAAGAAACCATTTTTCCCTACTGAAACGGCTTAGAGCACAATCCTAACCATGTCTACTCAAAAGTAAGCCCCATTGTGGTTTTACTCCCAGGAAAGTGTCTTTGGGATTGCAAGCTCTTGAAAAACTAGCCTTGCTTTTCCCATTGAACTAATCCCTGGGGGGAAAAACCAGCTTTGGGTCATCTGAGACTTGTAGGTAAGAGGAAAATGCGTCGGATCCCAAACATCTTGTGGCTGCCGCGCAACAGGAGCGCATTGGAGGCTGCGAGCCTTGCTTAGCTGCGCCCAGACTTGGGAAGCAGAGCAAGGGGGGCAGATCCATCAAGGGCTTTTCCTTCCAAGCAAGTGCATGTCTTGGGGACTCCTGTGCATCCCAGGCAGGCTTTGCCCCCTCTAGCTACGCCACTGTACCAAAGTGGATGCGGTGATTATATTATAAGGAGTTATTCCAAACCCCGGTGGCATAGGTAGAGGGTGAAGAAGTTCAGGCTTGGAGGGAGCCTCTTCCCTTGGGGACCCCAACATATCCTGATTTCCAGAAGATCTCAAAAAAATGGAAATCCGACAGGTGGAAGCAGCGCAAGACTGAGGCTCAGACCCCCAAAACATCCTGAACACAAATGGGGGGATTTGGGGGATACGGACTGGACTGCATGAGTTCTTTTGGGGAAATCCTTCTGGACCATCTCCAAGGCTCTTGACTGGCAGTAGTTGGCCTTGAGTGACATTTGTATTTTTGCACATCCTGAGTCCCATTGGAAAGGATTGTCCTGGAGATCCCAGTTACTGAAGAAGACTGTTTTCTATTTTGTGTCTAGCTTTGTTCCAACCTCCAGACTTTGCTTGGTGGTGGCAGGTGATGGGGCTGCAATTTCCCCCATATGTAGTTCTCAAGATGCCTAGTCTGCCCTGTTCTAGGAGGGCTTGAGATGGGCATAGCAAATCCACAACCTAATGGGTTGATTTTCAACCTTTGTCATCTCATGGCACTAACAAGACACTGAAATTGTCAAGGCACATCATCAGTTGTTTTCACCATTATCAAGGAACACCATGCTGTTCCAAGCCCCCAATTTTCCTATTAATAAAATGACCCTCCCCAAATTCCCGTGGCACACCTGAGAACTATCTGTGGCACACTGGTTGAAAATCACTTATCTAAGGCCTTAATTCTGGGACATCAGGTTTCCTATGAAGGGCTGTGTATTCTTCAATGATGTAGTCTTTTTAGAGCACAATCCTAACCATATCTACTCAAAAGTAAGCCTTATTTTGTTCAATCAGGATTACTTTTGACTAGACATGGTTAGAATTGTGCTCTTAGATTACAATCCTAACCACATCTACTCAAAAGTAAGCCCTATTATGTTCAATGGGTCTTACTCCCAGGAAAGTGTCTTAAGGATTGCAGCCTCCGTCATCTTATGAGATGCTCCTCTTGTTGGATGTACTGGACCTCAACACAAGTCTGGGACCTGAATTATCTTTAATTTATCTAAATAAATAATAACAGATGCATATGGGTAGGTCTGATCTGGCAGCATTTGCCAAATTCTGTTATGTGGAATTCTTTGATTAGAGCTAGGCAGGAAGAGGGGTTTGATCTGCACAGGCAATTTTTCCTGGAGTAGTCCGTCAAAGTGCCATAGTGCCACCTAAGCCTAACTTTTTTTCAGAAATCTTGCCCCCATATGATCACCTTGTCCCATATGTTGTATACTAAAGCAGACAACTGGTCCATCTTTGACCACTAAGGGGTTCCAGTAGAGGCTTTTTCCAGTCCCCCAAGACTCATCTTTCATACAGAATGTGGCCTAAGAGCACCCTCTCCCACCATGACAATTGTAAAAACATACTCTCTCTATATCTATCTATCTATCTATCTATCTATCTATCTATCTATCTATCTATCTATCTATCTATCTATCTATCTGTATAGGAAAGAGAGAGGTCACAGGATCATGCCCTGTGCTCCAAATTCATTGTACATATCTTGGCACATTTAAAAATTGCTCGTGAAAACAGGGTAGGCTTGGCCACAAAAGATGGGACTTTTCATGTGGTGACTGTATCCCTCTAGTCCTGTGCCCCTGGATGCCCTTTTAATTCAGAAAATGACACATTTCCCATTTTTGCTGCATCAACCAAAGCTGGGCATCGAGAGTTTGAAGGAATGTTATAGGTTAAAAAAAAACACCTGTCAGCTAATTCATGATTTGTGTTTTAAACCCACACTGTAAAATAATCTGAGGCCTTATTCCTGCCTACACTGCTAGAGGCAACAGAGATAGGGATCTTGGCATTTGGAGAATGACACACATCTTTTTTTTTAATTAATTACTTTCGTGATAACATAAAATGCTTATTATAATTAAGACTTAATAAAGATTAATTTAAAAAAAAAAAGATACAGGCTGCAATCCTAGGAGCACTTTCCCGAGTGTAAGCCCCACTGAACTCAATTGAATTTACTTCTGAGTAGACACAAATAGGATTACACTGACAATGGCTGCAATCCTAAACACACTTTCCTGGGAGAAAGACCCACTGAAAACAATGAGGCTTACTTTTGAGTAGACATAGGTAGGATTGTGCTCAATGTCTTCATTCCTCCCTTGATCCATTTTCATTAACAGAGTTCTGACTTCAAACACAATCCTAACCATGTCTACTCAAAAGTATGCCCCATTGTGTTCAGTGGGGCTTACTCCTAGGAAAATGTCTTTAGGATTGCGGCCTACAGCTGCAATCAATTGAGTATTGGAAAGATTTTCTTTTCTTTTAATTTCGAGTTCATTTTTATTCTAGTTTTAAAAACCATTTTGAAGCGGGAGGGGGAAAGCAGAATATAAATTTTTACCTGCCTGCCTGTCTATCTATCTATCTGTCTGTCTGTCCCCATAAAACTGGAATCCAAAAGGAATTTGCATTCAGGCCAAAAGAGACACACTGTGGCTAGGTCTGGAACTCTGTCCTCCAGCCTGCTAACTGGGGTCACCCCACAAACAGCTGGAGGATATGTTTTGGCCAGATCAGAGCATGCAGATGTTCCAGATGTGGGCATCAACTAGGGTGCCAAGAGAATTCAGGGACTTACCCCTCATCTCTAGCTGGAAAGTGAGCCCCTGTCTGCCTGTCTGTCTATGGGCACAATCCTAACCATGTCTACTCGGATGTAAGCCCCATTGTGTCCAATGGGTCTTACTCCCAGGAAAGAGTCTTTGGAATTCCAGCCAATCTATCAATGGGGGGATCTTAGTATCATCTCCCCTCTGCCAGGCCTGGGCTCCTGCAATGAATCCTGCTGAGTGGGGAGCCAAGACGTGTCCCCTCAATGATTCCTGTCAAGGAGGGGAGCAGGGTAATCATATGTCCTCTTTTTGCAGAACATGTCCTCTTTTTGAAACTCTGTGTTCTGGAAGAAAAAAAATCTTCATTGGCTTCCTTGTCCTTGTGAGTAAGCAGCGTGTAGCTTTCTTGTAATTAATAAAATATGAAATGTAATAGTTTAAAATGTAGTAACAGTGTTTCAATTAACCACAGGAAAGATATATATATAAGGAGTGTTTTTAGATTTCTCAAGCCCTATATTTTTATTGTGTGTACATTTTGTGCATCCTTGTCCTCTTTTTTGTTTATGACATAGGGTAACTGGGGGGTGGGTCCTGATCTGGCTCTGAACAGGGTCCTGGAGGAGCACCTTGTCTCCCCCTTCCTAGTCTGACCTGATTCACATGGTGCGCACAGAAGGGAAGGATTCCCACATGACTCAGAGGAATTCTGACCCTTGAGGAAGCCTGGAGCATCATCTACATGCCCTTTGCACATTGTTGTTGTTTGTGCAACAGGGCTCTCTTTCCGATCTTCCACTGGTGAAGCCAATGGTGAGGCTTCCACAGAACGGAGAATGGTGATGTTGGAACTTGATAGTGTTGGTGACCTGCAAAATAATCTGCTCAGTGACATTGGCATGAAAGGGGCTACAAAGAGTGACCAGATGTCATAACCACAAAAGAGGACAAGGGCCCCAAAATGAAGGACACCCAAGAAAAATAGAGCGGATGAGCAAAACAAAAGCTAAAAACACTTATATGTATTGCTTGCATGTGATTAATTTGAACATTGTTATCACTTGTTATTAAATTAAAAACTATTGCATTTAATTTTTGTCATCTAATTTATTAATTACAAGAATTCTACATGCTGCCTGTTTGCAAGGAAAAGGAGGACATATAGTCACTCTGAGCCTTCTTCTAAGGAAACGTGTTTACAATCCCAATCGAAATATATCTGTGTTGAAGGGCCCCTTAATTGGCAAAACACATTTAGTGAGAGGTCCCAAAGATTTCAATGGCATTTACTCAGAAGCATTTGCTCATTTGAGGGCCCGATGCTGGAAATCAGCCCTTCTGTGAGAGCAAAGGAAGATCTTGCTGTTTTAATTGGCTTGTGGGGATATGTTTGGTGTATAATTTTTGAATTGCATTTTAAATTTGATGCCATGCGAAGTTCTGTTTTCTGTCTCATGTTTAAATTGCTTTATACACATCTTTGAAAAGTGTCCTACACATTTGTTAAATGAATAAATTTTACATACATACATACATATGTATGTAGTATGTACATACATATATACGTACTGTATGTATTGAACAGGATTGTGGCCTTTTCAGATACATAAATAAGAACTAAAAAGTAAAAAATATACAGTCTAGTATATATTACTGAGCTACAGACTAGATAGAGATTATTCAAAATCTGAAAATAAGTAATTCTTCTCATTTTCTTTTTCATTCATTCATTCATTCCACATTGCCAATTAAAATAACTCTCCAAATAAAAATATTAATTTTCTCACATATACAGAAATATACAGTACAATCCTAAGCATATTTACTTCAGAAGGAAGTCCTATTGTATTCAATGGGGCCAGCTCCTAAGAAAGTGTGTATAGGATTGTAGCCATAGAGGCTGATAGAGCACAATCCTAACCATGTCGACTCAGTAGCAAGCCCCATTGTGTTCAATTGGTCTTACTCCCAGGGAAGTGTCTTTAGGATTGCAAAATCATAATATGGTTTCATTATTGGAGTACATGGTGAGTATATATTGAATTGAATATGTTATTGTGAGTATAGTGAGTACATTATTGGAGTGTGTGTGTGTATGTCTGTCTGTCTGTCTATCTATCTCTCTCTCTCTCTATATATATATATAAATTACTGGAGTGTGTGTGTGTTTTATATATATATAAAATTTGGAAAATAGCAGTGCCAGCCAAATTCAGTATGTATGTATGACATGTCTGTATGTATGTATGTACACACATGTATATGCACACACAACACACACATATATACATACACTGACTTTGGAAAGTGAATTTATGTATATGTATATGTGTGTATTTGTATGTGTGAGTGTGAATACACACACACATACATACACTGAATCTCCATTGCTGATTCTACAGCAATGAAATCAGATTACCATACATTTCTGTATATGTGATAAAAACTAATATCTGTGATAAAATTTAATAAAAGGGTGCAATTAGGATGAAATTCCTGTCCTTATCTTAATATAATATATTAAGTATGTATGTATATACAATGCATATATAATATATTAAGTATGTATGTATATATAATGCATATATAATATATTAAGTATGTATGTATGTATATATAGATAGATAAAGATAAAGATAAGGACAGGAATTTCATCCTAATTGCACCCTTTTCAGCCATCTTTCTGTCTTCTGTTTCATGAGAGCAATGCGCAGACTTGACTTTTGACTGACACTGCAATTTTCCCAATGCAACTATTTAAGTAATAAATCTATTTGCTTGACACCTTTACTGTAAATTAATTCCTAAACGAAAACAGAACTGAAAGTTTTTACATTTCTATTTACTAATATAAAACTCTGTGTGTTTCTAAAAAAAAATCACAAAACTCTTAACAGTAGGAAGAGTTTAAAAAGTAAGAAAAGGCTGCATTTTGTGCTCCTTAAGGAGGGTGTGAGTTGGATGCTTGCAATTGTCAGTGAAGTTGAAAGGGGGACTTTGAGAGGCGCAGTGTGTGGTGGAGAAGTCGCTCTCCTGGACTTTGATTTTAATTGCCATCCTGCTTTATCTTGTTAAGTTTGCTAAACTGCATGTGCAAGACCCAGAAGTGCACACCCCAGAAGAAGGTGGTTGCTGCAGGCAGGACTGGCGCTGTGGCCAACAGGGGGCGCTCAGGGACCCTGCGCAGCCCCCCCTCTCATCTAGCCCATCACAGCCCCAGAAGGAGCGGTCCAGGCTTGCAAGCTTAGCAGGGTCGAGTACAGATCTTTAGTCCTCCTGGATAAAAAGAGATTAAAGGCTAACTTCTCTCCCTCTCCCTCTCTTGCCTTCTTTTTGTATCAATTTTAACCAACTACAAAAATGTAGAGCTTTTATCCTTTGAAGTCCCCCTAGAAAGAAACTGTTACATCAGTTGAAAAATTACATCGTTTGCACAGCCAACAAATCGAGCATGAAGTGGGGGAAATAATTTAATTAATAAATGATCTTCCTTAGAGGCACTTTAAAAAAAAACCTGATCTTTGCTCCCCTTCTTTTTTCCCCCCACCCTCAACCAGAACAGCCCCTTCCTCCTGGTTGTCTCTGCATCTGATTAAAGCAAGCATCAAACCAAAATAAAATAACTCTACATTAAAGCCCCTTCTTGTGCCTTGTTTTGCAGGCTACCTTCCTATCAGGATATTCACAGTGCAATCTTATTTTTGAATCCTAACCACACTTTCCTGGGAGTAAGTACCATTGAACTCAATGGGAATTACTTCTGAGTAGACATGGTTAAGATTGCACTCTTAAGTGTCTACTCAGAAGCAAGCTCCATTGCGTTCAATGGGGTTTACTCCCAGGAAAGTGTTTCTTACAACCTTATTGCATGCAAAAAGAGGATGGGGTTTCAGGATTGTTCCCAAAATAAAAAGACAAATCATTAGAGGGAGGTGGGAAGACACACAACTAGAATGAAATATTGAGTCAAACGTTGCATCCAGAACCCTTTTTTTTTTGTAGGAAGCCTAAATAAAATGTGAAGGGGCTCCCCACCCACCCCCACTTCACCTGTATTTAAATAGCACGTCTTTAATTACAGCGGTGGGGGATGTACGAGGCTGAAATGAAATTAGCAGTCATTACCAGCCCCTTTAACTCCGTGGTGCTTTTGATCAGCGCTAAATTAGCTTCCCAGTCCTAACAAAGGCTCTATTGCAAGCCTGGGCTGTAAATAAGGCAGCTCGACCTGCCCTCCACACCTTTCCTCTTGTCAATCACAGCTCCCTCATTCAACCCCAGATTAACCTTTAGCTAACAAATTCTTGAAAAATACATATACTGAGCTATATACATATATGTCTCCAAAGCCGACAAGGTGATAGAGGCATTCTGAGGCTGCAATCCGCAAGGCACTTGCTTGGGAGTAAGACCCACTGAACACAATGGGGCTTACTTTTGAGTAGACACGGTTAGACTTTTGGGTAGACATATGCACAATCCTAATCCGTGCACAATCCTAACCACGTCTACTCAAAAGTAAGCCCCATTGTGTTCAGTGGGCCTTACTCCCAGGAAAGCGTTAGCATTAGGATTGCAGCTATAGGCTCGTAAAAATGAGGCACCTTTTTTACAGTTGAAAAATTCAGGATGAGACCAAATGTTTGCTATTTCTGTAATAATAATCAAATCTGGCCAGGTGGGTTTCTTTGATATACCCCCTTCTCATTTTTCGGGGGGGGGGGCGGGGAGGTATAATAATATATTTTTAAGTTTGAAGAACATATTTAATCTTTGGAGGTGATTTAAAAATATATATATATTCATGGTGATTGAAAATTAACTCCCTATTTTAAAATACTTATAAATTACAATATAGGGAGTCACTTTTCAATTACCCTCTGTATGTGTGTTTACACTTTATATATATATAAAGTTATATATAATAAAAATTAAAAAATAAAGTACATATATATATGTACCAGGATGGAGCAAACAAAAAGGATAATATTAAGGCTTTTAATGCATTAAAAAACCCTTTCTTGAAGGGGGCTTCAAAGGAGCCAAGGAAGTTGGGAATGGGGAGGTGGCATAGCTAGAGGGGGCAGAGCAGTCTTGGAAGGGGCTATTCCAGGCGGGAGGAGCTGAAAGCTGAACCATACCAAGAATGACTGTTCCTCCCCCCTCCAGCTACGCCACTGGGTGGTGGAGAGGGAACAGCTGCCTCCCCAGTGCCTGCAGAGCACACCTCTGTGTGCAGGCGCTATTTCCCATCTCACCATTAGGAGGCGCAAGAGAGCAAGAGCGAACCCCAGCATCTGACACTGCGCCAGTACCGTGTACCTTTCCCCAGGTAACCCATCTGTCTCCTCTGCTACTTCTCTTTCGTCCTCCACCTTCCTCTTTCGCCCTCCTTCCACCAAATCATCCCTCTTTCAACATGCACTGTGTCAGATTCAGACGCACAAGGGCCAGATGGTCTCATATCCAGGGTGACTATATGTCATAACAAAAAAATAAAAAAAATAAAAAAGGACATATCCCTCCAAAAAGTAGGATGTCCAAGAAAAATGTAGGACATGACAATATAAAAGCTAAAAAAGACTTATATGTTTTCATGTGGTTACTTTAAAACTCTGTATTACTCATTAGTAAATTTAAAACGATTATATGTAATTTATTACATAATATTTTTGAATTACAAGAAGGTTACATGCTGCTTGGAAAGGAAGGAAATGCCACCTTGAGTTCCCTTTTGGGAAGAAAGGCAGGGAGGGAATAAACAAACAAACAAACAAACAAATGGTGGACAAGGGAGACTTTTTTTCCAGGTCCCAAGGTTAAAATCCAGGACATCTTCTGGAAAAGGGGGACATATGGTCACCCTGCCCATATCCCAGTGCCTTTCTGGATTGGTCCCTTCAGTACTACTGGGTACTACAGGGTACAGTACAACTCCTCCTTAACCTCCCCCTCGCCCTCCGTACCAGGCACTGATGGGAAGAAGGGCTCCAGTCTGAACCACTCACTCAGATGGTTTTCTTTCCTAAACTGGGAGGTGGGAGAGAAGGGGATCCACAAACAGGTAAGTTAAGGACAGTGGCGCAGCTAGAAGGAGTGCAAGCAAAGGCTGCAATCCAGGGAATAAGACCCAATGAACACAATGGGCCTTACTTCTGAGTAGAGATGGATAGGATTACGCCCTACGTCTTGTAGGGACCCTCAGGAGGGCAGTCCCCTCCCTTTTGGGGCTATTCCGGGTGATGAAAAAGGAGGGGAGGTGGAGCCCCTCATAAGACTTTGCACCCCTTTAATAACCCTAGATGTGTTGCCATGATTGCCCATCCAGGGCACCCAGTTTTCAAAGGCGATCAGAGCCAGGAGTGGGGAGGAGATAGAGGGGGAGCAAGTCCAGATTCCCAAAACGAGGGGCTGGGACATCCCCTCTCCCCAGCACAGGCAAGAAGACAGAGAGACAGACAGACAGAGAGGCGGCAGAGGGAGTGTCAAAGTTGGCTGAAGTTACTTACAGGTTCCCCCTCCTTTGATTGGCAGCAGCCGGGCCAAGTCCGTGGGGGCTCCTGTGGGGGGGGGGTGTCAGAGCACTTCTCCAGCCTGGGAAGGTGCCTCTCCCCCCTCCTCTTGCTCCGCTCCTGCCGGTCTCCCATCCGGAGTGAATCCAGTCCCTGGTGCTGCAGGTCCTGCGAGTGACTCCCCAGTGCTGCAGAACGGGGGGCAGGCAGAAAAGAAGGAGACCCTGCGGATGGCAGCGCTTCCTTCCCAGTCCCCGGCTGCTGCTCTGGTGTGCAAGTGTGCGGGTGTGAGTGTGAGTGTGTGTGTGTTGGAAGAGTGCAGCACAACAACAGAAAAAGAAGTCAATTCTGCATCTCTCGCCCTCCCCCTCCTCCCCCCGCACGGAGCTCAGAAGAAGAAAGAAGAAGGAAGAATACCCGCTTTATATTTTTGCAGTGGGGATTCAGAGATAATTTGATGCCATTGTTTCTGCCACAGATGGTTCGGGGGAGACAATCCCGGCCACACACAATGCCAGGCGCCCAGCCCGCTTGCCACTCAATCACCATTTTGTTCTCCCTTCTATGGGGCCAACAAAGGCGCCCTCCACTCGGGGGATCTTTGCCCACCACTCCCAGGCCTGCCCCAGACAGACAGACAGACAGACAGACAGACAGACAGAGCGGGGCTTCTCCCCCAACCCCCAGCCCCAGTCCTGGCTGGCCGGCGGGGACACAGATGGAGAAGGACCTGCAGCCCCCCAGTCAGCACTGGAGTTGCCCTACTGGGGGTCGGAGATGCGGGAGGTGAAGCTCCACAGCAGCTGTGGAGAGACAGAGACATGCCTTCTGTGGGGTTCTGCTCGTTGCTTTTCATTCATTCATTCATTCATCCGATTGTTCATTCATTCATTCATTCGTCCATTCATTCATTTGTCCATTTCTTCGCTCATTCATTCATTTGTCCATTTGTTCGTTCGTTCGTTCATTCATTCATTTGTTTGTTTTCACTCATTTGTCCATTTGTTCATTCATTTGTCCATTTGTTCGTTCGTTCATTCATTCATTTGTTTGTTCATTCACTCATTTGTCCATTTGTTCATTAATTCGTTCATTTGTCCATTTGTTCATTTGTTCATTCATTCATCCATTTGTTCGTTCATTCAGTCATTCATCCATCCGTCCGTCCGTTCATTCAACTCGCAGCACACTGACAAGGCACTGAAATTGTCAAGGCACACCATCACTTTTTTCACCCTTGACATACCATACTACTGGTTGGGGACTTAAATTCCCCAATTACTCTATTAATTAATGAAACTCCCCACAGTCCTGCAGCACACTTGAAGACCATCCACAGCACACCAGTGTGCTACGGCATGGTGGTTGAAAAATCACTTATTTAGTAGCACAAGCCTAACTATTTCTACTCAAAAGTAAAACCCATTGTGTTCAATAGGTTTTACGGCAAGGAAAGTGTCCTTACTTAAGAACAGAGCAGGCCAAAGGCCCAGCTAGTCCAGTTTCCTGTATCTCACAGTGGCCCACCAGATGCTTCAGGGAGCATACAAGATACCTGCCTCCAGGTGCCTCCCCTGCATCTGGCATTATGAGATTATAAGTATTCATTCATTCATTCATTCATTCATTCATTCATTCATTCATTCATTCAAGTGATTTAGGAACTTTTCATCTCGTGACACACTGACAAGGCACTAAAATTGTCACAGCACACCATGACTTTTTTCACCTTTGACATACATGCTACAGGTTGGGGACTTAAATTCCCCAATTACCCTATTAATTAATTAAATTCCCCAAAGTCCTGCAGCATGGTGGTTGAAAAATCATTCATTCATTCATTCATTCAACGTGGAAAGGGTTTCTCTCTCCCCCTCCAAACTGATCAACCCAATTATCTGCTTCTTCCAATTGTGGTGATGGTGGAGAGGGGGCTGTATCCAGAATTGGAGTGAAGGGAGCACTGGAAGGATCACAGAAGAAGGAATACTACAACTACAGCTAAGGGGGCACACACAGGTGTGTGTATGCAGGTACCTTGGAGAGAAGGCTGGGTGTGCAATGCCACCCTATACATGGGATATCTAGGACTTGGCCAAGACTGACACAACTGAACAGGAGCCTTTCAAGCAGGCCTGGGTCCAGCCTCCACCTCCTCACCTCCCAGGAGTGTCCCCTCCCTTGCAGGTGATTTCAGCAGGTCACCCCCAAGCAAAAGTTCACCCACTGAATGGTCACAGTTGAAAAGTTTCAGCTGAACTGGACTGCAGGACTGTGAACGTTTTAGTTGGAAAGTGGTAGACAGACAGATTGATTCTGAGGGACCAGAATCAGAAGAAGTGCCCCTCTGCATCTCACCTAGTGCAGCTTCCTGTATCCCATGGGGCCCTCCAGATGCCCAACAAGACCACAAGAGAGCTGCATCCCTCCCCTGCCTTTGGCATTCTGAGTGCTGCACCAGGACCAGTGGCGTAACTAGAGGGGGGTGAACAGTCAGTCTTGGTCCCCCGCCTGGAAAGGGGTGAGGCTCCCTCTAAGACTGACCTCTCCACCCCCTCTAGCTACTCCACCAACCAGGACCTTGCACAAAGGATCATGGTGACTTTTCCAAGCCTTACCCTGCTGGGCTGTAAGGAGGTTTGTAGCCAGGATTCTAGAGGTGGCCCCCACAATTTTTTCCAAGGGACAATTATGTCAGGTGGCTATACTGGTGTGCAAAATAAAAGGATAAGGTTGGAGAAACAAGACCGGTAACTCAACTCAAGAGCGGGCAGCAAAGTGCTGGAACCCCCCCTCCCCGCCCCACAAGTCTAAGAGAGAGCAACTGCCACCACATCACCCCTTTATTGATTGTGCTTCATCTTGAAATGGGGGAGACTCATTGGGGGAAAGAAACTGGGGGAAGAAATTCTTTTTCGAGAGAAGGTGGTGGTGTAGCCAGAGGTGGGCAAAGCACTAAGTTTGTTGGTTCCCAAAAGGAGGTGGAGGGGCTGCTTGCAGGGCGCGTTCTGACACCTGCAAAACTTAGTGCTTTGCCCCCCCTAGCTACGCCACTGCCAAGCATACTACCTCCCTAACTTAGCCATGGGGGAGGCAGGGTGATCAAATGTCATAACCAAAAAAGAGGACAAGGCTCCCAAAAATGTAGGACAACCAAGAAAAATGTAGGACACAAAATAAAAGCTAGAAACACTTGTATATATTGTTTTCAGGTGGTTAATTTAAACACTATATTACATAGTGTTTATTATTACATATATTACATAGTGTTTAAATATGACATATTTAAAGCCTTTACATAAAATTTATCAATTACAAGAAGGCAAAATTCTGCCCACTTATAAGAAAAAGGAGGAGATTGATGCTTTTTTTCCAGGACACTAAGCTAAAATCCAGAATATTTCCCTGAAAAGTCTAATAAAGCACTCATATGTATTACTTTCATGTGGTTAATTTAAACACTCTAATACTTACTACATTTTAAACTATTACATATTGGGCACAATTCTATACATGACTACTCAGAAGAAAGTCCTTTTGTGTTCAAGGCAACTCACTTTGTGTGGATAGGATTTGTAGGCGTAATTTGTTATATTTATATTTTATTAATTCCAAGAAGACTACATGCTGTTTATTCCCAAGAAAAAGGAGGACAATTTAGATTTTTTCCCTAGGAAACAAAGCTATAAAAAGAGGACATGTCCTGGAAAAAAGTGGATATATAGTCCCCCTGTGTGGGGGATTAGCAACTTGTCAAGGAAATAATAGCACTATGTAGAACTTGGGGACAAAATCCCCCTTCTTCCCAGCTTCTTCCCAGCCTTGCTCCTTCCAGACTCTTCCCCTTGGCGGAGGGGCCCCCCTTGGAAAGTCACCTAATCAGGGATTATCAGGGAATTAGAACCGGCACACGCCAGGCCAAGCCCAGGCCAAGGCTCAGTGCTCCCCCCGCCTGGGATGGCTCTAAAGGAAGGAGACTCCCTCCAAGACTGACTGCTACGCCTCCCTCTAGCTATGCCACTGCTGCTCACTGCTCCTCTGCAGCCAGATCCCCTGGCATCAGTAGGACCTGCTGCTGTCAAGGAAATGCCTGCAGGGGGGAGCAAAATTTATTTCCTTCTCAAATGTCCCCCCATATTCCTGGTGTCCTTCCCTGCTTACCCCCGCCACCCACTTCCCCTTCCTCCCAGGGTGACAGATGTCATAACTGCAAAAGCATACAAGGCCACCCAAATGTAGGACACACCCAAATGTAGGACAGGACGAAATAAAAGGCAAACAAATTCATATACTGTATTGCTTTCATGTGGTTAACTGAAACACTATATTATTATTGAATTTAAAACTATTGCTATTAATTTATTAATTACAACAATTGTACATGCTGCCTGCTCGCAAGGAAAAGGAGGACAATGAAAATTTTTTTCCAGGACACATGGCTAAAAAGAGGACACATCCTGGAAAAAGAGAACATTTGGTCACCCTACTAATTGCCCCAATTCATTTCTTTTTTTCCTTCCAATTTTTATAAGGTTTTTATTGATTTCAGATACAGGTAGAGGACAAAATAATAAGTACCACATATTGCCCCAATTCATTTCCATGTTCAAGGACGCATTTGCAGCCCTCCACAGGTGCTTCTGCCCAGGCTGGCTGCCTTCCTAGAGCCTCTCCAGGATCACATGAGCATCCCTCACTGGAGGGCAAGTCCCTGGATTGCCCCGTCTGAAGCTGTCCCACCAGCACTTAGTAGGTAACTGCACAAGGAGCATTTACTCCCAAGTAAAGCCAGGGAGGAAGGGTTCTGTGGCAATGCTGCTCCCCAGGTGATCAAAGTCATAACCGGAAAAGAGGACAAGCTCCCCAAAATATAGAAAAATGTAGGACATGACAAAATTAAAGCTAAAACACTGATATATTACTTAACTGATACACCAAATTACTTATTGTGAAATTATTACATATAGTTTCTTAATTAGAATTGTACATGCTACTGACTCAAAAAGAAAAGGAGGACAATGAAGATTTTTTTGCCCCAGGCTAAAAAGAGGACATGTCCTGGAAAGAGAAGAGATGGTCTCCCTGGCTGCTCCCCATCCTATCTATGCGCTTTTGTTCTGGCCCTCCAAAGAACAAGAATGATTTTTCTTTCCGACACCCCTTTCCTGGACCTCCAGAGATTGCCGGATACTCTGGTTCCTTGGAGAGAACTCAAGATCCTTGGAGAGAACCCCAAGCCCAACAAGACCATCTTCCTCCTTTTCCAGTACATGTCCTGGATTTTAGCTTTGTGCCATAAAAAAATTCTGTTTCCTCCTTTTTCTTGTAAGTAGGCAGCATGTAACCTTTCTGTAATTCATAAATTCTATGTAATAAATTCTATGTAAAAGTTTTAAATTTAATAATAGTTTAAATTTAATAGTGTTTATATGAACCACTTGAAAGCAATAAATAGATGAGTGCTTTTAGCTTTTATTTTGTCATTTTTCTTGGATGCCCTACATTTTGTGGGGCACTGGCTCTTTTTGTTGTTATGGTCACTTTTGGAAGGCGCTCACCCCTTCGGAACCACATGCACTAGGCTGTGAACTCCAACCCATTGGAAATGGAGCCGCTGGGAAGAGGGCAAGGCTCCCTCCAAGACTGACTGTTCCAACCCCACCAGCTACGCCACCGCTTCTGATCTATTAGAGATGCAAAGGACCCTGCCCTCCATCCCACTCCGGTCACCAATAAACACACTGAGGACCTGATCCTGTCCAATTTAAACCCTTCTATGTTGCGCTAAACCTGCCTCAATTCCCTCTTCTATGCGGTGCTTAAAGGTAGAGGCACTCTGTCTTCCATTCTATATGGTATCCTGTTCCCACCTGGCCTCTGAAGAGCCCAATCTTATGCAGGTCTACTCAGAAGTAAATCCCTTTATGGTCAATGGGGCTTACTCCTGGGAAAGTTGGAAGCCCAAAGGAGTTTTCACTGGCAACTTGCAGACTCCTGGATTCCTCATCAAGGAAACACATCTTGGATGCGCACACCTGGTTGAGCTCCTGCCAGGGTGGCCATATAGAATGGAGGACAGGGTGCCTCTACCTTTAACCATTGCATAGAAGAGGGAATTACGGCAGGTGCTGCTTTTTAAACCCTTGTATGATGTGGGTTAAGATGAGGCTCTGTGTGATCTATTCTATGTAATAGTGTTAAATTTAATAATAAGCAATACAGAATTTAAATTAACCACATGAGTGTTCTTAGCTTTTATGTTGTCATGTCCTACATTTTCCTTGGGTGTAGTACATTTTGGGGAGCTTTGTTCTCTTTTTTCTGGTTATGGCATATGATCCACCTGTGCTACTCTGAGAGTAGATGTGGGCTCTTAGTAGCTTTGCATCCCATCCAGCTTCGGATCAGAAGTCCACTTGAGAGTACTACTGAGAGTACTCTGAGAATAGATGTGGGCTCTTAGTAGCTTTGCATCCCATCCAGCTTCGGATCAGGAGTCCACTTCGGATCGGATCCACTTGGTCAGGAGGAGAAGCAAAGATGGGGTGTGGGTGGCAGGGTGACTATATAGAATGGAGGACAGAGTGCCTCGACCTTTAACTATTGCATAGAAGAGGTTATTCAAACAGGTGCTGCTGTTCTATGTTCAAACCCTTCTATGTTGACTAAACCTGCCTTAATTCCCTCTTCTATGCAATGCTCAAAGGTGGAGGCACCCTGCACAGACAGCCATGGGGCACCCAGGTGGAGCCCCCAAATCTGCAGCTCTTGATCTCTCTTCCCTCCTTCCAGTCAGACCCCCAGAAATGCTGTCTTTCTTCCACTCTGGGCACCCCATGGGGCATAAGTCTCTGGAGCCTCACCCCAACTGGATCGGGCCCCTTTTCCTCCTGCGGGGAGAAGCCAGGGAGCAAGCCTGGCTTCCAGGGTGACCATATATCATAATTGCAAAAGAGGACAACCTCCCAAAATTTAGGACACACAAGAAAAATTTAGGACGTGACAACATAAAAGCTAAACACACTCACACATGTTGCTTTCATGTGCTTAATTTAAACACTGTTCCTTGTAATTAATCTTTAAACCATTACTCCTAATTTATTGCATCTAATATATTAATTACAAGAAGGCTACATACTGCCCACTTCTTTTAAAAAAAGGAGGACAGTGAGGTTTTTTTTTTCTCAAGACACAAGGCTAAAATCCAGGAAAAGTGTCCTGGAAAAATACTTCAGTGTCCTCCTTTTACTTGTAAGTCGGTAGCATGTAACCTTCTTGTAATTAATAAATTGTATTAATAAATAATAGCTACAATCCTAATCACACTTTCCTGGGAGTAAGTACTATTGAAGACAGTAGGAGTTACTTCTGAGTATATATGCTTAGGATTGCACTGTACATGTAATAGTTATAAGTAAATAAGTAACAGTGTTTAAATTAAACACTATGAAAGCAATATATATCAGTATTTTTGGCTTTTATTTTGTCATGTCCTACATTTTTCTAGGGTGTCCTACATTTGGGGGGCATTGTGCTCTTTTCTTAGACATATTGGGGGGGGGCACCATATGCACTAGGCTGTGAACTCCAACCCACTGGAAAGCTGGGAGGAAAAAGGAGATGAAGCATTGGAGTGCCAGTGAGCATTCTGTCCCAGTAGCATAGGTAGGAGGTTGCAAAGCACTAAGTTTTGCAGGGAGCCTCCCACCCTATGCAAACACCCTTTGCTGGATCCCTTCCTAGCTTGGGTGCAAAAGCAAGCTGTACACCTTTTGGGAGTGTTCAGGAAGGCCTTCTGGACCCAGGACTCTAGGTTGCATCCATGGTCCACCACATGGAATGGCTCCCCCTCCCCCATAAAATACTGCATGTGTGGAGATGATGATGATGATGATGATAGAGTTGCAGATCCCTCAATCATGCTTGTTTGATTTATTGAATGATTGGATTTATACTCCACATTTCCCATACTAAAGCACATGTCCAAGGTGGTGTATAAAGCCTTTATCTCACTGGAAAGTGAGCAGGTGACAATACCCACTGATCCCATGACACCTAAGAACAAGGCTCATGATGATGATGACACCGATAATGAGGATGATGATGATATGTCCCATTTCAACCAAAAGTATTTCACAAAGTGGACATGAGCCCAAAGCACTTCTCCAGATGCAAAAGTGATCTGCAGCGCCCAGATGGGTAAGCTGTTCACCATGGAGGGCAATGCCCCCTCTTCAATGCTTCTGCTACAATTCCAAGAGGGGCCCCAAGAGGATTCACTCAATAATCAGCCTCCTGGAGAGGGGTGGGGAGGGGTGGACAAGAAGGGGTGCTGCTCTTTTTCTTTTCTTGGGGATGGGATTTGGGGAGTTGTACCATCCCCAAATCCCACTGCTTCCAGGGTCCCAGTCCCCAATAGGGAGGCTTAGTGGGGGGCAATGGGCAGTAAAAGCATCAGTAGGTCATGTTCTTATTTTACGGTTCCTGGATGCAAAAGGCTTGCACCCCAAGATCCCAAATCAGCACTGGAGGACAAGAGAACTGTAAAATGGAACTGGATGAAGGTGAAGATGACAGTTTGCCGTAGCTGTTGCTCCCCACTCTCTCCTGATGAGCTCCATACAGACCCTGGCTGACCAGATGGTGGTGGCTGGATGGGGGGCAGCAACAGTGGTGGATCCTGATTGCCTGGGGGGAGCTGACTGGGCACAGCTGAAGACCCCATCTGTCGATCAACCCCTGTGATGACATCTGCATGCTCAACCTGACTGCATCAAGAATCCCTTCAAGTCTTTGGGGTGAAACTTCAGATGGAAATCAGCAGACTTCTCCCCAGTGTAAGCCTGTTCTGACATTCCTCCCTTGAATGACTTTCAAATGCTCTATGTTTTCTCACATCTTCTGTCTCCACAACATGACCATCTCTACCACTAAAAAGTTGTGGCTTCATTTTAAGCAGGTTGCTGCTTCTGCTATCACCACATAAGATGCAGTGCAGACTGAAAGTGGGATTCAAATTTTTGATGTGTTTGGTATGTGTATTTCGGTGAAAATCACACTGCATTCCCCCCCCCTTCTATCTTTATAGGAGATCACAAGACTTAAGAAAATGCAAAATAAAAGGCAAATTAGTACTAGGGAAATTTTGACTATATTTTGGTTTTATTGTGTTCTTTGAATCTCTGTGCACCACTGCAAGTTCAACAAATTGCACCTTCCAGATTCCCCTCTCTTTCAATCATAGTTATATTTCACTGTGTGTGTAGTCACACATGCATATGTTATCTATAGAATTATTTCCAAATCAAAGGGTGAAACGGTAAATCCTTGTGAAAAGGCCACTAAATTGTACACTGCTTTCCCTAAATGCCTTTGAAATAAAGTGCTAACGATACAAATTAACTTGTTCCTCTGTAATGTGCTGGGGAAACTGTTCAGCCAATTAAATGTGATGGAAAGGACCTTCACATGACCAGCCAAAGGCACAGATTTATTTAAGGTGCAGATTTGTCTTTGGGCACAATCCAGAGTAACTATGGGGAGTCCTTGCTCCGGTGTAAGAACAATTTGCTATGGATTGCAGTATGAATTTCACATAGGTTTTCATTAGATGGTGCAGTAACTACGGGTACACATGATGTCTCTTACGTGCTCCCGTAGTTACTCTGGATTGTAGGATTAGTCCCAGCTGCAATTCATGACTCCAAAATAGGAATGTTTTCAACCCCCTATAACCAAGTCAATCTCAATATGTGAGAACTAATCCATATTACAGGGAGAAAATAACACACAGTATTTGTTGCAAAATTTCTTGTCACCAGTTGCTATTGTGCCAAAAATACCTTGAAAGGAACATAGTAACTTGCTAGAGAACAGGTTTTCCCACCCCATTAAAAAGAGAATGGGATTCACAATCCGGTTATATATTCTAACCCTTTCAGCATAATCTTCCAAGAAAATAAACCCAATAATTTTTATTACGATCATTACATTCATTGTTCATAGTGCACAGCAAACATCTTCAGATGTTCTACTGGAATGACCAGAACATTTAGAGCAGTGGTTCTCAATCATCTTAACGCCGTGTCCCCTTTATAAGTTCCTCATGTTGTGGGGACCCCCAGCCATAAAATTATTTTCGTTGCTACTTTATAACTGTAATTTTGCTACTGTTATGAATCGTAATGTAAATATCCGATATGCAGGATGTATTTTCATTGTTACAAATGAAATGTGTGTTCTGTGCACACATTGAACACAATGGGATTTATTTCAGAGTAGGCATGCATAGGATTGGGCCCTGAGGCCGTCAGTCAGCCCCAGTGTGCTCACAGCTACAGCCGGAGGTTTGGCAAGCCTGACCTGGCCCCCTGCACCAGGGGTCTTTAGGTGACCCCCAGGAAAGCTCTAGGCGACCCCCAAAGGTGTCCCGACCCCCACTTTGAGGAACACTGGTTTAGAGGAAGTGAGTCCCATATTGCGCTGGCAAGGAAAAATATGTAGAAAGGCTACTATCATGGTTTACCAAGATTATTTCAAAATCTTATTTCCTATTATGTAATTCAAAGTATTTAGATTAGTTTTGAAAAATAGTATCTACACACACACACACACAATTAACAGACAGAACAACAGCCACAAAATCACAATGGTTTTTTTTTCAAAGAAAGGCTTTGGTTCAATTTGAAACTCTCCAGAGAAGGCAGTTCCTACTATGATAATTTTCATTTACTTTCAATTGACTCCAGACTTTTTTTCCATTCATATAGTATCTGTAAAAGTTTGTGCAGGAACACAAATATTTTGAGTTCTGCACACCAACATTTGCATATATGTTTCTCATGCAAACTGGGGAAATTTGCTCAGTGTGCTCTGATGCAATGGCTGATGAGCTCTGTACCTTTAGGGCCTCCACCACTGACCAAGAATGCAATGCATGTACTACGGATTTTTGCAGACTGAACATTTGCCAGCACAGAAGAGGACGTGCATCCCCTGATCAAGAAGAGCTCAAATTGGCCATTGAAACCCTGAGAGCCTTTGGTTTGAGCTTTGCCGGTCTTAATGAAATTAGCTGAAGGGCAGTTTGTTCATTCTAAAAGGCAGTCGCTTCCATCCACAGGTCAATTCCCTCCTACGTTTGACTCCATTGAATCCTATCAATTCTAAAGCAATCAACTTAGGATTACAGTCCATATATTTGCACTGAAAATCAGAGGCCACCCCTCAAATTACCAAGCAACTGTACTGTTTAGTAAATATTAGTAACAACAATATATAACATTAGTTGAAATAACAGAAATAACATTAGTTGACAAAAAGAAATACCCAGCTGATCATCAATATTGCAGTTTTTCACAGTATCCTCGCAACATCCATGTAAGGTCCAGGTTCCCAAACTAGACTATTTCAATATCCCAGCCAGGAGTTAGATACTGGTTGCTTAAGGGTGATGGTGATCTTGTCTCAAAACTGGATCACTACTGAATTATGTAGATTCTGGAGAACCTTTTTTCATGGTGGTGGCAAAATCCTGAATGCTGGCTCTGCACAAACTTACAGAGGTCCCAACTCTCTGAGAGAATTTGGGAAACTGCTATTAGGTGAGGAAATAAAATTATTAATTTACTTCATCATGCAGTTGGGGAGCTGAAGTTGATTATTGTGTAGCAAGCTACATATGTAGAAACAAAATTCTTTTATGAGCGAAGGAGGACTTCTACTGTTTAATAGGTGACATAGGGGGAGGTTGTATGTATGGGTTGTAGATTTCATTCATTGGTATTCCTTAAAAATATCACTCTCTTAAGTAATTTATTGGGATATTTGGGGAAATGGTCCATGGGTGGGAAGGGGGCTTATCACAGTGTTATAATCTTTCATTTATTAAGACAGGAATCAGCTGTGAGAGACTGAGGGAGGAAGAAGTCCCAGTTTGCCCCTTCCAATTAGCAAGGAAAGAGCAGCCCTCAACTGGAAATTCCTCAGGGCTAAAAAAAAAGCTGCTTGAGTGGCCAACCTGGCCTTGCCTTTTGTGCATTCAACATGATTAAGCCACAAAAGGAATGAGGAGAGGACCATTACCAGGCTGGTGCTCATATCTGTGGTTTCATACAGGCTCAAACCCTCCTCATGGCTTCATTATTGTTGCCCATATTGATTATCTATTCTAAAGCATTTGTTATTTACAATGCGGCTCAGAATATTGACATTTGCTGAATTTAATTGAATAGACAAGACTTATTTATTTTTCTTTAAATTTTTTCCCCATGTTTCAGCCCTGGAAAATACCAATACCATTTACAGGGTATGTTCAATATACATTTGAAAATATCTAAAATACTATCTAAACCAGGGATATCAAACCGTTTCGTTCTAAGGGCCGAAGCTAGCATTCGTGGCACCTTCTGACGGCTGGAAGTGACATCAATAAGCATCATTAAGATGGAAACGGTTGTGGTGCTTATAGCCTGACTTCAGAAGGCAAGGCAGGAAACCACCCAAAGGTCTCTGCATGCTTCATGCCCTTGTTTGAACAGCATTTATTCTGACTTGCAGAATATTCATTCTCTTTTCACAAGGGTCGCATGCTCACGATGCTCAGGTCTGTTTGTGTACATTACACTTTCCAAGTGCCCTTTTCTGGTTGTGGTTGGTTTGCGGGCTTTATCCACAGACGGTGGCTTGAGTTGTGATAAATTATTGTACTGTGGATCCTCATTTTACAATGGGTTTACTTCAGAATCAAATCACTTTTCAATGGACTTTCCATGGCAAAAGAAGGTTCACTGTACAATAAATACTCACTTTACAATTGGCTCACAATTGCCATCAACGGGACCTTATGGGTGATGGATAAGTCAATCAGCGATGTGAATGCATTTGATAGCATCTCAGGCAACAGCTGTGTTTTTAACATCTTGGCAGTGTGTATGTGTGTGTGTGCATGTGGAGGGAAGGATACAGCCCATGCAATTGCAAATGCAGCCTTCTAGGTAGCATCTCACCCTTTAGCAGCATTTTTAGTCTTGGCTGCGTTTACCGAGGGAAGAAAACAGTCTTGTAATTTTTGTTTATAATTATAACATTGTATACACTGATAATTGGTAGGGCTGTGGGTGGCGCAAGCGGTTAAGATGCTGTGCCTGTTAACCAGCAGGCCAGGGTTCGAGACCCGGGTCAGCCCCACAAGACAGGGTGAGCTCCTGTCCTTAGCCCAGCTCTGTGACGCAGCTGGATCCAATCGTATTGGCTCTGCCTTTCCATTGGACTAATTCAGGGGCGTGGAGAGGGGGGATTTGCTGCTTGGGTAACAGCCTCTCCTCCATAACAATCCAACCCAGGCTTTCGTGCTTCACATGCAGCGTATGCAGCGCCGAGCACGATACCATAGTCTTTCAAGACTGACGGAGGCCTGCAAACTGATAACCATGCCACTTAAGAATATTTTAAGTCATTTTAGTGTGAGAAATAGTTTACAGCCCATTTCTATGGCACTGGTGTGCTGGCAGAACATGTCAACAGAACATGCTGTAAGGTACCTTTCGATAGCCCTTTGAGCCCTTTGAGGAACTTTTGACAGCCCTTCCATCTGTGCTGGAAGGGAGATGAATGCGCAGCCTCAGGAACAGCTGAAAATCCAGGGTGGACAGGGGGGTTTGTGTGACTTGGTGCTAGACTTGGTTTCAGTGAAGTCCAAGGCTGAGCTTTGCAGCCAGGTCTGTGTTCCATGGATGAGGTTTCGTCACAGGTATAAGTCGGACTGAAGAGTACTATAGTTAGGTCTAAACCTTATACAATAGATTGAGGTAAGACTAACTCCTCTCTCTCTCTCTCTCTCTCTCTCTCTCTCTCTCACACACACACACACACACACACACACACACAAACAATGTAGCCCCACACATACCCAATTCCACACTCCACACACCTCCACACACACCTCCACACACACACACGCTAACCCACTCTTTTACATGCACACATCATAGGCCAACCCCCACACACAACCCAACCTCACACTCCAAAGACACACACAACTACACACACACATGCCAATCCAGACTTTCACATGCACACAATGTAGCCCAACTGCCCCACAATCCAAACCCACAACTCCACACACAACACAAACTAACCCACCCTTTCACACACACACAATGTAGCATAACCCCCACACACTCCACACACAACTCAACTTCACACTCCACACACATAGAACACAACCCACACTCCTCACACACACATTCTAAAATTTCACACACACACAACATAATCCCACACTCACACACAATAGAACTACACATAATGTATCTCAACCCCACACACAACACAACCCCACACTCCACAAACACACACAAAACCCAACTATATACACACACACAATCTATCCCACACTCTTTCCCACACACAACCTAATCCAACCCCCCCCAAAATTTTATTTTATAGTTTTTTTTTAAAAAAACTTTTAACAGTTAATTTTTTATTTTAAAAGTTTTTAATTTATATTGAGTTTAAAGTTACTCTGCATAGACATAGTATAACATCCAGCATTGGGATTTGTGTCTGGATGAGGAGGGAACAATTAAAAATTCAAATTTTTGAATTCAAATTCAAATTTTAAAATTTTAAAATAACTGAAAAAATCGTGATTTTAAAAGTTTTAAATTTATATTAAGTTGCTCTACACATATTATAACATCCAGCATTGGAACTTGTGACTGGATGAGGAGGGAACAGTTAAAAATTCAAATTTGAAAATAACTGACAAAACCTGCTGTGAGGTTTTGAAATTTTATAAAGATCTGGTGAACTTAGGATTGCCATATATCCCAAAAAACAGGGACATTCCCGATTTTGGGGGGTTGTGTTCACATACTGGCAAATGGGATAGAGGGTCCTACCCCAATTTTATGGAAGAGAATTATGACAACCCTAGGTGAACTATTATGGCATATTTGCTCAAATGATGTGTTTCAGAAATGCTGAGTCAGGAAAAAGCATTTGAAATTACAGGTGCCCCTTGTTAACCACTAGGGTTCTGTTCCAGAACATTCTGTGGATTAAAAAAAATCCATATATAATGGAAACAATGGGAAAATGTAGGTTTAAAGACTCACTTCCAGGTTTCTTGCTTCTCTGTTTCTTGCTTCTCTTCATACATAATGAAGAATGTAGTGCCTCATTATCTGCAGTATCTCATTATCTGCAGGGGTTTGATTCTGGGACTAAAAATGGAATGACTGCTAACATTACCTCTCTACAACAGTAGAAAAGCAGTTTTTAAAACTGTAATTTGCAGTTGCCATTTGTGTTGAGTCAAATCCAAATATAACAAAGTTGGACATCTGTCTGTCTGCCTGTCTGTCCGTCCGTCTGTCCGTCCGTCTACTGTGTGCACATGCACATGTGTATTCACAACACACACATAGGTATAGTAATTAAAATACAGTGTGATATTAATAGAAACTAGAGAGTTTAATTTGTATCTATATTAAATTAAACATATGGTTAACAGGGTATAATAGATTTTCTATCATTCAGCTGCCAATGTGGCAACAGAAACCAGTTACTCCTGTCAGTGGTTTGTTTATTGGCTTATTTGAATTAAAATAAAGCTTTGCTTCTGCTGACTGCACATCATTATCTATGAGACCATAATCCTGCTAGCAAATCCTATATCTTCCAGAACTGGCTCTTTTGTTTGGGATTACTGGGAGCTTAGCCTATAACAAAGAGGAATAAGGCATCCCTCTCATCCTCGTAATTAAGTGTGGGAGTAATTTAGAAACAAACCCAGCAAAGATGTACAATTTGGAGCCATGTTTCTTAACAGAACCAAGGAAGAGGAAAGGCCAAATGATGATTATGTTGAACATAATGTTTAAGCCATTAAAACTTCTGTATGACGGACATCCAGCCTCTTCTTTCTCCCCCCTACTTAAAAACCTCTCAATAAGGTATTATGTTGCTTTACATGCAGTTATTTTCTCCTTTTTCCTATTTGAAAGGTGTGTGGAAAACTTGGGTGGAGCAGAAGAAGCCAGTTTAAATTAAATTTAAATTACACCTTCTCTACCTTTTAAACTGATGTCATTCTAAAAATTAACAATTTAATACGTGAGAGAGAGGATGCTTTAATGCAGCAAATCAAATGATGGGAATGTTCCAAGTGTGTTCCAACCCAAATGCTGAAGCACTTGCCCAGAGGCTTTTGTATTAATAAAGTATCTAATTCCAGTCATCAGTGTTTCTCATCCATATTGCCAAAAGCCCTTTACAGATGGAGAACAGAGTAACGATACAATTTATGGCAGGTCATCAGCCGTGTTTGGAGCACAATCTTCCCTTTAATCGCATTTTTGCTGTTTTTGTTCTATATTTTTAAATAGTTACAGAATTTCACAGGTAAATGTGAAAGTAAATTCTGATAATAATAAAATAAATATTGCTGCTTTGTGAAAGATAAGTTTAAAAAAAAACACAAGAGGTGATTTCTAAGAGACTTTGGCTGCAATCCTAACACACTTTCCTGGGAGTAAGCCCCACTGAATGTAATGGGACAGACTTCTGAGTAGACAGGCATAGGGTTGCACACAAACAATTATCACAGGTGAAACTGCTAAGGAGGACATCTCTGAAATGGTAAAGTCTCCAGTGAATTTATAGTAAAATTTTAGATTTAAAATGGTCAGTGTCATGCATGCTTGAGGAAGACTCTTGAACCTTTCCCTGTTGGCACTTTGCTTTGTGCTCGTTCTGTGTGGGACTTTACATATTGGGGTGCAGAGTACTTCATTCTCACTGGTTATCCCATAACCAACACATAACTTAATGGTTATCCCAACCCAAAGGAGAATAGATTGATACCCTCCCTAGATTTTTGTAGCAGGCCTGTGAAAACATTTCTTGCTTGCAGAATTTGGCATAAACTTCAGTCACTGAAATGTTTAATGGTTAGCATTTAATTGTTGCTGAATTTTATTTTATTTTTTTACTGCTTTTGCTATGTGATCTATCTTTTGGGTTTTATATATTAATACCGTTTTTATTTATTGTTTGCATTATACTTTTAAATTGTTAACCACTCTCAGATAAAAAAAAAACCTAAGTACGGGTATATCAAGATTAAAATAAGAAAGAAAACATTTAGGCAAAGTGACAGTTTGGAACATCTGTTAGCCTTCTGTCTATGTATCAGCTTGAAGTCATGGAGTGCACAGCTGTGGACATTTTGTGCTTCTTTTTTACTCACATCTGTCACAGTAGTACAGTAATATAGGTAATTAGCAACACCTCATAAAAACCGTTTGCTTTTTATAAATGTTCTGAATACGTAAAACGAGCATTAGATCCCTTAAAAGGAAAGGGGGGAAATAAGAAACCAAGAAATAACACTTTCTGTTGAATGTTTTTCTTAAATGATTGATCTGATCTCTTTGGAGAAGGAAGTTTCATAAAAATTTTGCCACAAATGAGGATCCCATAGGCTAGCTTGAAAGCAGCAACCGACGGCACACACAAAACCCAGTCCTGCTCTGGATACTCATCTGTCACATAAGCAAGATCCCCGTTAAAAATGGGCTCAAGCACATCATTTTTCTGCCTTGCGAGAAAGCAGCTGCCAAATTATATATTTCCCCACAGTAAGAAAACCCAGAGCTCTTCAATACCAGGCAATCTTACTGTCATTTGGTCATCCCTGCTCAACCTCTGCAGCCTGGAAAGAAAAGGATCACCTTGCAACTCTGATCTATGATGGCTATGATCTCTACCCCCACTGGGCAGTGAAAAAAACTAAATGGGGTAATTACCAGTAGGACATTTCTGAACCAAAGCCAACACTGCAGAAAGCTCTGAACAGGTGAAGAAAGAAGGCAGAGGAGAGAACATTCAAACAGACTTTTAAGCCACCCTTTCAGGCCATTTAGCCATCTCAAAAGAAAGTGCATACAAGTTCATGCTGATGATAATATCTCCAGGATCAGAGTTAAGAATTGACTGGTGATGTCGAGAGCTTTAATTCTTGAGTGGCTAAGCAGAGAGATGGCATCTCCAGAGAATTGGAGGATTTCCATGTTATTTAAGGGACCGGCATCCCTCATTTGGAAAAAGAATCCAAGGAGGGTTTTAAATAATATTCCTTGTTTTGTTTCTGTATCTTTATGAGACAATGAAGTCACCATTTTAATTGCTTTTCTCTTCACTACCCAGCACAAAGCTAAAGACTCTCTTTGTTTAACACATATAAGGCTGTGGGTTGTGTGCCACCCATCCTTGATTTTAAATTGAACATAGGAATAGAAAACTCACAGCACAGTCCTAGGTACAACTTCAGCCAGAGTAGATGTCCCTTGCCTGCTCAGAAGGTTGCAAGGTGCCTTACGTTCACAGCTATCTGTGAACTAGCAGTGCCAACCCAAATGCCTCCCAGTGCCACATCCTGTCCCAGCACTGGAAAGGCACTGGTAAGTTTCCACCAGGCAGCACAGCAGCTGGGAGAAGGAGCCAGGAGGGCATTTGGAGAGTTTCTGAGTGGGGGAAGGAATGCAGAACAAGGGGAAGACCAGGCCCTGGAGGGGGCAAGTTAGTGGAGGCCTCCTCTGCCATATCCTAACCCCATTCCTCAGATGGGTTCCTTCACAGGGCTTCCTGGATCCAAGAAGCTCCGTTGGCTGCAGTATTACTTGAGGTGAAGGAAATACATCCCCTTGCACCTTCCAGACACTTTTTGAGCTACACTGGTTGCAGCATAGGCCACGTGACCCCAATGTGCCAGCCCATTTCTGTGTATGCATTTCTGTGTACTGACCGAGTTGCTGGACTGACACACAAATTAGATGTGATTGCCTTAACACATAGTATTAATATTTTATTGTGACTACCTTTGTTCACAAACTTATAAATTACAACTCCAGTTCATTCAGAATTGAAAAAGCAAGCCCTTTAGGCAAAACTGAATAAGATAATATGATATTTGTAACTGTATCTCATGCATTTTTTGGAGCGGATGTGTGACACTGGAGCCCACAAAACTGGGAAAGTTTGTTAAAAGTGTATTTCTCATCTAAATTGTCTTTCAGGTTGTTTGCTTTTGCCCTATAAGGATACATAGCTTAGAAAGTACCATAAAAGCAGAAGATCAGTGGACAAAAACTGTCCATTGATGACAGCATCACATGCTTAGGTAAACACTAAGATTTAAGGACTCACTTGAGCTCTGCAGCTTTTTGGAGCAACCTGTCCATCATCATAGAGCTGTCCATGGTCTACATTTACACTGATGGTTTCATAGTTTCTATAAAGTGCCCTGAGATATTTTTAATTTCGAGGACAAACTAAAAATTAAAATCACTTGTAATAATTCTGCTGCTGTTTGTGTTCACTTTTCTGTATCCTCTCCACTAGTTCACCATTTGATTTCTCCTTAATAGCTTGATGTGGTTTCCTACTATCTTCCCGCAATGCTCCTAGACAATTGCTGGAAGCTACAAGACGAACAGGGCATTGTAGATTAATCTAATCTAGACAGGGGAAGGGGGAGGGAGGAAAAATTGACCAGGTCAATCATGCTCTAATTGGTTCTTAATTTTGGAATTGGAGACATACAGGCCTCCATCAATCTTGGAAGACAATGGTATTGTGCTCGGCGCTGCATACGCTGCATGCGAAGCACGAAAGCCTGGGTTAGATTGTTATGGAGGATAGGCTGTTACCCAAGCAGCAAATCCCCCCTCTCCACGCCACTGAATTAGTCCAATGGAAAGGCAGAGCCAATAGGATTGGATCCAGCTGGCGTCACAGAGCTGGGCTAAGGACAGGAGCTCACCCTGTCTTGTGGGGCTGACCTACAAAGCTCATACAAAGCTCAAGCATACTATGAAGTGAAGAGTTGGGCAGTTTGTGGCAATTCCATTGTTATGGATGGGGACCCTATATGTGATCTCCAGGGCAGCATGATGTGGAAATGGTTCTGGATATGGATATGCCAATGGATATATCACCGCAGAACTTTGGAAACTGGTCCTCACTGGTCTGGACTAGCTATTTTTAACATTTGTTGTCTCATGGCTAAAATTGTTGAGGCACACCATCCATTTTTTGACAATTGACAAAGCACACCATTCTCCAATGGCTCTGCTAATGACCCTCTCATGGCACACCTGCAGACCATTAATGGCACACTGGTTGAAAATAGCAAGAGACCTGCTCGTGAAATCAATTTCAACCCAGATCACACCTTAGAAGGTGGACAAAAACATGGAGGGTTCAGGTGGCTGCTTCCATGGGAACCTAACCGCAATAGGAACAAGCTCTATAGTAAGCCCGTGAGTGTTTGTAGGTCTATTCTAGTGTAAGTGTTTTCAAGGCTATGTTTTAAAAAATGAAGGGTTTGTGTACTTGGCAAGTATGTAGTTCAGCAATGTTGCTTTGTAAAAGACTTGGAAATGCTAGTAGCATGAAAAAAGTGCTGTAACCTCCCCGCAACAACAATTCTTTTCAATTCCAGAAATGTCCAATTAAAAAAAACACACACAAATTTGAGCGGCTCCTTCTCTCCCTCTTCCAACAATAAGCTCGGCAGAACAGTCCATTAACACTTGTGCATACTTGTTCTGAAAGCCATTGGAATGTTCAGTTAATAGAGTGATCCGATTGGCTGAACATTGTTGGATGTTTTTTAAATAATTGATACTTTTTTAGTAACTGCACAAAGGTAAGGACTTCAGCCTTGAATCCCACCTACTGGGAAGCTTCCTGCAGGGAGAAAACTAGTGCTAAAGGTATTTATTAAAATGCGCACTTTAAAATAGTATGCTTTTCAGATCTGATAATTATGTTACAGTGTGTGTGTAAAAGGTACTTTTTTGTAATCAATGGCACACAGGGGTTTCAAACACACATACAGATGCCCACAGGACTCATTCATTTCAGTTGGAATGAATCCAGATTGGTCCCCTTTTTGGAGACAAAATCAAAATACTTCAAGGCCACCATTGCTTCACAACCCAATCAAACCCAAATGCCAGGCAAGAGATTGCATACACCACTCATTTCTGAAAAGAATCATGTTCGAACAGAATGAGGGCTATTGGAATTCTTTGGCACTACTATGGCACTTACTACAGAAAGGACAAGAGAAATATGTCATTGGCAGGAATGAATTTTGCAACAGTCAAAATAGGCAGCAGCTCTTGCAGCTGTCCACTGGAGAATCCCAAGTGCTCTCAGCTTTTCAGACAATTCCCGGAGATGGCAGCTATTCACAAGCAAGCTAACCCATTGCATGCCTTGAAATAACTTGAAAGAGAAGGCAAAGCAGGCCAGAGAAGACAGAGTGCATTTTGAGTAAGGGCAAAATCCACTGAAAGTTCATTTGTCCAAGGCCCACTGAAATGAATAGCAGCTATACACCAGCTCTTGTCTATTACAATTACATTCCGCCTTCCTTCCCAGACAGACAGACACCCATATGGGCACTCATTAGATCTGGGCTTGCTTATCTTCAGAAAGGTGGTAGGATCATGTACGCCCAGAGTATGCCTTTATGATCAGTTGCATCGATAGGATGCTGCACTTCACTAGGTGATGTGCCTTGTGGGGTGACATGCAGTTTGAAAAGTGTGACATCACTAATGATCAAAACTGTTAAATTTGCAATTTGTAGGGATGGCCCCCATCAAGCTATATACATTTGGATGCATAATTTACAGGAGAATGCAATGAAAATGTCTGCATATATCAAAACATCTCCATTCTATCAAATGTTATGACCAAAAAAACCCAGAAAACAAAAATGAAACTTTCATATATCAAGAAGTCAAATGCATGGGACAGTGGTGGGTTTCAGGGGGTTCTTACAGGTTCTATAGAACCCATTGCTAATGAGCACCTGGTTTTGAGAAACAGTTACTAATGGGACATAGAACCTGTTGTTAATTTATTTGAATCCCACCACTGCATGGATCCCTATAGAAAGTGACATGTGCAGCACAAACCTAACTTCTGTTGGAACAGGCAAGCTGGAACACCTGCGCTGTGTCCAGCACAAGTAACAGGGATGCTGCTGCACTATGTGGGGAAGGGGTGGCTTGTTCCCTTTCCTGAGGTAGGGTTACAGCAACCCCATTGGGTTTTCTCAGATTTAGGTCAACTCTAGAGGCCTAACCTAAGTATGCCCACCTTTAAAGGGTATACCTGCTGGATCCCAGCCCTGACCTTAGACCTCCCAGTGGCACCAGTAGTGACAAAAATTGCAGTTTGTAGGAATAATACCATCAGGTTATATACCAGGGGTGTCCAAACTTTTTGGCAAGAGGACAACATCATCTGTGTTAGCCGGAAAACTATTTTATATTTCAAATTTGAACAAATTTACATAAATTTGCAAATAAGAATGTATTAGAGAGCATTCTTGCCCAATGGCCGGATAGAGGAGTCTTGCCATGGGCTATGTTGAGGCTCGCCACAGGCCATATCTGGGCCCCAAGTCAGGATTTGGACCCCCCTCCCTGTTAATTTGATGCATAATTTACAGCAGAATGCAATAAAACAAACTGATTTGAAATATCTGTAAAGGTATGGCCAGAAAAGTAGCAAGGACAGGGAGAGGGTGCATCTCCATATTAACCCACTGCCAACTAATTTCATCTGTGATAGAGGCCAGGCATGTAGAAGGCTTTCTTTTGGCAGCCTGGGCACTCCTAGAAATACCTTGAACCCAAGCCACTGAAGCTCAACACAGCACTTTGAACTGAGCCTGAAAATGGACCAGAAAGTGGTGTCATTGAGACAATAATGATATTATGTGCTTTGGCACACTGTTTCTGGGGAAAGCCATGGTGGTTGCATTTCGCACCAGTGTCATTTGCAGATGCTTCTCAAAGGTAGTCTCAATATGTATTCCAATGTGTTGGAAGAAATCTACATGTCAGCAGAATGGTACTTTACCAATGGACAGTTCAGCAATGTGATCGCCACTGTGCTGGTAGTCAGTTGTATACTGACTGCATAGAGGATCAATCTCAGAGGGCCAATCCTATCCAATTTAGGCCAGCACAGCTCACCCATTTCCCAATTCCTGTGATGGTGTGGGAAGGCCAGCACATTTCTGTGTACTGATTGGAGTGGTGCAGAAGTGTCTTAAGGGGAGTGCTCACTCCAACTTGTAGGACTCAGGTCTCGAAACACTGACCTCCTGACCTTCAGGTTGACAAGCACCATGTATTTAAACTTGTGGTGGCCTAATCAAGATTTAGGAATGAGATGTAAATCATGCATTAGCTGCTTCAGTGCCTGAAGTAATACACCTTCAGAAGTGATGCTGGTACTGTTTGGTTCCGAACTATGTCCTTGACATGAAATAAACAAATGCTATGGAAGTTCACTGAGACCAGATGGCCATATGACCTAACCAGCTCAGATAAGCTTGACTTCTGTTTCACTGCACCATAGTGCTCAATCTATAAAACTGGAGGGTTGACTCCCCCATGCAGACCTACTAGACTCTCAATCAGGGGTGTCCAAACATTTTGGCAAGAGGGCCACATCATCTTACTGATACTGCATCGGGGACCAGAAAAATTATTTAGGGTGCAATCCTAACCAATTTTCCAGCATTAGCATAGCTGTGTCAGCGGGGCTTATGCTCCATTCTGCAGTTGGGGGGCAATCATGGAGGCCTCCTCAAGGTAAGATAATGTTTGTTCCCGTACTTTGGGGTTAAATTGCCATGACCTGAAAGCTAGAAAATTGGTTAGGATTGCACCCTTAATTTCAAATTTGAATAATATAATACACATACAGACATGTATTAGTGACAGATCCTAGGGAATTACAAGGCTTGCCCAAGGGCCAATGGAGAGGTCTTGCCGTGGGCCACCTTGAGTGAGTTGAAGGGTGCTTCTGGCCCCTGGGCTGGGGTTTGGACACCCCAGTGATGGGATTCAAAGAAATTAACAACCGGTTCTATGCCTATCTGGCAGCCACTTTTAAATGGCTATTTTAAAACTTTATATGTCCTATCTCTCATTAACAACCAGTTTTATAGAGTAGGTGCGGACCTGCTGGAGCCCACCACTGTCCTGCTCTAAATGGCCATGGGCTGCAGGGTTTTTTGTTCAATGCAAATGGTGGTCTGATCATGTATACCATAATCACTCCCGATCTAGCCCATGACATTGAATGCCATCTCTCACGTTTGACAGCAAGCAGGATACTGAAGAGTTAGGATTCTGCTTGGATGAAACTGGGGTGACAATGGACAGCTGGGAATGCAACGACCAGAAGAAATGGGCAGGAGATTTCCTCCAGAGTGGGACCCTGCCAATTGTGCTGCTTCTTCAATCTTGAAGAAGAGATTGTTGAATTCCCAGCTGCTGCGCGGCACTCAAAGCCCAGCTGCATCAGAGAATATTATTTCCTCGGAAAGAAGGGAGAAAAGGGGATTTTGCCAACTCCCTCCCCCCCATCCAAGTTCTTTTTAAAATTAGTATTGTTTGACATGGAATATATGACATGGATATTTTCAACTGTGGCCAGATATTCTGGGAGATTCTTGCACCAATTCTAAGCAGTTCCGATCATTTTAATTCAACCTGCTCTTAGAGTGAGTAAACACTTTGAGAATTTAAGGAAAAAGGTATCTTGCTTGCTTTTTTTCTAAGTAGGAGAATGACCTGTAGTAGAATGACAGGGGAAGACTTAAGGCTAAACTACACAGTACATATAAATACATGTATTAGTACTCTGGCAGCTGTTTCAAGTGAAAAGCAGCTATGGGAGGATGACGTTAAATGGAGGAGTAGCATAAAAGTAGCAGGTGGTGGAAGGATTAAAAGTCACAGTGCCACCACCTGAAACTGTTTTTCATTGGAAGAGACAGTTATTGGTTTAAAGATTTTTGTAATTAATGTACTCTAGCCTTGAATATCTGTTTTCTTTAGATGAACAGGGATAGAACAACCCAACAAGAAGGTTTACAGTATGTCCCTGCTGAAATTCATAAGAGTTTCAAAATCACAGCTCCTATTTAACGGAATTTAGGAGAATTCCTCAGTGGGTCAGGTCCTTAGGATGTATCTGAATGACTCTTAGGGTGCAATCCAGAGTAACTATGGGAAGTCCTTGCTCTGGTGTAAGTACAATTTGCTCTGGATTGCAAAATGAATTTCCCATAGGTTTTCACTAGGTGATGCAGTAACTACGGGTGCACGTAATGTGTCTTACTCTGGATTGTAGGGTTAGTTCAGTAATATTCAGTCAACAGATATAAGGGGCTTAAACAAATTTTGGCCAAATTTCTATATTGTGTTGGCCAACCATGGCTCAGGAGTCACAAGTCATCACCATTGGCATCCTTCAGTCTCGAAAGACTATGGTATCGTGCTCAGAAGTGGAGGTCCTAAACAGTATCTTTTATGACTAAACAGGCCAATTTAAGAGTGACAATCCCTTCCACACCGAAGGAAAATGCAGTCAGTCCCCTGCCCAGCCCCCAGATTTTGCTGTTTCCAGAACTGCCTCTTTGTCTCAGCCTGCTGAATGAGTGTCTCTTCAAATTGAAGAAGGCCATGCTGCGTCTTTTGCCTCCGCGCGGAACGATCAGAGGTCAGGGTTTCCCAGTTGTTGACGTCCATGGCTCAGGAGTCACAAGTAGCTCTTTGACAAATAATATGCAGCTTGTGAAAATATGTTGGGTGAACAACCTAACGCAATGCCATTAAAGCGATGGTATCTTGAATAAAGAGCATTTTGGGTAAAGAACAAAGTTTTCTCAGAAATTTTGACTTGCATAAAGAGCACTGTCTTGAGTAAAGAGCACTTCTGAGGAAGTTTGAAACAGGCTTTCATGGCAAGGGAACCCACAGGGGGGACCAGGGGACTAGCTTGAGCTACAGCGGGGCCCTGAGCAAAGTTTGGAATAGGCTTCCATGGCCAGGGAACTCATAGGAGATCTGGGGGGAGTAGCCTGAGCCAGGTTTGTATGTGGGATCTGTGTGTGGCAGTGTGGAAGGTGTGTCTTATCAATGTGTCTTATCAGTGTTCTAGTGCTGCTCCCCCATCAGTAGCTTGGGAATGTTAAAGTTGCACAAAAAGACAAAGATTCCATTGAGCCAATGGATAGCAGTGACTCCATTAGTGATTGTGAAACAGCACAATCCTAACCATGTCTATTCAGATGTAAGCCCCATTGTGTCTAATGGGTCTTATTCCCAGGAAAGTGTCTTTAGGATTGCAGCCAAAGTCATCCCCCTCTCTGTAACCCTCATAACAGCCATGAAGGTTTTCAGAGGTACAGTACAGTTCAGTACTGTACAGTATTTTCTTTATTGCAGTGTGTTTGTATTACTTTATATTACACTGTTTTGTATTATATTACAGTGTTTTGTAATCCTTTTTACGTATATACAGTTAATATTTTTATATGAATATTTTTTGGGTTGTGGAACCAATCGTCTGAGTTTCCATTATTTCCTATGGGAAAATCTGCTTCATGTAAAGAGCATTTCACGTAAAAAGCATGCCTCTGGAACAAATTGAACTTGTTACATGAGACGCCACTGTATAGGATAAATAAGAAATTTTCAAATTTTATTATCATTTATTGTATATAAACTCAGTCTACTGGATTACAATCTGTGTTTAAAGTTCATGATGAGTAAATATATTTGAGAACTAGCAGAATCGTGAGAGAAAAGTAATATTTTTGGGCACTGGTGGGCACCGGGCACCGCTGGGCACCAGGCATCCCTGCCAGGCACTTGGGACCCCTGGGCACTGCTCACCCCTACTGGGCACTGGGCACCATTGGGCACCACCAGGTGACACTGGGCATCCCTACTAGGCACTGACCACCACTAGGCACTAGATATCCCTGCAAGCATCTCTGTGCACCGAGCACCACTGGGAAACACTAGGCACTAAATCAGTTCTTAAGAGGGTCTTTATATCTCAGAAGGAACAAGCTCCCCAAATTTCATGTTTCTAGGTTCAGGGATTTGGGCTGGACATTGATGAGTGACTCAGTCTTCCTTGTTAAATATAGGACAAAAAACACATTGCACCTCTTTTCACCTCTTTTGGATATGAATTCCAAAAAATCAGTTCTTAGTGCACATCACAGAAGGGATACCCTCCCAAAATTTCACACTTCTAGGTCTAGGGGTTTTGGCTGGGTATTGATGAGTCCATGAGTGAGGGAGAGAGACAGAGATATTTACACAGATTTCGGCTACAATCCAGAGTAACTACGGGACCTTTTACATCGACGTAGTTACGGTGCCCCCCATGGGAAACCTATGGGAAATGCATAGAGCAATCCAGTGTAAGTGCCTCATGTCTTCCCATAGTTACTCTGGATTGTAGGGTTATATTTAGATTTATATAGATTTGTGTGTGTGTGTGTGTGTGTGGGTGTGTGTGTGTGTGTGTGTGTGTGTGTGAGAGAGAGAGAGAGAGAGAGAGAGAGAGAGAGAGAGAGAGAGAAATTTAAAAGTTTCTTAGATTTTGCAGATCACAAGCATCCGAAGCATATATACCGGCTCTTATGTTAAGCACGTTTGGTCACCCCTATTCTATACACATGCTTCAATATGTTACATAAATATACCCAAACTATTATTGCTGCCAGTAAAAGAAAAGGCTCTTAGTTTGGCTTTTGCAATTGAACTGTTTTGTCACGGCTGTCACGACACTCTTAGCAATATGTGATCCGATGTCTGTGTGTCAGTTGAATAGAATATACAGCAATTATCTGTGTGCTCCTTGAAGTTTATGCTTTCTCTTTTACAGTTTCAGCAAGGCCATTTAAATCAGTAGGATTTTATTTATGTATAAAATAACACTTTGTTCCTTATTTCTCAGTCTTTCCTTCACTAATCTGCCTCCCAAGCCTAGATTTATATTTATGCTAAATCATTCCATGATCCAATTCCTACAGAATTACTGGGCAGGACAATTGGTCGTACAGTGCAAACCTATCCACATATATGTGGATGCCTATTCAACATAACTCCCAGGTACAGGGTCACCATCAGCACAATCCAGAGTAACTATGGAAGCTCTTACATCGATGTAAAAGACATTCACGTTGACATAGTTATGTTGCCACCTAGTGGAAACTTATGGGAAATTCATAGAGCAACCCAGAGTAAATTTTTCTTACTTTTCTTACGTCGACGTAAGAGCTCCCATAGTTACTCTGGATGTTGCTGCATATGTCATAACGGCAAAAGAGGGCAAGGCCCTGCACAAATGAAGGACATACAAGAAAAATGTAGAACATGACAAAACAACAGTTAAAAACTGTTTAAAACTATAAAAATTCATATACGTATATTGTTTTCATGTGGTTAATTTAAACTCTATATTGCTTATTATAAAATTAAAAATGATTACATATAATTTATTAATTTCATAAAGGCTACCCCTGCTAACTGGGCAAGAGCCACTCTTTCAAGTGGGTATTACAAGCAGGGGAAGAGTAACTGGTCCTCCTCACCCCAGCAATGCCTGTTATAGTGGCTTCTGCTGGTGTTCTTTTGTATCTTTTTTGACTGTGAGCCCTTTTGGGACAGGGATCCATTAGCCATTAATTATTTTCATTGGTTACAGACAGATTGAGTAACCTCTACTGCCCTACAGAAAAATAAAGAAAGCTAATGGGGATGACACCATGAGTAATCAGACTGAGGGTGCAATCCTAACCAGTTTAGACCTACATGATTCCCACACCACCACAAGAACAGGGAGTGGGTGAGTTCACTCCCTATTCTATGTAAGCTAATACAGGCAGTTGCGGAGTGGTGCAGAAGTTTCTGCGACACCCCAGGCCAGCACAGGACTTATGCTAGCCCAAATTGGGTTTAGAATTGCAGCCTCAGTGACATTCCCTACAATCCAGAGTAACTACAGAAGCACATAAGAGATATTTACTTATGACATATCTTATGACGTCAACATATGACGTTGACATACTTATGGCACCAGCTAGTGAAAACCTATGGGAAATTCATATTGCAATCCAGAGTAAATTGTTCTTACATTGGAGCAAGAACTCCCCATAGGTACTCTGGATTGTGCCCATCAACACTAGTGATCCCAATCCATAGGGTAGCCATAATTCTCTTCTACACAATTGGGACAGGACCCTCTGGGACATATGACAACCCTGCAATAGTGGGAAAGTTGGTGTTGTTTACAGTTCATCCTAACCATGTCAACTCAAAAGTAAGAACCATTTTGTTGAATGGGTCTTACTCCCAGGAAAGTGTCTTTAGGATTGCCGTCTAAGAGCACAATCCTAACCATGTCTACTCAAAAGTAAGCCACATTGTGTTCAATGGGTCTTACTCCCAGGAAAGTGTCTTTAGTATTGTAGCCTTAGCCTGCAATCCTAAAGACACTTTCCTGGGAGTAAGACCCATTGAACATAATGGGACTTACTTCTGAGTAAACATGGTTAGGATTGTGATCTATGATGACTTTTAAAGTGGATTTTTAACATTGACAGTGGTTATTAACTACTATATGATAATTACATTGAACCTCCAGATGTGTATATGTGTGTGATTAGGATGGAACCAACACAGGAGCAAAGTGATAAAGCCACCTGTCTGCACAGTTTCGTCATGTTTTGACCCCTACTATGAATGCTAGTTGAAGAAAAACCTGAGAAAAACAAGAAGCATACACATTTCATGGCATGCTTTGGCCTGAGAGTGTTTTCTCCAGGAAATAAATGTGTTTTGTTATAATCGAGATTTACGAGCCTACATGTGAGTAGAAAATGAAACAGCTCTTTCTATCACTTTTGACCATTTTCATTAATTTCCAGGAAGGGCAGAGCCAAATAAAGACTAATCTATGGGTCTTTGTCTCTGCTTTGGAGTGAAAATGATCGGTCAAAAACAAAACAAAGCAGCAACCACAGTGCCCTTGGGATAAGGAGAGAAGAATAGGACTGAAAGGAAGAGTAGGTGTACAGGATTAGTTTGCAAAGAAAACCAGTCAAAGCTCTAGAATGCAAAATCAATTGCCAGGCCAATACTGATCCAATGCCTGTTGATTACAAATCCACCTTTGTGACTGCTAAGCAACTTTATAGTCCTCTCCATACATTAGAGATAAATAATGGGGCATAATGGGGTGGGGGTGGGGGCAGAAGGAACATTGTTCCTGTATTGCATAGGTTTCTTCCCACCAACATTGTAATGGTGTGATTAGAGCCTTATAATTTTTTCATTTTCTTTGTAAACCACTTTGTGAACACTTTAGATTAAAAGTGTTATATAAATACTATAGGTAGGTAGGTAGGTAGACGGACGGACGGACGGACGGACGGACGGACGGACAGACAGACAGACAGACAGATAGATAGATAATTATCAGGCCCAGTTAAATATTGAACAGTAACCCTTGTATAGAGCTAACAGTTCTACCCCCAACACTGAAGGCTGGTGTGAGATTTCAATGTGGCAGAAATTGATCTTCCAAATTCTGCTCTTCCAGAAATAATTTATTCTAGAAAAATGGATGATTGGAGAGATATTTACAGATGTATGTTCTTGAAACATCTTTACCATCTCTTCATAGGGCTCAAGATGAAGCATTTTTTTCTTTCCCTATCAGTTTAGTGCTGATGCAGTGGTACTTTTCCAGGTTCTGAAGAACCTGTATGATCCCAGCAGGCCACTCACAAACCAGGAAGCTTTAAGTACCGTAGCTTGCCAAATCTTTTTACTCCACTTCCCTCTCTTACAGTGCAATCCTAACCATGTCTACCCAAAAGTAAGCCCAATTGTGTTCAATGGGTCTTACTCCCAGGAAAGTGTCTGTAGGATTTCAGTCTTATTGTATTTGTTCCACAATTTCATTATTGCTTCCAACAGTGTATGATGCTAGGAGTGCACATTTATGTGCAGTATAAGGACATATAGAACCTGTGACTGCAACTTCAGACACCAGTGAAAGCAACCCCAGAATGTGTGTGCTGCCCCAGAATGACAGGTATATGCTGTGATACAAGGAGATAAAACTTGTACAGAGTTCAATAAACACAGGAATATATTATGTGTACATATAAATACTGAATGCTGCAGTGGCTAAGTGGTTGAAGACATGTCGACATGAAGGTCAGGTGGTCAGTGATTCGAGACCCAAGTACTGCGAAATGGACTGAGCCCTCACCTTCATGCGTTTTTGTGCCACTCTATGGAGTTAGGTCAGTGCACAGCTTTTTACTGTCCTCCACACACCACCACGGGAATAGGAAAATGGACAGGTTGTGCAGGCCTAAATCAGCTAGGATTGTGCCCACTATGTGTGCAATAGTGGCACATAGTTTCTCAGTATGTGCAGTTGGTCATGCAGTGGTTACTGGTGCAATCCTATCCTCAGGCAGCCTGCAGTGTGCAGTGGTGTCAATGCAATCATTCTGAGGGCTGGCTGAGGCACAGGTGAATAGTCCTGTGTCAAGAGCTTTCATGAGCAAAACTTCATCACATGCACATGGGCTCTCTCTCTCTCTCTCTCTCTCTCAAATCCTCTCCCTCAATCCCCCAGCCTCTATCTCCTGGCACAAACCAACCTACCTCCCAATGTGTCTGCTGCTGCTGCCAGTCTGAAGGCTAGCTTTCAGATTATACAGGAGGTCTTCAGAGCAACATAGAAAAGAAGGAAAAGTACACACTATTTTGAGTGTAGACCCATTTTTAAAAACACTGGCCCCAAGTTGTGAGTCCAGTTAGGGTCAGTGACGTTCAAGACTGAGTTGATTCAACCTGTCAAAAATCATATTTTTGTGTGATTCAAGTAGAATCAACCCAAGTGCCCATCACTGAAATCTAGTAGGTCTAGTAGGGAGCATGTTGAGCCTGGGTTATGAGTTTGGAGTATGCTACTGCTATCAAGATCTGCAACCAACCAGCCCTGTTCACTCTCCTCCCTGATCTATCCCAGCCACCAATTTCCCTGCCTTTGTAGTAGCAGAGCTCCCACCATGTCAGCAACCCACAGAATGCAACAGTGGATCGTCCCATAAGTTTCCCATAAGATTCAAATCCAAACCCATGGATTTGGCTGTTATGTCTGTGCGTTCACTGCTTTTTCATCATTTGAAAATCTTAGTATACAAAAGTTGCATGATGGTCACAATATACAAGTTATTGTATTGCTGCCTGCCTGTTGTTTAATCTGATCTTATTGTTTTTAAACAGTTTTAACTATATTTTATTGTCTGGTTTTTTCAAAAAATGTTTTAATCTAACTTTTAATTGTTTTTGATTCTGTTGTTTTAAATGTTCTTAGTTGCCTTGGGTATTCTTCCTAGGAAAAAAGATGGGATATGAATCTAATTGTATTTTAATTGTATTTAAATCTAATTGTATTTTAAGTGTATTTTAATTATGTTTTAACTTCTATTTATTATTATTTTAATGGTGTTTTATTTTTATTCATGTTAGCCGCCTTGGGCTCTCTCTTGTGGATGAGGAAAGGCGGGATACAAATTAAGTAAAATGAATGAATGAATGAATGAATGAATGAATGAATGAATGAATGAATGAATGAATGAATCCCAAAAAGAAAATGCAGAGTCTAAGGTGGAGGAAAATGTATGTTTAGAAATTAGTTTTGCAAAAATTGTTTGTCACTGGCTTGTCATTAGACTCTGAGATGTCCTGTTTTTGCCAGCTAAGACACTGTGCCTGTTAACAAGCAGGCCAGGGTTCGAGACCCAGCTCGGCCCCACAAGACAGGGTGAGCTCCTGTCTTTAGCCCAGCTCTGCGATGACAGCTGGATCCAATCGTATTGGCTCTGCCTTTCCATTGGACTAATTCAGTGGCGTGGAGAGGGGGGATTTGCTGGTTGGGTAACAGCCTATCCTCCATAACAATCTAACCCAGGCTTTCGTGCTTCGCATGCAGTGTATGCAGCGCCGAGCACGATACCATAGTCTTCCAAGACTGACGGAGGCCTGCTATGAATGATGCTGTTATTCATCTAATATACAGCCAAATCCAGAGTAACTACGTGAGCACGTAAGAGACATTACGTGTACCCATAGTTACTACACCACCTAGTGAAAACCTATGGGTAATTCATATTGCAATCCAGAGCAAATTGTTCTTACACCAGAGCAAGGACTCCCTGTAGTTACTCTGGATTTCGCCCATAAACTTTAATATTCTTTCCTGTCAACTCTTGAAATATATACATGAGGACTATCTTGTCACAGGGAAGATGGAAAGGTAATTGCTCTTTGTTAATTCATTTGAACGTATGTGGACAGATTATCTTTTACCTAATAAATCAACGAAAACTTCAATCCTATACACACTTTCATGGGAGTAAATGGGATTTACATCTACAGGGTGATTGAAAAGTAACTCCCTATTTTAAAATACTTCTAAATTACAATATAGGGAGTTACTTTTCAGTCACCCTGAAAGTAGACATGCATAGGATTGTGCTTTAAGAGAAATTAGCCAGAAGAGAGAAAAACTACTCTGATGAAAAGTTTCAACTCAGAACAGGGGCCTCGAACGACATGCGATTGAAGAAGAAGCTCTTCTTTCTCAGCAAGCAGAAGATGAGACACACTGTACAATTATAGCTGAGCAATTCGCCCAGTAGTACTGGTGAGATGATTACTCTATTTTTCACAGCATGCCTCATGGGTAATGACAAGCGGTGCATGCAACTTTACGCGTGAGTGTCTTGCGTCTGTTTATTCCCAGCAATGTCAGCAGGGAAGGCTGTATCTTGCAACACTGAGAACCAGAGGTCCTTGATGCTTCAATAAGCAGCTCTCATAGTTTGCTGTATGTGTATGTTTTTTCCCCCAGCACTATATGTTTGTAACCAGATTCCAAACAGCACCCATTTGATAGATATATCACAGAGCTCCTTGCCCTTTGGAAAAAAAAAACAAAGCAAGGAAGCAAGAAAGAAAAATAAGCCAGTGGATTGGTTTTCATTTCATTTACATTTCTTAATTTGCTTTCACAAGACATGAGCAAAGTCACCTCTTGAGTGTTCATGGACCACACCAGACACACCAAAGATATGGGATGGCGTTTAATAGGTGCTGTCAAGTTACATCTCTTACTTAAGAAGCTGACTCTTGATTTGCTTGCTTGGGAACATTTTGTATAGCCTCATAAAGGATGTGTTGAATACACAGTATGGCCACTTTCTAATGGATGAAAGAAATTTAGTCATTATCAACAGTACCAGGTATACAACAAATAAGAACTTCAGCACATAACGGTACTATGGTTAATAGATGAACTTCAGAGCCTACAGCTCATTGGTGGCCAATTAAATCCATTTTATTATTTTCCCATCCATCCACATTCCCCAGGGCAAGAACAGACATCTGAATAGCAAAAACGTCGCATATTTCTTTTATGCTGCACGAGAGGAAAAGAATCACAAATTTGTTTTAAAGTAAAGTAAAAAAGTAAAAGACACCATAAAGCTTGGTTCTCTGAAAACAGCTATGGGTACAATCCAGAGTAACTACAGGAGCACGTAAGAGATATTACGTGCACCCATAGTTACTGCACCACCTAGTGAAAACCTATGGGAAATTCATATTGCAATCCAGAGTAACTTGTTCTTACTCTGGAGCAAGGACTCCCCGTAGTTACTCTGGATTGCGCCCTAAGTCAGAAGAGGGAACAGTTTCTCTTCTGCTGATTAATTCTTTTCTTGCATCAACATAGGCTGCAATCCTAATCTTCAATTAGGCCAGCATAAGCCCTGGCATAAGTCCTTTCTGATGTGAGGGTGTCACAAAAAAGCCAGAAGGTACTTCTGCCTCACTCCAGGGTGGGGGTCAGGCCACTCCAGGGGGGGTTAGGCCACTAGACAGGCATACGCTGACTTCTCCACACCATCATGGGAAGATATGTCGGCTGAGTTAGGCCAGCCTAAATTGGTTAGGATTGCCCCCATAGATCTTGAAGAACTCTGAGGAAGCTACTATATGAGAAAGATATCTATGCAGATCCAAAGTCTTATTTTCACACTAGACACCATATTTTACTCTCTACATGGTAGTTCTCTAAATGTGATTCCTTCAATACTGAAATATTTCCTTGCTAATTGGGCGAAGAGGCATTTTTTCAAATGCTGCTCCTCTTATAGTTAGCAGGGGAAGAATAACTGTCCCTCTTCATCCCAGTACAGCAAAGGAAGAGTCGATCTCCGGCTATGTAATGCATGCTTGGGGAAAGATAGGGTTGCAGAGCTGTCACTTAGAGGAAATTGTTTTCTCTAAAGTAGGGGGAAATGCCTTTGATGGAAAAGGCACAGAAAAAGTAGAAAAACAAAGGTACTAGAAATACATGATTGGGAGAAAATATTAAATGGAGAAAACATTAAGTTAAATTTAATGAAAACATTAAATGAAACCATACAGGTGGACAGAGTGCCTGTACCATTAACTACTGCATAAAAGAGGGAATTTAGGCAGCAGCTGCTTTTTAAACATTTCTATGATGAGCAAAACCTGCCTCAATTTCCTTTTCTATGCAAGTGGCTAAGACGCTGTGCCTGTTAACCAGCAGGCCAGAGTTCGAGACCTGGGTCGGCCCCACAAGACAGGGTGAGCTCCTGTCTTTAGCCCAGCTCTGCAATGCCAGCTGGATCCAATCGTATTGGCTCTGCCTTTCCATTGGACTAATTCAGTAGCGTGGAGAGGGGGATTTGCTGCTTGGGTAACAGCCTATCCTCCATAACAATCCAATCCAAGCTTTCGTGCTTCGCATGCAGCGTATGCAGCGCCAAGCACAATACCATACACTTCCAAGACTGACGGAAGCCTGCAATGGTTAAAAGTAGACACACTCTGTCCTCCTATATGGTTTAATTTAATGTTTTCATTAAATTAAATTCTATACGGTCCATTCTATATGGTTACCCTGAATCAACCTCATCCGAGATCCAATACATTCATTTATACAGAGCCATTCATGACACTTTGTAACGTATGAAAGGGCAAGTTCTATAACGGAGGTACTGACACAGGGGAGACAACAGAGGAAAGGGAGAAATGGGGAGGAAAAGAAATATAAATTGCAAATTAAACATGCCTAGTTTTTATTTGGATATATAAATGTGCTTGAGAACTGAAGGAGCATTTCACTTTCTGTCCCCCTGTGGGATCATCACAATACCATCACCACCATCATCATCACCATATAGCAGGGTGAATACCTTTCTTCACCACCTCTCACTTCTGCTGCCTCATAGATATGCCCCTCACCCATATAATGCTCCAGAAACAGTGGCACAGATGGAAACAGTGGCATAGTTTTACAAAAAAACAGAAACAAAAACCCACCACCCAGAAGGCTTTTTAAGGCCATAAAACACAACTTCTGGTTTTGGCCTTCAGTGGCCTCAGAAAGCTTTATATGGCCATGGTTTTCAAAACACCAGGATCCACTTTTTACAATGACAATCTGTTGACACCTATTGGAAGTGATGTCATGGCCAGAAGTGACATCATCAAGCTGAAACATTTGACTTTACAATGTTTACCCAAAAAAAATTAAGCTAAACATTATAGTTTTTTAAAAATTCATTTCTTTAATTTAATTTTTTAATTTTTTTTCTTCTAATCAGTTATGAGATTATTTGATCAAGTATTGTAAATCAAATGGAGAAAATTGTCTGTCTGTATGTCGCCATTCATATTCTTGATCCATTCATGATGAACAGACATCACATTTGTGGCAGAAAACCCTACAAAATATGCTTTGTGTCAAAAAGTGCTTTCCTGAACCTACTGTTCATAAATTTAATTGGTTTGTTCCTAAGCTATTATTATACGAGAAGGACAAAAAAAGTTTATTTACTTTCTCCACATCTTGCATAATGCAAATCCTAGCGTGGTCTTCCATAATTTTATTTTTTCTGTACAAAAATGGCCCCAAAGACTTTTATAAAAAGGGAACTCCAAACCCCTGATCATTTTGGCTGCCCTTTTCTGCGGCTTTTCCAGTTCTACGAAATCCTTTTTGAGATGGGCCAACCAGAACGGAACAGTTTCAAATGCAGCTGCACTACAGTCTGTTTAAAGGCATTACAATATGGGAATTTTGATGTTCTGTCCAATAATACCTAGCATGGAATTTGTCTTTTTCACAGCCGCTGCATGCTGACTGGATGTTTTTATTGAGTTATCAACTGTGATGCCAATAACTCATTCTCGGTTGGATACTGTCTATTCAGACCCTATCAGTTCATTATTATTTGCTTCAGTGTGCATCACTCTTATTACAGATGTCCCTCGTTATCCACTAAGGTTCCGTTCCAGAACCTCCCATGGACTAAAATATCCACATATAAAGAAAACAATGGGAAAAATAGGTGTAAGGACCCACTTCTCAGGCTCCTTTCCATTGCCTCCCTTACACAGGAGTGAGCCCCACTGACCGTAATAGGCTATCTTCAGAGTAGATACACATACCCTACAATCCAGAGTAACTATGGGAGCACATAAGAGACATTATGTGTACCCATAGTTACTGCATCACCTAGTGAAAACCTATGGGAAATTCATATTGCAATCCAGAGCAAATTGTTCTTACACGGAGCAAGGACTCCCTGTAGTTACTCTGGATTGCACCCTTCGGCTGATTTCTCAGGAGAGGCTGAGCAGGTGCTGGCGTAGCACCAAAACCAGATGGGACTAATTTTTCTTCGCTGGTTTATCACAACATCGCTTGTATATCAAGTCAAAATTGATTAGAAATGTTTGCTTATCTTGTAAAACACTCTCAATCTCAGGTTTTACTGTATTTATAACAATTACACAAAAATATACTTGAAATGCTTTAAACACTTGAAAATGCAATAAACTGGAGAATAACCATTCCTTCCATCCCTCCCTTCCTCTTCCTTCCTTGGGATAAAGTCTACTCCAAAATGTATTACACAAGGATAGAAACAAGCAAATATGAAAGCAAACACGGTGCTTAAAAACCACTCAGACAAAACTTCACATCAGACAGCAATTTTTTTTAAAAAAAGAATTATCTACTGTAAGATTGTGCCAGCAGAGCACAAATGGAGACTTATTTGTGAAAGTACATTTCATGTCAACAATGGTGTGCTGGATGGGTGGCACTGGCATCCCAACATGTACATTCCAGCGTGTATTGGATTTCTGTTTATTGCTTTTAACTTGCAAAGACATATGCATCTGGAAGCCAGTTTATGTGCCACAATCCTGAAGTGCACTTAGGCCAGCCTATCTGGCACTGGGCTGTCCTAAAGCCAGATAGGCCAGCCTAGCTGCACTAGAAAAGGCTTAGGCCAGCCTAAAGACAAATGGACCTCCACCAGGCAAACAGTGCTAGCCTAGGATGTGCAGAAGGGATGTGTTGAACATGGACATGTTGAACATGGCCTAGAACAGTGCAATTAGGCCATATCCAGAGACTGTTCCCAGGCCCATGTAAAACAAATAAAAAAATGGAAATGATGGCAAAAATTATAAGTCCTAAGCTGGCCCAAGTGCAACCCCTGCCTGTTAAACTCAGGATATGGCCCAACTCCCACTGCCCACTCCAGCAGCCAACCCCTTTACACCTATTCAGGTGCTGCAGTGTTTCCATGAACCACATGACAACCATGGATGTGGGTCCATGGTCCTGTCCCCCATTTATTTTGGGTGCCCTACATTAGGGAGATGTTGCTGTCTTCGTTTCGGAGTTTTGATCTCCCAGACAGCCATGCACTTTCTTTCCAACATGCTGCAGCTGTGACTGGTTGCCAGGGACTGACTTGTGGGCTTCCTCATGTGGCAGGGAGTGTGCAGGCACCACAGGTGTTCCTTGTTCAGTGTGATCCAAGGCAGGACTCCTCAGGAGCAAGCCCTCCGCAGGTGCCTCTTGGTCCCCAGTATGCAAGCCTAGAATAGCAGTGTCAGCTCAGGATAGGGCCTATTTTAGGCTGTATTTGCTGGGCCATTCTCTCCGGCCCAAGTTAGGAATGCACTGATAATGCCTAAACTCATTGCTCTTTTCATGTTAGTATTAATTAATGGTGCAACGAATAAGTAAATGGTAAGCCCAATGTATACAAGCAAGGTGACATGATGATTAATTTTAAAAATGTGCTTATTGTACTTAATTATTGCCACACACTTCCTGTTTAGCCTCTGAACTAGTCAGTGCGTTCTTTCAAAAATACACATATTTAAAATAATTCACTTGAATAAAAAGTAAAATAAACAGTAACCTCCTTCCTCCTTGGGAAAGAATCAACACTTGCACAGAATGCTTGAATTTTTAAATTCTTTTCTTACGTAGGATTTGTCTTGACAACTAAAAAAACCCCAAAATTACAACATACTAAGGCACAAACATTTACTAGCATTAATGGGCATATCCCCTGATCCAAGAAGCGGCATTTTTTTGTGGGGGTTCAATTCAAGTGCTGTTAAATCTATAAAAATCAATAGTGAGTCTATGTATTATGTAGCAGTTCCATCTAAAAATATCTAGCATGGAATATAGCCAGATACAATAGAGCAGCCAAGCACATGTAATTTACCAAACAAATCTAAAGCACTTCCACATTGATTTTTGCAGTTTCCTAGCCCCTAGTCACTATGCAGAGAAGGGGAAAAATAGCTCACTCACAGAGTGTGCTAGCTCTGGGGGCTACACCATGCTCAGTTTACAACTCCGAAGCAGAGTTCTCAGCAAGTTACCATTCCCAATGAATTTCTAGGTCATCTTCCCACTTTTACTTCTGTCTCATTTGGGGATATTCATTTGTTGGACCAATATACATATATGTATTTTTCAAAAAAAAAAGAAATCCCAGTGGTTGTTGCTTTCTAAAAAGACATCAAATGTTTTGGCATTTGAATATCTCAAAAGGCAACTACTGTCACATAATGTGAAAAAATAGTGTGGATAACGATGATGATGATGATGATGACAATGATGATGATATTCGCAATGCTGCTGCTGATATTCTCAAGGCTGTTTATGAATGCCATCTAGAAATAAGAAGAAATTGAGTAATAGAGACACCAAGTTTGGGTGTCATATACATATTTGTAAATGTATATGTATATGTGTATATGTATAGTTGCAGTATTTAAATAATATGAAAGAAAGCTTTTAATAGTAAAAGAGCAAAATCAAATGCAAACCTGCATGCTTATAAGAAAAAATAATAACAGGGTGAATTCCTTTGCTAATACAATTTCTCAAAAAATATATATTTAATAATCCATGTCCAAATTTTATATGCATCTGTATCTACATATGTTTCTTAAGAGGATAAGTTTGACTATTGCTTGAGCTTGGGCAACAAGCTGTGAAATATGATTTGTTTTGAAGCAGTGGTAGAAGTTATTGTCTGATCACATCCCTGACTTATGTATGTTGTATGAAGAGTTCTTTCCTCCATTTTATTTACTCATAAGTATCATTAACTCATAAGATCTTCAACCTCTGTCACCATGTATGACACTCTCTCTCTTCAAGTCTTCAGCAGTCCCATGCTTATCTATTTCAGTCAAATGTATTTCTTATCGGAAAAAAGAGTGAGCAACCTGACAATATACTGTTATCGAATTTTTTCAGCTGAGACCCACATGTCATTCAGCATGCAGACATGCCTGTGCTTGATTGATGGATGGGTTTGTGACAAATAAAACCAGGATCAACAGCTTTGCACCTCCCCCCCACCCCGCATCAGGAACCCAGAGTAAAGCACAACTCTGTAACAATGGTCGGATTAGGGATGCATTAGCTCTCCATCGACCAAAACCCATCCATTCCCATCAATACTTTGCACTTAATAACCTGAAGCTATGATAAGAAAACAAAAGAAGGAGAAAGGGGCAGGAGAAAACAAATCAATAGAAGAAGGGAATGTCTGTAAGATGTACTGTCCAAATGAAGAAAAAAAAATTTTTTTGCTGAATTGGTAGGATAATGCCCCTTGACAAGAGAACAATGTACTGTCAGGGTTCATCAGGAAGAAATTGGCACAGTCCTAAGCACACATTTGGCATCTCAAAGATGGCACTTACTGAGGCTGGCAAAAGACATTGTTCCTAATGTGTAGACAATACCTGCCAATAGCCATCTAGCAAGCATTACCAGACTTCACAATTCTTAAGAACCGCACTGATGCCTTATGCTAGAGAGACCCCACTTTGGCTCCCTCCTCCACTGAATACGCGGTACAATGTTTTCTGAAATCATCCTTGTTCTTCAAGACTCTAAATTTCATGCACTGACAAAGCTCACCTGGAGAAACACTGCTGACATCAGTCTTCAAAATGTATAAAATATTTGGATAAAAAGGAAAAGATGGCAGGTTAATATTCCTTGATTTTCATTCAACTGGTATGTCTAGATATACCATAACCATTGGCTGGTGGGCTTCACATGACTGAATGCTCGTCATATAAAAATATGCGCTGCACATATAAAACAGGCATTGCAGGAAGGTTTGAGTCCAACCTTCCCTCACCATGGTAGCATATGGGAAATATTTAAACTTTTGATCCCTCACCACCCCAGACAAACATTTCCCACCTCACTGCAATCTGAAGGCACAAATAAGGGCACAATCCTAAGCTAGGTTGGCACAACTCATCTTCCCGTTCTGGTGGTGATATAGGGAGGCAAGCACATGTTTGTGCACTGGCCTAACCCTCCCTCAGGAGTTGTGCAGAAGTGTCTTATGGCACTTTGGTATCCCCCAGGGGACTTATGCTAGGACTTAGGCTGGCCTAACTGGAGGCTGGGATTGCAGCCTTAGGCCGCAATCCTAAAGACACTTTCCTGGGAGTAAGACACATTAATCACAATGGAGCTTATTTTTGAGTAGACATGGTTAGGATTGTGCTCTTAGCAGCAGACACCTCTCACCTGTCCTACATAAAAGCTGTCTTATCAGACTAAAAATAGTCTCTGTCTTGGTCCTTCTGTGTCAATACTTTCTATAACAAATGGTAGCGGGTTCCAGTGATCTTTCCCAGGCCTAACTAGAGATGCTAAGGTTGAATCTGAGACCTGCATGCAAATACATGTCCTGAGCTTTCTCGGAGTTTCAACCACCCAAGTTAAGCCATCTGACTTGGCTCCTCTTTTTGCTGTAGCTGCTGGCATTGTTGTCGTGGAACAAGTAATGCTGCTTTCAGAACACTTGAACAGTCATCCCACTGGCACAGGTCTAAGGCTGCTAGCTAATTGGAATTGCATTGACCTGATCGTGCTTTTATCCCTTTGGCCAGCTACCAGATGTATATGTACATGTGTTGGAATTATGCACAGGCACTCAACACACGATGGCAGTCTCTTTGATATACAGGTCATCAAGTGGTCCCTGCCATCCAGGGTTTTTATAAGCTTTTATATTAAAAAACCATTTAAAACCTTTTTCAAAAATCTGTGATCTTCTGTATCTTTCACTCCTGCCTACATGCAAAATCCCAAAGCTTTTGAAGTACAGGTCTTAATGTCCCATTTTAAATGGTAATCCCTCTTGGTTGGCCATTTGCTAACACGTTATGTTCACTGTGTACTTCTATCAGAACCAAGATGTTAGCTACTGGATTTCAAGGCAAGCTGATTACAAAAGGACCAGGGATCAAATGAAAAAGTTCTGCATGATTCACTACAGTACTGTGATCTAATCTGCAATTAGACTGAATCACTGTAAATAAAGGGAGAGCAGAAGAAAGTAATTCAACTTCATGTGGCATCTCACCTACACCCTTTCTGGGAGTTTCAGTCAATGAAGGACTGGAACACCTTTCTTATTTGGGGCATTTTAAGTTGGAAAAAAGGCATCAACTGAGGACCAACACCTATCAATCTTTTCAGAACTAATGCAGTTGTGCCAGTATAGTGTGCATTGCATCTGGCAATGGGGAAGACCTTAACAATGTAAGATACTGTTTGCTTACATATAACCCCAAAGTACTGCAATTTCATAGGGGTGGATCCTGAAACCCCCCAAAATTAGGCATGGTATGCAAAAAAAAGTGTCTAGAAAGAGCATTTTCTTCCTCTTGCACAATAGTAGGACCAGGACTCATTCCTGGGTGAAACTTCATTCAATTAGTGAAACTAATTGGTGGGAGATTAAAACCCCAATATTATGCAGAGATACTACTGCCAAAACCAGTACTCCAGTCGTGGCAACATGTGCTTTCCAGACATCACAAACAGAACTCTGGAAGTGTGTATAGGCACCTGCTTCCAGACCATTGCCAATGATGCTATGGAGACGTTGTGTGTAGTAGTGGGCAGAAAAAGGTCTGCTGATGCTGCATATCGTGGTGATTGAATGGTAGCATAATGGTAGTAACAAAATAGTAGAGTAGAAATGTGTAGAAATGCATAAGATTGTGCTGTCACGATGGACAAAAGGAATCATGTCTTCACACAGCTAATTATTCATTTGTGGAATCTGTTGCCACTAGATATAGTGCTGGATACCAGCTTGGGTGGCTTTAAAAGGCAATTGACATATCCTTGGAGGAAGTGCTATTTTTCTGGAAAATAGGTTCCGGCACACAGAGGTACTCACAGAATGCTATGTGTGTTTATGGGTACAATCCAGAGTAACTATGGGGAGTCCTTGCTCTGGTGTAAGAACAATTTGCTCTGGATTGCAATATGAATTTCCCATAGGTTTTCACTAGGTCATGCAGTAACTACGGGTACATGTAAAGTCTCTTATGTACTCCTGTAGTTACTCTGGATTGTAGGGTATGTCTGTGTATGTATGCCAGTGCTCATCTACAGAGGTGCCGGTGATCACAGAGGTGCCAGTAATCCATACAGGTACGTACCTCCTGAAAAAGACCTCTGTTTGGTGGTGGGATCTATCAATGCAGTGGTTGTTAAAGTGGGGGTTGAGACCTCCTTGTGGGGGATCACAACTTCATTTCAGGGTGTGTGTGTGAAAAACTGGGTGGCACCATCTTGGTATCTGGCACTGGGCACCATCATCTTGAATGGGGCACTCAGACTGCTTTCCTGGGAGTAGCTATGGCACCACAGTGATGTCACTTCCTATTCAACGTTACGACATATCATAAAGCAGAACTAGAACCAATGGGTACAAACTGCAAGAGAGGAGATTCCGGTTGGATATCTGGAAAAAATTCCTGACGGTGAGGGCGGTTCGGCAGTGGAACAGATTGCCAAGGGAGGTGGTGGACTCTCCCTCACTGGGGATCTTCAAGCAGAGGCTCCACCAGCACCTGTTGGGGATGCTCTAAGGGGATTTCCTGCTGCAGGCAGGGGGTTGGACTAGATGACCTACTGGGTCCCTTCCAACTCTATGATTCTATGACTTCCAGCCATGACATCATTTACAGTGTGGGGTGGGGGTGAGTATCCCAGATAGATCGTCATTCTCAAAAGGGAATCCTGGATTGAAAAGCTTGAGAATCACTGGCTATATATCAGTTGTCTTGGGCAGCCCTGCTATGAACCTAAGTGACTCCATCTTAAAGTATTACCTTGTAGTGAAGCAAGCTGGGAGGTGCCCATCTGTCTCTGAGACTAGCTGAAGGTGTGATTAGGCCTATAGGAAGGAGGCAAGATCAAAAGCGCCTGCCGGATCTCTCAGAATGGTCAGCAAAGCTTATTGCCTTCAGTTGCAAATTGAGGCTAGCTGGGTTACCTCACCCCACAGACAAAGAAAATGGTAAAACCACTGAGAAGGTTCAGGAAGGCCACCAGACTGGGCCCAATTGTGTGGATGCATCAGAGACCCTTGCGTCCTGATTGGATCCCAAAATTCAAACTGGCCTTCAGCGTCTCCAACTATTATAAAATACCTGAGGATTAAGCCTGAGAGATTCCTCTGTGTGAAGCTGAGAGTATCATGCGTTCAAGAGACACCAAGTGGAGTCTGTGGGACTCCCTGCACTAGGATGGGAATTAATCCCTTGGATTATATTCTTTTGCTGGACTATATTCTTTTGACCTCCATGCTAAGGTAGGAATTCATGTATTAGAGTAGGAGCTAGCTTTCATTGTTTTAATTCTGAGTTTCTAATGTGCTTATGCTTTTACCTTATCTGGTGTGGTGATTGGCTCTAAAATAAACTCGGTCTTTATTTCAGAAAGCCTGTAGTTGTGTCACTGTTTACTGGTAAACCAAGACAAGAACCCTTGAGGATAAGTTGGGGTTTGGGTGGATGGACACAAGAGTGGTCTAAAGCCGGGCGCTCTTAGAGGCTGGCCGGGTGGGTCCAGGAGTGGCCCAAAGCCAGGGCTCTTAGAGGCTGGCCGGTTGGATCCAAGGGTGGTCTAAAGCCAGGACTCACTTATACCTCAGTGCCTCTGAGCAAGTGCAGAGTGCTAACTGATAGACTCTGGCACTTAAAGAGGTTTTTTTGGGCCCTCTGGCATAATAAGATGAATACAGAGGTGACCCAGGTCTGAACTGAAATCCAGGCAGACCGGCGAATCAATGGTATATATCAATGGCTATCTCCAGCCGGACTGTAGTGTAGAGAAGGCTGTGGGTGGCACAAGTGGTTAAGACAATGTGCCTGTTTACAAGTAGGCCAGGGTTCGAAACCCGGGTCGGCCCCACAAGACATGGTGAGCTCCTGTCCTTAGCCCAGCTCTGCGACTCCAGCTGGATCCAATCGTATGGACTCTGCCTTTCCATTGGACTAATTCAGTGGTGTGGAGAGGGGGGATTTGCTGCTTGGGTAACAGCCTATCCTCCATAACAATCTAACCCAGGCTTTCGTGCTTTGCATGCAGTGTATGCAGCGCCGAGCACGATACCATAGTCTTCCAAGACTGACGGAGGCTTGCTCTCCAGCCGGATTAGATGGGCCTTTGGCCTGATCCAGTGAAGGCTCTTCTTATGTTCTTACTGTCCAGAAACTTCAGTTGATGGAAATATAGCTGTTACTGTGCTGTTCAGGAATAAGAGACTAGGGCAGGATTGTGTTCCAACTTCTCTGGCTACCAATCTCTCTCCAGATATAACTTCAGGTGCTGCTTTTACCCTGAAGGCTTGAAAAAGTGAATAATTGCAATGCTACACATTTCCTACATATATTTTATTCAATACTTGCATTTATGAACCAACCACTGTTAAAAACAAAGAAAGGGTTAAAAATGCATTTGGTCATAACTGACAACTACATGCTGTTTGTGGTTGAGGTTACTACAGCACTGTAGAACCCTGAGGTAAGTTTCTGAGGGTCCACAGAGTCCATGTGGACCTGCACTAACAATATTACTTGCACATGGCCACATGGACCTGTAAAGGCAGATCAGGATCAAGAAGTGCTTCAGGATTCATTGGGTGGCCCTGCTTTCATACCTGCCCACTTCCCAGTCCCATTCCATCTTCTTCCATGCCATATCACTTTCCTGTTTTGCATCCTCTCCACCCCTGCACAGCCTTATCTCAAGCAATGGACATCCATCATCCATTGCTGTATGGAGCTGGTTGTTCACTTCATCTGGCAATGACTAGGTTGAGCTCTTCAGCAGGGATGAGCATGCCACACTACATAGCACCCTATGCTGGCAGAACACATGTTTGACCAGCATAACACATCCTTTGAATTGGGCCATAATGCGCTTTTACAATGCCGCACTGCTTTCTTATTACTACAAATAGGAAGGAGTACCAATTAAATGCCATTTTTTTCTATAGTTTATTTTTTAAGATTCTAGTAGTTTATTTATGATTAACATAGTGGAGGGAATAACTTAAAAGATGGAGTAGCTTCTCTTAAAGCACTTGTATCTCACATAACAGAACATTTTTTTTAGAAAAAATTTACAAAGACATTGCTTTGTATTTCTTCAAAAGAAGTGCCATGAAGTTGAGAGAGGATCTGTTACAATATTCTCACATAATAAATTTGGCTGTCCCTCTTGTAAATTATATCTCAATGGAGCCATAATTATAAACCATAATTAATTACTGCATTTTTTCAAACATAAACTGATTATCTGCTTGTGATGATATCATAATCTCTAGAGCAACCAATTACATCCTCAAAGGTATCAAGTGTAGAGTGAAAATAAGCGAGAAAGCTCAGTTGGGTGATCTACCTTCCAATCTTTTGGAATCTCTACAATTGTTATCTCTAGCTTTGCCATCTCTACGATACCTGTGCGCAAAATGATTGAACTTTGCTGTGTCCAAGAGGGGTACAGGAAATAGTTATTCATCAACAAGATGAGTCAAGCTTGATGGTTCAAAATGGTTCATGCAAACCCCTCCTCAATAATCTATATATATGGATCACTGACTGACTCACTGTCAGACTGATTCACTGACTCACTATCTCATCAATGCCCAGCCAAAACCACTGCGTGAAATTTGGGGAGGGTATTCCTTCCATGATGAAGGCACCCACGATTTTCAGAAATTCCAGCTGGAAGGGGGTGAAAAGGGGCACAATGCGTTTTCCTCCCTAAACTTTACGTTGAAGAATCCCTGACTAAGAGCACAATCCTAACCATGTCTACTCAAAAGAAAGGACCATTGTGTTCATTGAGTCTTACTCCCAGGAAAGCGTCTTTAGGATTGTAGCCTAAGAGACACTCTGCCCCAACCCCTAGACCTAGAAGCATGAAATTCGGGGAGCATATTCCCTCCATGACGAGAGCCCTACCAAGAACCAGTTTTTAGAAATTTAACTCCTAAGGGGCTGAAAAGGGGTGCAACACATTTTCGACCTATATTTAACATTGCAGACTGACCAAGCACCCAGCCCCAAATCCTGCACTAACTCCAAAGGGGTGCTGATGGTTGTGGAGGGATGTGCATGGGGGGGATGGTGCACATGGGGGGATGGTGCGCAAGGGGGTTTGTTACGAAGGAGGATTTGTTGCGTAGGGGGGGTTGATGCACATTGGGGATGATGTACATTCAGGGTTGATGCACACTTGGGGATGTTACAAAGGGTGGGATGTTGCGCAGGGGGGTTTGTGCACAGGGGGGTTTGTGCACATGGAGGGATGGTGCACAGGGGGGTTGATGCACAAGGGGGTTTATGTGCATGAAAGGATAATGTGCATGAGGAGATGTCGCACATGGGAGGTTGATGCGCATGGAAATGCTCCACTTGGGGGGTTGATGCGCATGGGGGGATGTTGCGCATTTAGGGTTGATGTACATGGGGTATGTTGTGCATGGGGGATGTTGCGCACGGTAGGACAATGCGCATGGGGGATGATGAGCAATGGGGGGATGGGACACAGGGTGGATGGTGCACGGGGGTATTTTACCCCTGCAACATGGGCACATTTCACTAGTCTTTTTAAAAAGTTAAATATACTGTTCTTAGAAGACTGTTTCCCAAACAAAACAAAAATCAAATGATTTTGAGTTACCCTGCTGCTGTTAGAAGAAATGAAAAATCCTTATCAATGTCTACTCAGAAGTAAGTCACATTATAGTCAATAGTGCTTACTCCCACGTAAGGGTGGACAGGATTGCAGCCTAAGGCATCAGAAAAATAGCCAGCCAGCTGGCAACAAGGCTCAGCTGTGGCAATAGCTAAAACTTGATTTATTTTACTATACATCAGTACAGATTACCCAACCAATTAGTAACCAACCAAAAGGTGACCAAATTGCTGATGCTCACACAACTGAATAGAAGTTCTACTATTAACTCTGATACATGGAAGAAGGAGTTGACTCAACATAACTATTGGTTTCATGCTGTGTCATAATAACATCTCATTAGCTCTCAGAACACTCAGACTCACTGATCCATTTGGAATTAAAGAAATGTACTTTCATTACATAAGACAGTTATTTGGTTTGTTTTCTGGTCTTTTGGGCATAACATTTGATAGAATGGAAATATTCACTCTGGATTTTTTCCCCATTGCCTAACATTGCATTCTGCTGTATGTTAAAGGTAACGGTGTCCCCTGCAGGTTATACTGCTAGTCATGAGTCTCCATTTCTAGAGCCATAAAGCCATGTTGTCAGACATGTGGATTGCATACGCATGGAATGCTGTTACCTTCCCACTGAGGTGGGCTGTGAGTGGCGCAACTGGTTAAGACACTGTGCCTGTTAACCAGCAGTCCAGGGTTCAAGACCCAGGTCGGTCCCCACAAGACAGGGTGAGCTCCTGTCCTTAGCCCAGCTCTGCGAAGCCAGCTGGATCCAATCATATTGGCTCTGCCTTTCCATTGGACTATTTCAGTGGTGTGGAGAGGGGGGATTTGCTGCTTGGGTAACAGCCTATCCTCCATATTAATCTACCCAGGCTTCGCATACAGCGTCAAGCACAATAGCATTGTCTTTCAAGGCTGATGGATGCCAGTGCTATCCCACCATGGTGGTACCTATTTATCTACTTGCATTTGCATGCTTTTGAACTGCTAGGTTGTCAGGAGGCTAAGGATGGGAGTTCACCCCGTCTTGTAGGATCTGAGTCTTGAACTGCTGGTTAACAGGCATAACACTTGCACCACCAAGCCCTCTGCTGTATATTAAATGGCATAAAATTGTATATAACATGTATATAACATATAAAATTGTATATAACATATAAAATTGTATATAACATATAAAATTATATTACCATATTCCTACAAGTTGTGATTTTAGTGATTTTTGTCACTAGTGGTGTCACCCCCAGTGCATCTCAAGTTCTGTGCACATCACCTGATACAGGCCACACACCCACATATGCTAGCGATGCCACTACATTGAAGCACGAATCCTCCCTGGAGCACATAGGATAAACCTTAGCAGTGGTGGTTGCTGGGCCCTTGACTGCCTCGTGACATCAGCCTTGAGACATATTACACCCAGTTTAACTTCAGGAATAATTTACGATCACTGATATTACAAGTAGTAAATGATGTGGACCCCTATATTTTAGAGGACACATCCTTTCTTATAAAGGATACTTGTTGGTTTTCCATGCTTCGCTGACCCTATAGCCAGTTCAACACTGTTTTGTTCATGGAGCAGGGCTTTCTTAGTTGGAGTGCTGAGATTACGGATCTGCCACTGCAAAGAACTGCTTTGGTGTTTCATTGTTTGCAGCAGTGACCTGCGTGTTGAGTGCGAACACTGTAAAAGAACATTGTTGCTAGTTTGTTGAATTCAAAACTAGATTTGGAAGTGGGATGTGGGGCAGGGAAGGGGAAGTAAGAGAGCCTGACCTTTTTGATTTTTGTCACGAATCAGAAAGTGAGTTGCAATCTCATTTCAGAGTCATTCTGCAATATGGGGAAGACTGCAGAGGGGGCTATAACCTCACTTCACAACTGGATGGCCATAGTAATTTTGGTTAATCACTAGTGTGATTGTTAAAGGAGAATCACCATCGTCATCACTGTCCCTATCCATCGGCGCTCTCCTTAAGGGGATTTTGTGAGCCTGAGTGGCTCACACCACTTTATAATGTTTTTTTCTATATTGTTTTTCCATTCCAGGTGACTTCTACTGTAACTATCCACTTTAGTTTTGTAAACTGCTTCCATTATGTCAACAGAGCAGCAGAACAGAAATGATTGATTGAGATTTGAAGCCTGTGGAAAATGTTCAGTGAATACTGTGTAAGAGATTTCCTTGAAAGGGTGTGGAAGAAGTAAAGGAAGCAATAGAGGATGAGGATGCAGGACAAGAGGAAAGAGGATTATTACTTATGCTTGAGGAAAAATTCTGGGATTGTGAGCAAGGGGGTGGTTAAAAATACTTCTTGCGCAACTCATGATAATTTGAATAGCTATACTTATACATACTCTTCCATCCTGCGATATTCCACGAGACTTAACTTGAGCTGACTCAAGTGAGGAGGTAAGGTTACTGAGGATTTTAGATTAGGTTTAATCCTCAGAATAGCTATACAAGTTAGGCCTCAGTTTCCACAAAGGATCTTTCTCGGATCCTACAAGGGCTTCTGCAAGTCTCAGAATGCCTTCTAATTGGGAAAAAATGTCATTTCCAGTTTCCGTCAAGAAACTGTTCTAAAGCCAGTACTTGTCCCCCTTCAGAGGACTCAGAGTGAGCCAGATTATGGATGGAAAACTCCACAGATAAACAGGTTCTACCTGTATATAGCTCTTGGCATTAAAGTCCATTATATATATTTAAACATACACAGTAACTGCTGACTAGTGGTCACAGTTGCAAGGGGACCCATGGCATTGCACACTTGTGTGCCACACGTGGTCCACAGGTGTGCCACAGGAACTTGCGGGAGGTCATTTATGGGGAATGCGAGTCGCCTTCAGAAACATGGTGAGCCTTGTCAAAGCCTGATGGTGTGCTTTGACACTTGTAGTGTCTTGTCAGTGTGCAGTGAGATGAAAAAGCTTGAAAATCACTGGTTTATTCCCTTTGGTGGCTGCCCCAAGCCTACAGAATGTAGCAGGGGCCATTTTGTTCCTCTGAGAACTGAGACAGGATCAGGTTGGGATAACCCAAGACTGTAGGAGTAACTGGTAAGATAGCTCAGTGACACAGAGAGAAAAGGCTGCTTTCATTATCACCAGGCTGCTTAAATTACGATGCACAAGAGCCCAGTCCTATTTTGCCTGCAGTGCCAGGACTACTGTGGTACTTAAGTGGCTGCCACTGTATCTGAATGCTGCAGGCTACCCATGAGAAGAAGACATGTGCCCTTCCCCAAAATAAGCGAAGTAGCCCTGCAATGGGGTTGCTTGATTCTGTGGCAACCATCCATGCAGTGCCAAAAGGCCTTTCTCAGAGGCTCTGGATCTGATGGAGTTGAACTTCTTGGAGCCCACACTTGCCCTGGGGTATTATGTTTAAAGCCCCTGAACAACTTAAGCCTCCATGTGTTTCTGGCTTGGTCAGGATGTTTCACTGTGCAAGACGTGTGGCAAACAGTTCATAGTTTGCATTTGGTTCTGCGTGCCTGTATTATATTTCTCATGTGTATTATTAAGAAGTTCAGTAAAATTCATTCATTCATATAAGTTCAGTCCCTAATATATTCATTTATGTAAATTTATTCACATTTGAAATATAAATTAATTCTTTTCTTCCCCCTCTGGTGTCTGACACAGTGACAAAGAGATGATGTGGCCCACCTGCTAAAATATTTGCCTACCCCTTCTCTATAAGTTCAGGTTAAAGACAGTTAAACTGCCAGTGATGATTGACGGGTGGTAAATGCTGCATCATGCATCACTCCTGCCCATTAAATGTTGTGTCACTCCCTTCAGCTCCTGCAGCTGATACTGCCCTATTTCCAATAGAGATGCCCTAAGCTCTGAAGGAGAATAGGGTTACTACCTGTCTACACTGACGTGATTAGCATATTTGTCTCCTGAAATGCATTTCTTTTTAAAATCTCAATACCTTTTAGGAATACATGCATTTAAATAAATTCTCAATACCAATCAGAATATATCGACAATAATAACTTAGAATGTACACTTTCAGTACTTCAAAGAGATTTGGCAATCAATTTGTACAAGGATTGACATGATACATTGCAAATATCAGAAAATTGTTTTAATACAGTAATAATAAGACGTTGTGTCATGTACTACATAAGAGTCTTTTTCTTTCGACCAGTGATTAAACATGGATCAAAATGCCTCAATATGGTTTTCATAAGCAATGTTTAAATTATTTATTACTTAATCTTTGATTCACAATCGGTGACTGGTAAAAATTTAACAATTCAAATCCTTAAAAGTTCAAAGGTGGTGGTTGTTGTTGTTGTTGTTGTTGTTGTTGTTAGTAGTAGTAGTAGTAGTAGTAGTAGTAGTAGTAGTATTTGTCTTTCCAGTTTCTATTACTATTATTTATATTTATTTGATTTGGATCCCACCTTTCCTCCTAAGAGGACACTCAAGGCTACTGCAATTCTACAAGTCTGCAATTCAAAGTAAAATCAAAATTGTCTAGAATGTACATTCAACTGAAGAATTACTCTTTTCCACTTCGCGGTCTTATTGATAACAATATTCACGGAATATTGATAACAATATTCAGAAATGCACACAAATAGTGCAAATAAGGGAAGTTCAGTTTTCTTAAAGTGTCATGTGTGAAGGTATCCTAATGACTCATAATATATTTGCAAGTGGAATTATAATCAATTATTATTATTATTATTATTATTATTATTATTATTATTATTATTATTATAAATGTATTAGCAAAACTAAATGCATAAGCTGTAGAGAGGTCTGACCACATTCTGAAGGACACATATCTATAATGGATATTTCTCATTCTGTCTTGTTAACAAGTATATAAATAAGAAGAGACTTCAGTAATTGGCTCAGAGTTACTAATGAATTAATTAACTTCAGTCTATTTTACCTAACCTTTAATAATAAGATTTTTTTTAGCCAAGCAATAGGCCTGACAGACTGAAAAAAACCAGACATACAGCAAAGCTCTTGAAAATTAATGAGAAACGAGGAAAGAATCAATGTACGTTCTGCTTGCAGAGGACTGACACAAAAAAGACACAATAAACCATGAACAAACACAGTCAGTTTTAAAAAAATAGGTTAGAAAAAGTGGGCAAATTCAATTATAGAAGTAATTAGAAGATATAGGGCAAGGCTGCCATTTGGGACTGTGCCAGAAAACATGAATTAATACGACTGAATAGAAAGCGCCCATGTAGTAATTAAGAGGCAATCACCTATGGCAATGAATACCTGAAAACAGTCTGGAAAAAAACTAATAATTCAGTGATCAAAAATATTTTTAGATGATTAATATGGCAAATTTACTTTAAAAGGGTAATTTCAGGAAAGATATCAAGACAATAGCTTGCTGCTTGTTCCTCCAGGCAGTTTTATAGCTAATTAAATTTTATAATTTTAGCAGAGTTCAATTGCATTGACTAAAAGAGTGATGCTCTTGCTATTAGTTATTTGCTTAAAACCTCCTCAAATCTATAGCTGAAACACCTCAACTTCCTTTTAAAAATAAATACATACAAGAACTTGGTTGTGATGGCTTCAATTTCTTAAAATAATTTGGAGTTACTTGTCAAAATTGCTGGGCACTTATTTTTAATGTCAATTTACTGTTTAATGTCAATTTAATGTCAATGTCAATTTAATGTCAATCTTTACTGTTACCTATAAAAGAAATATAGGTGTCTTTGTTATCCACTAGTGTTGCACGGATTTATCCATGGAACACTTAAAAACAAAAAAAAATCAATGGATTAAAAAACAGTGGAAAAACAGATTTAGGGCACAATCCAGAGTAACTATGGGAGCACATAAGAGACATTAGGTGCATCCGTAGTTACTGTACCACCTAGTGAAAACCTATGAGAAATTCATATTGCAATCCAGAGTAACTTGTTCTTACTCTGGAGCAAGGACTCCCCGTAGTTACTCTGGATTTCACCCTTAAACATCCACTTCTAGGTTTCTTGCTCCTCCTTTGCTCCTAATGGAATAAGGTTGTGCCTCAATACATGCAGGGGTTTGATTCTGGGACTCCCTGCCGATACCAAAAATGTGTTAAATAAAAGCAATTTTTAAAAATAAAGTGTGTCCCTATACGGCTGTTTTAAAACAGCTTTTTTTACTGTTGTGGAGAGTCATCAATTAGAAATGCAAAGGACCTCCTACCTTTGCTTGACTCAGCTGAAAAATGGAATGACTGCTTGCTTGACTGTCTCTCTACAACAGAAAAATAATTTTAAAATAATGATTTGCAATGGCTGTTTGTGTTGAGTCAAATCCGTGTAAAAATCTTGTATAACAAGAAGGGGCCTGTGATAATTGTGATTTCATAACATTCTAGGATATATTTACCTAAGATCCTGTGCACACCACAAAATGCAACGTGTGAATACAACAAATGCTTGTGAATATCATATGGATACACTTGCCAGTGAGCTATGATTGACAAGAGTACACATTTGATGGAAAATTCAGGTTTGTTGCTCCATAATTTTGCTATGACTATAAGAAAAAAAATTTAGGATATATCCAGTGGTGGGATTCAAATAAACAACAGGTTCCATTTCCTAAAAATCTAAATTAACAACCGGTCCTATGTCCCATTAGTAACTGATTCTCAGAACCAGGTGCTCATCAGCAAAGGCTTCTATAGAGCCTGTGAGAACCCCCTGAAGCCCACCACTGGTATACCCAAATAAAGTAATAACTAAGCAGTATTGAAGTCAATGAAACATGTTAGTTGTGACTAACCCTACAATCCAGAGTAACTACAGGAGCACATAAGAGACATTTATGTCGACGTAGTTACAGCACCACCGAGAGAAAACCCATGGGAAATTCATATTGCAATCCAGAGTAAATTGTTCTTACGTCGGAGCAAGGAGTCCCCGTAGTTACTTTGGATTGCGCCCTAACTTTAAGACCCATTAATTTCAGTGAGATGTAGCAGTGACCAAATTTCTTTAAAGTGATCTACTATTTTATGATAAATCAATAACTACTGTATTTTCTGAAGAGAAACAGCTCTTTTTCTCAGGACTCATAACTTATAATACAAGTTTTTTTATAATGAAACAGACTCTATGAATACAACCTGACTGTTGTCTGAGCTGGCACAGCTATCCCTGCACCTGTTCAAAGTGTCAAAAATATTGTGTCAAATATGGGTCAGTGTCAAATATGCCTGATATTTGAGGATGTACTATCCTGTGGCACTCAGGGGAGTCATCACTCACCACTGTCATCGGGCAACAAGACCAGCAATGCAACAGCAGTAGTGGGAGACTTGGCTTGGCAGGTACAGCTCCAAGATGAAGTTTTCTCATTCTTGAAAATGTCTCCCATCCACCTTCTTACCAATATTTGTCACATTGCATTTGGTAACCCAATCTGAAAGTAACTGGTGATGACTTCAGTTACTTCCAGTGGTACTTCCAATAGGACAATGCAAACTGGTACAGAACGGGACATTCAGAAATATTGGGCACAATCCAGAGTAACTATGGGGAGTCCTTGCTCCGGTGTAAGAACAATTTGCTCTGGATTGCAATATGAATTTCCCATAGGTTTTCACTAGGTGGTGCAGTAACTATGGGTACACGTAATGTCTCTTATGTCCTCCCGTAGTTACTCTGGATTGTAGGGTTAGGCTTAAATTTTTTAAAAGATACCATAGAATGCCTCACCCCATTCTTAGTATCCAGAGTAACTATGGGAGTACATAAGAGATTTTACGTGCACCCGTAGTTATTGCACCACCTAGTGAAAACCTATGGGAAATTCATATTGGAATCCAGAGCAAGTTGTTCTTACACCGGAGCAAGGACTCCCCGTAGTTACTCTGGATTTTGCCCTTAGAGCACAATCCTAACCATGCCTACTCAGAAGTAAGCCCCCTTGTGTTCAATGGGTCTTATTCCCAGGAAAGTGTGTTTAGGATTGCAGCCTTAGTTATACCACTGCTGATACCCTGTTTCCAATACTTGTTCTTACACCAGATAGACAGAATCACTACAATCCAGAGTAACTATGGGAGCATGTAAGAGATATTATGTGCACCCGTAGTTATTGCACCACCTAGTGAAAACCTATGGGAAATTCATATTGCAATCCAGTGCAAATTGTTCTTACACCGGAGCAAGGACTCCCCGAAGTTACTCTGGATTGCACCCTAAATACTTAATTTAAATCTTCTTTTCTACAATACCCAATGAAGGTGTAGGTGTTCATGGGGGGATGGGCACTGGAATTTAAGAGATACTTTCAGGAAAGTGGAATTTGGGATGGGAAGAGCTAGAATTTGACACTTCCTTGGAGCTGGATCAGCTTGAGCTGAGTCAGGGGAAAAAGCATTTTTCAAGGTGTAAATTAGAATTATTAGGTCTTGCACTATACCAGGATGTTAATTAACCCTACAATCCAGAGTAACTACGTGAGCACGTAAGAGACATTACATGCACCCGTAGTTACTGAACCAGCTAGTGAAAATCTATGGGAAATTCATATTGCAATCCAGAGTAAATTGTTCTTACACCGGAGCAAGGACTCCCCGTAGTTACTATGGATTGCACCCTAAGTCTCCCACCCTTCTTCCCTCTCTTTAAAGGTCAGTATTATTTATCTATATTATTATCTAGCTCTTTTTGGTTAGTGCAATTTTTTCATCCTCATACCACTTTATATTAACAGCCCTTATAATTATACCTTTAACTCAACTTTTATTTATACTGCATTCAGGAACACGTCTCAAGTATTTGACTAGGGAAGCCTATGCATGTCTATGCAGAAGTAAGTCTTATTCAGCTCAATGGGACTTACTCCCATGTAATATGGGAGTATTTGACTGGGAAATCCTATGCATGTCTATGCAGAAGTAAGTCTTATTCTACTCAATGGGACTTACTCCCATGTAAGGTATAGGATTGCAGCCTATATCTTTGCAATCAGGACTTGACTGTAATATAGGGATGCTCTAAATCAGGGCCATTTAAAAAAATCCATTTTTTCAAGCACATCTTTTGTGCAGTCACACACTTTGTGAATACATCCACTTTCACCTGAGATAACACCTGTGTAAGGGAAGGAGCAGCTTGCATCACAGTTGTCCTTCCAGGAAGGGAGAAGCTTCTCGAACTGCTGCCAACTTTTGATTTCTTTTTTACTCTGCAGAAGCTTTCCCCAAATGATGCCTCTTTTAAGTGACAGGGTGAGCACAGCCACTTCTTGCCCACTGACACACCACTGCCCAAATAATCTCCTAAAGGGGTTGTACAAGCAGAATAGTACTGTTTGGCCATCATAGCAGGGGATCAAGTACCACCTGCCATTCCGAGAAGTACCACTAGAGGTGCTTGTTGATTAATTAAGTCGTGTCCAACTCCTTGTGACCCCACAGACTGCCGCACGATAAACCACCCTATCCTCTCCTAGCCTCCAAAGTTTGTCCATGTTCATTGCTTCAGTGAAACTATCTAACCACTTCATCACCAGCTGTTCCCTTCTCCTTTTGTCTCATTTTTCCCAGCACCTGGTTCTTTTATAAAGAGTCCTCCCATCTCATGATGTGGCCAAAATATTTGAACTTCAGCTTGAATATTTGTCCTTCCAGTGAACAGTCAGGGGTGATTTCCTGGAGGATGGACTGATAGGATCTCCTTGAATTCCAAGGGACTCTCAAGAGTCTTCTCCATCACCATCATTCAAAGGCATTCTTTGGTGGTCACAAGAGGTAGTAGATGAGATTAACTATCACTATCATCAAGGTATTCTGTTCTTACCTACAGGTTTACGTCACTAACACAGCAGGTTAGATTCCAGAATGCTGTAAAGCAGATCTTGCCATGAAGTGAAATCACAGGCTTTTTTCACTTATTTTTCACTTATACAGGGTGCCCTCCCCAAAAGGTAACCAAAGATGTATGCGAAGACATGTAGAACACATAGTTGCACAACAGGTAATTGCTGTGTACAAAAGCTAAAAGCTTACTAAAGTGTTTTGGTTACCTTTTGGGGGGGGGCACCCTGTATAAATGGCTGGAATAGGACACCAAGGTACTAGTGGAACAAATGCTGTAAACAGATTGAGCACAGGTAACAAAACAGCATCAGGAGGTTCACCCTTTTCAGCTCTGACTCAGCCGACGTGCCTGTCAATGCCATTTGAGCATGGCACACACACAAAATAATAAAAATAAATATAATTTTTAAGTGCTGCAGTAGTGAAGCACCAAAAAGCAACATGCTTTACAGCAAGGTAACACTAGACATATTTCAAGTAAAACCAAGCTATTGACATCTTTTGAAGCTAGACAGTTACTTAATAGAATTGGTGATGATTATGATTTTGACAATTTGGCAAAGGGATATAGGGACTTACTGGACAATCCATTGGGATCCTGTACTGATAAAGAAGGTTAAGGACCCCTGCTCTACTCTGGCTGTTGAGTCTTGTTAGATCTATGAAGACTACTGTCCTAATTCTCTGGCCCACAAAATCATACGGAATGATAATTAAGGGCGCAATCCAGAGTAACTATGGGGAGTCCTTGCTCCGGTGTAAGAACAAATTACTCTGGATTGCAATATGACTTTCCCATAAGTTTTCACTAGGTGGTGCAGTAAGTACAGATGCATGTAATATCTCTTACGTGCTCTCATAGTTACTCTGGATTGCAGCCTTAGCTACATCCCAAATTGTTCACATAGTACAAGTAGGAAAGGCATATTAGCCACAATCACAAATCAAACCCTTGGATAAAACAAGTGACAATTCTCTTGGCGGTTGCTACTTCTCATTGGGAGATTTGGTTTTCTGTAGGTTCCAACCGTATAGTAAACTAAGGCGTACCACTTTCTCACAAACAAGGGAAGGTGCGGGACAGAGTGACATTTGGAAACCATACAGGTAGATTCTATGACCAAGCTTCTTACATGGACACAGTCACTACAAAGTAGGTTTTAAATAGTAATCATACACCATTCACTCAGTATTAAGCAGTAGACCATCATCTATTTTCAACCCATATGACAATAATTCATTTTATAATCAAAAAAGAAATATCCAATGACTATTTTGACCTCTTATTAGTCATTTATTGTGGAAAAGGTGAGGCTGATTTGGGTATAAAATGAAAGGCCGCAGTAGCAGATTTGGTATAGATGGCTTTATTTTAATAACACAGATGTACTTGTGACAGGAATTTCAAGTTTCTTTTGCTGAATGACTGATGCAATGAAGGTCTGATTTTTGAACTGTGAAGTCCAGTCATTGTATGGTATAAATGGAAAATGGAAGAAGGTGGCATCAAGATACATCCAACATAACTTGATTCAAAATACAGACAGGATAGAATATAAACTTTTTGTGAAGAACCAAACATTTCTGAGTATTGTGAAATTATTGTATAAACCTTTTTAAAGAGTCACAGTATTATGAGACTATGGGTGCAATCCTGAGTCCACTCCAACTCATCAGTCTTGCCATGGTGATGTAGGGAGGCATGTGCATGTTTGAGCATTTGCCTAGCCTTCCCCCAGGAGTGGGACAGAAGTATCTTACTCTCCATTTGTGACACCCTCAGGTCAGCACAGGACTTATGCTGGGGCTTAGGCTGGCCTAACTGAAGCTTAGGATTGCAGTCTATGGTTACATCCTAATCTCCATTTAGGCTGGCCTAAGCCCTTCCATAAATTCTGTGCTGCCCTGGGGGTGTCACAAAAGTGCAGTAAGACACTTCTGCCCCACTCCTGGAGGAGATTAGGCCAATGCACGGGCATATGCCAACCTCCCCACACCATCACGAAAAGACAGGCAAGCCTAAATTTCTTAGAACTGAGACTATTTTATTTTATTCTTTTTCATCAGTTGTGGGGTGGTATACCAGTAATGGCAACAGGGTTACTCCAGGTTACATCTAGAGCTGACAACATCTCTGGCACCCACCTATGTTTGGCTACTTGCATCTACTGCTCCTCCACCTCTTCCTTCCATTCTCTGGATTGGAAAAAAGGAAAGAGGAAGCGTGGAGGGGAGGAAAGTGCCAATATGAAAGCAGAAGGAGGAAAGTGATGGGAGGAAAGTACCAAAGTGAAATACTGTATTTACTCAAACCTAACACTCTTTCAGCGGAATTCAACCTCTAAAACCAGGGTGCGCATTAGATTCGATGGTTAATTAGATTTGAGTAAATGGCGTATTCTCATTCTAAGTATAGGGTGCGCATTAGATTCAATGGCACATTAGATTTGAGTAAGTACGATATTAGCCAGTGGAAGGAGCAGAGGGAGCATCAGGCAATTGAAGTGGGCAGCACCTTATTCTCATTGTCACCATTACTGTCATCTTATCCTTAACCACTGACAAAGCAAAAGCACAAAATCTAACTATTAAAGAGCACATTTTATCATAGCTTTGAAGCACTCTTCAAGGATCTCAACAGAACAGTTATATATAAGCGAGTAAGGGTGCAGTCCTATCCAAGGCCAGCACAACTCATCAGTCGTCCCATTCCCATGGTCATGTAGGGAGGCAAGTGCATGTCTGTGCACTGGCCTAACCCTCTCCCAGACGTGGTGCACAAGTGTCTTATGGCACTTTGATTTCATCCCCAGGACAGCATGGGACTTGGGCTGGGGCTTAGGCCAGCCTAACTGGAGGATTGCAGCCTAATCCTACAATCCAGAGTAACTACAGGAAGACATAAGATGCACTTACTCTGGATTGCTCTATGAATTTCCCATAGGTTTCCCATAGGTGGCACTGTAACTACACTGGTGTAAAAGGTCCCGTAGCTACTCTGGACTGTAGCCTAAGTTTAAAAAAAACTAAACATAAAACTACCAACATGCAGGATCTGAAATTTCATTATATATTTTAACTTTTAAGCCAACTTACATACTTGAACTTGAACTGGTACAGTTCAGTTTCTTGAATTTCTACTTTCATCTCAGATCAGTTCCCAAATCCAAACAAGATAAAGTATTTATATATGCGTCAACTCCTGCAAAGTTTGTTTCCAATATTTGCTGATACTCAGCCATGCTCTTGCTCAATGTATCAGTCCAAAAATTCCATCCATCAATAATGTTTTCAAGTTAAGAACTCTTTGACAGTATTAGAACTCAGTGCTTGCCAAAATTATTCATTGACAATTCTGTAAAAGTCATTACAAATGCTGGAGCTTCAACCTTCTTCCACTCTTAGCATACATTCTTTGACAGAATTATAGCTTTATATTTACTTTTCTACACAATTCACTATATTGAGTCACAAATTGTCCCCTATGAACTCTTAAAGACAGATATGACAGATGTTAATTCTATTGTCTCTTTATATCTGATAAATATAACCAATTTAAATTTGTTATGCAATTTATTAAAAAAACAACAACACTAGAGAAATAAAAACAAAGGTCAAAAGTCATACTGGATGATAGCTGACGGTTTTGATAGTGCTAATTATATATTACAATAGGATAAAGGTAGAAAAGGAAATTCAAGTGGTAGGTGAAAGACAAACATCCCAAATGCTGGATTTAAAGGAAAGAAAAATAAACGGAGAAAAACTTTAAATGTCTTTGTAGTTCACTGTCATGAATCAAAGACATAATGAAGCCTGAATTAAAAATGTCAGTTTCTGTGAATGTTGATAACTTGGCTCTTTGTTGTGCAAGTCAAAATGTGTCTGTTTGATGGGTTAAAATGACAGTCTGGAAAATGGGAGATGCAGAAGCTAAAAAAGGGGAAAGAAAGCCCACCAAAAAAGACATCTCCAAAGTAGGCCCATAATGTAGTACTTTAAGGAGAAGACCTGTAGGGTAGGAGCCAGTACCTTTAGGAAGTAACCAAGCAGCACTAAAAGGCAATGTCCATGGCCAATCAAAACTATTTCTCTAGCTGCTGGGGCTCTTGCATCTCTGTCTTTACACTAGACTGGAAAGCCTTTGTACTAATTGCCAGACTGTACCAGATTTTCTGGTTCAGTTCCATCCTATAATTGACTGACAATGATGGGCAAGGAAGGGGAAAAATTCAAACTCACCACGCCAAGCAGAGGGTCAGAAATGGTTTCACAGGGAGCACATCAGTGCTTGGCACTAAATGCAGGGGTTAAGAAAGCATCATCTGTCCTCGCCTCTAATTCCTGGGGTAAAAGGGGAGGGGGGCTGAAGGAACAAGGCTCCTTAATACAAGAACGAGATCTTCACAAAAACCTTTCGTGACAAGAAGGAATGCTGGCTTTGGTGAATACTGAAGAGGGTTTCATGATTTGCTTCCTTATAACTGCAAATATTTCTGAAAACCCCTTTCCTCTCCGCTCAAGTTGCAGCTGCACAGTTGCAAAATCCTAAACTTGCCTTTACCATGAAAGAAGGCAAGTATTTGCAGAAAGAGAGATTTATTTTAAATGGAGTTCACTTGCCATATATAAATACTCCAACCAGATTATGGCTTTGAATAGACAAATGAAAATATCTTGTAACGAATTTTTCTCACTAAGTAATTTTTAACTGGTCAAAATTCCTGTTTTATTTCTACTTGCAAGCATTATGCATCAATGCCAAACGAAGGGACTGAAAGTAGCTCGTTACTGACTTGTTCTTTTTATTGCACTTACTTTCCCAATATTTATAGAGAAGACAGTAGAACAAACTGGAACAAGCATTCTCCAAAAGGCTGTCGGACCAAAAATCTTACGGTTAAGTTCCACCCACTTAACTTCAAATAACACCCCCTGCTAATACACACCAGCAACAGCCATTAAAATCCATAACCCCTAACTCACAGCAGGAAAAAAACAAGACTGAATACTTGTTCGGCTTCTTTTCAAGAACTCCTTAGAAAAGGTAACATCAGTCAACTCTCCAAAACTTTCAGCACGCAATGGGATGCCCAACCTGTGCTGCCAAAGCACCACCCTCCAGGTGATACAGAAGCCACTCCACACTTTCAATTACCACTCTTCACCACTCAGTCTTTCCGAAATGTTGGCTGAGCCCCCTCACTCTCCCCACTCGCACACAGATACCTTTTGGGGCACTGCTGCCCTGCCAGGTCACAGACCGGCTTGACACGGCCAAGTTTCCTAGCTAGGCCAATCAGGCCAGAAGCAAAAGCGCTCAGGAGCGAGTGAAGCAAGGCTTACCTTTCCAAGCCTGTCTTTATGAGACCTGCACCAGTCGCAGCATTTCTCAAGCACTGTGCTCTGGACAGGTGCGATTCTAACAGGCAGCAAACACCTGAGAGGAGGACTAGGAAAGGCTAGGCAAGAAGAAAGCAACCCAGTAAAATGTCTTCCCAGAGGCACAGCAGTTCTTGTGCATGGGGAATTACAAATGCTCTGGCTATAGACTTTTGTCCAAAGCTGTATTTTCCCCCCTCTTTTCTTTCTTTTCTCTCTCTCTTTTTAGTGAAGCTAGATTAGTTCATACAAAACTCAACAATACAGCACTGAAACCCATTGTTGATATTCAACATTTTTCACATAGCGGAACAGAAGAGACAATACGGTATCTAGGAAACCATGGGCTGGATTACAAAGTGATGCTATCTCTTCCTTCTGGTGGGCCTGTAATCCTTTTTTGAACCTACCCCAGCAAAATAAAATGAAATGCAGTCACATAAAATGTAAAAACCCCACAATGAGCCAGACTATAGTTCTTTAAAAAGAAAAATAAGAAGCCGGGGAAGATCGAAACTAAACATTTTGTCTATGAAACCTATATAGATACATATAGGTAAACAAAAGCTCACATCTTGTCTTATGACATTTCGACACAAACTTTTAAAATTCAGAACGCTGCCAAAAGAGGATATTCAGGTAAGTGTGCTAAAGAGCACTATCCTAACTATATCTCCTCTGAAGTTAGCCCCATTGTGTTCAGTGGGTCTTACTTGCACAAAAGTGTCTTTAGGGTTGCAGCCTAACCCTACAATCCAGATTCCCAAATAACTATGGGAAGATGTAAGAAGCACTTACTCTGGATTGCTCTATGCATTTCCCATAGGTTTCCCATAGGCGACACCGTAATTATGTCGGTGTAAAAGGTCCCGTAGTTTCTCTGGATTGCAGAATTCTCTGGATTCTCTGGGTGTCAAGTAGCCTTAATTTAGTTAAGAATTCCAATGATCTTATCAATACCACAGAGACCCAAGAATGGTCCATCTGTTTTTCTGATCTCTACATGCAACCATAGGTATGACTATTTGTACATTAATCATGGCACTAAAGCAAGCCCAGAGTCAGTGGCATAAACAGCAAAGGTCTTGTCAAGCTTATGGAGCACATGTTTATATTTAATGTTCAGATCCTTCAATTTTGCACAACACTGCTCAGGTTCACAGTGCAGGTTGAATGCCTGCCTGTTTGGCAATCCTATTCTTCCTCACTTGAATAGTTTCTTTATTTGAACAACTTGTATTTCTCTTAACATTGGACAAATTATTTGCACTGCATTTTAACCCTCTAGTCTTTAGTACCACCAACCTCAGAGGCTCATTCCATTTTCACTTAATCCACTTCCCACATTTTCCTCCAAGCCCCAAATAGTCTAGGTAGCCACGAAAAGTGATTGTTCCTACCAGTTTCTTTTCATCACTGCTGCAATTGACCAATTGACAACTGATTGATGGTTATCTTTTCACTTCAACAATGAAATAAATTACCATCACTATGGCTATGTACAGTAAATGCCTCCAGAGTAAATTACATGATTCTAAAATTCTCCTTAGCTCACTTAGTAAAACATCAACACAAAAACTTTCTCCCCCTCTCTCCCTTTGCCTCTCTTCCTGGATTTGGCTCTCCTTGTCAGTGCCAAAAAAGAACTTGACAGCTTCTTTAAAAAGAGGAGTATAAAGCACTTGAATAAGGGATGGCACAAGGCCTGCCCACAGCTTCCATTCTCCACAAACAGCTATTCTTTGCAAAGAAAAAAATTAGGCATGTGAGCACAGATAAGCCACAAAAGAATTCCCCAAGAATATTCCCAGTGACCTTGGACTTCTGCTATTATTCCTTAAGCGTTTGGCACTGGACGGGCTTCTGAATCTGTGAACTTCACAAGTCCAGTTCAGATACTCTACCTTCACACTATCAAACACCACCTGGCACTAACCAATCTTGCACTGAATGTATATAGTAATAAAATAAAATATCTGGAAAAATGAAGACAACTTTTTGCCAAGTTAATACCTCTCTCTCTTTCTCTCTCTCTCTTAAATCCAAGAGGAAATTGAAAGGGTTGTTTTTAATTCCCTGTACAGTTCCATCAACGATTGACATAAGACTAGCAAATTATTTCTTGTATTGTTACCCTATGGAAGAAGTTTAATAAAAAATAAAATAACAGGGTGTTTCTCATCTCATGGTAGAGTACTTGAAATGGTTCCTGGTGGTACTCGCAGGATCTTCGGACTTCTGCCTGGCAGCAAGACTCGAAACACAACAAAACAAATAGTGGTAGGAGGATCAGCCCTGCAGGCAGAACTCCAAGTTATACTTTTATTCACTCAGTAAAGTTATCCTGTCCACACTGAGCTTGACACTAACACCAGAGTATCCTCTAATTCAGAACTGGCACACCTTACTTCATCCCTCCTATCTCTTCTCCACTTAACCCTAGACCTCTCAACCATTTGAAAAGCTTTCTAGTCTTTAACTCCCAGCAGAAAGTCCATAAAGTTCTTCAAGTTCCGTAACTTCAGTGTCACCACAGAGAAGGCTCTACCTTGCTGCCACACCAGCATCCCTGTCACTTGTAGCAGATCTCGTTGACCTTAGAGGGCAGGCCAGAATATATGAAATGGGTTGACCTTGTGGTACCCCAATCCCAGGCCAAAAAGGGCTTCAAATGATAAAAAAGTACCTTGAATTGTGTTTGGAAATAAATAGGAACTCAATGTAGCCACTGGAGCAGTTGACCAAAAGAGTCAAACTACTAAGCTCCAATTACCGGATAGATACACTTTCCAAACAGTCTTCCAGGCCAATCCAGTAATTGCCTTATAGTTACCAGGATATTTTGGGCAGGGCTTTGTTATACTTTCCCCCCAACCCTGTTTACTGAACGCAAGTTCTCTTTTGATTACAAATGTAATTATTTTTACTTGTTTGTTTTAATTTTAATTGATAGCCCATTCCATCCTGAAGACTTGCAGCAAGTAACAAAATATCATTACAATCCATAAATCCATACATATATATCACAGACAGACTGTCAAAGCAATCCAGAGTTTAGGCAGTGAGGGCTGGGCTGGGCTGCCCAAAATATTCTGAATCCAGAGCAGAAAGTTATGCTGGATCCAGAGAGTCAGGAAGACCGGGCTGCCCTAGCTGCTTCAGACAATGCTCAGTAGGCAACAAGTCAGTGGCATCTGGGGAGGGCTTGCTCCCGAGGAGACTTCCCTCAGATCACACTGAACAAGGAACAGCTGTGGTGCCTGCCTTATAAGGAGACCCTGACAACCAGTAACAGCGGCAGCATGAAGTGGCAGTACAGTCTACAGTGGATGCAAGGGGCTCGTTGGAGTTGCCTGATGTATCCCCAGGTTAGTGGGCTGCCCTAGTTGTGCCATATCCTGAGGTTGAGAGGCAGGCATTGCAGCTCAACATGCCTCTCCTTATGCATTCATAACTTAGGAAAGCACGTAACTTAGGAGGAAATATTCAAGTTTACAGTGATTTGCATATGAGATTGGCAAGGCACTCCAGTATTCCAATTAAAGTTGAACTTGTGTTGTTAGCTTACAAATTCTCACACAAATCTTACACTTTTCTTTTCCCTATGCAAGTCAGGACATCAAAAGTCCACATTCTGAAAATCTGACAGTTCTCAATTTATGCAAGATTGGATTTCAAGTGCCATTAAGCCTCAAAAGAGGCCCAGGAACGGACAGTCAAGTTCAGGGACAGTCCAACATACTTGGACTTCCATTTATGTGCTTGATAATCTGAGAAACCAGGCTGACTGTCTGTAATCGCATTTCCTTCTGAAAGTACGTGTAGTAGCCAATGGAGCAATTTTCTCCAAGAAACATTTTCCCTTAATAGCTGAAGACTGATCTAGTACTAAACTGGGTTTTGAAGTTTTATCCCTATATAATTTTCAGCAGAACAAATCACTTACAAATTTCAAATTTCATTAATTAAATATGCGAGCAAGGACAACTGCACAATGGCTGAGGCTTAATGCAAGTCATACAGCTCCTTAGATTAAGGACAAAATGTAAGTAGTTCTGTAATTTTCCTCCTTTGGATATTGAGCGGAAAATGAAACACGCAAAGGCAACAGATTAAATACTGTACATTGTTCTGGAATAAAAAAGTATCCCTTTGCAGCAATATCCAAAGGGCACAAAAATCTAGGAGGTTCACACAAGTCTTCCACAACCTCTTGCTTATATCCAGAACCCAGTCTGGGACAGAGAAGGCTTCAAAATAATTCTTCCAACAGCTGGTGTTTGTCAGACTCTAAAAGTCACCAAAATAATGAGTCAGGTTCAAAATCTGCTTTCCTTCCTTGCATCTTATAAAGGCAAAGATGTAGTTTGGCTGCAGAATCAGATTATGTGCAAACATGAACACTGCCAGTCTGAGAAAAGCAGTTTTGTACTTCATGATGAGTGCTCCATGATTATAACCAGTGGTGGGCTTCAGGGGGTTCTCATAGGTTCTATAGAACCCTTTGCTAAAGAGCGCCTGGTTCTGAGAACTGGTTACTAATGGGACATATAACCTGTTTTTCTACGGACATAGAACCTGTTGTTAATTTAGGTTATTAGGACATAAACCTGTTGTTAGTTTATTTGAATTCCACCACTGATTATAACTATCACCATAATCACATGAAGCAGCACATTTGCAACATATGGGAGCAGAAGTAGGGAAGTTGCACCAGCTCAAGAGATGCTCTGGATTGCACCCTAAGGCTGCATCTATACTCAGTTACCCAGGAGTAGAATGAGTTTGACTTCTGAGTAAATATGAATGGGATTGTGCCAAGAGTCTGAAACCTAATATACTCTTTTCCTGATAATACATCCCACAGAAATAAACTGGAATTTGTTCTGAGCAACCTGTATAGGGTTGTACTATAAATATACCAGTAGCTTTGTTAATGTGAGAGCATAAGTGCTCTTTGGACCACAGAAGAGGCAGAAGAGAAAGAACAAGACAAGTGGGAAAAGATTTGGGCCTGGAGGACTTTTAGAATAATGAAAATGTCTCTGACAAGCAAGCTGGAGTCACGTCATGTCAAAAAATGTTCACTTTGTAGGAATTCTGGACCAGCCGCCATGGTTACCCAACAGTCTTTCAGAACATGTGATGTCACAAAGCGGTGCTTGGGAGGAATTCACTTGGATGCTGCCAGGCGGGCCACACTAGCTGGGGAATGATGTCAGTGGTCCACAAAATCCACTTTTGGCTGAGAGCTGAGAAGCCAAGTATTGGCTAATCCTCAGTGCTTCCTGACACAGCATCAGATTTGCATTTTTCTACCATTTATTTTGGGGCATGAGTGAAGACGGAGCTATAAGTGAAACTGATGCTGCTGAAGAACGTACAGCAACGGATGAAGAGCAAACTCGGGGGTGTTTCCAGGTCTCCACTTTGTGTTGCTGCCTAACTAGGAGGTAGGATGGCTTTTCTTTCATCTAACCCAGGGGTCTCGGATGTGGCCCTTGGTGATTCTCTATCTGGCCCTCGGCAAGCCCCCTCCATCCAGCCCTTGGGCAAGCCCTGTAATCCTCCAGAGGTTAGGAGTGCTCTGCTTTTCCCCCCCCATCCAGCCCCCCCCCCATCCAGCCCTTGGGCAAGCCCTGTAATCCTCCAGAGGTTAGGAGTGCTCTGCTCTCTGTACCCCAGGAGGGTATTTTGAGGGCAGGGAAGGCTGCACACACCTCCTCTCTTATGAACTGGTTTGAAGATCACCCTCTCTCTGTATATTGGGAAATGTTTATGAACTGATTTGAATTCATTCATTCATTCACAAGTTTTGTCACAAATATATTCATTAATCTAAATTTATTCAAATTTGAAATGCAAATCAACTTTTTTTCCCATCTGGACCCTGACACAATATCAAAAGACAACGTGGCCCTCCCACCAAAAGACCCCTGACCTAGGCATTCAGCTTTTTCACAAATAACAAGATCAAAGTTTGGAGACGAGTACAGTGACAGAACCAAGATAATCTGGCAGTACAATATTAGTATCCAACTTGTCAAGCAGCCATTAATCTGTATTTAGGCAATGAGGTCCCTGCTTAGACTGCTAAGGCATTTGAGTGTAGGGCTAAGCTGAGGACAAATATGGTTATTAACAGCTGCCAAACACATACGTGTGCACACTCTCTCACCCACCAGTTCCTAATTCCAGCCTTGTTTCTCTGCAGGCAGATATACTTGCCAGGAAGGAGACCCAGAGACAGAAAGAAGAAAGACTGGAAAAAGAAGGATGTTGGAGACCCATGCCTCAAGGACATCATGCTTGAGGAAGGACCGCAGAACCTAGGCCAAGACTACTGGAGTACATCATTTGTGGAAGACCTTGATAGCACACAAACAGAAGCCATCAAGGCAGGAAGAGAAGACCCTCTCTCTTCCCGGGCTCAAATGCCTCCAAAGCCACCAGTGCAACTATGTACCCAAACCTATGACAAAAAAAATCAAGATCAGCACATACCGGTGCCCTTGGGTACTTTCAGCTTGGAAAAAGTGGAAGAATATGACAGGGAGAAAAATGAAAAGGCTTTCCAAACCCCAGGAGATGCACAACAACCTAAGGAGGGATTAGATAGTCTGAGTGCAGGCTGTTTGGTAACACAAAAGAAAAACTTAGTAGGTATTGTCACAGAAGGCATGCCCTTTAAAGAAGGTAAGGACTATTCAGCTATGCCAGTCAAAGAAAATAGACAAAGTGGAAATCCTGAATTGTCGACTCCTTTGCTCCAGGAAGTAACTTGTGTAAAGGAGGGGAAAAAAGGAGGAACCTGTGTGGATAGCTTGTTGGAAGGTGAGTTGAAGCAAGACAACAAATATGCACCATTGCAGGAGCCAAAAGAGCCTACAGAACTTCACAGCATCTTGGTTGACAATGAAAAGAAATTGCAAGAGGAGCAAATCAACACTTGTGCAGGTTCTGAAGGTGTTGCACCTTTGCAGGCATTGCTAGGCCAACCAGGTGTACCATGCAATGAAGAACAGAAGTTTTCAGAACAGCCAGTTATGGGTGTTCTCCATGAAATGGAGGAACAAATGACCTGGGGACAGATGGATTCTATATATGAAGGGAAGAAACACAAGAAGAACACGGATAATGGAGACACACCCCATAAGGAGGCAAAGCAGCCTGGAGAACTGAAATACGCAGATATTTTGCCCACCAAGGATGCAAGTGACAAACAAGAACAGCAAGGAGTAGTCTGTCATCTGGATTTTGTCTCAGAAACCTCATCACAAAAGACAGGGCAAGATTTACATGATTTATCTCTACTTGAACAGGAAGACAAATTGCCTATTATACCAAGAGTTACAAGCTTTTCATTCCACGATCTAACTTATGAGAAGAAACAGACAGAAGTACAAGACATCAGAAACTATGCATCAGATACTATTCTCAGCAAGGGAGAAGATCATCAATATGTTCCTAACCAGGTGGATCGACAAGCAGCATCATCAGAAAACATGACATTTCCTCTGGGTACAACTTATACAGCAGACATGCCAAGGCCGGCTTACACAGATTGTGTGGCCCAGGATACTGTCCATTACATTAATGGGCAGAGACAACCAGAGACACAGAATCTTATTTTTGGGCAACAAATCAGAACACCTCACTGCAACACAACAGATGAAAAGGAGGAGCAAGAGGGACGGGACCGTGCCTATTTTGGATCCAGAGGCATTATTTGTATTGAAGAACAAGAATATCAGGAGCCTGTTATAGTTGAAGATGTTAGCATGTTTGCTGACAATTTAAGCTACGAGAGAGAACAAAGAAAATTGGACTGTGGAGATTCTGGGCCTGAAAGTATTTGTGACAAGGATGACCAAGGTCCCCCACCTGCCCATTGCCTGGATGTGCAAGACCCCCTAGTACTTGAAAAACTTAGTTCTTTATCTCTGAGTGAACCTTCTGAAGCACAATGTACAAGGAAGGCCAGCACAAGTGCTCACAGCCTAGAAATGCCCTGTTTGGATGAACAGCAGGCAGAACGGGATGTTCAGAGCCAAATGCTCCTATTTGCATCCTCGAATGAGAGAATGCAGGGCTCGGAACAGGCCTCCACAGCCCCACTAGTAGGAGTACCACGAGAGGCATGGTGTGACCAGAAGGCCACATCCATAACACATGAGGAGCAGAAGCATAAGGAAAAATCGAATCTGGGCATGACCTGTGAGGAACATCACAAGAAGGAATAACAGGGTCTGTCAAGCACCGCATTCCCTTGTAACATTAAGGAGGATGAGGGGCATTTGTAAAGTGGTTATTTTCTCTTCACCAAAAGGATAGAATCGCTACCTTTTCTGTGTCAGAAACTTTCTCTGTTGAAATATGAGAGCCTTAAAAAGATAGTATTGGTTTTTAAAATGTACAAAACTAAAGTATATGTGTCGACAAAAACAGAAAGTAAACAAGAGTCGAAAACAGAAAGTAAACAAGAGTATTGTTCCAGTATGACCATTTGGTGAGTCCAACTGTGTCATAATACAGGCTGATGCAACACTGTAAGGGGAAAGTAAAGAGGACATGGAAAAGGGTGTTTCTTTGGAGGCAAACTGGGAACCTTTATCCAAAGGTAGCAACTAATTAGGGAATCCACAAACCCTTGTCTTCATTCATTGCTCTCCAGGGGTGTCCAAACCTCCAACTTTAAAGGTCCTGGACCTTTAACAATTGTGTAGAAGAGGAAATTTCAGTATGTCAGATTGTGATCTGTAATATGAGAAGCTTTACCTGCTAAAATTCCTCCTTTGCATAATTGTTAAAGGTCCAGGAGTCCTGAAGTTGAAACTTTGGATACCAAATCTTCTCATCTAGTGGTACTTGTACAACCTGTGGTATTTGAAGTGATGGTGTCCAGTGGTACCTGTGGGATCCCTAGATCTACACTGCCTGTTAGGAAGACCCAGAAAAGAAGACAATAAGTAGCAGGAGGAGGTTCAGCTTGGGATGTAGAGCTCCATGTGTTTTTTGTGTACTCAAAAAGCCCTCCCATCTGTCCTCTGTTGTGTTGCATCTGGCCTCCAAATACAGAAGCAACTGGTGATGACACAAGGAGACAAATGTTGAGAATTGCTTATCTAAACCAGTGGTTTCCAAAGTGTTACTTGGACTTTGGAAATCCAGAAGTCTTTGAGTGTATTTTGGGGACTGGGGAAGGGAGACAGCATGTGATTGCTATGATCACACTCCTGCCAGAAAGGGAAGGGGTTTTTCCACTTACCTGGGGGGTAACTATGGCTCAGACCCTTCAGTAGCTTTTCCCGAGGCTTGAAAATGTTGGGGGAAAAAAACACTTCCTGTTAAAACCAAAATTTCCCCCTTTCAACATTTTCAAGCCCCAAAAACAGCTTCAGAGGGCACTGAAGGTGGGATTGGTGGGACTCTGAAAGTTCTGTATCAACCCCTAGGTCAGTGAAAAAACCTTTCTGCCCAGCTGCAGTGTGGCTGTTGCAATCACGTTGCTGCCAATTTCCATTTTCTCCAGTTTGGGAACTACTAATCTAAACAATTTTTAAGCTATTATTAGGTTCCTTGGCATCTCTACATCTGTTTCATTTGGATTTGACTATATCTTAGCCAACACCATCACTGTTTTCAAACAGCGGCTCAGAATTCCTTAGAAAAGATAGAATTGAGATGCAAAGAGGGGTGTCTATGACAAAGTGGTGATTTTCAACCCCAAATTCCCTGAAAACATCCCTTAGCGTATTTATGTATGTACTAAAAAACATGGAGAAACAAGATTTGAACCCTGTGGAAAACACTGTGATGTTGATGTTCAGTGCTTTCTGGAACACATCTTATATGAGCCAGAGCCCCTACAAATTAGATTGATATGGGTCACCAAAATCAGCTTCATCCAGAAATTCCTGTACTTAGGATACCACTACACAGACAACATCAGACCTAGAAAACTGCTGGTCAGGATGCCTAGACAGGATTCAAGATCATAAATCACCACCACTCAAGCTCCGCAGTCCAGAAGCCTGGAAACCTGATGGACAAAACTGGGAGATACTAAGCTTTCTCTCTTGTTTCAGCCAACCAGGCTGTTTTACATATCAGACTGCATCCTATGCCTATCCTGCATTGTTTCTCTTATCATAGAGCTATCTGGCATTGAGCAGCTCTTAGCATTTAGCAACTTTGAGCTAGAAAGGTTTCCATGAGGTCCAGGTCCACTAGTGGTCCCTTGGCTGCAAAGGACCAGAAAGTGGAATAGCTCTATGAACCAAGAACTCTTTCTCCTATAATGATGTGTCTGAGGCTGCAATCCTATAAATGCTTTCCAGAGAATAAGCTCCATTGAATATAATGGGACTTTCTTCTGTGTAAACATGCAAAAGATGGTGCTCTGAGTGCACATCAATTTGCACACCAGAAAACATGCAGCCATGAGAGGGGAAGACAAAGGGTAACACAGAAGGCTGAGCAGAACAGAGTCTGAGAGGGGATACGTGTAGTCAGAGGGGAGAGATGCAGGACTTGCAACACATAGAGTGCATTCCTAACAAATTTAGGCCAGCCTAACTCACATGGAATATCTTTCCATGGTGTTGTGGGGAGGGTAGCATATGCCTGCGCAATAGCCTTAGCCCCCCCAAGTGGGGGGCAGAAGTGCCTTACACCACTTTTGTGACACCCCCAAGTCAGCATAGGACTTATGCCTGGGCTTAGGCTGGCCTAACTGGAGCTTAGGATTGCAGCCATAAGGTTGATGTGCGAATAGACAGGCAGCAGCAGGAGGCCAACTACAGGGGGATTCAAAGTTACAAACCATATCAGTTTCAGGAGTATCTGCATCAGGTCAGAAGCTGCAGGTTTCTGCCAAAAACAAAAAGGTCTAATGGTCCAATCCTATCATATAGAGGCACACAGGATGCAGGGCTGCAGATATACAGTAGTGTCTGCTCTATCCTGTGACCTAGCAGGGGACCAGTCAGGCCTGGAGAGGTAAGTAAAGAAAAACCATACTGCCCTCACCTGTCTGATTATTAATTATTCTATTAATAATAATTAGTCTGAGGAATCTTCTGCTGGCATTGGTTTGAACACTTTGTCAGAGTGTCAAGCCCAGGGTGGGAGTTTGGAAACATCAGGTGTCAGCGCTGCCATAACACACTTCATTCTGCTATCGTCTACTGATTCCCACCCTTTTTGGTCACTATCAATCTGAAACAAATAATGTGTAATCCTACCAGTCCTGCATCTATCCTGTTTAGACTCCATCTGGTTGATAATCAGCATGATCATACAACAAAAAACATCCAAGTATATTGATACATGGCAAATTACGAATAACACACATGGGGCATTCCTTGGAGTCAGGGACCAAGGACCAGTTTTTGGATCCAAGCACCAGTTTTTGGCTACAAAGGACCAGAAAGTGGAATAGCTCTATGAACCAAGAACTCTTTCAGCAAAGCTCCCTCCACATACCACAATCCCAGCCAATCATATGGGTCACTAAATAAAAGTTTCTGTTTTAATTTTGCTATAGCGTGATAGTTGGACTTGAGCCCATCAGGCCTCTGTGGAGTCAGCTATTCCAGCCTCCCTCACCATGAACAGCCATTGATCCCATTGCTGTGGTTGCCTGAGTGACCCAGCAGCATATCCAAAAGTCTGCCACCCCAGGGTTACCATACAGAATGGAGGACAGAGCCACAGTGCAAGAGCAGCCCATTATCTTGTGAAAGTATGTGGTGTCAAGTGCTACGTTACCCCTCCCTTCTCAAAGCGGTATTGATCCACCAGACTAGACCAACAGAATCCTCTCCATTACTGGCAGGAGAGCTTTATGAGTGCCAGAGTACGGAAACCCACCTTCCACATTAGTGGGGTAGGAGTGTGGGGACACCCACACAAAACATCTAGCCCAGAAGTATTCAGGCATATTAGCTTGGGATTTCAAAATTAAAAATCAGTCTGGGACCGCCTGTCAAACTTGCCAGGATGCTCCTCCATGTCTCCTTGAAAGTCCCATTGAAAGTAAGTCCCTTTCAAGTAAGTCCCTTGAAAGTAAGCAATCAGACTTACTCCCAGGAAAGCCAAGTGTCAGATTTCAATATGGTGGATCCCATCCACTCATGAGCTCCCACCCCCACTTTGAAGACCACTGGTCTAGCCAGAAAGTGATGGCAGAGAAACCTTGCTAACTATTTGTAACTTTTATGGGTTGTCTTATTAAAGATGTTATCCTGTTGAAAGTTTAGACGGACACAATGGACACAGCCCTATAAAACCACTCCAGAGGGAAGTCCATGATGATTGCTTTGGCCCCTATGGAAAATGAAAGTGAATGCACACCCACACTTACTCACGAGAAAGCAAGTATGCCTTGACTGATGTGGAAGGTCAGTCCAGGGGAATGCAAGGCTTTCAGAGCGGTCTGGATCTTGTGCACCTGGAGCTCAGTAGGCAGCCTCTTCAGCAGGAGTAAGGTGAATTTAAAAGAAAATAATTTTTGACTAGTAAAGCCAGATTATAGTCCAAACTCCTCTTCCTCTTCCCCTCAGAGCCTATGGCACTGGTGGGTATCCCTAACAAGCATCAGGCACCATCAGGTAGGGGTTAACTTTCTAAAACTCGGTTCAAGTGAGAGTGCTCATGTTATGGAAGGAATAAATGCCCCAAATTTCATCCTTCTAGGTCCATGGGTTGGAGCTGTCACTGATAAATCAACAGTTCTTCAATGTAAAGTATATTATAGCGATTCTTCAGTGAAAAACACATTATGACCCCATTCCCCCCTTCCAGTTTGAATTTTCAAAAATTAGTTTTGAGTGGGTGCCTACAGTGATTATAGTGATTACTCCCCAAATTACATACTTTTAGGTCTGGCGGTTTTGGCTGGCTGTTATGAGTCAGTTCGTCCGTCTATCAGTTACTCTTCTATTTTATATACATAGATCAGTCTAACACAAATTAAAAACATGCTGGATTTAAAACTGATTTAGGGGGTAATCCTAACTTAGGCCAGCCTCATTTATTGGGCTTCCTGTTCCTGTGGTGATGCAGGAAAGCAAGCATATCACTTTGCACTGGCCTCACCCTCTCCCAGGAGTGGTGCAAAGTGTCTTACAGCACTTTGGTGACACCCCTAGGTCAGCACAGGACTTCTGCCAGGGTTTAGGCTGGCCTAACTGCAGTTTAGGATTGCAGACTTAATCCTGAATTACACTGAATTGGTTTAAATATAAGAACTTAAACTGAACAGGGCACTGAGTAGGACTAAAACTTTTACTGATTTTTCTAGAGTTGGAGGGAGTGAGATTATTCACTTGATTTCCTTTAATGTATCTACAATTATTCGTTTATTTTAATTTGATGTGACTTCCAGCCATGCGATTACATTTGGTGGGTCCTGAACAGACTATCACACTAAAAAGTGGGTTCCAAGCAAAAAGGTTTGCAAACCACTGTGATAAGGTGTTCGAAAGGTGGCTCCCTTGAGGAGGTTGACACCAAGCCTCCATCAGTCTTGAAAGACTATGGTATCGTGCTCGGCACTGCATACACTGCATGCGAAGCACGAAAGCCTGGGTTGGATTGTTATGGAGGAAAGGTTGTTACCCAAGCAGAAAAACCCCCTCTCCACAACACTGAATTAGTCCAATGGAAAGGCAGAGCCAATACGATTGATTCCAGCTGGTGTCGCAGAGCTGGGCTAAGGACAGGAGCTCACCCTGTCTTGTGGGGCTGGCCCGGATCTCAAATCCTGGCCTGCTGGTTAACAGGCACAGCGTCTTAACCGCTTGCGCCACCCACAGCCCCACTAGTCACCACACCACTCGTCAGCCACACCACTAGTCACCAAAATACCCAAAATCATTGTTTTTAGGAATAATACCATCATGTTGGATGCAAAATTTACAGCAAATGCAATGAAACAAACCACTCTGAAATATCTTTATTTTATCAAAAAAATGTCATTTTACTTTAAGGCCAAAAAGCCAGTGGAGCTGGAGCAACCACAACCACCATCAGTTGTCCCCACTACATGGGGTGATGCATTGGCTTCCCACATCAAGTAACATGAACCATAGTGAAGCCACTGCCTAGACCTTTGTCCTTTCCAATGTATACAAAAGTTGGACATAGCTTACTTGTCATACCACAATAAAAGAGTTCAGCTGCAATCCTAAACACATAGGGCACAATCCAGAGCAAGTTCAGCCTGCTCTGCCCTAACTCTGCTCTGCCCTCTCTCCTTACTATTCTGTATCCAGAGCAGAAAGTTATGCTGCATCCAGAGAGTCAGGAAGCCTGGGCTGCCCTAACTGCTCCAGAGCATGCTAAGTAATTGACACATGGGGAGGACTTGCTCCTGAGGAGACACCCCTCAGATCACACTGAACAAGGAACAGATGTTGTGCCTACAGTGGTGACACGACTCTGCGCATCACCTGGTGCGGAAGTCTGTGCGTCACCCCTGGGATGCGCTCACCCCCCTACCTGGACTGCGCAGTTGCCAAAGTTTGTGCCTGTGCAGTTGTTTCTGAAGCCAACTTGCTTCAGAAAGAGTACTGCACAGGCACCATCTCTGATGTCTGTGCAGTACTTTTCTGAAGTCTTTCGGCTTCAGAGGAGACTGTGCTGGCGTCAGAGTTGGTGCCTGTGCAGTACTCTTTCTGAAGCCATTTGGCTGCCGCTCCGCCTCCTGAGTGAGGCCGAATGGCTGTGCAGGAGCACAGACTTCCTCCGCTCTAAGGAAGTCTCCTCTGAAGCTGTTCGGCATGCTCAGTGTGTTTCTGCGCAGTGCACCTCAGCTGGCCATTCATGCCAGCTCCAAGGACAAGTGGCAGCTTCTGGCTGCTGCTCCTGGGCAGTACTGACGCCTGGGGCCTGCCAAAGGACAGTCAAACTCCTCCAGCGCATCACCCCATATGGAGCGCATCACCCAATGCAGCCCACACCAGCTGCACCAGTCTGGTGACGCCACTGCCTTATAAGGAGTCCCTGATGAGATGCCAGTACATTCTACAGTGAATAGAAGGGGCTTCTTGGAGTGGCCTGCTGTATCCTGAGGTTTGTGGGCAGCCGTAGTTTGTTCCATATCCTGAGGTTGAGAGGAAGGGGTTGCAGCTAGGCTGGCCAAGAACTCAGATTTTTGGTCAACACTGCCATTCTTACTCGGGCCTTATCATGGACCCCTATGGGTCTACTCACTACTATACCTGCTCCTGAGGTGGTATATCTCTGAGGAACTGGAAGAGGGCATTTCTGCCTTGAAACAGGCTTTGGATACAGAGTAACTGCTCTGCCCTAGGCAATGCTAAACATGCCCTCAACTTGCCTCTCCTGAGCTGCTTAGGCTGCCCCAGTTAGGGCAGAGCAGGTCCACCTCTCTTAGGGCACCCTATCTTGCCTTGCTCTGCTCTAAGCCTCTTCCAGAGTAACTGGGGTGGAGCATCTTGCAGTTGCTCCACCCTAGTGATAGATAGGGCAACCCAAGGGCTCTTATGTGGACAGATTAGTTGCTCTGGATTGTGCTGATAGTCTGGCCTAAGCCCCGGCATAAGTCCTGTCACAAAAGTGCAGTACGACACTTCTGCCCCACTCCTGGGAGAGGGGATTAGGCCGATCCATTAGCATACGTCAACCTCCCCACACCATCATGGAAAGATAAGTCAGGTGAGTTAGACTGGCCTAAATTTCTTAGGATTGCACTTCATCTCATATTCTGGGCTACATCACACATTCCATTCCATCTGATTTCTCTTTGTAATTTTGAGCACAATCTTATCCTTGTAGGCTCAGAAGAAAGCCCAATTATGTTCAATGGACCTTACTCTAGGAAAGTGTGTTTAGGATGACAGCCTTTTTTATAGACTCATAGAGTTGGAGGACCTAACTAGTCCCACGCAGAAAATTGGGCACTGGGTATTGCAATGCTACAGTGACACTCATAATCATGGCACCTAGACAAAGTTACTCTACAATCCAGAGTAACTACAGGAGCACCTAAGAGACATTTACGTTGACACAGTTACAGCACCACCTAGTGAAAACCTATGGGAAATTCATATTGCAATCAGAGTAAATTGTTCTTATGCCAGAGCAAGGACTCCCTGTAGTTACTCTGGATTGCGCCCATAATCATGGAAAAGGTTAGTAATAATTTTTGTTTATTGCATAGTTTGAAACATTTCAAGTTTTCTAGGAAGGTGCCCAGATCTTGGAGACATGAATGCAGAAATGCACATGGTCAGTTTATTTGGACGGAAAACAGGATGTAATTTGTTTCATTAGTTAATTAATTAATTAATTAATTAATTAATTAATTAATTAATTAATTAATTAATTAAATGTGTATAAAATAATTAAGTCTTGCATGTGTGTGCCAAAATTCCTAGATCTGCAAATGATATGTTTCTGGGTCTGATAAGATAAAAAATATTGAAATAAAAGCAGCTAACAACTGAAATAATCCCTATTGAGTTAAGAGAGTTGAAATGAATAAATGCCTAGTGTTCTAATAATGATAAAATGCAACTTTCCATAAATAGGTAGCATCCATTTCATGCTTTATCTTGTGGACATTCATTTCTGAGTTCCATTTTTTTTATCCTTGCTTTGAAACAACTCATGCAGTTTTGATTAAAACAAACAAACAAATAACATTTATACAATTCAGTTTCAGATTTATACCCGCATAGTATTTGACTACATGCTTCCTGGATTTCTATGGGAAGGGTTTTCACTCCCCTTTTGTGTGCATCAAGCAACAGCGCTACAGCATTGTGAAATTTACAAGTATACTATAATGTGTTTATTATAGCTCTGTCTCTCTCTGCCACAGCAGCAAAGGAACCCCTTGGGAGCTAGATAAAAAGTTTGCCAAAAATAAAATTCAAATGTCCTTTGAATCAAAACATGATAAAAAGGAGATCTGCACCACCAGTGTCAATGCTGCCACTTCCAAAACATATGCTCCAAAACAACATGAAAGCTTTTGGGACCTGCTTTCTGCAAGCTTCAGTAGCTTATGCTTCCTTCCCCTCTCCCCCCATGATCTTTTATTAAAATCCTTTGCCTAAATTTGCGTACGAAATGGCAAGCTACACATTTTCAATGGACTCCAATTTATTTAAAGGAGCATTATCTTCAAACATTTTAATTGAGAAGACTCCTTTTTAAACCTGAGACAACAATTTTTTTGTGCCAAATACAAGGACATCCAGTGGAATGTCTTTGACATTACAGAGCAATAACAAAACAAATACAAAAAACAGGTAATGCTGCCAGAGAGCACTCAGGGTAAGGCTCCCAACACTATATCTGGCTGAGAGTAGAGATCAGAGCCTGGGGAAGCTTGGGATGGTGGAAGGTTTGTGACTTTTTATTTTTCAGGAGTTGCACATTTTCGTCAGAAAACAATAACTGATCAATAATGATCACAGGGGTTTTTGGAATACCTTCCACATTTTGAAGGATCCTTTTTAAGTCCTCACCGCAGCAGTGTCTTTTTAATGGCTTCTGCTTGTATTCTTTGGCATGATTTTAGATTGTGAGTCCTTTTGGGACAGAGAGCCATTAGTATCTGTATTTACTTGAATCGAATGCACCATCAAATTTAATGTGCCACCCAATTTTTTAAATCTTGAGATATAAAAAATGTTTACTGGAGATTGTAAGGCACAGCTTCAAAGCAGCTGCAAAATTTAATTTTACTACGTATAACAACGAGTTATATGAGATCAATAATATGACAATTGATTTATTTTATGATTTTTACCTAATTGCACTACTTTATACAACAGTTTTCTTTCTACACCAAAGGGTCACAAAGATCTGATTATGACAACTGTTGTGCAGTGTCTAATGCACCATGCTTGGATAAGGGGCTCAAGCACGTGCTCTTCCTAGAAACATTGCAATATCTGGATCTCTTCCAAAACTAGGTGTTGGCCACATTTCAGGTGGAAACAGCCTCACTACTGGAGGATTCTATAAAATTATCCTTCTAACATTGTTAGCTCAGTACACTATAATTCAAAATTCAATTAAAAAAATAATTCTAAATTTGGCTGATCCCTGAGATGTTGCAGCTTCTCCAACCTCAACACAACACCTTTCTGAAGTCATCAACCATCTGGTATATTTGGGATTCAAATATACGGTGTTTTCACCGTCCCCCACATCTGAATTTCACAAAGCATCTCAATGGGTTGTTCTAGTTACTTAAACAGGAATTATTATTTCTGCTTCACTATTTCTTAAGAGTATGATTATCATTTTGGGTATAACTAAACTAGGAGAACTAATTTTTTTGGCCAAAATTTTTCCCCTTTCAGAATCTTGTCCCTAATGAATACCAAAACAGGCGATCATCACATTCCACAAGGAATGTCATCTACTGAGGAATGACCTCTGAATTACAGTATTATAACCCATCTAAGCTGTACATTTTCCAGCAGGGTTGTGGCACTGAGATGACCAAGGAACTGCAATTCCTCCTCACATCCTCACTTCTTTGCGTGCCTTCCCGCACCCCTGGGGAACCAGCATTTGACAATGGGTATTTGATTAATCACAGTTGCATTGTACAGAAGCAAAAGAATATTAGCCTCTCAAAATGTTGGTATTTGTTCTAAAGCTACTAAGGAGATATTAAAATGCCAGCAGATAAAAAGAGGGTGGGAATCAAAGCTCTTGAGAGAAACTCCAGTTATTTCTTATGAGAAAGAAAATTTGGGTCCTAGATTCATACATATTTAATAAAAAAGCAGAACATTATTAATTTTCATAATCCTTTCATATAGCTGTTACTAATGCTCCCCTGTGCTCCAGTTAGACAATAATGCAGATTGCAAAAAGATTCCATTTCGACATGCTAAATGTTACCCCAAATGCCAAAAATCTATTCTATTAAAAGTAATGTAGCACTTCAGCAAAAAAAGCAACGTATTTATTTGCATCTCCTAATTTTCACCACATTCAAACTGAAAATGAGTCGAGCTAATCATATGTCCGGTTTTTGTTCCTTCAAGCAACAAAAAATAAAATTGAACCAACCACAAAAATATCTCAGTTCTCATAAATACACTAATATCTGCAAGATATTCAGATATGAGCTGATGTTGATGAATGCTAAAGTTATCAAATGTTAATTCTAGGGAATATGATTAACATTTGAGGAATAGATATTAAATGAAATCTCTGATTATTGTTTGAACAATTCAGGGATATAAAATTTTGTCCTTTGTAAGGAGCTTGTTAATAGTAAAAAAATACCATAAACATTCTATATCGACAAAAAAAATCAAATGATGTTAAATGGGGGTTAAGGGTCAGGTCTTACTTTATTTAGTGCTGAAGCACTTCATGTACCACGTTAACAGTGGCTGAAAAGTTGTTTAGGATTGTGTCCGAGTAGCTAGTCTCTGCTACAGCATTGATAAAGCTGGTCACTTGTTTAGGAAGGATGGAGGTATCAAATCTTCTCAGATTGTTTACTGACCATTCCATATGCACCTCTGGCTCCAATGGCAGCACAATCGAACAATCCAAGCACAGCTAAAAAAATTTTGTTAGATGGAGAAAAATCAACCAAACTCTTGATTACGTCCTACAAACTCTTGGTTAGGTAAAACTGAAACATACTACAAGCAAAATTTGAAAGTGTCATCTGATAGCCATCATATTAAAATGAAACTTCTGATGGTTCCAACGGTACATCATTTTCATATTTTGATGCATAGAGCTTGCTATACATTTTATTTCCCAAAGCACTGGTTCTCAGGCATTTCAGTCTGGGACTCCCCCTTGGAGCCTGACTGTCTGGGATCTTCCAGAAGTGATGTCATCAACCTGGGAGTGATATCTTGACCACAAATGAAATCATACAAGATGTGACACCACTGTCATGTCAGAATCCTCTCCATGTCTACTTGGAAATAGTCCCATTGTAATAAATGAGACTACAAGGAAAGTGAATTTGCTGGAAAACCCATCTGGGAGTCTCCTGGATGGATCCTCCAGAAAGTATTGGAGCCAGAACATGAATCATGGTTTGTCTTTGTACCCCTCTACCCAATCACACTCGGGTTGCATGTACTACAGCTTGTACATATAGTACAGGCATGTACAGGCACTAACAATAACAGCAAAATTTAATGTATAAAATGTGCTTTGAAACTCTTGTCACTCTTAAAGGAGATGTTTATACTGTATTTTAATTCTGTTAGACATCATATTATTCCCGTAAAAATGAACAAGAGGAGTGTAAGCATTTTCGCATTGAAAACATAAACGAATCACAAACCAAATCAATTTCTCAAGAAACTAGGCTTGAAATATTTCATCTTCCAGAGTAATAAGGACTGATTTCAGCTGAACAGAAATGATTAGGTTGTGTTTTCTTTCCTCAGCTGCTGTTCTTTTAATGAAACCTTAAAATAAGCTTTAATGAATCATCTTTTTTTCTTTAACTATTATTATTATTAAGAACACAAAGAATAACCTGAATGACACATCTGGAAAAAAGATCTAGAAGTCATTGATTAAAAATTCAGTATAAAAATTTAGCACTAAATAGTTCTATTATAAATAAAGTAATCAAAGCATATTTGGACAAACTTCAGGAGCCAGTGGAGGACGGGATGGCCTGGTTTGCTGCAGTCCATGGGATCATCAAGATTCGAACATTTCTGTATCCTATGTTGTATGTGTGTGTGTGTGTGTGTGTGTGTGTGTGTGTGTGCGTGTGTGTGTGTGTGTGTGTGTGTATACACAAAAATAGCCATGAGGCAGTAAATTAAACATTAGGGTGTGTAAATGCTAACAATAAAATATCTCATATCAATCTGATTTAGATAAATCCTTGAAAATAAACACAAAATTTGACAGCTACCTTGGAATTTGTTAGCATCACGAGTTGAATGCTTTCCCCTTATTCAAAAAAGATCAATCAATATACATTCATTTATTTAACACAAATATTTAAACAAAATAGTTCACAGTAGGGTATTATGCAAAATCAGAAAATCCATATCACTTTCAGCTTCTGTGAACAATCTTAAAAAAATTAATAAGCAACAAACTATTCTTAAGAGAATAGCTTTTAAACCACAAGAGTTATTTAGAGCACAATCCTATCCACGGCTCCTCAGAAATAAACCCCATTGTGTTCAATGGGTCTTACTTCCAGGAAAGTGTGCTTAGTATGGCAGCTTCAGAAGCACGTGCTCATTCGATACATGTTTGATGCAACAATTGGGAAAAGTGGTCGGCCTGTCACAAAGGCCTGTCCAGTAGTGGGCTCCAGCAGGTTTGCACCTACTCTGTAGATCCGGTTGTTAACAAGAGATTGGACATATACAGTTTAAAAACAGCCATTTAAAAGTGGCTGCCAGATGGGCATAGAACAGGTTGTTAATTTCTTTGAATCCTATCACTGCCTGTCACCAGTGCTAGTCTGTGTTTGGTTCAAGAACAGAGAGACTCCAGTGGCAACATGAGGAGGGATGGATGTCTCTCTTATTCTTATTATCTTATTGCATCTCTCTTATTCTTCCACTAGCAAAATGTACCCACATTGCAGGAGTAAAATACTTCCCATAAACCATCCTCCATTGCGCATCTCTCTGCATTGTGCATCACCTCCCACTGCACATCACCCCCCATTTTGCATCATCCCTCTCCCCACAACCATGAGCACCTCTACTGGGCAAATGCAGCATTTAGGACTGGGTGTTGGACTTTGCGGGATAGATGCTGAAGAAGAAGAAGAACCTCCATTTAGGCTGGCCTAAGCCTCAGTATAAGCTGAAAATAATCCTGTGGTCCTCCTGGTTCAGAAATCCACGATGCAGGTGCTCGACTACTGCATTGCTCTCAATGAGGTGGCATTCACCTTGAAAGAGCAGGTTCACAAGTTGGGGATTATACTGGATTCCCAGCTGCTCCTGGGTTTTCAGGTGTCAGCTGTGGCCAGGAGAACCTTTGCCCAGCTTGGTTGGTGCATCAGCTGCAGCCATACCTGTTTCAATCTGATCTTGAAAGAGTTCAGAAGTTACAGAGCTAGCTAGCTATCCTGCTAGTTATTCCACTAGTTCAGAACATGGTAGCTTGGGTAGTTGCTGGAGCTTGGGGATTTCACTCTGTCATGCCATTGCTCTGGTGGTTGCACTGGTTACCAGTTTGATTTTGAGCCGAATTCAATTCAACCTCCAAAGCTCTAAATAGATCAGTATTTGAGAGAATGCCTCTTTCTGTACCATCCGACCTGATTGTGCCACGGAGAGAGGTTACAGGAATGGGGACCAGAAACAGGGCTTTCTCGGTGGTGGCACCTGCTCTATGGAACTCCCTCCCATTTGACTTTAGATCTGCTTCCTCACTAGTAACCTTCCACTGGGGCCTAAAGACTGTTTTATTTAATAGAGCCTTTGAGGCCTCATAACAGTTGCCTTTGAAGCTGTCTTTTACTTAGGCTGGCCTAAGCCCCAGCACAAGTCCCATGCTGACCTGAGGGTGTCACAAAAGTACTGTGAGACACTTGCGTGCCACTCCTGGGGGAGGGTTAGTTCAGTGCACAGATAAGCGCTTGCCTTCCTATACAGGAGGCAAGGAATGGGAAGACCAATGGGTTGTGTTGGCCTGGGTTAGCTAACTGCAAATCTGCAAAACCTCACCTTACCCTTCATTTAATTCTAAACATTTTAAATAAGTACTATTATTTAATTCCTAGCAGTCTGAAGAAACACCTCAAACTTTTTTGGGCTTGAGCAAATTTTGTTGCATCAGCATTTCCCTTGGGTTAGGAAATGAATTGGTGGGTCTGTCTGTCTGTCTGTCTGTCTGAATGAATGAATGAATGAAACCAGCTCTATGTGAAACCTATGGCAATATCTATATGATTCCAAGGACTGGCTAAATTCTGAATTACAGACTATAACCAGTCCAGCCTGGCCTGTGATGAAGTAGAATAATAACAGCTCAAATAGTTTCAGTTGTTTACATAGGTAGCAATCCTATCCACACTTTCCTGGGAGTAAGCCCCTTGGAACACAATTGGGTCTTACTTCTGAGTAGATATACATAGGATTGTGCCTGTAGCCTATAATTTAGTACATATGTAGAACATATAGATTTATTGTATATCACAGGCATTACATACATGTGTATCAGTAGTTACTGGTGGTGATGATTGTAAGAGAGCAGATAATAGACAAATGCTTTCCTTATGCTAAATTTCCTTGGATGAGCATATATGTTTAAAAGAAAAACTCTATTTTAATAAAAGTATTACAAAGTAAAGGTACACACGTCAGAATCAATTGCAGACTGAAATGATCTTAGTTTAGATGACACTATTTCCATTTATCTCAATTCACCCATGTTACCAATTAAACAAGCATGACGCTATTACAGAACCAAACTGAAAATATTCAGATTTTTTTTTCCTCTTGTCACACTGAAGGTTATCTCTTTGGTAGCTCTGGAAAAAAAATCAGGTGACAGCCATTTCCCGTGATGCTTTTAGGGCTGTCAAGCTGTCCATCAAGCTGTCACCTGACCAATCGTTCCCGTGGTTCTTTTAGAGTCTTCGTATGACAAATTGAAAGGCACTATTATCTGCTTGCGGTGAAAAGGAACTGCTTCAGCTTTGATAAGATATCACTAGTCCCAGGTGAGAGGAGGCTGACAGCACATCAAGACAAGACAACACATGGAAACACTGAATACAGGAGCCCCTTGGTTTACAAACATATGTTGTCATTAGTTATTACCCTTCTCCCTGGTTTTAGTTTCAGACTTTATCCAAGGCTGGTTCAAAAGCAGGCACTGCATTTTTTTAAGAGCAATCTGGATCTGGTGCTTTTTGGTGCTGACAACATAGAAAAGATAAATACAGGCCTCTATTTGAGCTTCCAATGTGATGGGGGCACAAAAAAAGCAGGCCTCCATCAGTCTTGGAAGACTATGGTATCGTGCTCTGCGCTGCACACGCTGCATGCAAAGCACGAAAGCCTGGGTTAGATTGTTATGGAGGATAGGCTGTTCCCCAAGCAGCAAATCCCCCCTCTCCATGCCACTGAATTAGTCCAATGGAAAGGCAGAGCCAATACGATTGGATCCAGCTGGCGTTGCAGAGCTGGGCTAAGGACAGGAGCTCACCCTGTCTTGTGGGGCCGACCCAGGTCTTGAACCCTGGCCAGCTGGTTAACAGGCACAGTGTCTTAATCAACTGCGCCACCCACACAGCCACAGGCACTTGAAATGTGACTGAAATGTGCTTGAAATGTGATTCTCATGCTGAAATTATGCCCCATGCGCATCAAACCCCTATGCACAGCAACCCCCATGTGCAACATCTCCCATGCTCCCATGAAGGAATTAGAAACACTGAAAGAGGAAGATGTTGTTTTTAGTTGCCTGTAAGCTCAACAATAAATGTCAGTATTTGTGTTTATTAGGAAGTCCTCACGCCTCGGGTTTGTCTCTTGGCCCTAGAGTAAACATCTGGATTTATCTTTGGGAAAACTCAGGTTGCAAACAATGTGTGTCTTTTTAAATGTGAGGCTGTTACAAGAATAAAGTGAAGCTGATTGCTAACATCCCCACCTTGTGTACAAATTTTTCCTTGCATGCAGTTCTACAGTGTCATTAAGACGTGTTATAATATTATTTTGGATGGTGGTGCCAATCATTGGTTAGAGGAACACAATTGCACTATTTTGTATAGGAAAATTGGGAGATGATGGCAAAGCAGGAGAAAAATGTGAGTGACAGCAAGGTCTCAGAGGCTTAGGATTTCAATGGAGTGGGGCTTTGCGCCAGTGGCATAGCTAAAGGGGGTGGAGTATGCAGCCACTGAAGGGAGGCATGCAAGGGGCACATCCCCTTGTCTCTGCCTGATGACATTCCAGGCAGGGTGCAAAACTGAGCTCTTCCTACACCTCTGGATTATCTTTATGTATGTAAGACTTTACAGTGGAAGTAATTCATATATTCAGCTATGAGTAATTCTCACATTAAGCTGTCCCAAAGTTATATTGTGAAATATACATGTACATGTTTATTATTTGTTTCTTTCAGTGCTTTTTTGCTGGGGAAACAAGGAGCCGATACTAACCACAGGTAATCCCCATATGAGTAATTATATTAATTACTGTATTTACTCAAATCTAATGGGCTACTGAATATAATGTTTGCCCCAGGGGCGATATGATGGTGTGCGTCACCTGGTGCAGGGGCATCACACACCCCCAGGATGGCATATGCACGAAATGGTGCATGCACCATTCTGGGCACTCAGGCCAGATGCTACTATGCATGGGCAAACTTCATCCATGTGCAGTGGCATCTGGAGCACTCCACTGAGGGAGAAGCAAGTTGCTCCTCTATCAAAGGAGCACACTGGCCAGATGCCACTGCAAAATTTGCCCATGCGCAGAGGCATCTGGAGCACCCTTGGGAGGGAGGAGCTGGTTGCTCTGGCCGGATGCCACTGCGCATGGGCACACCAGTTGCACCACTTAGTGATGCCACTGGCACACCCCAATTTAAAAAAAATTGTTAAAAATTAAAAACATACAAAAATTATAAAAAAATTTAAAAAGATAAAAAAGTTTACTGGCAATTGTTATGTGCAGCTGCAAAGCAGGTGCAAAATTTAATTTTACTTCATATAACAATGAGTTATATGACAACAATAATATGACAATGGGTTTATGTTATGATTTTTACCTAATGGTAAAATGAGTTTATTACATTTTTATTACAATACAGCAAATTACTAAACTTAATACTAATCTATACTCATAATCAAAACACTGTACTGTTATTTACTTGAATCTATTGTGCACCACGATTTTGGAGACAAAGAGCACAATCCTAACCATGTCTACTCAAAAGTAAGCCCCATTGTGTTGAATGGATCTTACTCCCAAGAAAGTGTCTTTAGGATTGCAGCCATAATTGTGCTGTAAAAGTGAGCATTAGATTTGAATAATGAGGGTAGCTGCTGGAGGGAGGCAGATGAAAAAAGGTGCCTGTGAAAAAAGCCCTGGTTTCTTTATCAGACTAATTACAATATGTTATTAATAACTCCCAAGACATTCTGTCATCTGTACAGTGTTTTACAAAACTTCCCATTTATCATTATATTCTTTTAAGTTTGAGACCTACCCTACAATCCAGAGTAACTACGGGTGCACGTAAGAGACTTTACATGCACCGGTAGTTACTGCACCATCTAGTGAAAACCTATGGGAAATTCATATTGCAATCCAGAGTAAATTGTTTTTACACCGGAGCAAGGATTCCCCGTAGTTACTCTGGATTGCACCCACAATATTGCCCAGGGGAGCTGCATCAAATAGTTTATACTGCCACATCATAATTCTCTATTTTCATAGCTACCAAGAAGGATGTAGGAGTGATTTCCGGTGCTCTGGGATGCTAGGGGGATAAACATTGGCTGCAACTCCCTTCACAGCTGCAGCACTGCTAAAATGTCATCTGCATTACAAACCAGAAGAGCTACAGAAAACTATCCTACATTCCAGGCCATACTGACCCTCAACCACAACAGTCAGTGTTTGCGAGTCTGAAACCTCGTATAGCCTGAAGGAAGATGCAATCACATGTGACAAATGGATAGCCATTAACATGGCTACAGTACCAGGGTGACCAGATGCCAAGTGCAAAATCCCTGAACAGCAAGGCCAAAATTCCTGATCGAAGGCCAAAATTCCTACTCCCTACCTGGAAAATGTAGGACAAAATGTACTGTTAAAATATGACATGACATGTTAAAAAAATGACATGTTAAATAAGCTAAAAACACTAAAAACACTGGTACTGCTTTCCTGTATGTAATATATTACACTATATAACTTATTTTTAATTGAAAAATGATGAACTCTCCGCTCACCCAATCCCAGTCTGGTTTGGGGGTTATGGAACCAATTTTGGGGGTTCCCAAAGTTTTCCAAACAACTTTGCCAAATGAGGCATTCAGCTTTATGTAGGTTCTGTTCAGGTTTGAATGAACTGGGGGAAAATTGGCATTTGTGTTTTGGCATTACGGAAAATAAAAGCAGATATTTATTTTTATGCCCAGACACTAAGTTTTTTGCACAGGGTGATCAGATGACAAACGCAAAATCCCTAAACCCCTAAAAATCCCTAAAATTCCTATGTGCTTAAAAAATTGAAGGACACAGCAAAAATGTAGGACACATGTAGGACACGTTAAAATAAAGCAGAAATACTCATATTGTTTTCCCGTACTTAATTTCAACCCTTTAAAATTGAGAACCTTGTAAAATGCATGATTCAGACCCAGACATTAAAGAGACCGTTTGTAGTGGCATAACACAAGCCAGTGACTCCAACATATGTGGTTCAGACCCAAACACACAAACACAAGCACACAAACAAACAAACAAACAAACAAACACACACACACACACACACACAAGAAAGATATCAAGCAGGGAGGGGGATAGAAAGGAGGACATCTCTGCATCAGGGAGGTGCGATCTGGAACCACCAAGAGAAATCTGCAGTGCCCCTGAGGGTGTGCAGAGTACAAAAGCAGACTGTGGGGAACCAGAAGGACCAGGATGTAAAGGACTGGGAAGGAGGAATCAGAGTATCCCCAGGCAGGAGTTACCTTGCAGGTCTTGAACACAGCCTGAATTGTTGGCTGAGGCAGGGTTAAGAGGCACTGAAAGGGTTAAGAGCTGGAGTTTTAGGGCTAGGGAAATCTGAGCTGTGCATGGCTCGTAAATTCTGGAGGCACTCTTGCATTTCCCTACTCCCCCAGACAAGGTAATAAATACCAGAGGTGTCCGGGGAAAGCCGGATGTCTGGACAGCCTGTACAGTACTAATGCAATCAGGCTGCATGGCCTGGAGGTCTCCATTGGTAAGGGTATATTTTCCTATATCCTGAATAATGCTCAGCCTGTCATATTTGGCTACTTGGACCTCTGTGGGCTATTTAGCTGGTTGAAATTCAAGAAGCCATTGTGTAAGGACGCATGGCCCATGAAGAAAGATAGGATACAGTGGTGGAGGTCTTGGCTGATCTTGCTCTCTTCCTGGGCCTGATTCATACCATCCTGTCCTCCCCAATCCAGAAACTCTCCCTCCTTGTCTCTTCAGCTGCCTCTCGACCACCCCGCACAGTTCTCACTCTGCTGGCAGCCCTGGTTCCGAATGCAGTGCAAGCAGGCCAAAACAGGCTAACCCACCATAGCCACCAATTCCTAAGAAACCACAAATGTACCTTATGCAGGGTGACCATATATAGAGTACCTGTACCTTTAAGCATTGCATAGAAGAGGGAATTTAGGTTTTGCTCAACATAGAAATGTTTAAAAAGCAGCACCTGCCTAAATTCCCTCTTCTATGCAATGGTCAAAGGTACAGGCACCCTGTCCTCCATTCTTTATGGTCACCCCTGCCTTATGGCATGTTAGTAAAGACTCTATCCATACAAACCGGAGTAACGATGGGAAGATGTAAGAAGCACTTACTCTGGATTGCTATATGCGTTTCCCATAGGTTTCCCATAGATGGCACTGTAACTACATCGGTGTAAAAGGTCCCGTAGTTACTCTGGATTGTAGCCAAAGTGAGTCAAGAGGTTATGCTAGTTTGTGGTGCATAGCATGAAAATGTGAATAGCATGAAAATGTGAACTAAACAACTAGTAACAATTGGCAGACAGACTACACTGAAGAATTGGCAGTTGGCAGCTAGACATCAATGTGGAGTTCCTGGCTCTCAAAATACATGGCAATGGAACATTAATATCTGATTTACTGTAAGTCCATGCATTTGCCATAAGCTAAATAAATAACTGACTACAAGCAGAACTGTAGGACAGCACTCTGATGTTATCAGTTCCATGTTCTGAACTGTAGAGCTTAGTCTGAGCCAGGCAGAGGATACTGATGAACATCCATACAGAGGGGAAGGGAGCTATGCTCCCCTTGCCTCTATAGGGTCCAGACAGTGGGGATGGCATTCCCCTGTATCTGTGGTTTCAGCTATCGGGTGGGGGGGTATTCCAGATATTGGGGGGGTGCAGATTGTGCATTTTTTTAAAAAATGATTTTTTAAATAGTTATAACATTTGTAAATGGGAAGCATCATTTTAAGAAAGATAACCACTATCTCGCATAAAAGAATTCCTCTTCAAAGATGGTATCTATTGTGACACAAAGACGCATAATCTAGAAACAAAGTTTTTTCCAAAACAATTTTTGCCATATGGAAATCTATGCAGATCTAATCACTGAACTGATTAATTGGTTAAAATGTACAAGGTAACTCAACTAAGATTTTTTAATCATGCTGCAGTGAAACAACTCATTTCCATATAATGTTTTCAAGTCCATGTCCTCAAAATCTTTGTTTAAAAGTCATTGCATGACCACTGAACATCATAGTATAAACTACACACATTGTTGCAATAATTAAAAATTGTATACATAATTTCACAAGCTTAGTTGTTCCTCAGATACCACATCACATATACAAAACCACAACCTTATAACTGATGTTATTTAACCAAGAAGAATAATTTCAAAGTTACTAATGCTGAGGAGAATATCTTTGTCGCTCATGAACTTTTTAGAGAAATACATCATTTTATATGTATATGTCTAACAACCCACTCTTATCTACTATCAGTTCATCAGTGACCCCTGTTAACTGAGCAAGAGGCACTCTTTCAAGTGTTCCTCTTTTATTTAGTAGGGGAAGAGTAACCGGCCCTACACACCCCAGCAATGTCTGTTCTAGTGGCGTCTGCTGGTGTTCTTTTTGCATTTTAGATTGTGAGCCCTTTTGGGACAGAGACCCATTAGCTTTTAATTAGCTATTATTATTTTTCCATTTTCTTTGTAAACTGCTTTGTGAACTTTTTAGTTGAAAAGTGGTATATAAATACTGTAGATAGATGTAGATAGATAGCGTTGTTGACATATCAGATGCCCCGGGAAAGTTAAGTAAAAATAACTTTTACTTATCTTTGATAGTAGATAATGAATCCCTAATGAATGAACCTCAGACCCACACCAACTGAACATCCCCCAAACTGCCTTTATCACAACCTTGCCTCCTCTGCTGCACACTAGGACCAATTGTGGTGGCAGAGCATAAACAGGGATCATGTTCTTACCCTACAATCCAGAGTAGCTACAGGAGCACGTAAGAAACATTTATGTTGATGTAGTTACGGCACCACCTAGTGAAAACCTATGGGAAATTCATATTGCAATCCAGAGTAAATTGTTCTTACGTCAGAGCAAGGATTCCCCGCAGTGACTTTGGACTGTGCCCTATGAATCATAATGCCAAGGTGTCATTCCAGTTTGGCTTTGTGAAATCATTACAAAACCAATTTCTCAGTTTCCCATTATTACCCTTAAGAAAAGGTATTGCTTCCCAGCCTTACACTTAATTGACTTTGTAATGACAATATACAATAAATAAAATCCATTTTAAAGTCAATTCAGAGGTAGTAATACTTTTAGCTTAATGCCACCCTCTAAATGGGTGTTAAGGAGGACTGACCTTGGCTATTATATTGTGAACATTTTCACCATTGTTGAAGACAGACTACCTAATTGCTGAAAAGAAAAGAGCTTTACAGATGGGCAAAAATGTTGATAAAAAGTATCTTTCCCATTTTGCAGCCTTAATCGCTCTTTACTAAAAAAAATTATTTAAAAAGGCAGAGCCTGCCCATCAATGATGCCAGTGGAAGCTAGCAGAGTGGTAGTGGATACTCTTTCCTGTATACCTTCTTCTCAATATTGTTCCACTGTCCCTGGTTTGAAAAAGGAAGAGGTATAAAGAGGAAGAGAAACTGCAGAAGGAAGGAGAGTACTACGACATCGGAGAAAGGGAGAAGCAGATCATTGGGTAAGGAGGGACTGTATTTGGCATATCATGTCAGGAGTTTTTGGACTGGTCCTGCCTATAGGTTTTCCTTTCTATACTTTATCAACTAGTGACTATCATTTTCTTTTTCCTTTCCTCCTAGCGTATCTAGATGGGGCAAACAATATTAACAATAAGCTGATTTCAAAATGAAAATGGGATATAGCATTTTAAACTGCTCCCTCTTGTAGGGGAGGAAAGGCGGGGTATAAATTAGAAAATAAATAAATAAAAAATAAACTGAAGAAATTTTGGATCAATCTCAGCTTTTTGGGATTATCAGTGCGGTGTGAAGAAGCAAGGAGATACTTGTCCACTTGTCCTTGCTCTTTTCTTTAAGCAAGCTTCTTTGGTTAAGATGTTTCTGGTGGGAAATGCGTTACCAGGAATTACCAAAACCAAAGGAATGAGGACACTTCAATCTCTACAAGTAATGTTCAAAATGCTACTTAGAGGCTCCTGGAGACTATTATGGACTATCCTGGAGACTATTATGGATAGACTGGATAGAGAGACGCTCTTTTCTCTCCCACAAAACATCAAAACTAGGGGACATCCACTTAAATTGAATGTCGAGTAGAGTTAGGACAGACAAAAGAAAATATTTATTCACCCAGAGAGTAATTAATCTGTTAACTCCCTGCCAGCATATAGTTGTTGTTGCCATAATTCTCTTCCACAAAACTGGAAAAGGACTCCCTGTCAGATTTGCCAGTATGTGAATGAAATCCCTGAAAACCAGGACAGTCCAAATTTTCTGGGACGTAGGGCAACCCTATTCCCACAGGATGTGGTGATGGCATCTAGCATCAGTACATTAAAGAGATTGGACAAATTTTGGGAGGAAAAGGCCATCACTCATTACAAACCATGATGGGTATGTGCAACGTCTGGGATTTTCATTTTTATTTTCATTCAATTATTTCATGTTAACCAGGAGGCCAGGGATCAAGACCAGGGTCCCCACAAGACAGAGTGAGCTCCTGTCCTTAGCCCAGCTCTGCAACACAGCTGGATCCAATTGTATTGGCTCTAACTTTCCATTGGACTATTTCAGTGGTGTGGAGAGTGGGGGGTTTGCTGCTTGGGTAACAGCATATCCGCCATATTAATCTAACCCAGGCCTTCGTGCTTCGCATGCAGCATATGCAGCGAGCACAATACCATAGTCTCTCAAGACTGATGGGTGCCTGCTGTAAAGATGAAGGCAACCTCAGAGTGCCAGATGGGGGCACTTGGAATGGATGCAGGAGTCTTGTATACCACCCCAGAGGCATTTGGTGGGGTGATGTGTTTAGAGAAGTTTATGGATACCATCTCTTCCTGCAGTGGATTAAAGCAGACCATACTTTTTTGGTAGGGAGGGACTGCCTTTCAAGGCATCAAGATTCCCACATTCTGACTAGGGACTTGTGCCAGTTGGGCAATATCTCATCTCCTGTTGCTAACAATGTTGTTGACTATTATGTAGTAATAGTTACTATTACTGTAATAGTAATAAGAACATAAGGAGAGCCCTCATTGAATGAGGCCAAAGGCCCATCTAATCCAGCTTCCTGTATCACACATCAGCCCACCACATGCTTCAGGGGGCACATGTGACACCTGCATCCAGGTATACTTCACCTAGTATTTTGAAGTTGTTCACCTCTACATATGCACCTAATGGCTTGTAACTATGATGGTCCTTTCCTCTAGGAATTGGCCCAATCCTTTCTCAAAGGCATTAAGGCTACGCCATCACTGCATCCTGAGGCAGGGAGTTCCACAGACCAACTACATGATAGGTAAAGAAATATTTTCTCTTGTCCATCCTAACCCTCCCAACATTCAACTTTAGTGAATGTCCCCTGGTTCTGGTGTTACGTGAAAGGGAAAAGAGCATCTCTCTGTCCACTCTGTCCGTCCCTTGCATAATTTTATAAATCTCAGTCATGTCCCCCCCCTTAAGTGCTTCTTCTCTAGACTGAAGAGCCCCTAATGCTGTCGCCTTTCCCCATACAGAAGCTTTCCCAAACTGTTAATCATTTTGGACACTCTTCTCCGAACCTTCTCCATTTCTTCTATATCCTTTTTGAGATGTGGCGACCAGAACTCGACACAGTTCTATTACAAATAATAACTATTAATAGTAATAGTTACTATTACAAAACTATTATATAGTATTGAAATAGTGGCATCTGTGGGTAGTTCCAAGATGTTAGGGAGAGGGGACTGGGAAATGAGCCCTGACAATTCCATCCCATTTATCAGTCTCTTTTGTATCTAGTGACAATGTTTGAGAAATCAATCTGACTTATTCCAGCTATGGAAAATTTGCTCCTTTTAAAAAGAAGATGAAGAAATAGTTACCTGGAGAGGTGAATTCATGCACTGCGGCCACAACAAGATGCTGACCAAAAAGCATTTTGGTGAAATTTTCTAGATTTTCCATCTAGAAAAAGTAACTGCATCTGTAATAAAGAGATGAGAATAAGATACCAAATTAATTTCACACCAGTACTAGAGAAATAAAGAATACGCCGATTTCTTTGTGAAAATATATACTCCATCACTGCTGATAGATTAGATCCAGGTTGTGGAATCTTTATTTTGGAAGGCCCCATTCACTCATTCATTCATTCATTCATTCATTCATTCATTCATTCATTCATTCATTCATTCATTCATTCATTGTGCAATTCTATTTTCCAGCTTTGGCACATGGACAATACAACTCCAAGGTAAGGGAACAAACATAATTTTTATTTTTTAATTAACAGACAAGCTTCTAATTCTTAAGAATGAAATTAAAAACTATTTTGTGTGATGCAAATAAGGGATGGAATTTCAGTGATTATTCAGTTGTCATTCATCATAACCAACAGAAGCAGAAGGAATTATTCAAGTATATATGAAAAGTTACTTGATTTGAATAATTTACAAGCTGTAGAATTCAGTTGTCTTTGAAGAGGAATTTTGCTTTTTACAGTACTAGGCTAGTACTGTATATCGATTATAGAATTATAAAGTTGGAAGGAGCCATAAAATACTCGCATTCAAATCGTCTGCAGATTGGCATGTATAACCCAAACTGCAATGTGCATCAAAGTGAAAGAGGTGATCAGGTTAACAGTCCGAAGTACAGTGGCGTCTCACGTAACAAATTTAATTCGTTCCGGAGGCATGTTTGTTATGCGAAACATTCTTTATGTGAAGCAGATTTTCCCATAGCAAATAATGGAAACTCAGTTGGTTCCAGAACCTAAAAAATAGTCATATAAAAATATTAACTGGATGTAAAAATGATGACAAAACACTGGAATTGGATTCAAAACATGCATTCAATGTGCATGATCCTATGAAGTCTACTTAGGCTGCAATCCTAAAGACACTTTCCTTGGGAGTAAGCCCCATTTATCACAATAAAACTTACTTCTGGGTAGATGTGGTTTGGAGACTGCAATCAAAGACACTTTCTTCTGGAACCAAAGACACTTTCCAAGTGTCTCTCCACTTTCTCCTTCTCTCCATCCTGAGCCTCTCTCTCCCCTGCTCCCTTCTGGCTAGCCTTGAGCTGCTTCCCTCTTCTCCACTGCTGTTCTCTCCTTCTGCCCAGCGGACGCCCGGCCACAGGAGGAACAGCGCAGAAGTGTTGCTTTCACTATGAGCAGGCGCACTAGGCAGCCCTGACGCTTTTTAAAAGGGCTGCCAGCCAGCATGTCTGCCCCAACTGCCAACGTGTCTGTTACGTGAAGCACAGTTTTTTACATGAAGCAGAATCCTAGATAAATTTTTGTTTGTTACGTGAAACATACTTTATGTGAGGCATTTGTTACGTGAGGTACCACTGTACTGTACAGTACTGAACTGTACTGTACCTTTGAAAACTTTGATGGCTGGTGTGAGGTTTACAGAGAGGGGGATGACTTTGGCTGCAATCCTAAAGACAGTTTCCTGGGAGTAAGACCTATTAGACACAATGGGGCTTACATCTGAGTAGTCATGGTTAAGATTATGCTCTTTCACAATCACTAATGGAGTCACTGCTCTCCATTGGCTCAAAGGAATCTTCATCTTGTTGTGCAACTTTAACATTCCCAAGCTGCTGATGGAGAGCAGCATTAGGACATTGATAAGGCACACCTTCCACGCTGCCACACACAGATCCCACATATAACCCTGGCTCAGGCAGTACTCCCCGGACCCTACATGAGTTCCCTGGCCATGGAAGCCTATTCAAAACTTTGCCCAGGGCTCCACTGTTGCTCAAGCTAGTCCCCTTGTCCTCCCCCCTTGTCCCTTTGTTCCCCCTGTGGGTTCCCTTGCCTTGGAAGCCTGTTCCAAACATCCTCAGAAGTATTCTTTACCCGAGACAGTGTTCTTTACGCAAGTCAAAATTTCTGAGAAAATTTTGTTCTTTACCCAAAACCCAAGTCGTTCTTTACCCAAGGTGCCACTGTACTTTCAAAACACATGACTCCAAGTGACTAAAGTCACACTCTGTGGGAGAATCAGTGAACAGTAAAAATCTAACAACTGCTATTGTTTTGGAATATGAATACAGGTTAGTGCTTTGTAGTTTCATTCAACACTGCAAATCTTAATTTTGTGGATGGCCGTGTTTTCCTCTGATGAGCTACTAAGTGAAATAATATTTTGTGACAAAATTTAAATGTGCTGGCAAGATCAGACAGAAACTATTTTTTGGCTAAGCTTATTGCTTCTAAATATAAGTATTGATCCAAGCTGATTTGCTAACATATCACAGCCAAACGATAATGATTGTGCAATTTTAGTATTTTCATTACACTACATTTGAGGATACATATTTCACTGTGTAGTTCTTTGGTCATAGGAATCATCCAAAACCAGCATTTGTTAGAGAATCTGGCATGTGAACCTGAAACGTGAATATGAGCTCAGGCCTTGTCACTGAGCTAGCCAGGTTAAGGAAATTCCTCAATGGATCAGAATCCTAGGCTAGTTATATGGTAGCTTAATAAAATGACACTTAAGGGCTGTGATGGCTCAGTGGTTTCGTGTGCCTTTGGCACATGACCACAGACTGTACATGATCACAGAGGGGTCTTCAGATAATGCTGGCTCTTTAGCTTTGTAAAGGGAATGAGCACCACTCCCTAGAGTCTGACATAACTAACCGGGGAACCTGCAGGGACACCTTTACCGAAAAAGACACTGCTCAATGAGTGTACTGACGGCATCAATAATTGAAGAAAAATAGATTTTATTTAATGAATAAATATGACCAGTTCAGCTGAGTTAATGTATGGAGGGGAGGAGCTCCTTTGGATATGGATGTTAGTATATTTTAATATAACAAGCCAATCAAGGTATGAAAAATCTAGACATTTAAAAATGCAACAAGATCTTTTTAAAACTTTATTTCCCACTGCAGTTGTGAACAATAAAGTTTTCTATATAAGCAACTCTGTGATCTGAAAGCGGGTAATTCATTTCCACAAACTGAGCCAAAAGAAATGAAGGGAAAAAATTGGATTCTCTTCTGTTGGCCTCCTGTGTAAAATTTTTTCTCCTTATCATCTCATCTAGTGATATCTTTCTGCAGTTTGAATTACCCTCTTTTCCTCAATCTGGTAAGGCAGTGAAAGGATGTTTGTTCTGCTAATTAACTTTATTACCCTGATAACTCCCTGCAGCCTTTGACGAAAACAATTACCGTTCCTCTTTTTTCCCCCACTGGCAAAAAAAGACTATTAATTAGAAATGAGGCCCCAGTCCCTGCCATGTTAGCCTACCACGTTCTCAGACCCTCAAGCGGGATAGCATTACATTGTCAGTAGTAATTTAGCTCTCATCTGTCTCTGCTAATTATTGTCACATTCATCAAATGCATCAACAAAAGTGCTCTCAGAAGGATTGCATATTTGCAGTTAATACAGCATAAACTGGTATTACCCATCACCACATTTGTGATGATGAGAGGGACACAACTTATTCATCCCTAATTAGAGCAAGCTGGGTAATTAATTATACATTCCGCCTTATTACTTCTGAGTTCCCAGATATTGTTTGTCTAAAAAGGGGGAGAGAAGGAGAGAGGGAGAGAGAGGGGGTGGGGGGAAGAGGGAGAAGTCTGAAAATGCAAAAAAAAAAAGAGAAGAAAAAAAGAAAAAAATGTGTGATGTGTTTTGTCACATGTACTTTGCCATAATTCCCACCTGACAAACTAGCTGATTCAGTAGAAAATTGCAAGTTGTCAGCGGCAGAATAAACTGCTGTAATAGCTGATTAATGATCAGCACCTGTGACAGGTGCTATACAGGACTGTAAACTTGGTTTGATTAACAGTCACTGGACGAATAAATATTAGTGACAGTCACTGGAGAGCAAGTTTGCTTGTTTGCTTTCCATGTTAACAAATCTCACACATTAAAGTTATTGATATTTTCAGTGTCATTCTGAGTTTTTTTTCTTTTTTGGCGAAATCGTCTACAAACCACAGTGGAAAGTTCTATGATGTCCACATTATCTCTGGCCTTGTTTTTCTCTTTTAGGCCAACTCCGGTTTTGACAAAGGATTCAAAACGGAAAATGGCCAGAATCTGAAATTTGCATTCCACCTATTCACAGTTTATAACTGTGTATTCTTAACCCTTTTTGAGGATGACGGTGATGTACAGTACTCCTAAAATTTTGCTGCCCCCAAATCCAGCTTTTATGGTCTGATTACAAATTATGAATCCAAAGCATTTATATAACTGTATCTATGAATTTCCTGGAATATTCCTGAAGCTGCACCTCATTTTTCTCAACATGAAATCCCCCAGCATTTTGGGATTTTCTATAGCAATCCCTTAGCAAACTGATTCTCTTTTGTAATTAAGAAAGTGGCCCACACTGACTTTTCCATATTGTATGAGCCAACCACAGGCCCCCTTTATGTCACCTTTTATACTTCTTGCAAGCTTTGGTAGATCGTGATGCAATATAACCTAAAAGAAATATGGAAACAATCACACAACTGATCAGCATGACAATTTAGGTTGACTTGCCAGTGTAGTGAAGTGAACCATCAAATCACTGAAGCAGCCTAAAACATCTCTCTCTCTCTCTCTCTCTCTCTCTCTCTCTCTCTCTCTCTCTCTCTCTTACAGATCAGCAATTTTTAATCTTTTTCATCTCCTGGCACACAAACAAGGTCTTCAATTTTTTGACAATTGTCAAAGCTCACTGCACTAACAACAGCAGCTTGCATCTCCCAGCAGCTCTAATCTATCCATCTACCTATCAATCTAAAGTCACTTTATCAATATATCACTTATCAACTAAATATAAATATATCAATATATCACTTTTCAACTAAAATGTTCACAAAGCAGTTTACAGAGAAAATAAAATAAGTAATGGCTTATGGCTAACAAATGCTGTAAAGAGATATATAAATATTGTAGATAGACAGACTGTGCTGCCAGTTTATGAGCCAATTCTGGAGCAAGGGGCAATCTTTAGAGAAACCTCAGTTCTGCAGAAGGCATAAAAGGAGGGACACCAAATATGACTTCTTCCATTCTTTGCTACTTTTTTTCCAGATCTACACTAGTAGAGCTGTACCCTGGTGGGTCTATGCCAGAGGACAACTAGCAGAGACTCCAGTAGCTACATCACTTCTTGGGCACCTGACCTTCTCATTCAGAGTAAGATCCTAATCTTTATGGAAGAGAACTTAAACATTTAAAATTTTAACAACTTAGATGCCAAAATAAATCTTGATGAATCTTTTAATAGACGGAGTAGCACTTTTAAAATTAGCTTGTGGAAGACCCCTTCAACTTCCATCCCCCCAAATATTTAATCATTTTAAGTTAACCCTGCATACTATTTATCTCAGTATCATCTGAATTTGAATTGAATTTGAACTGGGCAAATTACGCTGTGGCTGGGCAAGATTCTGACTTCCTTCAAATCAGCGACACATACTTTATTCCAAATTATATGTGCAATAGAACAATTTATTGCTGTAATCTCTGCATCCCAAAGTACACATGATAAGCATTATTGTAAGAAGGGGGGCTTCGTCATTTATTTCTGTGAAGAGGAATATCACCATGGGAGCAAAGGATTCTCTTTTCCCTAGTAAAATAAGCTGCAAGATCATTTCTGATGCAAAAGCTCTTTTCCCCCTCAAATATCTCAAGCAGCTTGATATATGTACGCCAACAATTATATATATGTCCAAACATTTTACGCTTTACATATAGAGATAAGGGAGTAATTTTAAACACCCACTTTGGCCAGCACCAATTCCTTGCATGGCCCCGAGTGTCGTAAATGTGCCACAAAGCATGACTATGATAACTGGAGAGGTAGGGAGGCTATTGCAGGAAGTTGCACTGACCTTCCTGGACCACTGCAAGTCCCAGACCAGTCCTGACACAAACAAAGATAAGATGTGGTGCTGTGCTGGCTACACTCAAGGGATCTGGGCAGTGGGGGGGGACGACAGGGAGGAGATGAGCAGGAGGCATTCCATGGCAGGGAGAGGTCTGGTGGCAGGTGGAACTAGGGAGCAAGAGTCAGGGCTAGGACCAAGCACTTGTGACAGATCAAAGCCCCGTTTCCAGCCAGGCGGTGGTGGTATGGGGCTGCCATGATACAGCACAGATCTGGGCAGACCTATTGGGGTTGCTTCTGCATGACCTGTGTAAGAGGAAAGGTTTCCTCTTGCACCACAATATCACAGCAGCAGCCTCAAACTTGTGCCGATTTCAGTGCAGACGTGTTGGCCTGCCCGTTCCAGCACAAGTTAGGATTGCAATGTATGACATATGAGTAATATTATCTTACAGACATAATTAAAGGTCAGTGGAAATTGCAGACATGAAACAATTAAAGAAAAATAACATGAGACTATATTATTGGCCTTGCAGGCTGAGTGGAAAAGCACCTTTTCAGTCTGGTGGTTGTACTGAAATGGTTGTGCTTTCCTCTACTGAACGTATTTCCTGTTCATGGAGAAAGAGGCAAACAATTCCCCTAACCTGCTAATTTTATGTAGTATGTAGGAAGTTTCAGTGCAACAAGAACAGAACCCACAGGATTCTGCTGACTGTGTGCTTTGGCAACCACTTACAGTATGTGCTCAGAAATAAGTCAGTGTGTTTAGGAACATGGCTGGAATGAGGGCTGTCCTACAAGATACATGCAGCTAGACTGACACTTCCTATCAGCATCCATCAAGAAAAAGTGGACTGGACTCCTGCAGTGCATCCAGGAGAGCTGCCCCTCTAGATAGATTAAGCAGACCAATATTTTGGCTGAGGATTCTGTTTAATTCTGTTCCTTATAACCATGGATTTATTGCGTCCCCTATCTCAGTTAATACATCTAACAAAGGAGTCAGTGTCTGAAAAATATATGGTTGAATATGTTATTTGCCCAAGTATGTATTACGGGTATGAGCCAACTAGAAATATAGAGAAGGATAATGTATCATTAGTTGTCTATAGAGAAGTGAATGCATATTATGTCACATCTGTCCCTGCCTACTTGGATATAAGCATTATTTCCTTGGTGGAAAAGAGAACTATGCTGTGAAGAATAGATGAGTGATCGGAGAGGATTATTCCCTTGGCTTCACCAAAACTGTGGCAGCAGAAAAACTCTCAGGGATGTTTCATATTTTCAGGTCATCGCTTGAAGCTGAGCATGTTATGTGAATTTAGCCTGCTTTGGGGAATCTCCAGGAAAATCAAAGTTCAAAGTTGTATAAAAAACTTGGAATGCATCTTTTTGCTCTTGACTGTTAGATATAATAAACTTATGAGGTTACTAAACACAGTAGACCTCTCCATACCATCACTAATGTAAAGACAGGTTGGTGGCCTCCGGGGAGCTAATTCACCAATAACACACCAACAACCCGGTTCTACCTCCCCATCCATGTGGTGATGCAGTGGCACTGAGAAATGGATACTGCTGTATTCTGGAGTGGGGAGTAACAGAAGATAAGTTGACAAGGGATCGATTGTTTCAATAGTTGGTGGTAAGTCTCTGTGGCTTGGTAGGATTCTGCTCAGATCTGAGCTCATTAAATTGCTGAAGCAGGTCAGTGTGGTGGAACTGGGTTAGGAAAAGAGCCTAAGGATTCAGTGGCAGTCAAACTCACCCACTTCTCAAACCTGTTCCATCTTCCCCCACCTGTTCCACTTTTTCCATCCCACCAAAATCCCCTGCCACGTCACCTCCATTGGCAGCCTCTTCTGGGCTCCAGGCTTTCCTGATAGTGCTCCAGCAACTGTAAGCTTGCATACCACGAGAACACCTTTTATGGCACGTTTATGGCAGTCAGTGCCAGCAGATCAAAAGTTCCATTCCAAAAGTCTATCCAGAATTCAGAACACACATGCCTCAAAACCTGCATGAACTTGCTGGCTTAGAACTATTGCATATGTATGAAAGCAACCACAAACAGTGTTGTGTACATGCATAAAAGATCTGGTGCAGCTGTGTGTTAAGTATTCCCACACTCAAAATTCCCACTCAAGAAGCCAGTGTTTTCTGCCCTTTGCCATTAAGAAATTCAGGATATCTGGATTTGAGATGCTCAAGATGATCAAGAGATTATCAAGATGATGATCAAGCTGATGATCCGGTGTTAAAACACCTTTTTTCAACCTATATTTTTGCTATTTACAACTATTGGTTGAATCCTAAGCATGTCTACTCAGAAGTAAACCCATTCTGTTCTATGGGACTTACTCTCAGGAAAGTGTGTTTAGGATGGCAGCCTATGGCTTAGGGCTGTAATGGTTCAGCAGTTAAGACCCCATGCTGAAGAGAAGCATGGTTAAGCTCTGTGATTATGGCTGCAATCCTAAAGAGAATTCCTGGGAATAAGACCCATTGAACACAATGGTTCTTACTTTTGAGTAGACACAGTTAGGATTGTGGTCTAACCCTACAATCCAGAGTAACTATGGGAGCACGTAAGAGATATTACATGTACCTGTAGTTACTGCACCACCTAATGAAAACCTATGGGAAATTCATATTGCAATCCAGAGCAAATTGTTCTTTCACCGGAGCAAGGACTCCCCATAGTTACTCTGGATTGCACCCTAAGTATTGGAAGCTGAATCAACTCTGCTGAATCAGCAGAGTGGTGACCACAGAGCATCCACATCTGTGGTTTAGAAGCCTTTCCCTCCACCTTGTTTGCTTAGGCGCATGCAAAAATCAAGATGGAGACCAGAATTAAAACTTTAGAACAGGTTTACTTACAGCTCATGAAGGCTCATATTTACAGCATCTGGTGAAGTTTCCTAACAATTGAATGGACCAGAAGCACTAAAGCTGCCCCTGCTTGCATATGGGTTTGGGGGCTGGTGGAGAGCCATGTGCTCACAACTGGAGAGAGGAAGAGGAAAAGGGTCCAAGCCACACATCCTGCAATGGTAACTGAGAGGGGACAGGTAGAGAGGTCAGTCAGGGCAGAGGGTGGTTCACTACCCCCTTCTGAAACATGCAGGTCGGTGTTGTCTCTCCCTCCAACACTAAGAAACGGGACACTATGGGTGAAATCCAGAGTAACTACGGAGAGTCCTTGCTCCGGAGTAAAAACAAGTTACTCTGGATTGCAATATGATTTTCCCATAGGTTTTCACTAGGTGGTGCAGTAACTACGGGTGCACCTAATGTCTCTTATGTGCTCCCTAGTTACTCTGGATTGTGCCCTAAGAAGTCCAGAATGGTTTCAAACAAATACTCTTTTGAAATATGAAACACATTTTGAAATTACAATAAACTCTCATCTCAAAGGCACAGGATTCCAAGCAATATGCTACTTTACAGGACTAAAACTTATGAGGTAGGAAAATATGAACTGAACTTGTATAAAATATGTTCTCTATGGAAGAAATGAAGACAAAGGCGTTTACGTACAAGAAAAACAACTATGGTATTCAGTCTGTCAAGAAGTATGCCTGATGTCTCAGAATAGCTGTCTTGGTGATGTTTCATAGTATAATTTTGGATATAATCCCTACATAGAGAAGCTGAAAACAGAAATGGAAGCAGTGATGCCCAAGTCATTGTAGTTTTTCTGCACATGTGCCATTTAGATACTGGCTTCTATCAGTGTGCTGGGCATATTTCAGTTATGTTTTTCACAAAGCCATAAATTGCTTTTGTCCCACAGACCAAAACGCCTTTCTAAAGTTTGGGAATCACCGAGAAAGGATGAAACCATGTTTTTTTAAATGTGTGTGTTTGCCCTGTGTGGGTTACATGTGTGTGTGTGTGTGTTTAAAATAAATAACAGCACTGTACATGTGCACACTGATATTCTGCAAGGAGGATGGAAAGTTTTCGTTGCTTTCCTCCCATCACAGTTCTAATCTCAGACATGCACCCTTCTTTCATCACTTAAAATAGAAATAAAAAATTACAGTTGACAGTCAGTTGCTGCTGCCCATCTGGGCACCATGGGAGGGAAGTATTGCCAGTATGAGACAGCGTGTCCACATGCGCTAGTGTCAACAGCAGGCGTGCTGCTGAAGGCCCCCACAGGGCTTTTGTCCAAGTCTCCAAAAAGCAGGTCTGCTGTGAATCTAGCTAAATACTGGGAGGAAGAGGTTAAGAGGATGGTTATCAAAACTGCAGGTGACATTACACTAGAAGGGGCAGCTCACAGCCTGGGTGACCAAACAGGGATTTAAAATGTTCCCCAGCCTGAGTGACTGGATCAAACCGACACAACGAACTTCAAAGGAGGAAAATATAGAGGTCTAAAAATATAGGAACAGTTCAGCAGACTTGCACATCTCAGGGCTCAAATCTACCCAACTTTCCTGAGCCGATGGAGCCTCAATGCAGCCTGAAAGGAAAGGAATAAATGGTCCCTTAATTTGAGAAGGCTTATGTGAATGTCCACCCATAGGATGTAGTGCATTCCAGATTGGCATGGCACCATCAGTGGTGAGAATTGGATAGGATTGGGCCCTTACGGTAGTAGACTAGGGCCTAGTAGTACACTAACCCTACAATCCAGAGTAATTACGGGAAGATGAAAGAGGCATTTACTCTGGATTGCTCTATGCATTTCCCATAGGTTTCCCATAGATGGCACCATAACGACGTCAGTGTAAAAGGTCCCGTAGTTACTCTGGATTGTAGCCTTAGGTCCTTACACATTGTTCTACATTGAGAAGGCCTCAGGGACTGCCCCCAACAGAAGGATGCAACATGTGCTCCATTGGTACAACTATGCTAGTGCTGCAAATCAAGTTAGGATTGAGCCCTGTATTAGTAGGTTTTTATAACCCCACCAAACTAAACCAAAATAATGCAGTGACAACTTCTGAGAATCATGATACCTTCAGGCCATGCAAAATTGATAACAGAGAAAGATATCTGGGGTGACAAGCTCCTTTTGCCTACTAATGTATAGGAACTTTCCTCTCTTCCTCACAACAATATCAAACAAAATACCAAGGCCGCAATACTAACCCCTAGTTAGGCCAGCATAAGCCCCACCACAACACCACGGCTAACCTGGGGGTATCACAAAAGTGTCTATAAGGCACTTCTGCTTCACTACTGGAAGGGTTAGACCAGTCCACAGGCATACACCAACATCCCCACACCACCATGGGAAGATATGCCAGATGAGTTAGTCCAGCCTAAATTGGTTAGGATTGTACCCCAAGTCTCCATAACTCCATGAAGCTAAAAATAACATGCATTTTAATGAGAAGTGGGATTTTCTGCTTTCCAGTTTTAAGGAGCATACAGCCATACATTATGATAAGGAAAAGCATAGCTTTAACTAGATGGATCTTTGTAGGTAAGGCAATATCTCAACTTTTAATTAAATTGTCTAGCCCTGCCATAGCGTTCCTTTCCAGAAGCAGGCATCTTTTAATTTTATGGCTGCAATTGCCAAGTGCAGTGATCTTAGGGCCCTCCAAAATAAACTCTGTCACAACTTCCATTTCTTCCCCTTCTATTTGCCATATATTAATGGATGCAAAAGCATTGGGTTTTTTATGTTTAGTTTTTAAACTACATTTTTCACTTTCTTCTTTCACCCTCATCATGGGGTTCCTTAGTTCTTCCACAATTTCTGCCATTAGAGGGTATCATCTGTGTGAGGTTATTGATATTTCTCTCCGCTATCTTAGTTAATGCTTTACCCCCCCCCCCCCCCCCCGCCCCCGGGATGGGACTTGTCCCATCCATTCTGACAATCTATGGTTCTTTGAAATTTACCCTAAAAATACAACATCCTAAAATAACATTTTTGGATTGATTATTTCCCATTTCCACCAATGAGGGAAGAAGCGAAATGCCCGCTAACTTTCATGCCAATCTAACAAATCCAGATCCAAACAGAAGGTCTCTCCTACACTTAAGAACATGCACAAGAATTAAGATTTGAGGCATTAATTCTACTGATCAGCATAAACTTTTAAGGATTCTGGCAATTTTGTTGCTAAAGACTCAGGGCACAATCCAGAGTAACTACGGGGAGTCCTTGCTCCGGTGTACAAACAATTTACTCTGGATTGCAATATGAATTTCCCATAGGTTTTCACTAGGTGGTGTAGTAACTATGGGTGCACATAATGTCTCTTATGTGCTCCCGTAGTTAGTCTGGATTGTAGGGTATATCCTGATCCCATTTCTGCTTTATGCTCTCTAATACACTGCTGTGAGAAAAGGGGGTGGGGTGTCCTCCTCCCTCCTACACACACACACACACACACCCATAGTACTCAGTTTGGGTTACTCAGTAGTTAGTACTATAGTATGGGGCTAAATGAGGAGCTCCTGCTCACTGGCCCCAAATCTCAGCAGTCTGACAGCAGCATTCTGATGTTATAGGGCGAGTGGGAGAGATTCCTAAATGTTTATCCCTTGCAGACCACTAACTTGTATTTGTTCTTAATCATTTTTACAGGGTGAAGCATATGTGATTATGGCAAGACAAATCTCTAAATAAAGATCTTTATTACTTTTCCTATTACTGTGCAAAATGTCTTGAGCATTGTAGAACAGACCTCAGTATGAAACACTTGAGAGAGAGAATCATGACTCATCTTGAATGCAATGATCCGGAACCTCAGACATTAAAGTAATGGATTGAAAGCGTTATGCAAAATACATGTAAATATGCCATGTTGTGGAACGGATGCACAACCCTCTGAAAAGGCAGCAGTGCTGCTAGCCAAGAGTGTAGGAAAGAGGCCAATCTCACATCCAGATGCCCTTGATAGAGACACACTGTGAAGCACCGAGACTTCCAGCTGCTAAGCTCCCCGTGAGTCTTCCGGGGGGTGGGCTGCCTTCACAGATGAAGGCTGCTAAGGATGGCCAGGACAAGCATTTAATTGGCAAGAGGGCAATGCAACAACACCAAGTGGAACTCACTTTAAAGTTCATAGCTCATCACTGGATAATACAATATTGACTTTTTAATGTATTTGACATCAATGTGGATAAACTCATTTGTGTTTGTCTTTGTGATAAAAAAAACTTAATGTTCTTGATAGTTCATTTTGTACAGTTTTGCACATTGAAACCGTAGAAGCCTGTTGGTGGCCAACAACAGTAAGAACAAATAAAATTAACTTTGGGGTTTATATATTTGGCTCACACACAATTCATTTTAGAATTACACCATCACTTCTTGCAGGGCCTTCTGATTTGATCTGAAAACTCATCTCTTACTATCCTGATGAGGAACTATAAGATGAAAGGAAGCTCAGCCAGATTAGAAGTATGACTGAAAAGCAGTAGGAAAACTGATGAGCCATAGCACAATAACCCCCTCCAGGGTGACCATAAGCAACACCTCAAAATGTAGGACAATGGTCCCCTACATTTAAAAATGTAGGACAAAATGTAGGATGTCCTCCATTTTGTCCTCCATTGATGACTCCTGGGGGCTTACCTTGTCCGGGTATGGGTGTGTGTGTGTAGTGTTCAGACGGCATCTCCAAAGGCCGTCCAAGCAGCCATTGTGTGAAATAGAGGCTTCCTGCACTCCAGAGGCAAGCGGTCTGCCTGGAAGCACTGTCTGGAGCGCAGGCAGCCCGCGCAGCAGGCAGACGCCAGGCAGATCGTGCCTGGATGCAAGCAGTCTGCAGAGGGACGCTCCGATGCTGCAGACCGCTCATCTAAGAGACCACGCGGTCTCTGAGGGATAGAGGCTGTGTGCATGCGCACAGCCTCTTCTTCTTAGAACACCCAGAGGGCGGCCATAGAGAGGCTATGCGCATGCGCACAGCTCTATTTCACACAATGGCTGCTTGGACGGCCGTTGGAGATGCCGTCCGAGCGCTATGTGCCTTAAAACACTACACACACACACCCATACCCGGACAAGCCCCCCCCCCCCAAGCCCCGGACAAGCCGGACAGGAAGTAAAATTCCAGGCCTGTCCGGGGGTTTCCGGGTGTCTGGACGCCCTGACCCCCTCACTAAACTAAGTCCATCACAGCCTGCTCCTGTCCTTAGAGAGGCAGACACTTAAAGGGGATTCCTCTTGATTGATAGATTAATTCTGCCAAGCTCTGTCATTCACCCTTTGGTATGTCTGTCTAACCCTACAATCCAGAGTAACTATGGAAGCAAGTAAGAGACAATTATGTCGATGTAGTTATGGCACCACCTAGTGAAAACCCATGGGAAATTCATATTGCAATCCGGAGTAAATTGTTCAGAGCAAAGACTCCCCGTTGTTACTCTGGATTGTGCCTTTAGAAAGCCTTATAAGGCCAGCTTTTCAAATTTGTCATCTCCAAAACTGTTATGTCTTCTCCCACCTGGAAAATGTGTTAACCCCATATATTAGCTTTGACATACAGTGAAGTTTACAATTTAAGTAACTGATGATATGGACAATTTGGTTTGAACAGAATTAAAATCACATTTACACAATCATGATGAGTTATATCACACAGCTATAACACTCTAAGAAAAATAAGAATGAATAAAAGAATATATAGGCTGATTAGATATATAGGATGTAAGAGCTCTTATAGTTGAATAGCTTTATAGTAGATAAAAGAATTTGGGCAGCTGCATCTTGTCATGACAGGTGAGAAAAGTTGAACATGTTGAAATTCTGTCTTCTGTGCTATTAAAGGTACACAACCCTTTTCTTCTCTTGCATCTGTCATCCTAGGAATAGCTATTACAAAACCAACAGTAGGTGAAGTGTACTTATTAATAACCCCAAGAAGGGTATCAAAGGAAATATCAGGGAGCACATATGTCAATCTAATAGGCTTTATTTCTCAGCCTGACTGTCAGGGTGCCAAAGAATCAACTGTGTTAAAAGGTGAAATATTATTATTAGTGTTGAGTTCACATCAGGCTTGCTGTCTCCATCACACCCTCTCTCCAAATTTCAGGATTTTATGTATGCTTTTACAATGTATCCCCTGCACATCTAACCACTGCAAACTCCTTATAATATTGTTGCAAAAAATGAATATTCTTCTAAAATTTCTTTTCTTATTCTTAGCCATTCTGTTTTTTGTTCTTCAAAAAATGCAAAGATAAATTTATGTGGAACACCAAACAAACTCACTTAAGGATTAATATATGCCAATGACATGTCTTTAAAGGGGGAATAGCTTTTCCACCAATAAGAAAATTTGCTAAAAGTAGCAAAGTCTTTATGCTTTGATTTGTGGACTCCCCTAATAAAACCTGAGCAAAAGAATACCTCAATGTTCAACCCTCACTCGATATATATAGATGACACCCAGGGATATGTTCCCCATTTTTTAAATAATCTACAAGTTTCATATTTTTTCCTTCAAATGTGTGGCTCCATTATATATAGCTCCATACCCTGTATGGATCCTCATTCTATCTGAAACCTTAGTTTAGAGAAGGAAATATATAACAAATTGCTATTTGAGCTGTATGCAATTTTGATGGAATTTTATGAGCGTTGTTTTGTATTAGCAGGAAAGCAATTTTTTAAATACAATTAAACTCTTGTCACAACTAAAATTAACCTTTTCGCAGTGGCCCACCAATTTTTTGTGACCTGCTGAGGGATTGCAAGAACAGTTTGGGAACTACAGGGTCTATAACAGTTTCAACCTGGGACCCCATTCTGAGAATGACAATCTCTCTGTGACCCCCTGAAAGTGATGTCATGGCTAGAAGTGACATTAAAGGTGCCCGGTGCATGATTTCAAGATGGCTTCACCCCCTGAAATGAAGTTGTGACCCCCCCCCCAAGGGGGTCCCAAACCCCACGTTGAAGAACACTGGTCTATAATATCAGTAGAAATGTTGATCACCCAATAGTAGAAACAGCAACTGTTTTTATCAATCTCACATTGGGTCAGGTATGTCTGGAAAGTTATGTTATTGAACAAGGTGACTTTTTTTGAGCAGATGGAGCACAGCATAAAATGAATTTTATTTCAATACTGAACCTGCCTTTATTGGAATAAATTTATGCCTTCTGAACCATACCAAGATATTTTAGCTTTATGCTTTGGGTATAAAGATGAGCTCATGTTCCCTTTCTTAAGATTAGTTTAAGATTGATTTTTCTCATCATTTCCTTGTTTGAAGCTTCAAGCATTGAATATGTTTGGATAGGGGTTTACAAAAGTGAATCACAGTTTTGCTACTGTAAAACAATTTTTGGCAGTGCGTGCAATATGGCATCAGTGGCTATTTTTGACGCTTTTGGCAGGAGTGTGGGAGAAATGCCTTCAAGACCCAAGAAGGTAAGTCTGATATAGTGGAAGCAGAGGGTAGGTGGGATGTGGCAAAAAGAGGGCAGAATAGAGACATGATACAAGTGGGTAGGGGGTAGATCAAAAGTGATTTGAGACAGCCCTATTGGTAGCAGCTGATGTAAATAAGGTATTTTCCTTCTTGGTCTCAATTCACCTTCCTGTGCGCACTTGGAACTAGTACCAGCAAAGTACAAGGAAAAGATTAGAGTAGACCCATGCAAGCCATAGAGCTTTATTCCTGGGTAAGAGAACAAGTCTTCTTTTACCTGAGGTGGATCTATGGAGCTTGAAACTCCCCAAGGAATACAATGAATTATGCCCCATAAGCAAAGCTGCATCAGCAAGATTATGTATAGGTAGAGCCTGTAGCTCAGCAGCAAAGCTTAAGTTAATCATGCAGAAAATTCCCACTTAGCCTAAACAGCTTGAACACTCACTCACCCTATACACTGTCTGAGTGTGCTAGTGGCCCCTGCTTTCCTCTTGAATGTGCAGGTGATTGTGAATAAGAGACCCTTTTACCAGCTTCAGGTGGTGTTCTGACTGCACCAGGTCAAGATCTCCTAATGCTTGCCTGAGTTCCTGATGATGTGCCAGCCTCTGCTCCTCTCACTCTCCTATGTTCTCCATCCGCTCTGTTTCTTCTTTCTCCAATTCTGGGTGGAAAGATGAGGATGAACAGTGGAGGCAAGTAGACCCCACTAATGTGCAAGAAGACCCCACTCTGTGCACCCCACTAATCTACTGCTAAATGCTTCAGTTGGCCTTTTGGATGGTCATGGACTGCATTCTTTCCTGGAAGATTAGGACCATATCGCTATCAGAGAGCATTTGGTAACCTCCCAGATTAATTACAGATGTAAGAAATTGTCTTTCAAAACTATTCGGAACTATATTTTGTTGGTTTTTCCCCCTAAATATACCTGACTTTGATTAGAACAGACTTCAGGATGAGTGTGCTCTTAAACAGCAGTTCCCTTGTTTATATCACAGGGACCTCCCCTCCTCTGCTTTATCAGCTTTAATTTATTTACTACAGAAAGAAGATGAAAGAATGGGGTAGGATACATCTAGCTTAGGAAGCGGGGCACTTTCAGTGGCAAAGGTCCCCAAATCCTCTTCCTCTTCCTGGACCTGATCTGCCTTTATGGATCAACAGAGATGTTTGCTAGAATTATCACTGGAAAAGATTATACTATCACCTCCTGCTCATGGACTTTATCTGGAAAACTGAATATTGGTCCAGTTGGGCTTTTGGCCTGCTCCAGGGTGTCTTTTTTATAATTCAGTCCAGAACAAAAGACATAACTTTTTTTAAAGTTAAAAAACCTTCTCACCCAACTGGACATTCCAACCCATTTCATCTCAAACTATGAGACCGTCTTAACATAAACAATGCTACTAAAGATCCCCTGCAAACCTACGGTATTACAGGAAATTCTAGAATTCCTTCTAGGATACATATGGAACCAGTTGGGCCTTCTAGACCTAGTTATTATTTTGCATGAACAGATTACATATTCCACAAAAAGCTCAGCACTCCCAAATAGTAGAATATGGCTGCAGTCCTAATCTCCAGTTAGGCCAGTATAATCTCTGGCATAAGACCTAAACTAGACCGACCGACCGACCGACCGACCGACCGACCGACAGACAGACAGATAGATAGATAGATAGATAGATTTGTTTATTGGCCAAGTATGATCTCCATACCCGGAATTTGGCTTCGGCAACGGCTGCGTACATACAAACACCAACTCATAAATAACAAACAATACATACAGAACATACAATCAAATAAGAACACTGCTTCACTGTAACTAACCTGGAGCTGTCACAAAAAGTGCCATAAGGCACTTCTGCTCCACTCCTGGGAGGAGTTAGGCCATTACACAGGTATATGCTGACCTCCCCACACCACAGGAAGACAGGCCAGGTGAGTTAGGCCAGCCGAAATTTCTTAGGATTGTGCCCTATAGCAAGGAAAATTACTAACACTGGAAAAATAGTCTTTGAGGCAGCTCGTCCACCGTTATAAATCTTCCATCTAGGAACCCAACAAGCTCATGAGAAACTGAAGCATTTCTACAAAATTACTTTGAAAACTTCAATTTTGCAATTACACTACCACATAGCTGCATTATCTGTAAATGAAAAAGGCACTGAAGAGACATAATGTTCCTTGGTAATTTATCGAAACTACCTCATTATTCAAAAATGTATTTTTTCTTTAAAGAACATTGTATGGGAGAAATTTCATACATCTGAGGTAGGATAAATTTTGCAACATATAAACACATTTCAAAGGCTTTGGAAAAACGTCAGTAGAGATGGAAAAAAAATTCAGGCTACGATTTTTGAAGACAAATGTCAATTGATTTTTCCTATTGCATGGAGTTTTCTGTAACCTGGAGTTAATTATATAAATATATTTCCAGTCACCATATGATTATTGTATTTGAACCCAATCCGTAACAGTCAGTTTGAGAGGAAAAATGCTGCTAGCACAGCCATGTCTGACCCGACCAGGGTGGTGCAAGTTCCCATAATTTAAGAGTTCCATATGTAACCAGCTGCAAACGTAAGCCTGTCTTGCCTGGATAGACATTTTGGACTATCACTAACTCATGAATATAAATAGTTATCACAGGCTAATAACATTTATAGAACCCCAGAGCTGGGAACAACAGGCACACAATAAGAGAAAGGAGGAACCTCCCAGAGATCAACAACTCTGAAAGAATCTAGTGTCACATTCTCAAGGATGTCAGATTAAACTAACATGTGCCAGTCAATATTGGTACACTGTGACCCTTGCTGCTTCCGAAGCAAAACTATTAAGTCCAACATTTTCTCCTGTAAGCACTTATCTGTAAGGATGGCTAGCATGTCCTCTGAAGCAGATATTGAAACTGATTGGACAATAGGTAGACACCAGACAGAGGCCTGGGGGCCGACCTCTAGAAATAGGGGGAGAGAAAAAAAATCTTAATCTGCAATACAATGCAGCTCTCTTGAAACCCTATCATTTTCACTTCCCATGTGTCTGCTGCCTGGCTGTGAATGGATTTGAAAAGGAATGGTTAGTGGTGAAAATTGGATCAGAGCTAACATTCTCTCATTTTTATCAGCAGCTGCCAAAGGTCATCTGACATAATAGCTGATGAATTCAAGCCCAGTGGATTTCATTTGCAATTTTCAATTTACTGAGGCCTCCAAACCCCACAGTGATAAAAGCTTCCCCTATCGTGGCCTGTCACAAACATCAAGGAAACCTCACAAACCCCCAAGAAAAGAAACGGGAGAGAGCTGTGCATCATCACAGCCAAAGATAAGGGGAACAGGAAGACACAGCATCATGGAGAAAGGTGTGTGGTTGACTCTCAAAATGCCAATTGTAATCAAAAGACTATGAAGAGCAATCAAATAACTTCGGCAGAATAACATGATGAGGTGTGTGGGGACAGACTCTCTCCCCCCAACTCATTTTTAGTTTGAAAATTACCGTCTAATCGCTCACTTGACATTAATGTGGGATTTTTGTTTATTTATTTAGACAGGGAAACTGTTATATGGCTGATAAAAATTTACAATAGTTTTAATTTCCATATGAAACTTAATAAGGACCCCATTATTGGAGAAATGTTTATACTGAATACAGTATAAATACTTATACTTATACTGAATACTATATACTGAAATCGATCAGTTGATATTTCTCATGATTGCTTTAGAATTTATCAATAAAATTTTATGGTTAAGGCTCTTAAAAGTAACTCTTTAAGTTAAATTTGAAAATATTTCAGTTTTGTCACATTTATATTCTATGATTTTGCAAAATTCATATCTGTGGGGAAAGAATTCATTAAAGACAACTGTTTTATGAGAAACTAGCTTAAAAGCTGCACTCTGTGTGGACTTTTAAGCTGGATCCTGCGGAGGGTGTTTTGGGACTCTTACCCCAAAACTAAAGACACAAATATATTGTCTCTGGAATTCAAATGGCATGTCTGCTGATTTGGGCCAGACACAAATCCCAACGCTGGATGTTCAACACCAGATGAAGGCCAGATTTTCAATCCCAGGATCATCCTGATTCCAGAAAGGTAGACAAAGTGTGGCCCAAGTTAGAGGGGTTTCAGAAACACAGACGGACAGACAGAATTTGCTATTTATTTATATACTGTAGATGAATTGCTTGGTTGCAATTTTTTTCTAAAAAATTCTTGATCGACAGGCTCAGTCCTAACCAAATTAAGCTGACCTATCTGCAGTGGTGTGGGGAGGTAGGCATAGGCCTATGCACCGGTCTAACCCTCCCCCCCAGGAGTGCTTTACAGAAGTTTTGTGACACCCCCAGATTAGCACTGGACTTTTGCTGCAGTTTTTGCCGGCTTAACTGGAGGTTAGGATTGCAGCCAAAGTCTCATAGCTATGACTCTGAATGTTGATTTATATAAATAATTGGCATGTTATATTCTCTGACATAGTAAAAAGTAGGATCTCCCAAAGAAAGAAAAAAATACAGATAATACCCCCCCATTCCTGAAAAACTGCCAACTGATTCATCGTCATCTTATTCTACACCTGTCAATAATGTGCTGATGAATGGGAATCATCAGAAGAACAGCTACAATTTGGAACAAGCCTGTTGTAAAAATTAATTCCAAACATTAGCATATGGATCACAAAGCCATTGGATTGTATCCAGTGAAAGTCAAACGTCTAAGGCTGTTCTTTTATGGCAGAGAGGCATAAATTTATGCCTCCTCTGATAGGCATAAATTCTGACCCAGAAGACCAAGCCCAGTTGCAACGATGCCAGTCATGGTATGAATTATTATTTCACAGTTCTTCTAATTGATTATAAAACAGGATTATTTGTTTAAGGACTTATTTATTTTTATATTATTTTTATACTGAGCCAAGAGGGCTCCCAGAGTGGCTGACTTAAAATCTTTAAAAAGAGCAATGCAACTGCTTATTTAAAAAGTAGAAGACAAGTATAAAGTAGGCTGGGATGGCATCTTTCTTTCTGTCCATTGCCTGCTTATAGTAAAAAGTGGAAAACTCTTTAGAAGGTGTGCATCCTTCTTCCTTACTTGTATTTTGGCTGTCCAGACGCCCCTTCATGAGTTATCTTGGCAGCACAAAAGCTATTGCTGTATAGATCTCCTTCACACATTGAGGATGTAATCCTAACCAAGGGCACAATCCAGAGTAACTACGTGGTGTCCTTGCTCCATTTGAAGAACAATTTGCTCTGGATTGCAATATGAATTTCCCATAGGTTTTCACTAGGTAGTGCAGTAACTAAGGGTACTCATAATGTCTCTTACGTGCTCCCGTAGTTACTCTGGATTGTAGGGCAAGTTTCCAGCACTGACATAAGAACAATGTAACTCTGAGGTAAGGGAAAAAACTCTGCCCTATGTTGAAGAGACTTATATGCTTGTCCCCAACTATAGGGTGCAGCACATGCGCCAATGGCATAGCTATGCCAGTGCTAGAGAGTTGGTCAGGATTGTGCCAGGTTAGCCTTAGGGCAGTTGTCTTCAAATTTGGAGTCGGGACCCACTTAGGGGTTTGTGACTTCCTTTCAGGGGGGTTACGAAAAGCCAGATGCAGTCTTCTTCTAAAAAGCTTAATGGACATGAAGTTTCATAAGGCAGCGGATAGTCTTTTGAGGTATTGTGAGCAAAAGCCATACTGTATATCATTTCTAAGGTGAAAACCAGTCCCTTGTATTTGATTTAGAAACTAATGAGCACCCAGTGCTCCTTGTGCCGTCACATTCTCAAATAGGTTCCTTTTAGCCATCTGGTCATATTTTACTCTGATTAATAGTTTCCAGATACCGGTACTCTTCACAGGAACATCCTGTAGAAAATATTGCAGTAGTTTAAATGAGAGGTGATCAAGTCATGGATTGCTGTGGTCAGATCAACTTTCTCCATGAATGGTTGTAGCTCACAAACTAAATGAAGATGGACACAAAAGCACTCCTGGTTGCCTCTGCTTCCAGCAGGGCCAGATCCAGCACAACCTCAAGATACACTCCTATCCTTCAAAACAAATGCTACAACAAGATCATCAAGAACAAGGTTTAATGTCTTCCTGCACCAGCTCCTCTGCTTTCCAACAGGACCACCTTGTTTTAATTAAGTTTCAAATTGTTTGTCCAGCCCATCAGTGCTTCCAGTGACCTCCCAGTAAGATCCTAAGAAATTTAGACCAGCCTAACCTACCTGGCCTATCTTTTCGTGATGGTATGGAAAGGTCAACATATGATGAACACCCCCCCCAAAAAAGTGGGGGCAGGAATGTCTTTCTGCACTAATGTGACACCCCCAGGTCAGCATAGGCCTTATTGCATAGGCCAGCCTAAGTGGAAGTTAGGATTGCAGCCTATATCTCATATATATAACATTAGAGGCAATACAAAGTTATATATCCAGGGATTAATTTCACATTTTCCCCCCAAAATGTTATACTTATGGACAGCACTTATGGACAATGTTATACTTATGGACAGCACATTTTCCCCCCAAAATGTTATACTTATGGACAGCACTCCCCCCCCCAAAAAATGGTTATACTTATGGACAGCACTACCATATAAGGTAGCTTTAATAAATCAGTCTTATTTTGTTTACAGCTCCAACATCCATCTCCAACATACATTTCTATCAGCCACAGTTTCCTTAAATGATAATGCATCAAGTGCCACTAATACTCAATTATAAAATTATAATTATGATTTTCTTTTATGTGTATGCATAAAGAACTGGATGCTTTTATTTAAAAACTAGCAAAAAGCTTACCTGCATTGCAGGACTAAAATTCTCCCATACACTATCCCCCCACGGCGCATCAGTCCCCTCATGCACACCAACCCCCCTATGCGCAACATCTCCCCTATGCGCATCAACCCCCCATGTGTATCAACCCCCCATGTGCAACATCCCCCACACGCACCCCAAATTTCACCCACCCCAAATTTCACACTTCTAGGCCTGGCGATTTTGGCAGGGCGTTGATGAGTCAGTGAGTGAGTCAGTCAGTGAGTGACTTTTCTCTTTTATATATATATAGATGAATAATTTTGCTGGATTTCATCCAAATGGTTCTTCTGAAATTTTTCCTATCGTGTCTTCCTTTCTCTTCTAATTTTAGCAAAAGACCACATGCCTGAGAAAAGCAACCTTCAGTAGAACTGGGCTGGGGAAAGAAGGAAAAACTAGTGCAGAGACTTAACCCTATCTACTCAGAGAGAGCAGAGACCTAACAGAGATCTAACCCTATCTACTCAGAAGTAAGTCCCATTATATTCAGTGGGGCTTATTCCCAGGAAAGTGTCTTTAGGATTGTAGCCTTGATCCATTACACTTTTGCATGCAATTAGGACTCAGTTCATCTTGAAAAGGTTTGCTGTAAAACACTGTGATGAGGCACTGAATTGGAGCTCACTGGGTCACTTTCTCATGACATCTCCAGTAATTTTCCAAACTTGAAGCAATTTAAAGGCAAACATTTCAGTGCTGGTGCTGGGGAGGAGAGGGAACAGTGGAGGCAATGAAGTTCAGGCTCATAAAGCACAATCCAAACCATGTCTACTCAAAAGTAAGCCCCACTGTGTTCAATAGTTCTTACTCCCAGGAAAGTGCCTTTAGAATTACAGCCTTAGGCTGCAATCCTAACCACTCTTTCCTGGGAGTAAGCTTGATTGACTATATTGGAACTTACATCTGAGTAGACAGGGATAGGATTGGGCTCTCAGTGAGCAATTGATCTGATAGGTTGCAAAGCCTCAAGGATCTATATATGTTCATCTGGAACATATGCTATTTTTTAAACCTTCTGAGTCAAGCGAGGTGATGCTTATGCTTTCTCAGTTATGGACATATGAACAGTTTTGATACAGAGAGAGAGAGAATTTGAAATTAATAAATGTATGATATGTTTATTATAAAGATAATTATTAATTTAATAAAAAATTAGTTTGAGTGTTTATATATACTGTTAGTAAAAGTTATTTTTAAAGTTTCCCAGGAATTACAATTCTTGATCATAAAACCTTTTAACTTTGCTTTGATACAAGGAATATTTAAAGATCTTAAAGAAATACATTGTTTGAATAAAAGCTATAAATCATTGATCCTGCACATCAGGGAGCAATCCTTAACTATTTAGGCCAATTTAGGGTTAACCCTAACCCTAACCCCATTCCTGCAGTGGTATGTGGAGGCCAGTGCATGTCTGTACACTGGTCTAACCCCGCAGGAGTGGCACAGAAGTTCCTTGCAGCAAGTTTGTGACATTGCCCACCAGGGACTAGGAACCAATGCCGGTTTAACAAGGGGTTACAACTGCCCTGTCACTTTGCTTCAGTTGGGCTTGGACATATATCTAACACAACCTGCATTCATTAAAATGAAATAAGGTTCTGCGATATTAGCGTCCTGGAGACTTTGCCTCAAATTTCAATGGGTCAATTCATAAAAAAACAGCTTGGAAGAGTTTCAAATAACGAAAAAATTCAAAGTATTATCAAGTCATTTTCAAGTTTAAATGACACTTAATGCCATCTGCAAAACGCTTCGCTCTCTTGAACATAACATGCTACAATTTCCAGATATTTTCCAGCTGTGCCATGCCATGCGAACTGAATATGCTTACAGCGAGCATCGAGCAAGGTTACAGCATGCTGATGGATGAGTACCATATTAAACATATCACCTACCATCACCCCCTTCATCATCTTGCTATTCATTTAGCAAAGCATGCAATCAAACACTGATAGTGCAATCCTAAGCTCCGGTTAGGCAGATCTCATGCTGGCCTGCTGTGCTTCAAAAGTGCCTCTTCCACCAGTTAGCATTTCACCATTCTAGACTCCAGGTAAGGGAACAGTCCCTACAATGGGGCAAAGTCTACACCAGCTATTTAACTGGTGCTAACTTAAGAGTCCCCTGGGCTGGGAAGCCTGAGGAGGGTTTCTGGATCCAGCTGAGCAGATTTCCACCAGTCCCACACCCTCCTTATGGCACATTTGCAATGCTCAGAGCCATTGGAGGTCTTTGGATTTCAGTCCTTACCTTTTCCACCCCTTTAAAACCACTTTGTTTTATTTGCCCTTAGTTACTACATTCTTCTCTTCTTGCGGCTAAGGCAGACTGCACAGCTTAAATCACTCTGATGGCCTATTTACAATCTGCATTACCTCTCAAAGTTCATGTTTTTATGTTAACTACGCGAAAATACTTATATTACAATTTTAACCCTTAGGGTGCAATCCAGAGTAACTATGGGGAGTCCTTGCTCTGGTGTAAGAACAATTTACTCTGGATTGCAATATGAATTTCCTATAGGTTTTCACCAGGTGGTGCAGTAACTATGGGTGCACGTAATGTCTCTTACGTGCTCCCGTAGTTACTCTGGATTGTAGGGTTAATCTCCCTTTCTTTCCTGTGTGTCATTGCACTCTCTTTCTACTCACTGGACCACTACGGATTTGTCTGAACCACTCTTTTCATTAATTCTTCCTCTCTTTCTCTGTCTCTCTGCTTGTCTCTCAATATGTGTGAAGTTCCCAGAAACGCTGCTTTTTGTAACTGGAAACTTCACACATATTGAGACGATACCTTTGTGGTGGAGATGATGATGATGATGATTAAATGAATTTCTATCCCATCTTTCTCCCCTTAAGGGGACTCAAGGCGGCTAACAGCTTTCCTTAGAGTGTTTTCTGGAAGTTTGGCAATGATGTATAACATGTGTCTGGAAACGATGTACGATGCCACTGATGAACATCGAGCAACCCAGGTGAGTGGCTGTGCATCTGGTGAAGAAGTCAGTGCAGATGCAAGGAACCTTTAGGCAGACAATCACTTGTGGACTTTCCACAGGCAGCTGATTCACTGCCATAGGAAATATGTGCCATTAGGAAATATGTGCCATAGGAAATATGTGCTGGACCACATAAGCCCAGGAGCTGATCCAGAAAAGTTTTCCTTACATTCTTACGTTCTTATTTTAAAGTTTTTTTGGGGGAAAAAACAGTGTTCTTATTTAGAGGTTAAAATTAAAATATGAAATTACAGACTGAAAAACATTATTTTAAAAAGTACTTTCCATAGTCATCTACTGCACTGTGCCTGTGAGCTACAACTGAGCCGATTAAAACATTTACCGACATTAAAACAATATAGATTAATACATAGCTGGAGAGCTATTAGTCTAGCATAACTGAACACATTACCCAACAATATAACCACCATCTATTTATAGTTCTTTTTGTATTTTAAAAAGATCATGTTTGAAATGATGATTTAATTCACTCATACATCAACCTTTTCATTTTAACTAGTAAATTGTTATGCCAAAGCACTGAGCCATCTCTTCTAAATAAATCTGTAAGAAATTTAGCACTGTAATTTGTTTAAAACGTGTTAATTTTTATCTGTGAGTGCTAAAAAAGCTGGAAAGCCATTTTTCTCTCTCAGCCATCATAACCAAATCATCACAATTTACATTTACATGTGTCATGTAAATGCAGTAAAACAGTCACACACACACACATATAATGTATTTACTCGAATATAATGCACAATTGAATATAATGCACACCCTAAACTTATAATCAAAATACTGTATTTACCCAATTCTAATTAACATCAAATCTAATGCACACCCTGATTTTGAATACTGAATTTGGCTGGAAAAGGTGAGCGTTCTATTTGAGTAAATATAGTATATCTACTGTATAAAGGATCACTAGCACACTCACTGACTCATCAACACCCAGCCCAAACCTTTGGACCTTGAGGTATGAAATTTTGGGAAGATATTCCTTCTGTGATGTAGGCACCCACTAAGAATGGATTTCTAGAAATTTAACCCCCAACGAGTGAAGAGGGGTGAAACCTGTTTTCGTCCTTATACTTTACATTGAAAACTGACTAATTGTCATCCAGCCCAAATGGCAAGACCCAACATGAAATTTGGGGAGTATTCCTTCTGTGATGTAAGGACTGACTAAGAACCAACTTGGTGCATGGTGGTGCCCAGTGCCTGGAGCCTAGCAGGGCTGTGCAGGACCAATAGTGATGCCTAGTGGTGCCAGGTGCCCACTGCCCAGTGAATTTTGCTGCCCAGTGAATTTTGCTGCCCAGTGCTGCCTGGAGGTCAGTAGGGATATGGGATGCCCAGTGGTGCCTGGCACCCAGTGTCTGGTGCCCAGCAGATATGCCTGGTGCTGCTCGGTGGTGCTTGATGCTTGGTAGGTAAGCCTGGAGTGCAGTGCTACCCAGGAGGAATGCTCTGTGCCTGGAAGAGATGCCCAGGGCCCACTGGTGCCCGTAGTGCTCAATGCCTGGTGGGGCCCACTGCCCACTGCACACTGCATGGTGATGCCTGGTGATGCCCACTGCCTGGAGGTGTCTGGTGCCCAGTAGGGATGTTTGGTGGTGCCCACTGATGCCTGCTGTCTGCTGGTAACTGCTGGTGCCATCTGGTGCCTGCTATCCACTGGTGGCCGTTGCCCTCTGATGCCTGCTGGTGCCCACTGCCCATCATTGACCACCATCCAGTGACAGTCACCTAGTGCCAGTGCCCAGTGCCCACTGGTGCCCTGGAGTACCTGCCAGTGCCCAGCCATGCCCAGCCATATTTTTGAAATTTTACTCTCTCCATGACACATGTGTTACACGCATGAATTCAACCTTATTATGAACAATTTTAAACTACATTTTTAGAGGTTTTTGAAATGAAAATCAAGACATCACCTCACTGACAAACATTCATTTAGTTAAAGATATAATTTTAACTATATGGATTATCTGGATCCCTTTCAATCTGGCTTCAGGCCTGGCTTTAGGACTGAGATGGCCTTGGTTGCCTTAAAACACAATCCTAACCATGTCTATTCAAAAGTAAGCCCCACTGTGCTCAATGGATTTTACTCCCAGGAAAGTGTCTTTAGGATTTCAGCCTTAGTGAATGACCTACACCAAGGACTTGACAGAGGGAGTGCATCCTTACTAGTCCTCATGGATTCACAGCTGCTTATGGATCCCAGGTGTCAAATGTGGCACTAATGTGCCAGTCGCTAATGTGGAACTGGCTAATGTGTCAGTTGCAGCCATACCTGCTTCAGTCAGATCTGATCACGATAGTCCATGTCATGGTGACAACAAGATTAGATTACTATAACATGTTCGACATGGGGCTGCCCTGGAAGATAGTCCAGAAGTTGCAGTTAGTGCAGAATGCAGTGGCGTGTTGGAGGTCAGCATTTTGACTCTGTCATGCCACTGCTCTGGCGATTACAGAGTCCATTCTCTGAGGTCATTGGGGGGTGGTGGTGGTGGTCTTGTGCTTCCACTGAAACAAGTAAGAGGCATGGTGGCCACTTTATGGAACTCCCTCCCCACTGAGTTAAGGAAAGCCTCCTCTTTATGGTCCTTCTGGCAAAGTCTGAAGACTTTTATTCAGACAGGCTTATGATGGTTCTTAAACACTTAAGTTGATTTTACTGCTGTCTGCCTGTTGTTTAATCTGGGTTTTAATTGTTTTTATATAGTTGTAATTATATTTTACTGTTTGGTTTTTTACTGCTTTTATCTAGTTTTTAACTATATTTTATTCTATTCTATTTAACTCTATTTTATTTTATTACCAAATACTGTTAGCTATCTTGGGTATCCTTCCTTTAGGATATTATTATTATTATTATTATTATTATTATTATTATTATTATTATTAATAATAATAATAATAATAATAATAATAATAATAATAATAATAATAATAATAATAATAATAATAATGCTTTACATCCACATAGTGATGTTGAGAGGCTGTACCTGCCTAGAAGATCAGGGGGCAGAGGACTTTTGCAAGTGAAGGAGTCGGTGGAAGAAGGAAAACATGCCCCAGCAGATGATGTGCGAGAGAGCCAGGAATCTGCTCTGACTGAAGTCAGCAAGAGAAAGTTGTTGAAAGTGCAGCAGACCAACTATGAATATCGCAAAAGTGCAATTCAGGCTCGGACTGCCAGTTGGCAGAATAAAGCATTGCATGGCCAATTCCTTGCCAAGATCGAAGGAAAAGTGGATCAGGGTAAGACCTGGTTGTGGCTCACGAGTGGAACACTGAAGAAGGACACGGAAGGCCTGAGACTTGCTGCTCAAGAACAGGCAATCAGGACAAATGCCATCAAGGTCAGAACTGACAAATCAGCCCATGACCCCAAATGCCGGCTCTGCAAAGAAGTGGATGAAACCATCGACCACATTCTAAGTGGCTGCAAGAAGATCGCACAGACTGACTACAAACTGAGGCACAATCTGTTGCCCAGAAGATCCACTGGAATCTATGCCAAAAGTATCATCTGCCAGTGGCAAAAAACTGGTGGGACCACAAGCCTGAAAAAGTGGTTGCAAATGAGCAGGTCAAGCTTCTGTGGGACTTCAGGATACAGACGGACAAGGTCTTGGAATACAATACTCCAGATATCACCATCATAGAAAGCAGTCAGGTGTGGCTTGTTGACATCGCCATACCAGGTGACAGCAGAAATGAGGAGAAACAACTGGAAAAGATCTCCCGCTACCAAGACCTAAGAATCGAATGACAGCGTATCTGGTGTAAGCCAGTGCAGGTGGTTCCAGTGGTAATTGGCACACTGGGTGCAGTGCCCAAAGACCTTGGCAGGCACCTGAAAACTATTGGCATTGACAAAATATCACTCTGCCAACTGCAGAAAGCCGCTCTTCTGGGATCAGCACGAATTACACGCCGCTACATCACACAGTCCTAGACTCTTGGGAAGGGTCCGACTGGTGATGTGAATGAAACCAGGACGAAATTGTTTGCTGTGTATTTTTGATAATAATAATAATAAATGTTCCCATTATTAATATATAGCTGTGAGAACTGAACCATAAGGAAGGCTGAGCTCCAAAAAAAATGCCTTTCAACTATGTGTTGGAGAAGACTCTTGAGAGACCTTGGACTGCACGGAGATCAGATTCCAAATAAGTCAATCCTATAGGAAATAAACTTTGGCTGAATATTGGAAGGATGGATACTGAAGATGAGAAGCAAATATTTTGGTCACCTCATGAGAAGGGAGAACTCCTTAGCTTAGACCCTTAGAAAAGACCCTGATATTGGGAAAAATTAAAGGCAAAAGGAGAAGGGGATGGTTAGATAGTGTCTCTGAAGCAATTAACCTGAATCTGAACAAACGGGAGCTAGTGAAAGATAGGAGCACTTAGTGTGCTGTGGTCTATAGGGTCATGAAGATACAACTTTGGCTGCAATCTTCACCTCCGCCTAGGCTGGCCTAAGCTCCAGCATACAAACTGTGCTGAGCTGGAGGGTCACAAAAGTGCCACAAGTCACTTCTGCACCACTTCTAGAAGAGAGTTAAGCCAGTGCACAGACATGTGCTTGCCTCCCTACATCACAACAGGTATGGGAAGACCAATGAATTCTGCTGGTCTAGGTTAGGATTGCACCCTTAATGACTGAACAACAACAACAAGAGACATTCACTCCGTGGTGAGATGCCTTATCAGAACTGGCTTGTACCTCAGCACACTGGCTTAAAGTCCAGTTTGGTAACCACTTTTCACACTCAGCCACCAGTTGCTTTGAACTTATTTAAGCTAGTTTTGAGCAAACCTTTATTCAACAGATAGGCTGATCAACTGAAAACATTTGGATGCTGGATATCTACTGGGAAGACACCTTGGACTGCTCACTTTTTCCATCCATCCATCTCTCTTCACTTGCCAACCTCAGCCTTATTGGTAACTATCCAATAATAGGCCAGATTACAGCTAGCCCTAGGAGACATGACAGAACGAGAGTACTCATCTCACATTAATTGCTCGTATTGAAACTATGCCACATCTCTTGAAGCTAGATGTTGCTTAGTATCCCTTTGATATGATAATGACATGCTTCTTAGCAGATGAATATGCAAATGAAAAGCAGTAATTTGGTGGCATGCACCTGCTGACACTGCACTGCCATGCTTACAGGCTCCTCGGTACCATTGCAGCTACACAAAAGCATCACAGAGGTAAAATTAAATTCTAATGTCGTATATATTAAACAGATGCTTCCACTTTTCTTTGTGTATCTACTTTTTTCAGTGCTTGCTATCGGAATCTGAGTTCTCCCTTTGTGCAATTAGTGGACATTTGTGTGCTACACACAGAAACATACTCAGAGGCATTTTAAGGACTCTGTTTTTAAGGGGATGACTTACATGTGCAACTCTCTGAAAAAGGAATTCTGAATACTGATGCACAAGAGGTCTTCATTCATAGACAGGATCATGACTGCTTGTCACACGATAGTTTGGAAGCAAAACCAGAAGTATAGTTTCCAGACATGCTAGGTTTTTACAACAAAGGAGAAAAAGAATTCAGTGGAATCTGAAAGAGATACATTTACATGGTGACCATATAGAATGGAGGACATAATGCCTCTACCTTTAACCATTGCATAGAAGAGGGAATTGAGGCAGGTGCTGCTTTTTAAACCCTTAAAATGATGAATACACCTGCCTCAATTCCCTCTTCTATGCAATGGTTAAAGGTAGAGGTGCTCTGTCCTCCATTCATTATGGTCACCCTTTACACTGAAATATGAATTTTTGTAAGTTATGCTTTTTTCCCTTAGATGCAATTGGCTTAAAAATAACTCTTAAAAAGGACTCTTCTAAAGCAGTGTATTATTTCCATGATTACAGTTTCAGGAAAGTGCCATTCTCACGGATGGATTATTACCATCCTACTCTATGGATTCCTATCACTAACTGATCAATTGATTCATCTCCAGAGGCTAATGAATATGATAGAGTCCAGAACTCTCCTGTTGGCGAATTTACTCCTGTCCTCATTTGGCTGAACCTTGAAACTCTAGGTAGAACTTCACAATGAACAAAGTTGGACTTAGATATTTTGTGACTTGTTTCCTGGGTACAAGGAGTCTCCACTGATAGAACTGGCAGGACTAGAGAAACAGAGAACAACCTACTCATGCAAGTGCATAATGAACTCAATAGTTTGAATAAAATTTAGGGGATGGGGCAGCAACTATCCTTCTTCACCAAAGCATGACATCTTCTCCAATGGCTGCTGCTAGTATCTTTTATCTTTAAAAAAAACTGTAACTCTTTGTGGACATGCAGTACTTGGATTCTCAAACTCCTCCAAGAGAGTTAGCCTTGTGCAGTATCTGGCTGTGGTTTTGGCGGTGAGGTGGGAGCTGTGTGTGTGCATGTGCTCTGCATGCAGTGTTGAGTCAATCCGTGTTGACCTCCAGGTCTCATGTTGGGTTCGTTTATCCTAGGTGCACAATTCAGTGTAGTTTGGATTCTTTCAATGCTTGCTTTTTCATAATATTTTAAAAAATTGAATCCAGAATGTGTCATCATTATGTAATTTACCACCGTGTGGGACCCCCGGGAGTGGACATCAACACATGGAGAGGACATATCATGGAGGAACCATTATTTTCTTGTTGTTGATGGATTCAGATGTATGAACTTTTACATCTTTCTGTAGATGTAACTCCAAAACTTATACACAACCATCAGAATTCACTAACTTTGAAGACAAAACTTTAGTGGACAGAGTATCCAGTTCCCCACCAGGTGTCCAGTGCTTCACAATTACCATTTCTTTATTGCCCTATGCCCACCCTGATGCTACCTTGCTATTTTTCTCTGGTATGGGTCACTGCAGTGTTTGGCCATAGTCTTCAAATCTGTGCACCTTTTAGTTAAAAACTTTCATGGTACTGATCTTGAGCATCCATGTATCCCAGTGTGTCCAAACCCTGGCTCTGGTGATAAACACGGCCCTCGGCAAGACCCCGCTATTGAGCCATGGGCAACCCTTGTAATGTGTCTAATACAATCTTTTCTGTAAATTTTTTTTCAAATTTGAAATGTAAATCATTTTTTTTCAGTCCATGACACAATATCAGAGAAAGGATGTAGCCCTTGTGCCAAAATGTTTGGACAGTTACTACACTGCAAGAAAACATCAGATTAGTTTTTCAAGGTGCTTCAGTTGCTTTAATAACAGATGACGTTCAAGGAACAATTCAGCAGTTATGTTTTTTTGCTACATCTGCTGGTTATTGCTCTGGAACAAAATTATGCATGGTGTAGGTGCTTTCCTGAGCCAATTTTGGCAGATCAATCTCACCCTACAGGGCTTAGAACAGCTTCCTCTCAGCTCAGAGCCCGACCACAGCCTACCACTACCCTTAACCATTGCACAAAAGATGGAATAGAGGCAGGGTTAGTTCATCATAGAAGTGTTTAAAAAGCAGCACCTGCCTAAACTCCCTCTTCAATGCAATGCTTAAAGTAGAGGCATTGTGTCCTCCATTCTATATGGTCACCCCGCTTAGGTGGGGCAGCTAAATTCCTAGGAAATGCCATGGTGCACCCTGATGGGAAGCCTAAGCAACATTTTTGTTGCCTGCTGCCATCCCACTCCTCCAGCCTGAACCACTCCAGCACCAGCCTAATTTGTTTCATTTCCATGACTTTGAAAATGTCTACAGGACCAGAAAGAGATGTGAGGAGAAAGGAGCAATGGTCTACTCCAGGGGTCTCCAATCTTTCAACTACAGGGCTCCAGAACCTTTAACAATTGTGTAGAGAAGGAAATTTCAGCAAGTGCTGCTTCTCATCTCACAGATCATAAGCTGAACCTGCTGAAATCCCATCTTCTACAAAATTGTTAAAGGTCCCGAAGCCCTGAAGTTGAAAATTTGGAGACTTCTGGTCGACCACATCATTTTTTCTGAATCACTTGGGCATAAAGGTGACTGTGACCATGAAAAATGCACCATGAAAAATGCAAATGACGGGAACCTTGAGCAAGTAGAGCTGCACAGGTCAGGTGGGCTGAGTTTGGGGCAGCATTTTTTGGGAAAGCCATAGCTGCATTGGCTTTTAAAATTCCATTTTAATTGCTTCTTTTAAATCCCTTCTCAAGACCCACCTTTTCCATGAAGGCTTGGCCACAATTTCCTATTCTAGTTATCCTATTGCAATTAATTCTAATCAGAATTAGAACTGTGATTCTAATGAACACATGAAATATGAACGCATGAAATGAACACATAAAATAAGTTTCTTCCATTCACCCTTTCTCTGATCCGCTCCCATTTCTCTGTGTTTTAGCTTTTGATGATGAGTCCCTTGGGGCCAAAACTTATCCTCTCATCTCTGGTAAAATACAGTGTACATAAAAATGGTGTCATATTTCTGTTGATATATAAATAAAAATGAAATGAAAATGAAAAAATGATAAAAGAGTTTTTTTTTCACTCAGACACATTTCTGTGCTGTGGCCAAATATATACCTACATTACTTTATTGATCCAACTAAGTTGAATCCATGGAAAATTATGCCACAACAAATTTATTATTCCTTAAAAAAAAAGCAGGCCTCCGTCAGTCTTGAAAGACTATGGTATCGTGCTCAGCGCTGCATCTGCTGCATGCGAAGCATGAAAGCCTGGGTTGGATTGTTATGGAGGATATGCTGTTACCCAAGCAGCAAATCCCCCCTCTCCACGCCACTGAATTAGTCCAATGGAAAGGCAGAGCCAATACGATTGGATCCAGCTGGCATTGCAGAGCTGGGCTAAGGACAGGAGCTCACCCTGTCCTGTGGGGCCGACCCAGGTCTCGAACCCTGGCCTGCTGGTTAACAGGCACAGCGTCTTAACCGCTTGCGCCACCCACAGCCCTTATATATTATTCCTTATAATGCCACAAAACTCTTGGCTATATTTGAGACAACATACTAATACAACTACCTCTCTGGAATTTGTATCCTTTAATTTTTAAACTTGGATCCTAAATGCATTTGGCTGGTAGTAAATCCCACAGATTTGAATGGAACTTCCAAATAAATACGTTCAGGATGGTGGGGTTAAAGAGAGCAGTAATATCATCAGTAAGCAGTCGTGTTGGTGGAGAATGAGTTTGTAACAGATAAACACACTGCATTAAAACCATTAAGCATCAATTAACATAAACAGCTTAGTTTCAGAGTTGTCACTTATACAGTGACAAACTGTAACGAATTTACTGACAGTAGAATCCATGTACCAATAATCCTCTGGACTCTTTCTCACTGGGAGGTGGGAGAACTAGTTGGAGTGAAAAGCATGTGATCGCTTTCAGTCACAGAGGCAGCATTGTCCAGTGTGACTTCAGCTTCTATTACTCATCATTTACCGTTGTCTCGTTTTGCTCCAGCTAATTATTGGCTCTGTTAAGTCATAGCCTCCTGATTCCTTAGCAGCCTCATAGTCCTCTTTTCGGACCCAAGTTTAATACTTAGTAAGAAGTGAAAGGAAGAAAGATAAAAAATAAAGGCAATTTGGGCAGAAAAGCCTTAAGACCCCCCCTTCCCTCCCACACACTTTCTGATCTAACTGTTCTTTAGTTTATGATTTAGCATTGATTCACTTTTGTTCAGTGTGCACCACCTGACTGCTTTTTACCTGGTGTGTGACCCTCAGCTGAACACTCCAATGGTAACTTGTCACTGGCAAAGGACTTGTCAGTATGCCAGCTGCCAGATGTCTTCATATATGAAAAGAAACAGCCCATCAAAACTGCTTCCTGGCACTGATCCACAAGCCAAAGCAAGTACACTGAAACCACTCTTTCCATGTTGTGTGCACAAAAGGAAGGAAATCTGTGCTATGTTGCTTTTGCATTTACAAAACGAGAACAGGGTTAAAGGAAAAAAAGAACAAAAATCCATCCCAATAAGCCTGTACATTATGGTGAGAGTTTTTCCAGGACATAGAGCATGTCCAAAATTTACATAAATGTTCAGCCTAGTGAAATCATTGTTTGAGCTGACACAGCTTTGAACAAAGGGATCCCCTCTCTACCATGAAAATTAATGCTGGTGCATCTTACTGAGGAATAACCAGGTTTTCCTGAATGAGCTCGGGATGGGTTGCCTAGCAAAGATATTTGAAGGCTGGGATCTTAATTAGATCTGGATTAAAAGTTTTATTAAGACACTTCAGCCCATGCAGAGTGTGGGATGCTGGGGAGGCAGGGAAAACGAGGGTTGGAACACTGAGCAGGCAGAAGCCCATACGGTGACAAACCTCGCTGCTTCAGATGCTCAAAACAAGCCCCTCTCCCTATCTCAACAACCTAGACTAGCTCTTCAGGCTGTTCTGAAAATAAAATTAGATACTTCTATGTATTATGTAATATGCAATTTTTGAAGGAATATCAGCAGGATACTGCTAATATACAGTCATGCCCCTTTCTAATGACCATGCATTCTGATGCCCCCATGAATACAGAAACCTCATGTATTGATGGCTCCCCCCACATTTGTACTGTTTAAAAATTAACTGTTTAAAAAATTAAATTAAAAATTAACTGTTAAAAAAATTAAATTAAAAATTAACTGTTTAAAAATTAAAGGGTCAAAGTATATCTTGATTTAACACAGGGATCAGCAACCTATGACATGTGTGCCAAGCATGGCACATGGGAAGAATTCAAAGGCACTCTGGCCACATCACTCTCCCCAACCATTTGGAGCCTTGCTCAGCAGCAAACTCAATGAATATTTGGGGAGTGTATTCTTTTTGTGATGTAAGGACCCACTAAGAACCAGTTTGGTGCCTGGTAGTGCCTGTTGCCCTGTGTACCCAGTGGTGCTCAGTGCCCAGTAGGGATGTCCTGAACTCAGAAGGGGTGCCATGTGGTCCCCAATGGTGTCTGGTGGTGCCCACTGTCCACTGCTCTCTAGTGCTGCTCACTGGTGCCTGGTAGAGATGCCCAGTGGTGCCTGCTGCCCACTGACTGATGGTGCCAAATGCCCAGTGGTGCCTGGTAAGGATACTTGGTGCTCAGTAGGAATGTCCACTACCACTAGTGCTGGTGGTGCCTGCTGCCCGCTGGTGCCCAGAGGTGCCTGCTGCCAAGTGGTCCCTGGTGGTGCTGGTATGAAAGTGAATTCCAGTTGCTTTTAGAGACCTGTGGTGGCCTGCAGTGGGAAAGGAAGTGGACTGTGGCAGTTTCTGCTGCAGAACATGTGGGAAAACATGTGACCTTAAGGTCACAAAGCAGTTTACAGAGAAAACCAAATAGCTAATGGCTCCCTATCCCAAAAGGGCACAAGCTACATTCCATTTAAGACTAAGAGTGCAATCCTAACCCTATCTACTCAGAAGTAAGTCCCATTATATTCATTGGCACTTACTCCCAGGAAAGTGTGTTTAGGATTGCAGCCTTAATCTTCATATTTCTGTAGAAAGTAACCTCCTCTGCTACCATTGCAACCAAAGATAGTTGTCCAACAGGAACGTTCCAAATTGTCCTAGATTTCAGGGTGTGGTGAATGACACCTTAATGGCCCACTATTATCAATTTATTAGACATCTAGGAGGAAAAATTGATTGCATTGAACTCCATGTTGACAGTTCCTATAAATGTACCTCCTGTAACATTTTCTCTGGTTATTATGTTTTTCTTTTGGTTTTTTTAAATCTTGTACAGCCTGCCAAGGGAGGTGGATAGGGTTCATTTGAAGTGCCCACATGCCCTTTACCCATTGTGGCTAATTTGAACTGCTGTGGGGTGCTGACTGAGTAGGCAGTATGTTTTTAATATATTTTTGAGTCAGAGTTTTATACCAGCCTGTTTGAATCCTAACCAATTTAGGCCAATGCAACTCATCCATCTCCCTGTGTCCCTGGTGGCGTGGAGAGGCTGGTACTCCCACCCCAGGAGTGACACAGTTTGTAATACCCCCAGGCCAACAGAGAACTTGTGCCAGGACTTGTGCCACCCTAATCAATGGTTAGGGTTGTGCTGTCAGCTGTAGCCTAGGAGCTGGAAACATAGTTTGTCATCGCTTCTGACCTTTCAATAGGATGCATAATAACATTGGTGGTACATAACAGTACAGGCTGCACAGTGAACACAAATATTTGAATTGTATGAGGTTCTCAGTGGGGAAGAGATTGAGGAACAGAGAAGTTCACCCAAGATAGGTATTGGCAATAATCTCCTATGCCTTTCCAGAACAAGCATATAATGAACATGTCATATAATTGTTTTTCCTTTTCTTTTCCTCCCTAGAAAAGTTATCAGCTGGGGCACCCAAAGAGAAATACTGTATAGTGGAACATTAAATCATTGAATATCTCTGCCTCTTTCTGAAAACAATAGTCTTTTTTGTATTTTAGAGAAATTAAGCAAAACATTAGATTTAAAATGTGATAGAGTCACTAAAAAAAAAGCAGGCCTCCGTCAGTCTTGGAAGACTATGGTATCATGCTTGGCGCTGCATACGCTGCATGTGAAGCACGAAAGCCTGGGTTGGATTGTTATGGAGGATAGGCTGTTACCCAAGCAGCAAATCCCCCTCTCCACGCCACTGAATTAGTCCAATGGAAAGGCAGACCCCATACGATTGGATCCAGCTGGGGTTGCAGAGCTGGGCTAAGGACAGGAGCTCACCCTGTCTTGTGGGGTCGACCCGGGTCTCGAACCCTGGCCTGCTGGTTAACAGGCACAGCATCTTAGCCGCTTGCGTCAACCACAGCCCGATAGTCACCGGAGCCAAGATAAACTGATTTCAAGTGGTCCAAGAGTTACAAGTTGGGCTTTCCTGATGTGATCAGATTATTGAAGATTTTACTCTTTAACATGGATGAACATGACATGCATCAGAATTCAGGACTAGTCCAAAATTCACCTGCCTGTGTAAAACAGCAATGTTGGTAAAGAGGCAGAAAAAGATCTTCTGCTACAAATGTGTTTTACCCTTTTCACAAGTGTTAACAAACTCTTCTGTTTGAAAATGTTAACATCTCTACTGCTGACATTTTAAATCTTTTTTTTTAATCTTAAAAGGACAAGTTGCTTGGAGACCACGCAAAAACTAAGTGTTCTTTGTACAATGTTTAACTAGTCAGAAGCAAAGGTTAGAACAGAACCATCACCATAAAATTTAAAGAAAGCTAGCGTTGCTTTGATTTTTTGCTAGCCAGTGCAATAATACACACCGATGATACACACCATCAAAAACTAAATGTGAACAATTCAATTCCATGAAGGTCGAAAAAGTCACTATACAGTTCATAGCCTATTAAACAATTCAGAGCAACAACTACACTCATGCCTTACAAGCAAGATGCAATAAAACAACAAATCCTATGTGTTCTATATTTGATCCCAATGATCATTCCTACTAAGGGCCTGATCCTTTGCTGGGCCATAAGGCCCTCTTGTGCCAGTAGGAAGCCTGCTGGGCTGGTGCTGAGGCAACCATCCAGAAAATGATGCTCCAGTGTTAGGTCCTACTTCCAGCTGGCAATGAAGCTTTTGGGACAGAGGGAAGGTGGGAGGAGACAGAACTGGATGGGGGACTCTGTGCCAGATGGAGGATCAGGCTACAGAGGGGGTGTGGATGACAGCAAATTCTCCCAATGCTCCTTCCTTGGCCAGAAACTCTGACATAGGCCTCCTCAGTTCTGCACTAGTTCAGTGCACCGGTTCTGCACCAGTTGATGCCGCTCCAAGGTAATCCTTTGCTACCTGCTCACTGTACCTCGGGTACTGAAGCAAACATTCCCTTACCCAATGAGACTCCAGGGGCTGTCGTGGCCCCTTAGGATGCAGCAGTAGCCATTTTGGTGCGCTGTTCCTCTGCGCACTGCCAAAGATGAGAACTGTCAAAGATTAGAACTCCAATCTAACTGGGCATGAGGCACTCTTTTAAGTGGGTGTTTCTCTTTTCTTTAGCAGGGGGAGAGTAACTGGCCCATCTCACTCCAGCGATGTCTGTTCTAGCGGCTTCTGCTGGTGTTCTTTTTGCATTTCAGATTGTGAGCCCTTTTGGGATAGGGACCCATTGGCTATTAATTAGCTATGAATCTTTTCATTTCCTTTGTAAACTGCTTTGAGAACTTTTTAGTTGAAAAGCGGTTTATAAATACCGTAGATAGACAGAAGTGGACTGCCCACTGAATCTGGCCATGGAGCTTTCATCCAAGCTCTGTACCAGTTGAAGATGATGTAACAATGTCATTACTAAATTCTGGGATGCCTATACCACTGCACAGCCTTGGGAGGGCTCCATGAGGTGGAGCTGATTTTTAGGGGAACCGTTACCGCAGCAGTGTTCAGGAATTGTCTGTTGTGCTAGACAATTCTGTAGTCTCTAGCACAACGGGTTACAAAACATGACCAGAACTGAAACTCAGTTCATTTATTGCTGAGCCTTGCTGTAGACAAGGATCTTAACAGAAGACCAAAGGTGTACTATCTCTGCTACAAGAGCCTGGAGAGTGCAGAGCACAGCCAGAACAATGGCTGCATTTGGACTGAAACATCTGGGATGTTAAGGTTCTGTGGGTTCTCAGACTAAATACTTGAAAGAACCATTTTTTTAAATTTTTTTTAAATTTTGCTTCACAGGAAACAATTCTAACCAATTTCGCCCAGTGCAACTCATCGATCTCCATGTTTCCATAATGGCGTAGGGAGGCCGGTGCTGTAAGCCTTACAGCGTAAGGCACTTCTGCATCACTCCTGGGGGGCACTTCATTTTTTTCAGATTAAGAGCACAATCCTAATCATGTCTACTCAAAAGAAACCCCCATTGTGGTCAATGAACCTTACTTCCAGGAAAGTGTCTTTAGGATTGCAGCCTACCCAGTTTGTCTGGGTAAACTGCCTATAGTTTACCTATATCTTGCTATCTGAGCAAGAGGCACTCTTTCAAATGGGTGTTCCTCTTTTATTTAGCAGGGGGAGAGTAAACTGGCCCTACACACCCCAGCAGTGTCTGTTCAAGTGGCTTCTGCTGGTGTTCTTTTTTTGCATTTCAGATTGTGAGCCCTTTTGGGACAGGGACCCATTAGCTTTTAATTAGCTATTATTATTTTTCCATTTCTTTGTAAACCGCTTTGTGAACTTGTTAGTTGAAAAGCGGTATATAAATTCTGTAGATAGATAGATAGATATAGTTCTCTGTAAAAACAGAGAAAGATGGTATATAAAAAAACCCTTTTAGTGTTTTTTCACAGCTTAAATCAACATGAGTTGACCACCGCTAGGCAACCCCAAATGACTCCCTAGCGCAGAATTATGTATGGAACATCAATGTTCCTATGGTAGTAGCAAATGGAAATGATTGGAAGCCAATCCAAAGGAAGAATATAAAGAAACTAATGTTTAAAGGGGTTGAGGAAGGCACTGCACTATACCCGCGGTATAGGAGAAAAAGCAAAAGCAGTACTTTGTAAAGAAAAGCCTGAAATGAATAAACGAAGGAAGGAAGGGGTTAATTAATTGGGAAACCAAAACATGTTTGGCTAGTTAGGTGGCATCGCTCTGAAAATGGGATATGTATGCATCTGTGTATAAAAGTTGATTTTTTTGAAGTTCTGAAAGTCACAGGCTGGGAGGATAGGTGAAAAGAGTCCATTATATGCAGGAGCAACTAAATCTGCTGAGAATTGGAGAAATGCCATTTTCAGTCTTGGTTTAATCATTGTGCTAATACAGAAGGTCCTGAGGCAGATAAGTATTCCCGCTATGACTGAATTATTAGGCTTTTCCAAAATATGAAAAACTACAACCATCATGCTTTCAGCTCAAGAGCATTTTACAAAATCCTCTAACTCACAATATAAAGGCCACTTGCTTATCAAAGACAAAAGAAAAAGGCATTTTCTTTAAGAAAGGTCCACTTTGAGTTTTTCAGACATTATATTACAGATAGTTTAATACTGTATATACAAAGCTTCAGATGAATCTTTGACTAATAATGTGGCTCGTCGGTGAAGATGGTCAACCAAAGCAAAAAGTGAGGCTTGATCTATTAATAGAGAATAGGGATTAATGAAGGATTATGTCATAATGAGTCTGCCTGCGGAGTAGCCTCAATTCTTGTCCTTTGCTGCCAAAATACAGTTCTCATTTCCAGCAAACAAAGTCTATCAGAGCAAAAGCACAGAGTCCCCCTTTAGAAACTGGAAAGTCCATCGCATAATAATGAATGTCTAACTCTTGCCAAAGAGCTTCAGCACTTTCAGTGTCAAAGGGCAAGGCAGTGATTCAGAGGGGGCCTGATCCTTATCTAAGCTCTTGCAATAAAATTAGAATGTGTTGTAGTCTTATTAAAGAAATGTTTGTTCCTTCATCAATTGGCTGAAAAGAAAGCAATTCAGTTGCGCTTTGCAAAATGCTGCAATAAATGTCTTCTATTAGCCACTTCCTTAAAAATATTGAATCACTTTACTTGCAAAAGAATCCTTTAAAAAAGGGTGTGTGTGTGTGAAATGAACAGCCAAATTCTGTTGACATCTGTTCATGGGTTTCTGTACAAAATATTTTTTTTATCATTTGCCATTAAATTAACATTTCTGTTGTGTTCTTGTTATTGGGAAAAATACTATATATTTTATATTTTTTTATCTATATATTGCCTGAAATGGCTTCATGAACAGGATCAAACAGCCACATCATCGTTAAATAAATATACTGTAAAATAGAATATCTGCCTTACTTTCAAATAGAAACTCATATTACTTGACCCAGAAACTGTAATGCACAATGTATCATGTACAATGGAATAATCTGCTACACAAACAGGTGATAAAATTTGACAAATATAATTTCTAAACATATTAGGTGACTTGGCTTAATGTGATTAAGCCTTCAATGTGATTTTAACTTGAACCGATTCTTGCAGTGTCTCAGTAATTTAAACTGATGCAAAAGGACAGATAACTCTTTAGTATATCAGGGTCTGCCTAAATGTTAATCACGAAGGAGAGTCTTTCTCATCTGATTCTAATTTACTAGACTAGAGTCGGCAAAACAAAAGGGAACAAAAAGCAACTGAAGTTTTCCTTTATTTGGTGGGGGTCTGAAGATGAAGTATCTGGTGAGAATATTAGTGCTGAAAAGCAGAATACTAATCTGTAAAATTAGAAAATTGATCAGCTGGACTATATATTATCAGAGAGATTTCATCAAAGCTTTGTAACAATCCATCTGTATGTACTGTTTAGACACAGCTAATCTACATGACTAAATTGACCATTCAGTGCCTGAAAATCTACCATGTAGGTCCCAACTTTTCATAGAGCCTTTTAAATATGTATTCGGCAAGTACAAACTGCTGAATAAATTTTCAGCCTTTTTATATTAAGATTTACAACTAATGACCTGAAGCAATGTCACACATGTAAAACAAAATGATGAGACCACCCTGGTTCGAACAGACTTGAGGTATAGAATCATACTTCATTCTCATTCAAATTTTTACTGGGGTAGGATAAAAACCAAGCCAGATCCATAGGAATATAGCTAATGCCATTTCATCGGTCCGTAGTTTATAAAAAGATGCCTGCACACTTGTATGTTTCTCTTACAGGCTTGGAGTGAAGTTGACAATTATCTAAGTTTAATGGCAGAGCATCAGAATTTCAGGAATAATTTATAAGAGCCTTTGGATTTCTGTGTTGATGTTTCACAAAATCATAGCTTTAGACTCATTCAGAACCCGAAGCAGAAAGATGGATACCCAGACAACTGTTGGCAGTTTGCCACTATACCCACATGCACTGCAGGCTACTTTCTGTCCCACTACTTTCAATAAAGGAGCCCTTTTACTTAACGACAGTGGTTGGCACATTGCCCCGTTCACAGACCAGAGCAACTGTCATCTTGGATGTAACAAATTAGTACATTCTCAGAATAATAATAAGCATAGACCATGAAAACACTATTGTTATTTTCAAGGGGTTTTTGAGGGTGGGAGAGTGACTAGCACTTGGGAAAAAAGTAACTGCATTTTTGTAATGGTAACTTTTTTCAGGTCAGCCACAGGCAAAAATAATGGAAAATATGTCTAGCAATATGAGGTAAGGTTTAAAAATAATTTCAGAAGCAAAATTGATTATGAATTGGATAACTATGCCCTGCATCAACAAAATTTGCCATATCATGAAAGCAATAAAGCTGATTGGAAAAGTTCATTTTTTTAAACAAAGAACTGTAATATGCTTTAGGATTCAGCAATTTGGAAACTCTTTAATCCAAGGTCTCAATGTATCAGGAAATGTAGGCTTACCCTACAATCCAGAGTAACTACGGGAGCGCATAAGAGATATTATGTGTACCCGTAGTTACTGCACTACCTAGTGAAAACCTATGGGAAATTCATATTGCAATCCAGAGCAAATTGTTCTTACACCGGAGCAAGGACTCCCCATAGTTATTCTGGATTGTGCCCTAACTATTTTGGAAAATGGTAGAGTTCAACATTTTAACCATCTTCTTAATGTTGATCCCTGTCCGGGGTGGGGGTGTGGGTTCTGCTTACATGAGTGATGAAAGATGGGGAAACCTGGCCAGCTTGTAGCTAGGATGTTGTTTTTCCCACCAAAGTGGTACCTTTTTATCTATTTTCTATTATATATTTTATTTTATTTTTATCTATTTTCTATTATATATTTTATTTTATTTTTATCTATTTTCTATTATCTATTTTGTCTATTATCTATTGCATGCTTTTGAACTGCTAGGTTGGCAGGAACTAGGACCAGTGATGGGAACTCACTCCATCATGCAGCACTTGGGTCTCAAACTGATGACCTGCTGACAGTGGCATAGCTAATGATAACGTAGCCTGGTACAATGCTCAAAATGTTGCCCTGGAAGTGATGTCACAACCAGAAGTGATGTCATCCTGGGATATTTTTTTAAAAAAATTTAAAAAAAATTTTCCCCCTGCAACAACAAAATCAAATTTAATTAAGTAAAAAAAATGAAAATGGTGCCCCTTATTGGTTACGGAAACTGTGCTGGGGCAAAGAGGAATGGTTATTCTTTCCCTGCCAAATATTAGAGCACCACTTAGAAGTGCCTGTATACCCAGTTAGCATCATCATCATCATCATTATTTTTATTTTATTTTATTTTATTATTTTTTTATTTCTATTTTATTATATTTTTTTCTACGGAAAGTCAGAAGCAGAAATCCAGTCACTCACCAATACAGTCCAAGTCTTTAGTACCAACATCAACATGGAGTTTGGCCTGGACAAATGTGCCACATTTGTTCATGTGGCACTAAAGAAAGGGAAGATCACGGAAAGTGATGGCACTGAAATGCCGAATGGTCAAACCATTAAATGCCACCAGCCTGAAGCCTACAAATATCTGGGCATACTGCAGCTGGACAATATCAAGCACAGGCATGTAAAAACTGTGGTCAGCAAAGAATACATACAAAGGGTTAGAAAGTTTGAAGAGCAAATTGAATGGCGGCAACATTATAAAGGCTATAAATACCTGGGCCATACCTGTAGTTAGGTATACTGCTGGCATTGTGAACTGGACACAGAAGGAACTGGATGACTTGGACAGGAAAACAAGGAAATTAATGACCATTCACCACGCTTTACATCCACGAAGTGATGTTGACAGGCTGTACCTGCCTAGAAGATCAGGGGACAGAGGACTTTTGCAAGTGAAGCAGTCTGCGGAAGAAGAAAAACATGCCCTAGCAGATGATGTGTGAGAGAGCCAGGAATCTGCTCTGACTGAAGTCAGCAAGAGAAAGTTGTTGAAAGTGCAGCAGACCAACTATAAATATCGCAAAAGTGCAATTCAGGCTTGGACTGCCAGTTGGCAGAATAAAGTACTGCATGGCCAATTCCTTGCCAAGATCGAAGGAAAAGTGGATCAGGATAAGACCTGGTTGTGGCTCACGAGTGGAAAACTGAAGAAGGAGACAGAAGGCCTGAGACTTGCTGCCCAAGAACAGGCAATCAGGACAAATGCCATCAAGGTCAGAATTGAAAAATCAGCTGATGACCCCAAATGCCGGCTTTGCAAAGAAGTGGATGAAACCGACCACAAACTGAGGCACAATCTGTTGCCCAGATGATCCACTGGAATCTATGCCAAAAGTATCATCTGCCAGTGGCAAAAAAACTGGTGGGACCATATGCCTGAAAAAGTGGTTGCAAATGAGCAGGTCAAGCTTCTGTGGGACTTCAGAATACAGACGGACAAGGTCTTGGAACACAAGACTCCAGATATCACCATCATAGAAAGCAGTCAGGTGCGGCTTGTTGACATCACCATACCAGGTGACAGCAGAATTGAGGAGGAACAACTGGAAAAGATCTCCCGCTACCAAGACCTAAGAATCGAATGACAGCGTATCTGGTGTGAGCCAGTGCAGGTAGTTCCAGAGGTAATTGGCAGACTGAGTGCAGTGCCCAAAGACCTTGGCAGGCACCTGAAAACTATTGGCATTGACAAAATATCACTCTGCTGACTGCAGAAAGCCGCTCTTCTGGGATCAGCACAAATTATACGCCGCTACATCACACTGTCCTAGACTCTTGGGAAAGGTACTACTGGTGATGTGAATGAAACCAGGATGAAATTGTTCACTGTGTATTTATGGATAACAACAACAACAACAACAACAACAACAACAACAACAACAACAACAACATGGAGTTTGGCCTGGACAAATAACATTAACATGGAGTTTGGCCACAGTGGCACTAAAGAAAGGGAAGATCACAGAAAGTGTTGGCATTGAAATGCCAAATGGTCAAACCATTAAATGCCACCAGCCTGAAGCCTACAAATATCTGGGCATACTGCAGCTGAACAATATCAAGCACAGGCATGTAAAAACTGTGGTCAGCAAAGAATACATACAAAGGGTTAGAAAGTTTGAAGAGCAAATTGAATGGCGGCAACATTATAAAGGCTATAAATACCTGGGCGGTACCTGTAGTTAGGAATACTGCTGGCATTGTGAACTGGACACAAAAGGAACTGGATGACTTGGACAGGAAAACTTGAAATTAATGACCATTCACCACACTTTACATCCACGAAGTGATGTTGAGAGGCTGTACCTGCCTAAAAGATCAGGGGGCAGAGGACTTTTGCAAGTGAAGCAGTCGGTGGAAGAAGAAAAACATGCCCAGACTAAAAAAAAACAGCAGACTAAAAAGCTCAGAAGGGTGTTTGAAATAGAAACATTTTTAGGCCATCCCAAAAAGTTTCAAGGGGATTCCAGAGTGTTGGTGCCACTACTGAGAAGGCCCTATTCCTTGCTGCCGCCCCATGTACCTCCCTTGGTAGCGATACTTGAAGCAGAGAGGAACTGGCTGGAAGTAGCTGGCTGGCTGTATGGAAGTAGACAAGATAGTCTGGGCCCAAGCTGTTTAGGGCTTTATAAGTCAAGACTAACACCTTGATTTTGGCCTGGAAACGAATGGGCAGCCAGTGTAGTTGCTGGAGTAGCAGCCCAACAGAGTCAAATCATCTGGCTCCATCAAACCACACAGGCTGCAGCATTTAAAACTAATTGCAGTTTCAAACTGTTTAATTATATATGTATATGGAAATGAGAGCTGATTCATATTATCACCTTATTTGTTCCATATAGTATGAGAATTGCATCTCATTGGCTCTCAGAGCAATCAGTATCATGGGAAAGTTAAGAAAATCCACTTTTTGTTTGATTGGCTTTTGTGTTTTCATCTTCTGGTTAATTTGCCATAACCTTTGATATAATATAGATATTCCAGTGCAGTTTGTTTCATTGCATTCGGCATTAAATTACCTTTCCAACGATATATAACATGATGGTATTATTATTCATATGTAGCCTTTTTTACAATTTTAGCCATTAGTATCAATCTCAGCTTGTAGCTCCCCTAAAGCTTGTAGCCTGGTGCAACTGCACCCCCTGCACTCCCCTAGCTGTGCCACTGTCTGCTGATATTCAAATGAACAGGCAGTGAGCCTTTAACCACTGAGCCACTGCAGCCCCTAGTTCAACATTTTAAAAAAGTTCAACATTTTAATAGAGAACTGAAATAAATGCAGTGTAACAACTTGGAGCACAATCCTGTGCATGTCTGCTCAAAAGTCTCATACAGCCCAACCCTATTCACTCAGATCAACAGTACAGCTACAGTACAGGTGTATCACTACTGTGATAGTGATAGGTGTAGCAGATGCGCTGAAAAACAGGTTTCCACCACCATGTGACTTAAGCTGGAATTCGAAAGACACTTTCCTGGGAGTAAGATCCATTGAACACAATGGGGCTTACTTTTGGGTAGACATAGTTAGGATTGCGCTCTAAGTCACACCAGCAGAAAGGCCTCTTCCTGTATCTTGAGGAGACCTCTAGTCTGCTCCTCGATATAGCAAGAGCCATGCAGCCCCCCCATGACTGTGCAAGACTGGGCATTTAAACTAAACCCACTTCCTTAGATGCACTTTTATCAGCTGCTTCAACCTATGTATAAAATAAATTGGAAACACTACTTACCAGTAAATAAATCTGAAACACTACCACAGTGCTATCTTTTTAAAAATAATTCAATGTATTTAATATAAACAAATTAAAACAATCTCATAAAACTCTCTGATTCAAATGAATTCAAAAGTATCAAAAGTATCTCATTATGAATGGAGACAGTCTGGAAAGGCAGCAAGCATGACTAAAAAGATCACTATTTTACACATAAAAATAGTCCTCTTATTTTACCCTTTGTTGGAAAGACATTTGGTCAGCCAAAGGGGAAATACATAATCTACTTTTATTCAAATAATATAATTCAACATACAAGGCACTTAAGCAGGTGCCTAAGCATACAAGGCACTCCGTCAGTCTTGAAAGACTATGGTATCGTGCTCGGTGCTGCATACGCTGCATGCAAAGCACGAAAGCAGCCTGGTTAACATACAGATGTTATGAATCAATATGAGCTTAATGACCAAATTCTTAAATGGATCAATAATTCAATGATAATTTTTCAGAGTAGATCTGCTGTGGGAAGGTCTGGGCAGAGTAGCTAGCAGCTCATGAGACCTGCGCAAGGAAGTGGTTGATTCATTCTGTAAGAAGGGAATCTCTCTTCTAGCATTCAAAACAATGAGGCACTTCTTACACATGTAATATAGAAGTCCCCTTGATATTTTCTATCACCTCTCAAAATTCATGATTTTATTTTATTAGAAAAAACAATTCTGCCTGTAAAACTCCTGGCATCATTTTATGAACTACTACAACCATAGCACTTTCTCTGAAAAACACAAAGTTTAATAGAACACCAGAATACAAAATGCGGAAAATTACTGCATATTTTTTTGGGGGGAGGACACTCAAATTTCACAAGCATTTGGCCACACACATATTGGAGATTTTGAAATATATAAAACTTTCTTTCAGAATGATACAGACTTTTTCTTGCTTATAATCCAACATTGGTACTTTTCGATATGACATATTTAGATCAGAACAAAAATTCCTTTTGTAGTCTCAAAGATTAATTAGTCAGATTCCCTAATTAGTGTAAGCTTTAAGTGGTATGTCCACTATCCTACAAGGAAGTTGGATTTTCTTAGCTTCTGTTGGCAAAGATTAAGTGCCGTTGAGGATAGATGCAATTCTCCGTTTACTTTTAACAAGAAGTCAGTGTTATCCAGTTTCCCAATAGCCTGGATTATGAAGATCAGAGTACTGTACATCCCAGAAGAGGAAGGGCTTAGAGCAATTACAGTCCCTTTGTAAGTACTGGCTCACTTGCTGTTTACGTTTTTGAAAAAGCTGCCTTATCCTTGTATAGCTGGCATTGGTTCCCTGCTCCAGAAATTTAGTTTTTTTTTTTAAAATGAGACAGTTGTCCATTTCCAGCTCTTGTGGCGCTTGTTATATCCTTGTTTGGTCCATATAAAGTCACTGTGTGCAGTTGCTCAACTGAAGTTTACTTAACCAGCTGTTAACCTGCAGCAGCTATAGTGAAATAATAGCTGGAATCAAGCTAAGAGCCTGTTCATGAATTATACTTTTCTGCAAGTCAAGCTGCATTTGAAATGATGTATGAGTGCTGTGGTTTTAAAAATGAAGCAAAGTCTTATTTAAGCCACTGTAATTGTTTTCATAATATTCATATTATTAATATAACTTGCAGTATTTACCCATGATTGGTGATGCCATCTAGCGTCAATGCCTTTAAGAAGGGACTGGACCAATTCATAGAGGAAAGGACCATCACAGGTTAGAAGCCATGAGTGTTGCCTGTAGAGGTGGACAACCTCCAAATGCGAGATGCAGGGGGGGACACCTTGGGATCCCTGGGTGTCAAATGAGCTCTCTGAATCATCTCTCACAGCATCTTGTTGGCTGCTTTTTGATACAGGAAGCTGGACTAGATTGGCCTCTGGCCTGATCCAGTGATGGCTCTTATTATGTTTTTATCTTATTGCAGGTACAATAAGCTTAACAAGCACCTTGCTTAACAAGTCTTTCACTTAACAAGCAAAAATATAAAGAAAAATAAAACCAATTAACCTGCAATAGGCTGCAATTATTTATTTTTTATTTTATTTATATCCCGCCTTTCCTCACCTGCAAGAGAGAGCTCAAGGTGGCTAACATCAATCATAATAAAACACCATTAAAATGATCATAAATAGAGCTTAAAACATAATTAAAATACAATTAGATTTAAAAAACTAAGGGGGCAATCTACCCCTTCCACAGGAGTGAACCCCATGATGAAAAGGGGTTCACATGTAAGTATAGATATCTTGGACTCTTTTTCATTGCCCCGCTTACATATTACTGAGCCCCACTGACAGTAATAGGCTTACGTCAGTGTAGACATGTATAGGCTAGTCTCTCATGAGAAGCTGAGGAGGTATTGGTGGAGTGTCGAAATCATCCATATTCCAGCTGGGACTATATTTTTTTGCTTGTTTATCCAGACTTAACTTTTATTGCAAGTCAAAATTTATTAGACTTGGAAAAAGTGAAATTTATTTCACTATGGGAAAGTGAATGAGCCCAATATAGTGGTTTTACTCATGAGTAGGCAAATGTAACATTGTCCGCTGGAAAGGCCAGGCTGAGAAGAATCCAAGACCTTGTCCTTCTTTTGAGGTTTGGGCATCTAGTCACCCTAACCTACCTTCAAAGGAGGACTGTGAAAAAAGCATTAGGCTACAATCCAGAGTAACTACGGGAACTTTTACACCAACAGTTACAGTGCTACCTATGGGAAACCTATGGGAAATGCATAGGGCAATCCAGAGTTATGTCTTCACATAGTTACTGTGGATTGTGGGGTTAATGACTTTATGTAACTCTTATGGGACTTAGGACAAAATCCAGAGTAACTACTCCCCGTGTACTCTTTGCTCCAGTGTAAGAACAACTTACTCTGGATTCCAATATGAATTTCCCATAGGTTTTCACTAGGTGGTGCAGTAACTATGGGTGCACGTAAAGTCTCTTACCCACTCCTGTAGTTACTCTGGATTTAGGGGTTTGGGGGTTAGACTGCAATCCTAAAGAAACTTTCCTGGGAGTAAGTCCCACTGAATACAATGGGGCTTACTTTTGAAAAGATATTGTTAGGACTGTGCTCTTATGAGTTAACTGGAATTAAGCTAGATGAGAATCTGCATGTTGGGCTTCTCCTGGGAACACTGGATGAAGATGTATTTGGTCCCTTCTCCAGAAGAGGACATAATTTGGTTAGTACTCTCCTGAGTAAATTCCCATTCAACACAAACTACCAGTACATCCATGTGATAATGTCCAGTAGTACCCTAACCAACAAACCCAGGAACAGATTCTTAATAGAAACAAAATGGTGCAGTACTATCCAGAACTGAGTTGGCCTTTACATTGACAGCAAGAAGAACAAATAGTCAAATGCAGGCAAGTCTTTTGCAAAAGATGCTATGGAAGAAAGAAGACCAGAGTCCCAAACAGGACCCCACAAATTCTAGGCATGTACTATCTTTTTTAGCCTTTATTCAATAAGGCATGAATTTGAGGCAATTTACTTCTTTAATTGTGTGGACAAAAAGTAACTGCAACTTCAGCCACAATTTGCACAATTAGGTAATTGGCACACACACACACATGCATATAATTAGCTGATGGGATTTGCAATTGACTGATGTGCACATGGAAGCACATACTGTGAGTAACTTTTGTTTCTGTTTGCAAGGCTGAGAAGATAAAATCATTACATTTATAAAGATACAAGTAGAATTTACCCATCATAGCAGGAGTAAAATATCAAGAATACTTGTGGGCCCCAAACACACTGGGCATCAGCGGGCACTGGTGGGCACCACTGGGTACCAACAGGCGCCAGGAACTGGAAGGTACCGGGGGCAGTGGTGGGCAGCAGCACACTGGACAACCATCATGCAGCGGATCCCTCCAGGCATCACTGTGCAGTGGGCAGCATGTACCACCAAGCACCACTGGACAGACAGCACCAGGCATCCTTACCAGGTACCAGTAGGCAGCAGGCATCCATGGGACACCAGTGAGCAATGGGACTGGGCATCCCTACTGAGCACAGGCATCCTTATTGGGCACCACTGGACATTGTGAACCACCAGGCACCACTGAGTCGTAGACAGTGGGGACCACTGGGCAACCCTGTTGGGGCAGCAGCAAACAGCACCAGGCACCAGCAGACACCACCTGGCATTGAGCACCACCAGGCATCAATGGACAGTGGGCATCACTGCTACTGAGCAGCAGGCACCACAGGACACCAGTGGGCAGTGGGCACTGGGCATCCCTCAGCCCCAAATGCTGTAGCCTTTCCCCATACGGAACGTGTCCCAAACCATCAATCATTTTGGTTGCTCTCCTCTGAACCTGCTTTATTTCCTCCATATCTTTTTTGAGATGTGGCGACCAGAATTGGATACAGTATTCCAAATGTGGCTTCACCATTTATTTGTACAATGGTGTTATAATTTTTGCCATTGGGAAGAGTCTGCCCAATCCCACTTTGCCCTAGTGCAGTAGCACCTCAGTAGCATTAAATGCCATCCCTATATGAAAAGGACATTCATTGTTTTGTTAGTTGTTCCTTACACTTTATGTCTATGTTTATATTATAGCCCCAGGAAAGATAACATCCCTGCAGAAGTTCTGAGGTGCTATAGAAGGACCATTTCCACTGAACTGTACAAGATATTCTGCCTTTGTTGGAGGGAAGGTGGAGTACCACAGGACATGAAGGGTGCTAATATTGTCACACTGTACAAGAACAAAGGCGACAGGGGTGACTGTAACAATTACCGTGGCATCTCTCTTCTTGGTGTTGTAGGGAAGCTGCTTGCCCGAGTCATACTGAAGAGGCTTCAGGTGCTTGCAGAGAGGATCTATCCTGAATCACAGTGTGGATTTCGAGCCAACAGATCCACCACTGATATGATATTTTCCCTTCGACAGTTGCAAGAGAAATGTAGGGAACAAAGACAGCCACTCTTTGTAGCCTTCATAGACCTTACAAAGGCTTTTGATTTGGTTAGTAGGGATGGCCTTTTTAAAATCCTCCCCAAGATTGGATGCCCACCTCAGCTCCTCAACATCATCAGGTCCTTTCACGAGGACATGAAGGGCACTGTAGTTTTTGATGGCTTAACATCAGACTCCTTTCACATCCGAAGTGGAGTGAAGCAGGGCTGCGTCCTCGCACCAACTTTATTTGGGATCTTTTTTGCAGTCATGCTGAAGCATGCTTTTGGAGACGCAGCAGAGGGAATCTATCTCCAGACCAGATCAGACGGAAAACTCTACAGTCCTTCCAGACTAAGAGCAAAGTCCAAAGTCCAGCTGAAATGCTTGCGGGAGTTCCTCTTCGCCGATGATGCTGCTGTTACTGCTCACTCTGTTGAAGACCTTCAACAACTCATGGACCGTTTTAGCAAAGCCTGCCAAGACTTTGGACTAACAATTAGCTTGAAGAAAAGACAAGTCATGGGTCAGGGTGTGGATCCACCTCCCTGTATCACAATCTTTGAACATGAACTGGAGGTTGTCCATGACTTTGTGTACCTTGGCTCAACTATCCCTGACACTTTCTCCTTAGATACTGAGCTGAATAAACGTATTGGTAAAGCGGCTACCACGTTCTCCAGGCTTACAAAGAGAGTATGGCTTAATAAAAAGCTGACAGAACATACAAAGATCCAGGTCTATAGAGCTTGTGTCCTGAGCACACTCTTGTACTGCAGTGAGTCTTGGACCCTTTATGCATGGCAGGAGAGAAAGCTGAACACCTTCCATATGCGCTGTCTCCAACATATTCTTGGCATCACCTGGCATGACAAAGTTTCAAATGACACAGTCTTGGTACGTGCTGGAATCTCTAGCATGTACACACTTCTGAAACAGCGACATCTACGCTGGCTTGGGCATGCCGTGAGAATGGCTGATGGTCGGATTCCAAAAGATCTCTTATATGGAGAATTAGTGCAGGGAAAGCGCCCTAGAGGGAGACCACAGCTGCGATACATCTGCAAGAGGGATCTAAAGGCCTTGGGAATGGACATCAATAGCTGGGAAAACTTGACCTCCGATCGTTCAGTGTGGAGGCAAAGACCTAGCGTGGCCTTCTCCAACTGGAAGAGACACTTGTTCGGCAGGCTGAAGCAAAGAGACAGACCCGAAAGCAGCGAAACCTGGGACCTGGGCAGGGGACGGAATTTATTTGTCCTCAGTGTGGAAGGGATGGACACTCTCAAATTGGCCTTTTTAGCCACACTAGATGCTTTTTCAGGACTTCCAAGCAGAGCACGATACCATAGTCTTTCGAGGCTGAAGGCTGCCAACGACAATGATATATTGTAGTGAACTCTTGAGTGCAAATCAACATAAGAGCAATGGAAAGGCAGCATATATAAATCTTGCAGAGAAAATATGAGAGGGAAGAGCCTATGAACACGAAAGCACAGGCTTTGTGCAAGGGAGGAGAAAACAGTGAGGAAGTCAGTTTTAAAAATAACAATTTTCAAATGAAGCTTTCTAAAATGATGGGAACAATGCAGGTGTAAAATAATCAGTCACTACCACAGGTTTAGCAGGCAGTCACTTACCCTCTGCTAAGGCTGCAATCCTAAAGACACATTCCTGGGAGTTAGACCCATTGAACACAATGAGGCTTACCTTTGAGTAGACATGGTCAGGATTGTGCCCCACGTCTCCTGCTAATCAGTTTCATTGGATGACTCTTGGTTCTAGTACTGTTGAAAAATGGGAAAACTTCTTTCTTATCCACTCTCTCCAATCCATACCATCTGCAATTTTAGATGTTCCTTATTAAACACCTTTTTGCAAGCAAAATAAGCCCCAAAGCATTACTTCATAAGAAAGAAGCTCTAGCCTTCTGATCATTTTTGTTATTGTCTTTCCCACCTGTTCCAGCTCTTCTCAATCTTTCCTGAGGTTTGGCAACCAGAACTGTACATGGTAACTAAATAATAGTGATTGCACTATAGATTTATAAAGGGCTACTAAAATATTAGTACAGGTGGACCCTTTTTATTTATGGTTTGGGAACCTGTGGATTTGATTCACTGCAGGCTCCAAATCCACAAGTTCCAAAGTCTGAACTTTGGTTGCATCCAAGAGGAGGCCCATGCACAACTTCTCAGGACCTCAAAAAGCCACCTGGTTCTGTTGGAAAGGCATTTCTGGTTTTCAGGAAAAAAAAAATACCTTTTTTATATCTCTGAGGCCCAGATAATTTGTGCACAGAAGCTACTTCTGGGATGTCAGGTGGGGCACCTCACTGCAGGTTTGGAACTGCTTTCTGTTATTGTAGTTTTTGGCAAGCATTCAGGCTTCCAGCAACGTGCTCACATCATGCTACACGCTTGAACGCTTTTAGCAACCTGTTAAAGTGAGAAACACTTAGCTGGCAAGCTTTTAAACAAGGCCAATGGGCATCCCACAACCATTCCTGAATCCACAGTTTCCAGATCCACAGATACTGTATGCAATTGAGAGATAGACAGATAGATAGATAGATAGATAGATAGATAGATAGATAGATAGATAGATAGATAGATAGATAGATCTCTCTCTCTTTATATATATATAATTGAGATATATATATATATATTTACATACAAATGTCCAGAGACTCTATTTTTTTGCCACAAAGCAACATTGTGAGGTGTGATTGAGAATGGAAAAGCAGCAATAATGGTGCATAATACTTCCCCAACTCTTCACTCAGTTTGCATAACTAGCAAATGATTTGTATACTATGGAAATTAGACTGCCAAAATTTGAGGAATTATAGCAATCCTGTAGTACAATAAATGAAAACTGAACCAAGAAGTAAAATATAGTTAGGTGGTGCAAGTGTTTAAGACGCTGTGTCTGTTAACCAGCAGGCCCGCACAAGACAAGGATTTCCTGCTGCAGGCAGGGGGTTGGACTAGGAGATCCACTGGGTCCCTTCCAACTCTATGATTCTATGATATAATGTCATTTAATTAAGTCCAACTGTGAGTTAGTAACTTGAATCTCTAATTTTCATGGTCGGTTTTGCTTTGCATTTTTCTTCAGTGTCTGCAGAAGAATCAGGATAAATCTTGGGAAAGCTACTGGGGTTCATGAAAGGTAGATTATGATTAACCTATGAAATTAACCTATGAATTAACCTATGAAAGGTTGATTATTGGGCTGTGGGTGGCGCAAGCGGTAAAGACGCTGTGCCTGTTAACCAGCAGGCCAGGGTTCGAGACCCGGGTCAGCCCCACAAGACAGGGTGAGCGCCTGTCCTTAGCCCAGCTCTGCGACGCCAGCTGGATCCAATCGTATTGGCTCTGCCTTTCCATTGGACTAATTCAGTGGCGTGGAGAGGGGGGATTTGCTGCTTGGGTAACAGCCTATCCTCCATAAAAATCTAACCCAGGCTTTCGTGCTTCGCATGCAGCGTATGCAGCGCCGAGCACGATACCATAGTCTTTCAAGACTGACGGAGGCCTGCTTTGGTTATGAAATCATAGCCAACTTTTCATCACTGGCATAGCTGTACCACTGGGCATGTACTGCATGTTGCTGTTGGAGGGCTGTCACAAAGCCTGTTCAAGGTAAGGCAATATTTGTTCCCTTACCTTGGAGTTGCATTGTTCTTACCCCAGACCTGGAAAATTGCTTAGGATTGTGCTCTCAGAAGAATGTGAGGCTTGAGAAGTCATGGCAGACATATTTATTTTATATAAATAATCCAATTCTGCAAAAATATAAAAAATGTTAATGGCAAGCAGTGATGGATAGACAACACATAGGGTTACTAACAGAAAATGAGATCTGGGCTGCAGGCAATGGTGTTGGAAATAAGTAGTAATAGGAGATTGCAACATGTGGTTCTGAGTTTTCTTTGAGAACAATTTAAAGGTTCAAATTTAAGATCCATATAGTTTGGAGTGAAAACACATCCACCAGAAAAGCACCCAAGATGAGATGACCAGTTTGGTGAGTTTCCATTCTGAAATGCATTCATTTCACTGCCTGAAACTGCTTTGTAAGGTGTTGTTCAAAATTCCTCCAAAAGTAGGATAACACCAATTATTAATGCTAATTGGAGGGAGGGACAGGTTATTCTTTAACTCTTTCATTATGGTCAATTATTTCCTCTTTTTAATTTCTCATCAACACCACCCACTTAGTGACTGATGAGTCTACGCCTTTCTTAGTGCTGCCAGGGTGTATGAGTGAGAATGACTGAGTGGGCGAGTGAGATAGGAAGACTGGGGAGAACAGAAGGGGAGGGTTAGAAAGGGAGGGTGGTGGGGGAAAAACAGATGAAGAACAAGCAGAGGTCAAAGCAGTGAGGAGAACAAAATCATGGAAATTAAGAATCACAGAGGAAGGGTAAGGGAGAAAATCTCAAAAAGAAGCTAGCAGGGAGAATACATTTATACAGATATGGTGTGACTCTTAACTAACCTTAAAAAATGTACTTGAATAATCATCTACCCTTTGATTAATTTGATATACAGTAAATGATCTGCATAGTGAAAAAATGCAAGAAATATCACTTTGAGATACTGAAGGAATGATGAAATAACTTATAATTTAATGATCAAAAGCTACTACTCAGTAGGAGATGAAGCCAATTCTGTGGAAGGGATGTCGATTTTTCATTCAAAAGGTTTGAAAATACAGATAGAGCACAATCCTAACCATGTCTACTCAAAAGTAAGCTCCACTGTGTTCAATGGGTCTTACTTCCAGGAAAGTGTCTTTATGATTACAGCCATAATCGCCTTGTGAACAGACAGCACAGGATCTGGAGTACAGTACTTCATTATACGTACGTCTCAGGACTGCTATGTTGGCTCAGTCAAGGTATTAGGCAGAAGTTCAATCTCCCCATCAATGCTTGACTAGAAAGACCATTTCACATCTTCACTGCTATAGCTATAGACTATACTCATTAATATTTACATACTAATTACTGTACTATTAACTTTAAAACCCTTCCTTGATCCATTATGTTGCTGCATGTCCCGTTCTCGGCACAGATCAGATCTGATGTTACAGTATTTCTTTTCAGCCTCTCTGATTTCCTTTTGTGTAGCTGCTCACTGACCCTGGGCCACCTAAACATTAGATCTGGAATATAACCTAAACCTTAGAACTGGAATGTAAAGATTCTCAAGGAACTTTTGGCATATTAATGTCCAAATCCTATCCTCCACCATTAAACACTGATGCAGCTGTGCTGATGCATAAGAATACAAGAACAGCCTTACTGGATCATGCCAAAGTCCCATCTAGTCCAAGTTACTGTATCTCATAAGATACAGGAATCTAATGTGGTGGGATGGGACAGCCAGAGGATGGTAAACAACCATCCTTTCCCCTTACTCTGCTGGTAGGCTGCCCAATAGCACATGTTAGAAGTACTCAAACTGTCCGCTAGAGTATCAGCCACTCTAAGTGCTTGTTGGAGGATGGCAAAGGGGGGCTTTTCTTTATTTGGCCTTACCTGCTATTGGTGTCTGGAGAGCCCCAAAGGGGGCTCTGTAGGGCTCGATGCGTCTTGCAACTGTTCAAAAAATTATTGTGACCCCGTTTGAGTTGCAATCACAAAATCAGAAGTGTGTCATGGTTATATTTTCAATAGTTTGCAAGCTGCAGGAAGCCTTGCAGAGTCCTCAGTTAGGGTTCCCAGACCCCTTGGACCCTGACACCAGTTAAAGCTAGTTAACTGCCCACCTCTTAAGGTCACACAGCACACAGGGCTCTCAGGCTGGGGCGCCACAATAGCCCAGTTTGAAACCACTTGCATATGTGTCGCTTTGAACTTATGCTAGTTATTTTGTAGGTGTTATGAGGTAGGACAACAAAGGGACAAGGAAACCTAGGAAACAGAGGATAAGATCCTTACGCAGGTTACTACTAAAAATCAGAAACCATTGGTATCATTTGCCACCTACTACACACCTGATCACCCCATTCCTTCCACAAACACTGTTGACCAGAATATGACGAATATTAATCAAGCTGGAAAATCAAGCCTTATACTGGGAACAGCAAGTGGCCTTATTCAGGGCAAATTCCTTCAAGAAATGCTACCTTCTGCACAATGTTCTTGGAATTCATTACTCTTACTCACCATGGGCCTTATGATGCCAGTGAGTAGTTGATGAGATTAAGGCTTCAATCCTAAAGACACTTTCCTGGTGTCTTTAGTAAGACTTACTGAACACAATGGGGCTTACTTCTGAGTAGACATGATTAGGATTGTGCTCTATGTGAAAGTCTGGATCTTTTTAACTGACAGTGCAATCACATGTATGACTAATCAGAAGAAAGTCTCTGCGCTCAGTGTAGCTTGCTCCGGACACAGAATTGCAATCTGAGAGACCACCTTCAAATTCTAGATTCACCCTGTAGTAGCTGTTGTACTGTAGAATTACTCATCATTTGTCCCCAACCATACTACCTTTACATGATCCACATAAGTGGATAAGAATTACTATTTTGCATGATCCACATAAGAACTGGAAGTAACAGGTTATGATGTCATAACCAGCTACTTCTGGATAGATGCATGTGCTTTTATGAGTGTACAAAAAATGTACATTGGACCTCTGCCTGCCAAGTTAAACCTCCTACTACTTCGAGTTTTGTTGCATTTATGTTCTCATTGACAAGTGGTGCAGGTCCAGGGGGCATGGGGGTACCACCAAGAACCTCCTCAAGTACCACCAGTGGTAAGCAATAGTACAGTTGTACACAGTGATTGAGGAAACACTGGTTTCATCAATTGCTATCTCTCAGATTCAGCTTTCCATCTGAAAGAGATTCTGGAAAACATATTTAATGGGCTGTTTTGTGAAAATGAGTCAGATAATGCTGATTATTTTTTCTGCTCAACTACAGCCACAATCCTAAACACACTTTCCTAGGAGTAAGACTCATTGAAAACAATGGGGCTCACTTTTCAGTAGACATGGTTAGGATTGTGTTCTAAATCTTCTATTCCTTTGGGTGCTCTTCAAATTAGATATTAGAACATTAATATAAAAATATATTTTATATTATATCTTCAGGAGATAGAATAGTGAAAAAGAAGAACTTATATTGTACATCTTAAAAACTACTTAATTTGTATGTTTTAAAATCAATTAATTTCTTGAAAAACCAAATGACAAATAGTTCTTCTCTGCTGCATCAGATTCAATCTCATCCATGAAGGAAAAAAATGACAATTTTATATAAACTTTTATCATATATATGTGATAAAAGTAGTATTTGAAGTTATTTGTCTCTGAAAGGAAATTAAACTATTAAAGGACACCTTGTTAAGTAATTATCTAGTAACATCACTGCACAATTAAATAGCCATCAGTCCCTGCAGCTGAGAAATTTCAGGTAATTATTCAAAGATAATTTAATAGGAGAATTACAGTATTCAAGAAAGCATTAGCTAGTAATCTACCTCAATTAAAGCAGCCAATTAATTTCAGCACCTTGATAATAGTTGTCTTTTGCGGAATCATCCTCTTTCTACCCAATACATTTAAACATGAATTTAAAAATATTCTTCTCAACATCCTAAGTTTAATGCAGTTTTCTTAAAAGTCTGGTAGGACAGACTGTAGGATCTTGCCAAAAAAATATTTTGATGAATGCAAGTTGACATTTTCATGGATTGTAGAATTTTTAAAAGCTGGTGGATGTGTGTGTGTGTGCGCGCACACACACACACACTTGCACGTAGGTATAGGTATTAGATAACCTACACACATATTGAGGTTTCTTAAGCCAAATCAGCAAACTTTCTGGCAAAAAGGGTGCAACCGTAACCTAGGCCAGCAAAACTCACTGGTCTTCCCATTCCTGTGCTGATATAGGGAGGCAAGTACAAGTTTGTGCACTGGCATAACCCTTCGACAGGGTTACAGCACTTTTGTATTACGACAGGGTTACGGCACTTACAGGACTTCTGTGACACACCCAAATCAGTGCAGGACTTGTGCTGTGGTTTACGCCGGCCTAACTGAGAGCGAGGATTGCAGCCAAGCTTAGCTCAATCCTAACAAATTTAGGCTGGTTTAACTTACGTGACATATCTGTGATGGTATGGGGAGTTTGGCATAAGCTGGTGCAGTGGCCTTAGTCCCCCATGAATAGGTCAGTAGTAACAACCCCAAGTCAGTGCAGGACATATGCCAGGGCTTATGCTGGTATAACTGGATGTTAGGATTGCAGCCAAAATCCCACATAAGGGGGAATGGACAGATAATGATCTGGAAACATATTATATTTGTTGTATTACTGAAGTTAAGCATGTAAAGAGTCTAAATGGAATGCCAAGAGAAGTCTTGAGTGCAGGAGCCCACAGAAGTGGAGGTGTGGGTTTGGAATAGTAAGTACAGCACACTTTACCCTGTACTTTCCCCATCACTGTCCTGAATGGACACTGTCCAGCACCACACCACTTACCCAGCATGTGGTGAAGCATGCCATACTTACAACTCCAGCCCCTTGGTGCCCATGAGTGTATATTTATGCACACATACATATGTATATCAGACACTCTTTAAGATCTTCTTGTACATAACAAGAGCTGCTGAAGAAAAAAATGCTCTAATAAAACCAGAATCATGGATACTATCATGAGCCCCTTGCTGGTTTCATGGCTGAGTGAGGTTTTAAACTGGATCTTCCAGATCTATGTTATGGCTTTCTTACAGTGCAGCCCTAAACGTGTCTTCTCAGAAGTAAGTTCTGAGAGTAAGTTTACACACGTCAATGGGGCTTACTCCCAGGAAAGTGTCTTCAGGATTGCAGCCTTAGATCAATATCCTATTCAATATTCAGTGCAAATGTAGCCTCAAAGTAAGGGAACAAGAAAGTTCTCTTACATTGAGGAGGCCTCCATGGCTCCCCAGCATCACCACAGGATGTAATGCATGCCCTGTTAGCATAGCTGCATCAATGCTGGGAAGTTGGATAGGATTCAGCCCTCAGAGATATAAATAAAATTTATTATAGACTTTGTATCTCTCTGTGAGAACTCGCAGTGTGCGTTTAGAAAGTGCATGTGAGTTAATGGATGAAATGTATCTAAGAACATATTATTCTAAAATCACAAACTGTACATGTCAGCCTACAAGATAAAATAACACGAGCAGCTTATCTTTTAAAAAAAAGTAGTTACAAATCCACTTGCTTAATGATTGTGAAATGATTTAGTAAAAAATCTTAAATGATTATACTAAAATGATTTAGTAAAAAAAATTCTTTAATTTTTTATTAGAAAAGTTCAAAAAGTAGATTATGCTAGCATGGGAGGCACTTAGATTTTGAGTCCAGTTGGGAGCAATTAGTAAAGGTGTTTATTTCCAGTGAGTAAAATATGATTGGTTATGAATGAAGTCCTTCTGCAACTGAAAATATCACAACCTATGTTAAGGGTTGCCAAAATTCACTTCCACAAAATCGGGACAGGATTGTCCCTTTGCCATTATTTGAACACAATCCCCAAAATAAAGACTGTCCCTGTTTTTCTGGACATATGGTGACACTACCCATGTTCAGAATGAAAGCTGTGATTGGAAAAAAATACTAAAATATGTCTCAATACCAATACAGTTTTGCCATGGGTGGCAGCTACTTAGCTCATTAGATATAAGCTCATTAGATGTAAGAGGTCCAACCTAGTTATACACAGGTTTTTTTATACATGGATTTGACTCAACACAAATGGCCATTGCAAATCACAGTTTTAAAATAGGTAGATAGGTAGTTGTAAATAGGTATCTACAGTTGTAGATAGGATGTTCTGGAATGGAACCTTGTATTTTTATAAATACAAGGGACACCTGTATTTATAAAACTGAAAAGTCACTGACTGACTGACTGACTGACTCACTCACTCACTCACTCACTCACTCACTCATAAATGACCAAGAGACAGGGTTAAGCTGTGAGGTAGCCAAGTTCTCGGATGACACCAAGCTATTCTGAGTAGTGAAGACCAGAAGAGACAGTGGGCGCAATCCAGAGTAACTACAGGGAGTCCTTGCTCCAGTATAAGAACAATTTGCTCTGGATTGCAAAACGAATTTCCCATAGGTTTTTACTAGGTGGTGCAATAACTATGGGTGCACATAATGTCTCTTACATGCTCCTGTAGTTAGTCTGGATTGTAGGGAAAGAAAAGCTCCAGAGGGATCTCTCTGTACTGAAAGAATGGGTAAAGAAACATCAGATGTGTTTTAACGTACGTAAATGTAAAATTATGCACATTGGGGCAAAGATTCCTAACTCTGCATACTGTACAGGTTAATGGGCTCTGAGCTATCTGTGACAGAGCAGGAGAGACATCTGGAGGTGCTGGTGGAGAGCTTGGATGAAGGTGTCAGCCCAATGTGCAGCAGCGGTGAAGAAGGCAATTTCATTGGGGTCATTAGGAAAGGAATTGAGAATGAAACACCAAAAATTATGATGCCATTGTATAAATCAATGGTGAGGCCACATTTGGAGTACTGCATCCAATTCTGGTCACCACATCTCAAAAAGGATATAGAGGAAATGGGGAAGATTCAGAAGAGAGTGACTAAAATGATCAGTGGTTTGGGACACCTTCCATATGAGGAAAGGCTACAGCACTTGGGGCTCTTCACTCTAGAAAAGAGGTGCTTGAGGGGTGACATGATTGAGACATACACAATTATGCAAGGGATGGGTAGAGTGGACAGAGAGATGCTCTTTTTCCTTTCAAATAACACCAGAATTAGGAGGCATCCACTAAAATTGAATGTTGGGAGGGTCATATGTGCTCCCTGAGATATCTGGTGGGCCACTGTATGACACAGGAGGCTGGACTAGATGGGCCTTTGGTCTGATCCAGTGGATCCTTTTATGTTCCTCCAGCAAAAACCACCAGACCTAGAAGTGTGAAATTTGGGGAGGGTATTCCTTCTGTGATGCAGGCACCCAGTAGGTTTTTGGAAATTCCAACTGGAAAGGGGGAAAAGGGGGCACAACATGTTTTTGTCCCTATACTTTATGTCAGGGGTGAACAAACATTTTTGACAGAAGAGCTATATCATCTCACTGACAATGTAAAAAGCCTTAGGTAGCACATTGAGAGAGAAAGAGACAGACTTGTCCTATATTTAAATAGGATCTGGGAAGCTACCTTAAAAGGCAGGGAAGGTAGGAGAATACAGAAGCTAAATAAGTTTTTTTTTTTAAATCAGGCTTTACAGCATCTTCTTCACTTGCTAAGCACCAAACTTGCATATGAAAAATAAGATGTGGGGAGGAGCAGCAGGAATCAATTCTATCATATTCAATGCATGTACATTTATTAAATGAATGATTCAATCTGAAACCCTAATCATAGGGAAGACAGTTTTCTTCTGTGATTAGATAGTAATCATCTGAGTCTCTTTATCAACAAAAAAGGTCAATAATATCTTACAATGAGCCAGACACAGGTCATTGGGCAGCTTTTGAATGTTATCATTTTAAAGGATTTTGGACTGTCAAGGCCTGTGAGCAGGAAGAACAGGCCAGGTTTGCCCAGTTATCATAGAAAAAGTGGGCATAATTTTTTGTGAGTTGATTTGTGTGTGTGTGTGTGTGTGTGTGTGTGTGTGTGTGTGTGTGCATGCTTGCACGCACATGTTTTTAAATCTAAGCCAGCTCCAGTAAGCTAAAACTTTGCATGCCCCCAGGACACTAAAATAATACTCTTTATGGAACAGCAGGTGGACTATTTTAGGCTTCAGTTTTCTAATTCTAACAAGGTTTTTTTTTTAAAAAAAAAAAAAGGAATTAAAGATGCTAATCACAATCTCAAATTGTGCATTGCTGAGTAGTAAAAATATGAGACCACAAACCGACATGACAGCAAAGCACTGCGCTGCTAAGAAGGGCACATAAATAGGTGGGAAACTCAAGATGTGGGGTCTGGCTGGGCTTGATGTATCACAAAGGTCAACATAATTGGCCACATACAGCAGAATCAGCCCCCACCTTCTCCCCTCAGCAATTTGGCCACAAGGGAAGTCCTGTCTTCCGACAGGGCTAAGTGATGCCCTGAAGCAGGAGAGATGGGGGGTGTCGAAATATTAGATGTAAAAAATAAGAAACTCTGAAGGTGCCATCAAATTTAGCCTTTAAGATGCTTTGTAACCAGCTGGGTTGCAGAGGCCGCAATCCACCACCTACTTACTCTGGGGAAGTTCCATTGAGTGTCTTGGGAACTGTAATAGAGAAGAGAAGGGACAGAAAGCCTGCATTTCTTTTGTTTTACAAGGAAAAACAGAACAGAAGCATGTTTATTAGAAGTCAACTTTTATAACTACATTACATGGCAGCATTTATTTAATTAAATTTACCAGACTTATAAATTTAAACGGTACTTTTTACCATAAGTACATTATTAATTAATAATTTGATGACATTACACACATATAGAAATGGTTGTTTGTGTATAGTTGTGCAGATATGTAAAAAGCCTAGAGATACATTTAAATAGAAAGTGTGTAAATGTGAATCTTCAAGTTTCTTTTCAATAAGTTAAAGCAGTTCAAGGCTGGGCATTTCAGATCCTGAATTTATTTTTTTCACCCATTCTTCAACATAAGGTAGTAGATTTTACTATTTAAATCTTATTTATTGCTCTTAACTTCTCATTTTCCTCTTACAGCTATCAGTATATTTGGACATTGCCTCTCTCTCTCTCTCTCTCTCTCTCTCTCTCTCTCTCTCTCTCTCGCTCTCTCTCTCTCACCTTTGGTTTTTCACATTTTTTTATTTTTCAAAAGATGGTTGCGGTACTTATATGATCCAATCTAAGGTCATGGCAATATTGTGGGATTCTAACAGTCAGTAAAATTTTAAAACATCAGTTTAGACTTAATATATAAACATAAACTGTTTTGAAACAGATGTATGTTTCCTCTTTCCTGGGTAAACCAGATCTGGTCTCCATCGTTCATGTCCAACAACCAATCCTAAATGGGGCTAGTTCCAGCACTGACAATGGTGGACATAGATGTACCGTGAAGCATGTTTGCAACAACTCACAAGGAAGACGCAATGGTGGGAAGGCTTGAACCATTCCTCTAGCACTGAATCCAGAAAATTTCAAGCACTGAGCAGCATAGGAATAGAAAATGACAGAATACAAGTTAGCAGGGATATTTCAGGGAGGGAGTAAGTGGTTCATGGCTGGAAGGGGATGGCAGAGAAAGCCAAGGCAGATTTCTATGGCTGAGAAAGCCTCTGCCATTTCCTAACCCCTAATCTGGGACTGAAATTCCTACATGGAGCTACTCAGAGTAGTCCCATTGGGCAGATCAGGGCTTAACAAAGTGCGCCAAAGGGCAGTGGCATAGAAAATGATCAAGCATCCCTGTGCCACACTCAAAATGAAACCCAGAAGTTATGTCACAACTGGAAGTGACATCTGGAAGTGATATCATGTTCGGAAGCGACATCATGTCCGGGCACAACTGGAAGTGACATCATGTCCGGGCTTTTAAGAAGTGATAATTGTGGGGGAGGCCCATCTCCTCCCCCAGATTATTGTTGACTTGTTCTGCTGCCTACACCAGCCAGTGGCATAGCTAAGGCATCTTATCTTATATCTGGGGTCAAAGAAGATTCCCCCCACAAAAACATCAAATTTAAAGTTTCCTTTTATTAAGAATTCCTTTTGTTAAGGAAAAAAGGTGGGATATAAGTATGTATTTATGTATGTATGTATGTATGTATGTATGTATGTATGTATGTATGTATGTATGTATGACCTTACTAGTTAAACTAGAGAGACTGTGCCAGGGTGAAGAGAGACAGTTATTCTCCCCCTGCTAAATATGAGAGGAGTGCCACTTGAAAAACTGCCTCCACCTAATTAACAGGGGTAACTGTAATGAAAGCTGACTCATTAATACCTTATTGCTTCCTTGCAGTATCCTAATAACATCTCATTTGCTTTCAGAACAATCAGTTCCATAGGTCAGTTTTGAGTGAAGTACATCCACTTTTTGTTACATAATGAAATGTGTTTTAATTTTCTGGCTAATTGGTTGTACATTTTGATAGAATACAGATATTCCAGTGCAGTGTGTTTCATTGCATTCTGCATTAAATTTTCTTTCCAGTGATATATAACATGATGATATCATGTGTATATATCAAGATTTTCCCAATTTTGCCTGTTAGGGTCAAGTCCAGATTTTTGTGTCCCTAAAGCTTGTTGCCCAGTGCAATTCCTAACCCCAGCATATTTATTTTTAATAAGGTCTCCCTCATTAAAAGCCAATACCAAATCTATCAAACTGGCTTATCAGTGTTGTCACACTTTTCACTAACATTTTCTCTGTCTGGCTCCAGATCCAGTATGTCAACACTCCGTCAGTCTTGAAAGACTATGGTATCGTGGTCGGCGCTCCATACACTGCATGCGAAGCACGAAAGCCTGGGTTGGATTGTTATGGAGGATAGGCTGTTACCCAAGCAGCAAATCCCCCCTCTCCACACCACTGAATTAGTCCAATGGAAAAGCAGAGCCAATACGATTGGATCCAGCTGGCGTCGCAGAGCTGGGCTAAGGACAGGAGCTCACCCTGTCTTGTGGGGCCTCGAACCATGGCCTGCTGGTTAACAGGCACAGTGTCTTAGCCACTTGTGCCAACACTATTGACTTCATATCCTAGTATCAGCTTCCCATAGATATGACAATCTGCTAGCTGACAATCTGCTAGCTTTAATATTCTTGGCCCGATGTAAGAGACTTCACGTGCACCTGTAGCTACTGCAGCACCTAGTGAAAACCTATGGGACATTCATATTGGAATCTAGAGTAAGTTGTTCTTACACCGGAGCAAGGACTCCCCGTAGTTACTCTGGATTTTGCCCAATGTTTCTTTCTGTTCCTGTTTCCTTCATGACATTCGGAAGAATGTTAAACATCCTTTTTTAACATTTTTAAAAAGTTAAACTTTTAACTTTAAACATTTTTTCTGAGATTTTAAAAACTGGACCCAAATGTGTTTTCAGAAAATGGACAAGATATGTATGGCAACTTTAGAAAGGAAGGGATTGTATGGATTTAGAATTACAAGGATTAAGTAAAAAAAAATCAGTCCTTTAGCCCTACAGTAATGAATTGTATTTGACATACAAGTGCTTTATAAGGATGTAGTGAACAGTTGGGAAAATACAAAGGAATTTTTGTGAGTTTGTCTGACAAAGGAAGTACAGAAGACCTGAATGTCTGTTTGATGAGGCTACTACAAATAGATCAAGAATGAAGAGAGTCCTTTTCCATTCCAAATAATATTAGTATTTGCTAGATTAGATGTTAGGGATGGCTATAATTCAAATAATTCACACTCAGCCCCGGTGTGTTCAATTACAGCCTTGGGCTGCAATCCTAGAAACACCCAGGAATAACTTCAGTGAACAAATGGGACTTATTTACAAGAAAGCATGTATAGGCCTTTGTGTAAAACAACAAAAGTCCCTATGCCGACTTTATGCCTACCAAAAAGTAAGTCCCATTAAACTAAGAAGACCTTAATTCTGAGTAGATATACACAGGTGTCACCTCCAACGGTGTTTGTTACTTTACTAACATCTTATTGCAACAGTTCTCAAACCTTTTAGCTTGGGACCCGCTTTTTAAAATGATAATCTCAACCTACCAGAAATGATGGCTACAATCCAGAGTAACTACGGGACCTTTTACACCGATGTAGTTATGGTGCCACCTATGGGAAACCTATGGGGAATGCATGGAGCAATCCAGAGTAAGTGCCTCTTATGTCTTCCTGTAGTTACTCTGGATTGTAGGGGATGTCATGGCTGGAAATGACATAGGGCACTTGTCTACTTGTCTTCTCAGAAGTAAGCCCATTGTCTTCAACGAAGTTTACTCTCAGGAAGGTAAGCATAGGATTGCAGCCATCATCAAGCAAATTAAAATCAATAAATGTCACTACACTAAAGTAAACTAAGGCTGCAATCCGAAAGACACTTTCCTGGGAGTAAGACCCATTGAACACCATGGGGCTTACTTTTGAGTAGGCCTGGTTAAGATTGTGCTCTAAGTGAATAAATTCAACCACCACCACCACCACACACACAAAAAAATTAGTAAATTTTTAGTCCTAAAAGTGCCTGTGTAATTTAATTTAGTGCCTAATTTAGTCCTGCTCAGTGCCTAAATTTTCATATTTAAACCAGTTCAGTGCGATTTGGAATGAAATCAGTTTTGAATCCAGCATGATTTTTGTTTGGAATAGAGACTTGTCAGTTGAAAAGCGGTATATAAATATTGTAGATAGATGGATGGATAAAGAAAAACAGCATTAAGCCCCAAAGCCTTAAAACCTAGGAGGGATGAGGGCCAGAAATTAGGCTGTGGGGAAGAGGAGTTTAGACCAGGCTTTACAGGTAAAAACATTTTTTAAAAAATAAAATTTGAATCTTTTTCAGTGTGGGAGGATGAGGCTGCCTTGTGGAGGATTTGCTGAGCTCCACTTTCACAGGATCATGACCACTCTGGTGGCCTTGCATTACTCTGGAGCCCAGGCACATTTGCTTGCTTGCAAGTAAAAATGGTTCAGTTTTACTTTCAAAAAGAAAGCAATGCATTGGGAAGCCTGGAGAAGCTTCAATAACACCTCTCCTTAGTGCTTCACCTGGTGTGGGCCACATTCCTAGCAATGCCCTAGAAAGGACGTCTGTGATACCTGTGAGAAGGGAAGCCCCATGCACTGCTGAATTGCTGTGGCTGATCCCAGATAAGTGTGGTCAGGATTGCAACCTTAATCCCACTTCTTCTGAAGGTGCAGAATAAACCTTACAGTAGACTTGAGGATTTAGTAAAGGGAGGCTACACACATTCAGATTGTGCTCAAGCTGCCTACAGCAATGGTTGTATCACATGGAAGAAATATGTTAAGTAACAATCTTATTTAAATCCTTCATTATTTAAATGGGGTTGACTATTCAAATTAAATATAGTATCACTCTATTCCAATCTAATACAGTATCTCTGGACATTAGAAATAATTTATTTCCCCAGCTGAAGTAATGATGTGGCATTTATGGCAGCAGTAGTATGAAAAAGTAAATTTTATTCCCTGTGAAAAGATATATACAACAATATTGACATATTTGATAAAATTTTAATGCAAAAATTTTATATGATGTTTTGCAAATATTTTTGTGTATCTCAGAGATAGACTACTATAGGGAATCAGTACTTAACCGGCCAATTCATGTTTTATTTTGTGATATATCTTTAAAAATTAAATATCCACTTTATTTCCATATGAAGAGCACAATTTGAATGTTTACACACAGGGGATTGACATTCATGACATTTTAGAATCTTGCATCCATGGAATGTTTCTCTCTTATACTTTTGGATGGGTGCACTTTTTGTCTTTATACTTTTCTCTTTACATATATATATATATATATATATATATATATATATATATATATATATATATATATATATATATATATATATATATATATATAAAGTATACTTTATAGATAGATAGACAGACAGACAGACAGACAGATAAAGTATAAAGTATACTTTATACATTTTGTCTTTATCAAGGTCAAGTTGGAAAGGTACCAATGGGAGAAACACAATCAGTCCAAATTTCTACGGCAGCCAGAAACATGTATTTCTTCCCCTACCTCTCGAAAACAATATGGACCAGAAACTTGTCCTGGATTAAAATGAGGCTATGGGAAAAATCCAGAGTAACTACGGGACGTCCTTGCTCCGTGGTAAGAAAAATTTACTCTGGATTCCAATATGAATTTCCCATAGGTTTTCACTAGGCATGTACGTAAAGTCTCTTACATGCTCCCGTAGTTACTCTGGATTTGGGGGTACATCTGCAAGATTCTCTGTTAGAACCAATCCATTCCAGCAATATAGATTTTTCCATTCTAAGAATATACTGAGTGGGAAAAGCATTAAGGAAAAGGAGTGGATGTGGTTGGGGGTAGGGCCACAACTTCAAGGACAGGCAAGAGAAACAGAACGCTATCTTATTTGACGCCATCCCCAAAAATAATCAACACCAGTTTATATGAATGTGCAAGAAGCCCTCCCTGCATTTTCGTGTTCTTTTTAATCAGAATCGGTTTTGAAGCGAAGAGCAATCCAAATGCAAGAGACAAAAAAGTACTTTGCCCTGCAGGAATACAAAGATGGTGAAAGCCCAGGCAGCACTACAGAGGAGCAGTGCCATTCACTCACAAAGAATTTTGTGCATGTAGATGGCTGATTAATTGTCGGCCTGCCTCGACGGAGCTGCAACCAGCCAGATACTGTCAGCATGCCATCTGTTTCCATGGAAATGCACAATGTTCCCGTTTCCGACAGGCCCTTGAATACTGGATAGACTGTGCCATATGTAAATAAGGCAAATTAGTTTTCCTATATCTTCCCGACAAGGTTAGACTCAAAGAAAATAGATCTGTTTTAAACATAGTCTATCCTTCAAGGTGCTGTGAACCTGCTGAACCTTGCTTCTTTCTTGTAAAAGAAAGTATAGATTATTGCTAATCCTGAAAGACAAAATTAATTCTTAGTAACCATCAAGGCTTTCAAAACCCCATATTAAAAAAAAAAAAGAAGGGCACAGTGTGTTCTTTCACTGTAGCGATTACCGTGGTCATCTGCTTAATCAAGAAGCTGATTTCTTAATGACTCTTCTAATGTTAGGATATTGGTAATCAACTAGGAAATATTAAATGTTCTTTAGTTTTCACTTCAGGAAAAAGACTGTCATCCCTACTGGAAAGCAACTAAGGGCAAAATCCAGAGTAACTACAGAGAGTCCTTGCCATGGTGTAAGAACAACTTACTCAGGATTGCAATATGAATTTCCCATAGGTTTTCACTAGGGGGTGCTGTAACTACCGGTGCATGTAAAGTCTCTTACGTGCTCCTGTAGTTACTCTGGATTTGAGAGTATATGCATGAAAAAGATAAATGCATGAAATTCACGGCTGAAATGTTGCCACCCTGGTGTCTCTCTGCCTGATAGTCCACCACCCATTTTCTACTCCACTTTCTATGAGTTCTACAAGTTCCTCCAGGTCCAACTGAGCACGTAGGAAAGAGTGTGGGGAAATCGGTGGGAAGTGTCTTTCTTTTTTTAATAAAGCAGAATTTCCTACCTAGAGAATTCCTGGGATTCTTTCTTATTCTGGGATGAGGAAAGGGGACATTCATGACCTATGAGAATGGCCCTCTACTTCAGGGACAGCCACAGTAATTAGTCTGTGGAACTCCTTGCCAGGATGCAATGATGGCCTCTAGCCTCAATGCCTTTAAGAAGGGATTGGACAAATTCCTAGAGGAAAGGACCATCGCAGGCTCCAAGCCATAGTGGATATGGGTGTTTGTGTAGGTGGATGGATAGATGGATGGAATGCCAGATAAAGGAGAGGACACCTGGATGCAGTCTAGTGTGCTCCCTGAGGCATCTGGTGTGAGATTCAGGAAACTAGACTAGATGGGCCTTTGGCCTGATGTTCTTAAAGATCCAGATCCTCCATGTAGTAGAGCAACCCAGTCCCAGGTCCGTACTGGCAAGCAGGAATCCCCCATCCTTACATCAAGCAACAAACCACCACTGTGATAAACTAAGCAGAGCCATCTGGGTTTGCCACCTTCTACATACTCATCATCAATGAAAAAAGAACAACATATATACAAAGAACATAGGCCAACAGCTAGGTCTGTTAGGGCTGTGGGTGGCACAAGCGGTTAAGGCGCTGTGCCTGTTAACAGCAGGCCAGGGTTCAAGACCCGGGTCGGCCCCACAAGACAGGGTGAGCTCCCTTAGCCCAGCTCTGCAACGCCAGCTGGATCCAATCGTATTGGCTCTGCCTTTCCATTGGACTAACCCAGTGACGTGGAGAGGGGGGATTTGCTGCTTGGGTAACAGCCTTTCCTCCATAACAATCCAACCCAGGCTTTCATGCTTTGCATGCAGCATATGCAGCACCAAGCATGATACCATAGTCTTTCAAGACTGATGGAGGCCTGCTTTTTAGACCAACAGTCATACATATTGTGAGAAAGGTATAGATAAAGACCTATCTACCATATGGGATCAATGTACCAAAATGAGACTTAGATATCTACCTGTACCCATCCCATTTGGTGACCCACTGAGCTTCGTGTGTGGCAGACCAACTGCCCCCTTCATCAATTCTCAAGGTAATTCCTCTTTCCTCTGGGACAAGAGGGAGCATTCATGACCTATGGGCAGTGGTGGGCTCCAGCAGGTTCGCACTTATTCTATAGAACCAGTTGTTAACGAGAGATAGGACATATACAGTTTAAAAATAGCCATTTAAAAGTGGTTGCCAGATGGGCATAGAACCGGTTATTAATTTCTTTGAATCCCATCACTGCCTATGGGATCCACCTGAGCAGTCCTGAAAGGGGTAGGCCCAAGGAAGACATAAGCTTAATTTCACAACAGTTTCTGCAGAATTTCCCTGCCAAACTAGACAAAGGTGGCCAACGTCCACCCTATGATGTGAAGATATGCATAGAGGACCAAGTCAGTACCCTGCAAATATCCCCCAGCAAACTGACCTATCAAATGTTGCTGAAGTTGCAGTCCCCCTGAATGGAATGTGCCAATATATCCTCTAGAACAGTCTTCCTTAGAGAAGTGTACACTGTACACTATCTTGATTGTAGCATGCAACCACCTGGAATAGTGGGAGCTGATGCCTACCTGCTCTTGGACACTCCCCTGTAATTTACAAACAATGCATCGGACTTACAGAAATCCCTGGTCCTTCCCATATACAGGTATCCCCACTTATCTGACAGGTTATGGACTGGAGCTGTAGTGAAAAATGGAAATGGTTGAAAAACAGATCCGAGTCTTTTTTTAGTTTACAAATGTTGGTTCTAATGATTTTTTAGATAGTAAATTGTGAATGTCCTTTTATCTTGCAATTCCTGATATAACACAAAGATTTCTGCAAATGGGCTGTCATTAACGGCTTCAGGAATGGGAATAAATCAGGAGCTAAAGTGACCATGTGTGTTCAATCCCTCTCTCACACACATAATGAAACAGTGTGAATCACCATGTCATATGCAAAGCAATATGGGGCTATGGCATTTTTAGCCTTTGAATCAGCAGAGCAAGGTTGAAAGAGTGGAACATTCACTGAATAAACGAGTTATGGGTATAACTGAATGGTGTTAAAAGAGTGGATCGCCAAAAAATAAACCATCAGAAGGCAGGGGATTTCTGTAAAACCTTAAAGTTCTGTGCACATCCAGTTATGTCAGATCTCTTTTGGCGAGATGGGTTTGGACAGAAGGACAGAAGGTTGGCAGGACAAACTTCTGCATCCTGTGAAAAACTGAACTAACCTTTGAGAAGAAGATCAGGCCTCAGGACTAGTGAAAACGACAGAGACTATATTACAGAGACAAGGACCCAACCTCCTTTACCCTCCTTGCAGGGTTCAGAACACTTGCAGGGTTCCCCAAAACTTGAAAAGAGTGAAAATCACAAGACTAAACTCGAAGTTGAAATGTGTGTGTGTGTTTGTATGTATGCATGTTTGTATGTAATCTTGTTACAGATAAAGTGCAAGTACCTGATGATGGGAAAGCCATTATAAAATGGCACCCAGCATGATCAGATGCCGAACCCAAAATTCTCCCCAAGCTCCCCAAAATTCCTGTCCTCCAAGCCAAAATTCCTACCCGGTTTAAAAAAAAATGTGGGACACCCCAGAAATGTAGGATATGTTAAAATAAAGTAAAAATACATGTATTGGTTTCCTGTACTCAATTTCAACACTTTTAAAATTGAAAACTGTTTAACATGTATGAGTCTGACCCAGACATGTAAGACGCCCTCAAAGCAGTTTGCAGCAACACAACCCATGCAAGTTACATTAACATAGATGATTGTGACACATACATGTAAGACGCCCTCTACCTCTGAAGTTATCACTGAACTGTATAATTGTAGTCAGAGTACAGTGCTCAACAAAAACAGCAGGTAGCTACAGATGTATATTTTTGCTGCAGGTGGATCATAGCTTCAGTAGCTATAGTAACAATAGGCTTTTGCTCTTAGTAAATAGAGTATATAGTTTAATGCATCCTTTACACTGCCTCTTGTTAAGGAAAAAGATTGCAATGGCATCAGGTTTTTCTTTTACAGTTGAAATGAATCTTTAAATCAATTCAATGCAGGAACAAAAACTGCATTACTAGGGAGGAAAAGCTACTATTGAAATCACTGCCAGAAGAGTGACAGCATGCGAGCAGAGTTACAAAGGTGTGACTGGTGGCCTTCACCAGTAAGGTGGAGTAGAGGCTTAACTTGTCATGTGGTTAAAGGCTACATGGGTTTGTGCTTACATGGATTTGTGGCATTCCACGACACATACTGGAGCTGCTGGGGGTCTTCCTGCTGGTTGGGTGGGTTGAGAATGCCCATCAGCTGGTTTCATGAAGCTGGTGCAAGACTAAGCTGGATGGCTGGAGAGCATATTAGGCAATCAGCCTGCACTCTGGAACAGGGGTCTCCAAACTTTCAACCTCAGGGCTCCTGGACCATTAAAAATTGTGCAGAGAAGGACATTTCAGCAGGTGCCACTTGTGATTTGTGAGATGAAAAGCTGCACCTGCTAAAATTTCTCCTGTCCATACTGCGGCATGTCTGTGCCATGAAGAATCCACGCTTGAATATAATGCTGTACCATTGCAAATGTGTTTCAGAGCTGGAAAGCACTTTTCAGAAGGCACATAAGGAGGACACAGAGGATACAAGAATGCCAGAGACCTCCCATCTCCAACAGGAATTACAGTGGCCTCAAAACAAAGGTGAGAATGCAAAGAACTGCTACAAGACTCTGCACTCAAGAGTTGAAGTGTCCTCATTGCACTCACACAAACACACATACAATATTGCATTTCAAGCAGAGCAGATCAAAGAGAAAGAGAACCTCCTTGGAAGATGACAGCAGAAAAGGGGTAAAAATTTGTGCTGAAGGAGTTTTTGAGGAGGGGTGGTATTCTGCTGAAAGAGATTTTTTGGGAGGGGAGTAGGGGAAGAAATTTTTCTGCACTCATTTAAAAGCACTATTGAACACAAGTCCACAAAATCAAAATGTGTGAATATTCTGAGTTGCCCCATTTGACACTGTCTGATTAATTTTTGCCAGTGAAAGAATATGGTTTGACTATTTTTTGCAGCTTGCCATTATGGTCTGAGTCCAAATCCTCACTTGGTCGTGAACTCATTTGGTGGCCTGAGGCATATTCATTTACTGGAAGAGGGTACAGTTTACTATAGTGAGTTAGGCAGATTTCCATGGGTGTGTGTTTGTTTTCAATATGTTAGGTGAGACATGCATTACCGTGCTTAAGAAATAAACTGCATAGTCTCCAAATCAGAGAAAGCAAGGGCAAATATTTCTGGAAATGACACAACAGTAACATTTCAGAGTTGAAAGGATAGAGAAGGAATTGATTCTGTGATACACAAAAAGTATGCATGACACTTTCAATAACAATGTCTTAAAAAGGGCATATTTCAATTGATTTGTCATATGGCCACCCACTTTGGCCTCAAGGAAAACTCCTAAGATTTGACTTAGCAATAACATTCAGATTCCAAGATACCAGTTAGACTTATGCTGCCATCCTAAAGACACTTTCCTGGGAGTAATTCCCATTGAACACAAGGGGGCTCACTTTTGAGTAGACATGGTTAGGATTGTGCTCATAGGGTGCAATCCTAACCAGGTCTACTCAAAAGTAAGCCCCCTTGTGTTCAATGGGTCTTACTCCCAGGAACACGTCTTTAGGACTGCAGCCATATTCAGCAAACTGGATTTTCACCATATGCTATGCTCACTTTCATTACCAAAGAGAATTGCTAACATCAAGAAAGATGTTAGCAAAGAACATAAATAAGAGCTATATAGAAAGAGCTATGTGTATATATATATATATATATATATATATATATATATATATATATATATATATATATATATATATATATATATATATATATATATATAAAGAACATAAATAAGAGCTATTAAAACTTAGCAACTATGCTAGTTATTGCTAACATACACTCCAACAGATATCCAACTGCATCACCATAATCCTTTAACTGTGATGAAGCAGTCAAACTTTTAACATCACACATCATCAATATGCATATTGAACAATATATTTATGGCCTTCCTATATATTCTGGACAGCAACCTACCAGAGAGCGCTCACAGTACCAAACTTGCAAGAGGCCACAATGACCCAGTGGATAAGAGGGCAGGAGGTAGACATGGGAGAGCTCTCCCATTTGTCTCGTAATAACTTAGATGTCATTCTATTTCTCTCCCAAAACACTGGGAAGAAATTGGATCATTTCTGAGTCATTTCTGAATTCCAACCGTCACTCCTCCTAAATTCTCCTCTTTATTCACTAGCCAGGTAGTGGTGGGAGTAGCAGCAGGGAGTGAAGTACAGTGATATGGTGGTCAGTTTTGAAGTGCAAAAGCTACCCTGTCCTATCCTGGAGAAGGTCATAGTAGTTTCAAAGTTTCAGGCAATGGCTGGAACACCATTCCAGTTGCATCTGGAGGTCAGGACAGTCCTACACCACAAATTCCAAACCAGCAAAGTAAAAGGATGTAAGTCCTGTGGAAAAATACCATAAGGACTCCTATGGAAAGAAAACTGAATCCACATGTGTATATGGATAGACAAATACGCCTCAGCTCCTATCACAGACCAGAAAGCAAGATCACCAGAATAGTCCTGATCCATTGAGCCTGCTTCTGCTTCTTACCAAAAGTACTTTCAAAATATTATATTGGTTTGAGACTATAATAAAAATTTATCGTATTTTTCAAAATATTCCAAAGGCAGCAGGTGAGTGCTCTTGCTGATGACATTCTTGCTCCCCTTGAAGATAAAATTATTTTTGTCAACTTTCACCATACCTTGTATTATCTTTCAACCTTTTATCATGTATCCAGTTTATTAACTTTCTTTCCTCTCAACTAATCAAGCTCTATAAGTTACATGTATGCTCTGAATGCCAGTTGCTGGAAAGACACAAGGGGAAAGAGCTCTTGTCATCATGCCTTGCCTATGAACGTTTTGGAGAGGTCTGGCTATAAAGTTACTAACGGTGTAATTTGGGAATTGTAATTTGGTGTAATTTGGTGGTGTAATTTGGGAATTGTATCTCACTGCAAATTCATTACTATATTTTCCTTAAATTTTTTCCAGTTCCTTCCCTGATAATACTTCTAGACTGACCAAATAAATAAAAATCAGGCCCATTCACTTTTTCTGCTTTTAAAAATACTACCATCATTTACTAATGTTGGAGAGACAGGCCATGCCTTCAGCAAGAGAACTCAGATGCTCTTTTTTTGTATGCTAAGTTTGTCCTAAATAGCTTGCTTGTGACCATCACCCTAAAGATCCCATTTTTCTTTTTGCCCCTAAAATTACTGACCTCTGGAAGAATCCCCCTATGGGATCAGCACCAAGCTCCAAGAGGAAAGAACTACCAGGCTGAATGCTTTACACACTTACTATCTGTGCTCTTCAGCAGGGGTGTCCAGGGCCACATCATGTATTGTGTTGAGAGCCACAAAATAAAGATGTAATACAGTATATGAAAGACTATTATGGGCACAATCCAGAGTAACTACAGGAGCACATAAGAGACATTACGTGCACCCGTAGTTACTGCATCACCTCGTGAAAACCTATGGGAAATTCATATTGCAATCCAGAGTAACTTGTTCTTACTCCGGAGCAAGGACTCCCCGTAGTTACTCTGGATTTCACCCTATGTGTGAGTTTAATTGAACAGAAAGGTGGATGGGGTGGAATGAGGAAAGGAGCAGAGCATAAAACTGATTTGCACAGGAAAAGGGGGAATAGGTTTTGAAAAAGCATCAAGCAACCTACAGTACAAATGTCAAACTTTTTTGTCTGTTTCTGCTCTGTTTTAACTAACATTTATATTCACGTACCAGATCTCTAAGCATCGGTATGTATCTCATTCAGCCACTAGAGCAGTGATGGCAAACCTTTTACAGCCCAAGTGCCCAAACCATGAGCATGCCGGTGCCCGACATGCATGCCCAGAACTCAGGGAATCCAGTGAGCATGCTCAGAGTTCTGGGCACGTGTGCTCTGCTCAGAAGAGAAGCACCTTGCTCCTCTTCAGAGCAGAGTGCGCCATCATCCAGTGCTGCTGGGGCAATGATGGACAACTTGGCTTGGGTGCCAGCAGAGAGGTCTTTGTGTGCCAACTCTGGCATGCATGCCATAGGTTCACCATCACTGCACCAGATGTATTGAATGTCATGAAATGTAATAGAATACAGGTTGAACCTCCTCATCCATGACATTTGGTTCCAGGAACTGTGGTTACACATTTTTGCATCATACAAAAGAAGTTGTTTACTATGGTAAGTGGCAGGCAATGAATCAAGATAAATCAAGTTCCTTTTCAAGTCTTAAAACCGCTTAGTTGCAGCTCAGAAGCAATTCAGAAATGATTATCAAGGGAGGGGTCAGCCTCCCAGCAGAAACAGAAAACAAAACCCTTTCTGAGCCCTTTCTCAGGCAAGCTTAATTGCCTGCCATCTTCTTATGGTAACCAGACTGCTTTTAAGCAATTAACTGGTACTTAAGAGATGTTATTTTTTAATTCAAAGAGCCATCCCCATTCACTTTGAAACTGAGACTGCAATCCTAAAGACACTTTCCTGGGAGTAAGACCCATTAAACACAATGAGGCATATTTTTGAGTAGACATGGTTAGGATTGTGCCCCACATCACATATAACTATAACACATATAACTGGGTTGCATCTGTAATTTCTTTCCAGTACACTGCATTACATTCAGGACTTCTAGTGAGGTACATACTCAGAAATCATAGAATCCTAGAGTTGGAAGGGACCTAGTAGGTCATCTAGTCCAACCCCCTCCCTGCAGCAGGAAATCCTCTAGAGTATCCCCAACAGGTGCTCGTTGAGCCTCTGCTTGAAGATCCCCAGTGAGGGAGAGTCCACCACCTCCCTTGGCAATCTGTTCCACTGCCGAACCGCCCGAACTGTCAGGAATTTTTTCCGGGTATCCAACCGGAATCTCCTTTCCTGCAGTTTGTCCCCATTGGTTCTAGTTCTGCTTTTAGAAGCAGCTATGAACAAATGAGCCCCTTCCTCCCTATGACAGCCCTTCAGGTATCTGAAGAGGGCAATCATGTCTCCCCTCAGCCTCCTCTTCTCCAGGCTGAACATCCCAAGTTTCCCCAACCTTTCCTTGTAGGGCTTCCCCTCTATTCCACTGATCATTCTTGTCGCTCTCCTCTCCTATATAATTTTATATATATGAGTTATTTTTAGTCCTAAGAGGATGGGGAACCTCAAAGGACAGATAAAATCCTCTGAGAGCTGGATCTGGCCCATGGACTGAGGCTTTGGAACTCCTAATCTACAGCAAAAATGGGATCAAGAACAAGAAAATCAGATCATTTCAATAAAATATGCTGCAATCCTGAAGACTCTGTTCTGGGAGTAAAACTCACTGAACACAATGGGGCATTCCCTACAATCCAAAGTAACTATGGGAGCATGTAAGAGACATTACGTGTACCCATAGTTGCTGCACTACCTAGTGAAATCCTATGGGAAATTCATATTGCAATCCAGAGCAAATTGTTCTTACACCGGAGCAAGGACTCCACATAGTTACTCTGGATTGTGTTCTTAGTTTTTAGAAGACAAGGTTAGGATTGTGCTCATGGCACAATCTTATTCATGTTTAGATTGACTGCCACAGTCAACAATTTTGAAATGGATATAGCTGATTCCATTCCAAACTTAACACCACTTCCAGGGCCTCTAAGAAAATTTTTTTAAGGCAGTAGAAAAAGACAGTGTGAGCTTCTGTTCTTAGCCCAGCTCTGCCTTTTGGGGCCCCTAAGAATTGCAAAATTATTTTGAAATAAAAAAAACTGAGGCTAATTAATGTGCAACAAACCTCAAAAAGTGCTCATTTAGCAGGCATCCATCAGTCTTGAAAGACTATGGTATTGTGCTTGGCACTGCATATGCTGCATGCAAAGCATGAAGGCCTGGGTTAGATTGATATGGAGGATAGGCTGATATGGAGGATACCCAAGCAGCAAATCCCCCCTCTCCATGCCACTGAATTAGTCCAATGGAACGGCAGAGCTGATACGACTGGTTCCAGCTGCGTCGCAGAGCTGGGCTAAGGACAGGAGCTCACCCTGTCTTGTGGGACTGACCCAGGTCTTGAACCCTGGCCTCCTGGTTAACAGGCACAGTGTCTTAACCACTTGCGTCTTTGTGTCTGAAACCCCTCTAATTCAGGCCGCACTTGCTCTCTTGGTATCCATTAATCTTGAAAGACTATGGTATCATGCTTGACGCTGTGTCCAAAGCACGAAGGCCTGGGTAGATTGATATGGAGGATAGGCTGTTACCCAAGAGCAAATCCCCCCTCTCCACGCCACTGAAATAGTCCAATGGAAAGGCAGAGCCAATTGATTCCAGCTGCGTCGCAGAGCTGGGCTAAGAACAGAAGCTCACACTGTCTTGTGGGGACTGACCTGGGTCTTAAACCCTGGTCTTCTGGTTAGCAGGCACAGAAACATTGTTTTATTGATCTTATAAAACATTGTTGATCATATAAAACATCATGTTAAAACATACCAGTATTCAAGTAATGTGACAATATAAAATACTATAATGCTATATGTGACAATATAAAACACCAAAATCCTAGAAAAATAATTTAACTATTTAATAAGTGCTTTTCTGGCTTTTTAATGTGCAAAATATCTAATAACACTATCAAAATCAAATTGTCTGGCAATGCTAGACTCAGTGCTTAGTCTTGCTAGGTCAACAAGTCGGGTTTGTGACATAGTAGACCGCAGATAATTTTTTATAAGTTTAAGCTTACTGAAAGATCTTTCAGCAGATGTTACTGTAACTGGAATTGTCAACAATATTCTCAGGCTAATACAAACATTTGGAATTAAGGCTGCAATCCTAAATGCACTTTCCGGGGAGCAAGCCCCACTGATCACAATGGGGCTTACTTCTGAGTAGGCATAGTTAGGATTGCCCTCTAATTCACACAATTTGTATTCTTTTAACAAACTTAACAATTCTAAAGGTTTCAGCTCTGGTTTTCCAGAATTGGCCTTGCGTACAACTGGTAAATGTTGCATTTCTTCTGCAAGTTTTTCTTCAAGGTCTGAAGGATATTGATGAGCTCACCTTTTTGCTTTTTTTCTAGCTCACTTTCACACATTGTGGGATATTTCCACAAAAAAATCAAAACTTTTCAGCCAACCTCTTAACAGCATTAAAACATACAAATAATCCGGCAACAACGTTATCAATCAAAACATAAAACACAGTATTTCTAAAATAAGCCTCTTCTGGGGAATCATCTGTGACATTCATTTCCGCCATATTGGCTTCAGGTGTAACAAACACGCGAATGGTCCTTCAGTCATGGGACCCTCCGTAGCTCTCAGGCCCCGGAACAATGTTCCTGCTGGACCCCCCTCTCATAGGCCCTGACCACTTCCACAATTATACATGGACAACTGAAAGTCATTTTAGTAGGTTCTCCTACTACCTTCTCAAATGTATGAAGTAAACATGGGGTGTTGATACAAGCTGCTAAGCTTAAGAATACCTCCCTATTTTGGCGCCTCATTCATTCATCCTCTAAAGGTGGGCCCCCTACTCCGGATTGTCATATCACTCCTCAATGTTGGGAAGAATTTTTTAAGACATTATATAAATCTGTAGATGATATTGATGTAGCACCGACTATTGACCTATCAACAACTCCATCCTGGGCTCCTGTAACAGAACTAGAAATACATAAACTTGGTGATCAGCTGAAATGTGGTAAAGCTCCTGGGAAAGATCTAATACCCCCAGAGGCTATCAAGTTTAATTTAAAATGGTGGGCAGATGAGCAAGCAGGCTTCCGTCATGGTCGCTCAACCATTGATCAGTGCCTGGTCTTACAGCGCCTTGTTGGGAAGTACAAGAAACTGTATGTAGCTTTTGTTGACCTCAAGCCTGCATTTGACTCTGTTCCCAGGGCCAAACTTTGGGAGAAACTAATGGCCTCAAACATCGATAAGCGTCTGCTTGCCCTTATTATGGCCTTACATAAAAATACCTCATTGCAGGTGAGATGCACTCCACAAGGCCACCTCTCAAACATAATTCCAACTCAGAGAGGAGTCAGGCAGGGCTGCATTCTGGCACCCCTCCTGTTCAACTTCTACATTAATTCCTTGGTGGAGCGCCTGACCCAACTAGAGTTTCATCCTCCAAAAATTGCTCATAGACATCTTTCCCTGTTACTGTATGTGGATGATGCAGCTTTAATTTCCAGGACTCCTGTGAGTCTGAGGAGAGCCCTACAGGCCTTGGCAACTTGCTGCAGAGACAACCAGTTAGAAATTAATTACAGTAAAACTAAGGTAGTGGCTTTTGGGGAAAGAACCAAGACCTTTGTTTGGAAAATAAATGAGCACCGGATTGAACAAGTCACTCAATTAAAATATTTGGGGGTGATATTCCAAAACAACAACTCTAGGACTGCTCATGGCTCTTACCTTGCCCTAAATGCACAAAGAAGCGCTTCAGCCATAATTCAATATATCAAAACAAAAGGCAGTAATTCTGTCCCGGCCACTCTTAAGTTATTCCGTTCTAAAGTTCTGGCCCAGCTATTATATGGCTCACAGCTGGGACCTTTTTCTAATATAAAAGTGTTGGAACGTGTACAATCTAAATTTCTGAGGGCAATCTTAGGTGCCCCTAGAGATGTCTCCAACACTAGGATACGGCCGGAGAAGGGGCAGGTTAGAGTCGAAGCAATGATTTGGACAAACATGTTTTCATTTTGGCTCAGGTTGTTATTTAACTCAGAGGGCATTGTTACTCTTACTTTAAGGGATGGTATGCACCATGGCTGGCTAAAGAGCATTGGAAAGAAATTAGCTCAGTTGGGGCTCTCAATGATTGATTTGCCCCTCTTGGGCCTTGAGCAGGCAAGGACAGTTATAAAGCAACGCATACTTGATATCAAAAGGCAGAATGACTTGGCAAATGTTGTAGATCCCCTTGTCATACTAGATCTTAGACCTCAAACTATGGCACTGTACTTGTCCCACCTGGAAATATATAAGCACAGGAGGGCTTTCATGCTAGCTCGTTTCAATGTCTTACCCTCTGCTGTTCTAGAGGGACGTCACAAAAAAATCCCTTACCATGAACGGATTTGTCCCTGTGGTCTGGACGAGATTGAGACTTCAGAACATGCTTTACTGCATTGTACTTTTTATAAAGACCTGCGAATCTCACTTATATACCCATTGCTGTCCAACTCGCCTGGGAGATCTAGCCAACAACTCTTATATATGCTTTTGGCCGATGGAAACTCAGCCTCTGTGTATGCTGTTGCAAAATTCCTTGCTGCTGCCATGAGAATTAGAAACACTATTATGAATGTCACAGAATAAGCACTGTCTATTTGTTGTATTGCTTTTTATCATCGAAATTTGGCCTATTTTAGAATTTTAATCTATATTTTAATCATGGTTAATGATTAATGTCCCTTTAATGATGTCCCTTTAATTAATGTCCCTTTAATGTCCCCATGGTTAATGATATGTCCCTTTGCACTTTTATAGTTGCTATATTTATATTTTTATTTTATACTCTTATCTCTGGATGCATTTGTAATTACTGCCTATTTTGTGCTGGTCAAAGACCGTAATAAAGGATTTATTATTATTATTATTATAACCTGGGGTGTCCAAACCCGGACCAAGGGTACTGCTCATGGCAAGCTTCAATACAGACCACTGCAAGACTCCACCATCTTGCCCTTGGCTGAGCTTTGTAATGTCTCTAATACACACTTAAATATAAATTTATTCAAATTTGAAATCTTAAACACTTTTCCAGCCCCCAACATTGAGTCAGAGAGATAAACCCTACAATCCAGAGTAACTACGGGAGCACGCAAGAGACATTACATGCACCCGTAGTTACTGCACCACATACTGAAAACCTACGGGAAATTCATATTAGAATCCAGAGCAAATTGTTCTTACACCGGAGCAAGGACTCCCCATAGTTACTCTGGATTGCACCCGATGTGGCCTTCCTGCCAAAATGTTTGAACACCTTTGATGGAGACAAATTAAAAACAAGAAGACAGTGAAAGACACTTGAGGGATAAGCAGATAATCAAAGAACCTAAAATATCATCCAAGATAAGGGACCACATGTTTTTAACCTCCTGTTGCAATCAAATACTTTTCCAGCTGTTATTACTGAGGTCAATGGTACACAGGTACCTTCTATCGCCATCTAGTGACCTCCCAAGTTAACTTATTCCCACATCTGTCAGATTTGTAACAAAGACAGCTGAAACAGCTGAGCAGTAATGAAATCAGCAGGAGTGGTGATTCTTTCATACCTTTGGGAAAAGGAACAAATCCTAAGTCTTATGCTTATGGATAACAATGAAGTTGATTTATAATTGATTTTATAGGACATGGTAAGTTGATGCACTTTTTTCTCATATGATCAAGCAAAAAAAGTTCCAAAGGCAAGGTTACATAATTACATAACACAAAGAGAATTGCTAATTTTATATTTTAAAAATAATTTACACAAAATTTTGCAACAGCGGAACACCGTCAACATGAAGATTGAATATTAGTTACATTATAAAAAAAACTTGGCACGAAAATGAATGCAATGCAATTTTCCTTTCCTCGGTCATAACCAAAAAGTTGCAGTGTTGCATTAATATAATGTACTCACATCTTACACTGTCTCATAATACCTCTTTTCTAAATGATTGTAAATATATAGCCTGAGCAGAAAGCCATAAAGTGGTTAATGACTCAAATCTAAGTGCTATGCCAGTGGAACAGCAAGGTAGTTCAACAAGTGATCACTGTCAAAAAAGCACTGTAAAGCATGTTATAACCATATACGGAATAGGTGCACTGCCAGGATACCCTCTGGTGCGAGTATATCCAATCCGGGGCAAGGGAGGATGGGAAAGGATGGAATGGATTGATGCGCTACTTGGGATCAGGGGACTCCCTAAGTTTTTGCTGGGGAGGAGCTGGGTAGTGATATGATCCTCTGGAGCATGCCCATGCAAGGGAATGGGGGCAATTTTCTGACCCCAGGGTCCTGCCAGGTTGTGCAGGGTCTGGAGGGGATCTGGGGAGCCCTGACTCCCCAACAGACTGTGTTGCAGGGCTCCCGAAGGATAGAAAAAATTGAACGTTTTAGGAGCAATTCAAGCCTCTGCTTGCAATGTGCCAGTAACTTTCCTTTTTTAAGACCTTGCAGTTTGCACATGCCCCCTCCAGGGCTCCCCAGACCCTGTACAACCTGGCAGGACCCCACAGGGGGAGGGATTAAATTGCCCCATTCCCTTGCAGCAGAGTAATAGCAGAACTATTAATTAGCTATTAATGTTTTCAATTTCTTGTAAACTGTTTTGTGAACTTTTCAGTTGAAAAACGGTATATAAATACTGTAGAGATAGATAGACAGATAGATCTTGAGGAGGTCGCTCTGCTGCTTATCCTCTTTTCTCAGCCCCTTAATAGGACAGGCACACCTTTACTCAAACAGGTGGGCCGTGACTAGGGCTGCCATTCCCGCAGGAAATCCAGGTATTGCCCAGCTTTAAGGATCATTACTCGGACACGGTCATGATCCAACCAGGATCCAGGATGAGGGAATGGCAGGGCTTTCTTAGCCCAGCACTGAGGAGACCTGTTCAATACTAGGCTGGGGGAATCCCAATACGCAGCCCACTGCCAAGTATGTTTGCTCAGCACTGGGCTGTGGAGGAGCCCTACTGTGCACGCATGACCCTCATTGCTTTATCTTGTGGAGGCCTTATTGACAACCCTCCACCCTAACTGTAGGATGCAGCACATGCCCCACTGGCACAGCTATGCCAATGCTCAAAAGTTGGATTGTGTCCTAAGAGGCTAAATTCTTTTAGTTCTGATGATGTCCAGTGATAATCTTTTCAAAAGTAAGTCTAGGCCATTTCTACATTAACATTATGGATATGCTCAAATGCTTTTGGAAAGTTCCAGTTATATCATGTTAGACCAGTAATAGGCATAGGTAATGATCATGTAGCTCAGTGCAAAGCTTAAAATGTTACCCCAGAAATGGAGTCTCAACTGGAAATGATGTCGTCTCAGGGTATTTTTTAAAATAAAATTGGGAAAACCAGCCTCCTCCTCCTAAGAGCCTCCTCCTCCTCCTCCTCCACCACTCATTTGTTCTGCTCATGGCACAGCTAAAGCACCTATTTGCTATCTGGAGTCAAAGAATATGGTGTGCCTCCAAAACAAAATCCTGGAGGAATATGGTGTTCCTCCAAAACAAAATTCAATTAAGTAAAAAAAAGAAAATTGTGCTGGGGCAAAGAGGAATCGTTATTCTTTCCCTGCTAAATATAAGGAGTACCACATAGAGGCGCCTGTACACCCAGCAACTATATTATATGTTTAGGGAAATGAGAGCTACCTTATTAGTTCCATACAGTATCAGAATTACATCTCGTTGGCTTTCAGAGCAATCAGTATAATTTGGAGTTAAGAAAATCCACTTTTTGTTCTGTAGGCTTTTGTGTTTTCATTTTCTGGTTAATTGGCCTTAACGTTTGATAGAATATAGATATTCCAATGCAGTTTATTTCATTGCATTCTACATTAAATTATGTTTCCAACATCTTGGAATTATTCAGATTTGAATATTTGCCAGTTGGGTGTGACCGTTGAAGAACTGTTGGAAATGGCAGTTGGAGCTCAGCTGTTGATCAGAGCATACTGGTTAGCTCTGAGGAGAATTAGATCAAAGGACTTAATTCATGTGTATGACCCAGATTGTGTTAGACTACTCTAAACCTGTAAATACAGTAAATAGTTAATCTACTCCACTGTGTCTGTCTACTCCCTTGCGGCACCTAAACATCACTTAAACATCACTTAACATCACTTAAACAGTTGCAGGACACAACAATATGATACCCTACCTATATAGAAGAATATATATAACATGATACCCCACCTATATAACATATACTCTACTGACACAATGATATATAACATGATGGTATTATCATTCATACATACCCTGTTTTTCACAATTTTTGCCACTAGTGTCAAGCTCAGCTTGTTGCCTCCCTAACGCTTGCTACCCAGTGCAACTGCACCCCCCTGGCTACACCACTGGGTTAGACATGTATCAGAAACTGGCTAAACATTACATTACAAATCCAAACAGACTGACAATTCTAAGGGTTCCCCTTCCAAAGAAAGAATCAAATTTGTGTGCAGCAGTGTAAAGGGGTTGCAGATAAGGCAGAACCACCCTTCCAAAGTCCATAGGAAACAGTGTCAGCCTCTGCTGCAACTGTGCTTTACCTGTTTTCTGAACCAGCATGTTCCGGTGTATTTGTGCCAGTTTGGGGAGTTATGAAGGCCTCTTCAATGTAAGGTCATGTTTGTGCCCTTACCTCAGAGTTGAACTATCCTTACTCCCAGACCCAGAAAACTGGTAAAGATTGCACCCTCAGGCCTTTCCAGGTGATTTTACAGAACACAGGATTAATTTGTAGAAGAAGCTCCTTGGCTAGGAGCACAATCCTAATCATGTCTACTTGGAAGTAAGCCTCATTTTGTTCAGTGGGTCTTACTCCCAGGAAGATATCTTTAGGATTGCAGCCAAAGATTAACAGATTCCTGTGCCAACAAATGGTAGATTTATTTTAGTAGTAAAATACTACTAAGCCAACTACTCGTCGGTTCAGCTCTGTTAGGTCGTCGGTCGCTTCTACTAAGCCAACTACTCGTCAGTTCACTGGCTGCCCATTCGCTTCTGGGCTGAATTCAAAGTGCTGCTTCTGACCTATAAAGCCCTCTATGGGCTAAATCCATAGCAGTTACAGGTCCACGCAGTTACGTCACCCTCTAGTGTTATCTTATGGAAAGTCATCTTAACTGCTCCAGAGCAAAGTGCTTAATTTCACTTTAGGATATAGGCCAATGGCTTGGGTCTGGGGTATCTGAGGGACTGCCTGCATCCATACAATCCAACCCATCATTTAAGGTCATCTGGGAGGCCCTGCTGACTATCACCACCTAGAGAGGTAAGGGGTGTGACTGCGAGGAGCAGGGCCTTTTTGGTGGCTGCTCCCCACGTATGGAATTCTCTTCCCCGAAGCTAAGAACTGCTCACTTCTAAGTTTTTGGTGGGGCCTGAAAACCTTCCTATTTATTAAGGCTTTAAACTGATGTTCAGCTGGTTCTTTTTAATCTTGTCTCCTGTTTTTAATTGGTTTTTAGATTATTTACCATCAACACACATTTTGCCAAGAAGGAAAAAGAAACCCAAGGTCCTTAAGGTACATATGGGGAAACAAAGTCAAGCCAGCTTCCCCACATAAGATTCCCCGTTCCTTTGCAGAATCCTTCCTAGTCAAGGCAGCAGGAGTATTGGGGTGCCAGGGCTCCATGGTGTGCGGACCCGATTGCAAGAAAGGGTGGGGACAATATGGAGGGCTGCATCTGAAGTCCCAGGGGGCTGCATCTGGCCCCTGGGGCTGGATACCCCTGCCCTACTATCTCTGCAAATAATAGATACTCAAGATGGACATAACCCCTGAACATTTAAAAATTTAATTCTTTATGCAAAACATTGCTGACCAGGATAGATACATTGCTTAGAATAGACTGTCTACACCGAAAATAGCCAAGATATTAATACAGTCCATTCAAACTTGCTGATTTAAAATGCACATTATTATAATCTGTGAGAAGTGTGTTTTTTTTTTTAATCCAGCTGATCGGCACATATTCCAGAGGTACTTTTTGCCTTTAAAAAAAATATAGAATTACAATTATATTAAAATTAGAGCTCCAAAAGATAGAGATTTTTTAATCTCTCAGAAAATGTAGTACAGGCTGTAGAGAGTCTATAGTTGTAGAGCCACATGCAGGTCATAGATCAAAAATATGTGGAGGTCCGCAACATGCAGAGCTTTAAAGGGAAAAAAATGTCACATTCTTTCATTTTCAGTGTAAGAAATGGCCAACTTGTTCAGGGCAAATAATTGTTTGAACTGAGGATTTTATTATTAATCTCTGAAGACTGCTGAATTTAGGGTCACAGTAAGGGTTGATTAGGTACAAGGTGCACAAAGCTCTCCTCTGTCGATGCTATTGAAAGAAGCAAGTAATTTAGATTCAGAATTGGTCTTGGATTGAAGCTCACTCCATTACCGACCATTTTCAATTTCAGCTATACAATAAACATCAAGCTCAGCAAGGAAATTAGCACATTTGGTAATGCATTGGGGGAGATGGGTGGGTCTTTCACAAGATGACACTTATCACCAAAGCTTCAGTTAATGAAACCCTTGAGTGGTATCTGCGTTTGACATATTTTGACATTTTTTGAAATCACATCCAGCGTTCTCTCTCTCTCTTTCTCTCTCTCTCTCTTTTCCTCTCCCCCCAACTCCAACTGCACAATGTTCTGCTTTATGAGGGGGGAAAATTCGATCTATCTTTAAAATAAATGTTCAAGTGCGGAAATATTACAGGGGGAAAAATTGAGAGTCTGGTTGTACCAGGAAAGACAGAGAGAGGAGGAGACTTCTCAAAGCAAAGAAGATGCTGCTGGATAAATAGTATTCAAATTAATCATATGCCCAGATTAATTTGTCTACAGAAGTGTGGACGTTCGCATTAGTTTTACCAACTGAAGGGGCAATTCTAACAGGCTGGTATAACTCAGTGGTGATGTAGGAAGGCCAACACATGTCTGTGCACTGGCCTAACCCTCTTCCAGGAGTGGCACAAAAGTGTCTTACAGCACTTTTGAGACACCGCAGGTTCAGCACAAAACTTATGCCAGGAGTTATGCCAGCTATTTTATAGCTGAAATTTAGTCCAGGTTAGGGCTAGAGGTTAGGATTGCAGCCTAAAATTACTGTGGTTTTGTTTATGGTATTTTAATTAATTATTTGTCATCTTAGATATTTTTGATATCTAGCATGCATTGTTCATTAAGGCTGCAATCCTAAAGACACTTTCCTAGGAGTAAGACCCATTGAAAACAATGGGGCTTACTTTTGAGTAGACACAGTTAGGATTGTGCTCTTTGTAAAAGATAACCATTAAAAAAAATTACATATAAAAGCACAACTGTAAACAGCGCTGAGTGTATTTGTACTATGTAGTAATTGTAATTGTACTATGTATATGTAAAAACTGGTTTTTTTTTAACAAATTAAACATTTCAATCCCCCCTTTCTTTCGCTTTTTTGCAAGTTTCTGGGTCCTATGACTGAACCTGAACATAGATAGCACTAGGAGCATCTACAACCACCCTCAGAAACTTGTGTGTGTTAACTGGTACAAACTTGTTTGGCTTCCCTTGAAAAATTTTCATATGTTTCCCTTTGAGATGAACCTTACAACTTATTGCAAATTAGATTTTGTTGTTATTTCAATGCCAACCATAACTATGAACAATAGTTGGTGAAATATTGAGGAGGACTTCAACACAGTTTCCAGTGTTCAATGTTTTCTTTGTTCAGATTTTACAAAAGAGAGAGAAGCATATAAAGCACTGCCCATAACTACCATTTTCACCCCATAAAACATGAGTTTCCTTCTGGAAAAGTCCTTCCACCCACCTTAGTAAAACGATGTCAAATTGTTTGCCAGAGAGCAAGAGGTAGAGGAAATGCTTCCCACTGTTCAGGCATCCAAGTTGGATTAATACTCCCTAGCATCAGAATGTATGTGTTTCCCACTGTAAGACATGCAGTCCTGAGGAACGGAAGCCATTCAGATAGCCATCCAATATTACTATTAATTGATATTAAACTACATCACCAATCTGACTAGAAACAGGAAGATAAAAAGAAGAAAGAAGCTTTAAAAAATAAGATTTTAATATTTGTGCACATTCACCACTAGTATGCACCAGCAGATACTGAAAAACACACCAAGATGGTAAAGTTGTTAGAGAGTTGGACTTCAAGCTCAAATCCCCCCCTTGGCCATGAAACTTCCTGGGTGACTTTCAGCCAAGTCACTGTCAGCCTCAACTTCCTAGAGTTGTTGTGAAGACAGCAGGAGGGGAGGAACTAAAGCTTTGTAAGCCACTTTTGCATTTGCATTCACTAATTAGAATTTGCATTACCATCAATCAATCAGTCAATCAAAAAATAAAGACAGTCTGACAGGAGTTCACAAAAGACTTGGTAAACCTTACCAAATCCCTCCAAATGACCATACAACAAACCTGGTCATTCACATGATGACCCAGCAGTTCTTTCCATGATCACAGCTGTTGGGTCATGTACCTAAGTACACAAGATCACACAAATGTGTAGTCTCAAGTTTTGTCATAGCCTATGAAAACATCTTGCTAATGGAACATGCTTAGTATTAATGGCCTACCCTAAGTCCAACCCTAAGTCCAACCCCAAGCATTATCAGAGATATGTCCCTTTGCATTCAATTTCACCCAGGAAAGTGAAATTTCACCCAGGAAAGGAAAGTGTGGGTAGGATTACAGCAATTTATTTACTCAATATTTATCCCACTTTTCTTCTTGGATTTTTGCGTGACCCCAATTAGAAACCCTTAAAGAAGGTTCCTCCCACCCCCCAAAAATATTGATTCAAAGCAGTTGATAATATGATTGAGAAATTGTTTGGGGGAAAATAATAATTCCGTCTGTTGTATGGAAAATAGCATATATTTTGCTTGACATATGCAAGTCCTTTCAAGTAAACAGAAATTATTGTCTTACTATCTGACTTAAAGTAAAAAATTTTAATCCCTAATGGCATCAGGTATTAGTGTATGGGTGACAAAGAGGACGTCTTTTGTTTTTACTACATCTGCCCCATAGGTAAGATGTTATAACATTAAAATGTTGCAGTGTAAAATGGTATCTCTTGGCTTTAACTGTTACTCCTATAATATTTGGAAGACGAGGGGGAAACATACAGCTTTTCTTTATTTATTTTTTTTCTTTTAAAATAAAGGAGTGAATGAAATGACAGCATGAAATCTCCTAACCATGAACATACAAAAGAAAGTTAAATATGTATAAAAATGAAAGATAAGTAGTCTGAAACAAGCTGGGTGGGAATCAAAACTGCTGTTCTAAGGCTAGTTATAACTAGTTTGTGACCCAAACATAGTAGCATCAGCTCTCAGATACTTTTAAATGCTGTATTGTAGCCCCTGAGATGCATGAACAGATATTTAAAAGAGGACTGGGGGAGGAAGAGACAGAAGATTTAAAGTTCACTCATTCTAAGGGCTTTAATATTTACTCTTTAGCTCTCATGAAAGCTGAGGGAAATGATTATAGATTCATATATTTCAAAATCTCACACAGCTCTATTATTGTTCAATTTTCCTTTACTTTGTCCTATTCAAAAGAGAGAGAACAATTAAAACAAAATACAAAGAAACCTAAATAGGCCGTTTCTGAACTCAACTGGACCTACCAAGATAACACAACTTCAGTTTCTAACAGGGTGGTCCATCCCAAAGATATTTTTCCCATCACACATGGGAGGTCATCTTGAAGATTTCAGGGATAGGAACTTTATTGTAGAAATATCTGCTCCTGAAGAGTTGCATTGTGCTGAGCAGCAATTTTTTTATTTAAAGCCTTGCCCTCACATGACATTGCTCTGAGCATTTCCCGTACCTCCTTCAGGCAAGGTTTAAGGTGCTGGATCAAGAACCCTGGGTATGTCTGCTCCTCTGAAAGCTAAGAGTGGAAATAATAGAAGCTGGATATCTTCTGAACCAAAAATAAATCCTATATCGCAAAAGCATTGATACTTTTTTCTCCCATTGCATGTGTAGGATTGATTCCTTTTTTCTTTCTTCAGAAGTATTTCCCAGAACAAAATAGTTGTGTTCTCCCACGGCCTAGTTACCCCTTCCCCTACATTCTCAGTTATGCATTAATAATATTTTTATACTGGTTTAACTTTTTCAAATGTTGGTATTTGAAGAAAGTGAAAAAATAGCAACCGTGGATCACAGATGAAGATTAACTCTGAGCACACATATTTTCAGGGTAGTGATTATAAACACATCTTATCAAAACATCTTATAAAGCTGGGAGTTTAACCATTAAAAACCATTAAAATCAGCATTTTAAAACTCTCCGCCCCAAATCATCACTGGAATGGGAAGACCAATGAGTTGTACAGCCCAGGTTAGGATTGTACCTAAGAGCCTAATCCTGAGCTCAATAGAGCCAGTAGTATGAGTGTACTACCAGCACAGGGGGTCACAAACATGCCGTAGAGGAGGGAGTGCCAACAATGAGCCAGCACCAGTTAGTGTTGGGCCTCAGAACTGGCCACCAGAGTAACACCGCCAGTCAACAGTGTGGTTTGGGGGGCAGGGGAAGGCATGTTCAAGAGGTGGTCAGGACTGGCCCAGGTGAGAGGTCGGAGAAGCAGAAGTCTCCTCTACCAGATCATATTTCCTGTGCTGGTCTGCAAAGCCTACATGGAGCTTCTCTCATCTGTGCCAGCATTATAGCTGACGGAGATGTGAACAGCCCTATTGCAGTACCTGGGACTTTCCTTGGTGGAAGGGCATTGCACAGTCCTTTAGAGAATGCAAGAATGCAACTACAAATTACAGGTTGCCCCCATCATCCATATTGCTTTTTTCCAGGAACCTCTGTGGTTACCTATTTCCGTAGTATACAAAAACAATTGTTTACTATGGTGACAAGGCAGGTAGTGAATCAATATGAATCTACTTCCCTTTCAAGTGGTTTAAAACTGCTGAGTTTCATCTCAGAAGCAGAAGCTTCCCCTTACAAAGCAATTCAGAGATTGTCACTTTGTCTTCATGGGATAATCACATGGAGGAAGGGAGGAGTATCCCTCCCAGCTGAAATGTGCATCTCAGCAGAGCAACGGAAATCACTGATGGTCTGGTACACCTTCCATATGAGGAAAGGCTATAGCACTTGGGGCTCTTCAGTCTGGAAAAGTGGCGCTTGAGGGGGGACTTGATTGAGGCGTACAAAGTTATGCAAGGGATGGACAGAGTGATTAGAGAGATGCTCTTTTCCCTTTCATGTAACACCAGAACGAGGGGAAATCCACTAAAATGGAATGTTGGAAGGGTTAGGACAGACAAAAGAAAATATTTCTTAGTTGGTCTGTGAAACTCTCTGCCACAGGATGTGGTGATGGCATCTAGCCTCAATGGCTTTAAAGAAGGGACTGGACAAATTCCTAGAGGAAAGGACCATTGCAAGTTACAAGCCATGAGGGTATATGTAGATGTGGACAACCTCAAAATGCCAGATGCAGGAGGGGGCACCCAAATGGAGGTGTCATATGTGCTCCCCAAGGCATCTGGTGGGCCGCTGTGTGATACAGGCTGCTGTGTGATACAGGACTAAATGGGCCTGATCCAGTGGAGTCTCTTCTTATGTTCTTATTACTCCTTATCCAGCCATACTCTAAGTCTGAATTGGGACCCTTTGTGGTAGGCACATCATGAGAGTGCATGTCACCTGGTGTGAAGGGTGAGAATGTCACTCCCTGACTGTGCATACATAACTTGCACATGCACACTGGGTCTTTGAAACCCAGTGTGCATATGCAATCATTGCGCATGCACACTGGGCTTCCTGAACTAGCTTGCCTGACCTGGGCCAGGCAAGCCCAGTATGCACACAGAATGGCTGCACATGCATAGCAGGCTTGTCCAGCCCAGCACCAATCTGGCTTGGCTGGCTCTGGGCTTGGTAAGCCCAGTACACACGCACAACAGCTGTGCGTGCACACTGGCCTTAGCAAGCCAAGTGCCAGGCAAGCCAGCTCACTTTTGGGCTGGGGAGGTGGTATGTTGGGAGGGGGTGACACTCTGGAGGGGGTAGGCGGCAGAAGGGTTTTCAAACCCCTCCGGCACATCATTCCCCTCTGGTGTGTCACCCAGTGCAGAGCGCACCAACTGCACCACCCTCTCAGTGCCCCTGTTATGTGGCTTCTATTTTCAAAAGTTAAGCCAGCAATGATAATTATGGGTGTAATGAAACATTAACAAAGGCACAGAGGTCACATAAGGAAAAAGGTTGATCTCTGCTGCAAGACTCACATCTTAAACAAAGCTTGATCCTGTGAGCTTAGCTTTTTCACTGCAACAAGAGTTCTTTCTACGTAACTGTTAATTCAGACCACAAGCCCTCTGAGCTACAACCGCACCATTCCTGTGTTCTGTACAACACCTAGTACCCTCTGTACTAATTTTAACTAGCAGCAGCATCAGACATATCGAGGTAAACGCTAATCAGATTCTATAACATAGATATCATGCCTTTTCTAGGCCTGTATGGTTTTGCCCCTTTGTATAAAGCCTAGACATATCCTAAATCAAAACAAATAGCTTATGGTATTACAAAAAAAATCAAGCATCTTTGCCTTCAGATTTCTCTAAACATGTATAAATCTATATATCACATCAAAGTGGAAACAAACAAAAGCAGTATTTCAAACAGGTGGACTTCCCCCCTCTAAAAAAGAGGCAGGATTCCTAATTATTCTGATGCTGTTGAAATTATTTTAATTTTGCATCTCAGCAGATCCACATTTGTATGCCGAAAACAGGTGTTCATCAAAAGGAGATGATAAAGAGATGCCGCAGTCAAGGCTTGGAACCTCGCCGGCATGGTGTGATGACAGATAAATTAGAAAAAATATCCTGCTCCGCATCTCCCTACTTCAGAAGGAGATTACACCTTTTTAAAAAGGCAAAACATGCAGTTCAATTACTCATTGTCTTGGCATGTGGTTGTGATGAAAGAAGCAGTCTTAAACATCAATAGAGCTAAACTAACATCCCCAGATGGGCTTCAGAAGTGGGAAACCTACAGCAAGCTCCACCTGCGCACGAAGCAATGTTTGTTGCCAATACGTTGGATTTTTTTCTTTAAGGGTAGAAATGTTTCTTCCTCCTCATGTACACACTGACCCTGCATCTAAAATGACCTGGAACTTAGGGTGGGACATGACTGAAGAATAGTAATGGCCCAGACCAATCTAAGAAGTCCACTGGTGGAATGCATGTTTAGCCAGCACATGCCCTTGCAAAAGCACTGTAAAGTGTGCCTGTGGAAAGGCCAGAGCCTTCCAACATGCACCAACAGGTATGAGGCAGGGTGACCGTATGTCCTTCTTTTCCAAAATATATCTTGGATTTTAGCCTTATGTCCTAAAAAATTATATTGTCCACCCTTTCCTTGTAAGCAGGCAGCATATAGCCTTCTTGTCATTAATAAATTCTATGTAATCTTTTTATATTTAATAATAAGTAATATTATGTTTAATTGGCCACATGACGGCAATATATATGAGTATTTTCAGCTTTTATTTTGTCATGTTCTACATTTGGGGGAGCCCTGTCCTCATTTTTGTTTATGGCAGATGGTCACCCTAAGAAGGTTTGGGTGGGGAGAAGGTGGAAAGAAGTGGAATGGGGAGGACATGGAGTGGGTGGATTGGGTCAGGAAGAGGTTGGGATCACTGGTGTTAAAGTACTCAATATCCTAGCCTCTTTGTATGTATGTAAGTATGTATGTGTAGCCATTAGTCGAAACTAAACTCCAAGTATGGTATTCTTGGCCAATAAATCTAATCTAATCTAATCTAATCTAATCTAATCTAATCTATCTATCTATCTATCTATCTATCTATCTATCTATCTATCTATCTATCTATCTATCTATCTATCTATCTATCTATCTATCTATCTATCTATCTTTGTGGGCCTGGTTTGCTCGCATGGATCAATGCAGATTTGCACCAGAAATAGAGCTGCCACAACAACAACCTGTCCCTCTAAGGTAGCAGGGGCTTGCTCTGTGAGAAAGGAACAAATTATCCTTTACCTGAGAGTGTCCAAACTTTTTGAGAGAAGGGCCACATCATGTCTCTGATACTGTGTTTGGGGCTGGGAAAAATAATTTACATACCCTACAATCCAGAGTAACTACGGGAAGACAAAAAGGCACTTACTCTGGATTGCTCTATGCATTTCCCATAGGTGGCACTGTAACTACGTCGGTGTAAATGGTCCTGTAGTTACTCTGGATTGTAGCCATGAATGAATATATTAGAGACATAACTTATATGAATGAATGAATTCAAATCAGCCGATAAATACTTTTGAATACACAGTAAGGGGGTGAACGTCAAACCAGTCTATAAGCACTTTCATGCACACAGAGAGGAGGTGTGGGCAGTCTTCCCAACCCTGAGATTACCCTACAGAGGTGTGGGAGGCAGAGCTCTCCTTGTCCCTGGAGGATTTTAGGCATGCCTGCAGACCAGATGAAGGTGTCTTGCCAAGGGGTGCATCTGGCCCCCAGGCCAGGGTTTAAACACCCCTGCTTTACTCTAAGATCTCTAGCTGGCATAAATCCTCATGGGATACACCAGTATCTATGATGGCACTGCCACACTAGATTGGATTGGGTTGGAAGTGTTCCCACATCTAGGATTAAATCTATCTCTCTTTAATGCACCCACTGCAGAGCTATCTGATCACGTATGTAAGACAGCAAATTAATATGAGCTTATGTGTTACCCACTGACAAAGTCAGTGGCCTTATTCTGCTTTATGATCCAAGTCACCATAAGTCTTGTGCTCAGATGCTGCAGACATGATTCGAAAAGGGTCAGCCAATTATTTTCAAGCTTGAGAGAAATGAACAACGTTCTATATGGTCAGTACCTGCAGAGAACCTCCTGAGACTGCAGAACATGGAGGCCAGCAGGCCTACTCATGCAGAGCTGTGTGCCAGTAGCAAGGTCCTGTGAAATTCTGATTACTAGCCATTTCTAAGTAATTGATAAAGGTTTATAAAACTAGCTTTTTCTTATTATTCAGAACAAAACATTGCAACAAAACCTATAATCATGTTGCAGGTTTTATAGAAATCAACAATTTACATAATCTTCGAATTCTTGCAGTGCAATCCTAACTTGTGCTGGAACAGAGAGGCTGCTACTGCTGTGCCACCTTGGGGCAAAGGGAAACTTTCCCCCTTAACACAGCTAATACAGGAGCAACCCCACAGGGTCTACTTGCCTCTAACACTACGGAAGCTGGATCTTGCTTCTATAGGGTGTGCACCTCCAACGTGTCAGCACAGCTTTCTCATTAGGAGGTGCAGTTATGCTTTATGGCATGTTTGTGACCCTTCCAGGCACAAAGGACTTGCATTGGCCCAGGGTGCACTTAGCATTGCACCTTTAAAAAATCAGTAGCGTTTATATTAGATTGAAGATTTTTTGGTATTTATTTGTTTATATTTTTTCTGTTTTGAATTTTTTTTACCTTACTTAAATTATGTAACTTGATAATTTAGTCGTTCTCAAACCTTTTAGCACAAGGACCCACTTTTTACAACAACTGTCTGTCAGGACTCGCTGGTAATGATGTTGTTAACGTAGAAGTAACGTCATGGTCAGAACCAACAGCATCAATTTGAGCTTCCAACCAAACTCAGGGTGACCATATGTTTTAACTGCAAAAAAGGACAAGTTCCCTCCAAAGTGAAGGGAACTTTGACTCAACTCTCAGCCTCTTTATGAAATAAACTGAGTTACAGAAGTGACAGAAAAGCAAGCAAGCGTGCGTACACACACAACTGAATCACAAGCACACAATGGCAGCTGAGCATGCTACATGATTCACCTAAAATTGGCCGGCCATCCTAGTGGTTCTGAACCCACAGTTTGGGGAACACTGTCTTAATTATTAGTAAAAATGTATTTCTCTCAAAAGACAAATATCCAAATTTATGTGTAACATTTTTTAGGATTCTGTGGTTCCTAGAAATAATAACTCATGCAGTTTTAAGCACATATTTTAATTGCTTTCCAATCTACCATAAAGATATAATCAGTGGCATAGCTAAGGGGTGCAGTTGCACTTTTGGCATCATCATCTTGAAAGACCATGGTATCGTGCTCGATGCGAAGCACGAAGGCCTGGGTAGATTGATATGGAGGATAGGCTGTTACCCAAGCAGCAAATCCTCCCTCTCCACGCCACTGAAATAGTCCAATGGAATGGCAGAGCCAATACGATTGGTTCCAGCTGCATCACAGAACTGGGCTAAGAACAGGAGCTCACCCTGTCTTGTGGGGACCTGGGTCTTGAATTGCCTACTGCTTAACAGGCACAGTGTCTTATCTTGACACTAGTAACTAAAATTGTGAAAAACGGGCTATGTGTGAATGAGAATGTCATCATGTTATCTATCGTTGGAAAGGTAATTTTATGCAGAATGCAATCATTGGCATCCTTCAGTCTCAAAAGACTTTGGTATCATGCTCTGAATTGTGAAGCTGGAGTGGCATCTCCAGAGCATGACGGCCTGGGTAAATTAATATGGAGGATGGGCTGTTACCCAAGCAGCAAATCCATCTCTCTGTGCCACTGAAATAGTCTAATGGAATGGCAGGGCCAATTCGATTGGTTCCAACTGCAGCAAAGGAGTTACCAGAACATGATTGTACTCAGTCATGAACTGCTTCCGGGACTCCAGCTCCGGATTTTGCCTCGAGGTTGAGTTCTGAAGCCTTTTCCATAGATGGCTATAGCCACATGGCAGTGGAGGTAGATGATCTTTAGCTGTGCCACAGGATCTCTCAGATTCTACAAACATTGCTGTGATCCTGGGGTTCAAAAAATAATGTTTCCAATTGGGTCCCGCAACTCATAAGGCCTGACCTGCTTCCAGGCACAGACCTCATTGTCTGTGTTGGTTATACTGTACTCAAGCACTTTGACAGAATTGAAGATAGTGGACCCCTCTTTACAATGATAATCCATTCTGGAGAAAAATTGTGTTCTGAAAATATTGTAATGTGAACCCAAACAATGCCATTTCTTCAATAATTCATTCCATGACCTTGGAAGTTGAAGTTTCTGCCACAGAATAAAACTTCTCTCTAAAAGGTGATATAAAAGGTTTTTACTGTGTTCTTTAGGGGCCATGATGGTACACAATGTTGTAATTATAAAGCACATATTACAAGGCTTTATCCTTTCCTCAATACACACAACCACAATGTTAAAAACACAATTATCACCTGAGACACTACATAGAAGGCTATATTTTTCCCTCCATAAACTCAACCACAATGTTAAAAATGCTGCTTTTAGCTGAAAAGCTATGAAACATTTGTTTTTACATTACCAATTGGCTTATCTATTACCCACAAGGTCCTGTTGGAGAGCAATTGTGAACCGATCGTAAAGTGAATAACTCATCATACAGTAAACTACACAGAGTTTGTTGTAAAGCAATTTCATTACAATATGAACCATCTGTAAGGTAGGGATCCCTTCCACTGGGCTAAAATTTTAAAAGGCTGCAATCTTATAAACATTTATCTGAGAGTAAATACCACTGAACCTAATGAACTCTGCATAAGACTTCAATGAAAAGGAAATTGAATTGAGGTAAATAAAAGTCTCTGCATACTTTTTGTATGCCAAAAACCACATATCAATAGATTGTGGGCCAAAAACCACAATCAATAGCACAGTTATGGAAAGGACCTGATTTGATGATGCAGTGTTCAATGGGTGTGAGGGATCGTTGGCTGATGCGGGGATATGCTTGCATCCCCAAAGAGGTAATGGAAACATGGATGGTGCAGAACAGCAGATTAAGATTGACAGAGAACTGGTTCGAAACCACTTAACTGGCCTAAATGAATTCAAGTCATTTGGACCAGATGAGCTGCATCCTCAAGTTCTTAAGGAACTGGCAGGTGTCCTTGCAGAGCCTCCGTCGATCATCTTTGAGAAATCCTTGAGGAGTAGAGAAGTGCCTGGACTGGAAGAGGGCAAATATAGTCCCAATCTTTAAGAAGGGGAAAAAAGAAGACCCGGGAAATTATAGACCAGTCAGTTTAACGTCAATTCCGGGCAAGATATTAGAACAAATCACACAATTTGTGCACATCTAGACATGTACTCAATGATCAAAAAGACCCAGCATGGATTTACCAAGAATAAATCCTGCCAGACAAATCTGATCTCCTTTTCTGATCGGGTTACAAGCTTACTGGACATGGCAATGCTGTGGATGTCATTTCTCTTGACTTCATCAAAGCATTTGACAAGGTCCCACATGACATTTTAATTGGGAAGTTGGAAAAATATGGGCTGGATGAGGCAATCGTTAGGTGGATTGCAATTGGCTGAAAGGCCACACTCAAAGGGTTTTAGTAAATGGTTCTGCATCATCCTGGAGATTGGTTTCAAGTGGGGTCCCCCAGGGCTCTGTCTTGGCCTGGTTCTCTTTAACATTTTCATTAATGACTTGGAGGAAGGGTTACGGGGGAGCCTGATCAAATTTGCAGATGACACCAAGCTGGAGGGAGTAGCAAACACAACACAAGACAGGAGAAACCTCCAGGAGGATCTGGATAAACTAGAATCCTGGGCTGTAACAAATAGAATGAATTTCAACATGGAGAAGTGCAAAGTTCTGCACTTAGGAAATAAAAATCAAAAATACAGGTATAAAATGGGGGATACTTGGCTTGGCAGCACAACATGTGAGCGGGATCTTGGAGTCGCCGTGGATCACAAGCTGAACATGAGTCAGCAGTGTGATGTGTCTGCAAAGAAGGCAAATGCCATTTTAGGTTGCATTAAGAGAACTGTAGCTTCCAAGTTGCGAGAAGTTCTAGTTCCTCTTTATTCTGCATTGGTGAGACCTCACCTTGATACTGTGTTCAGTTCTGGGCACCTCACTTGAAGAAAGATGCAGCCAAACTGGAGCAAGTCCAGAGGAGAGCGACAAGAATGATCAGTGGGATGGAAGGGAAGCCCTACGAGGAAAGGTTGGGGGAACTTGGGATATTCAGCCTGGAGAAGAGGAGGCTGAGGGAAGACATGATTGCCCTCTTCTGATACCTGAAGGGCTGTCATAGGGAGGAAGGGGCTCATTTGTTCTTTGCTGCTTCTGAAAGCAGAACTAGAACCAATGGGTACAAACTGCAAGAGAGGAGATTCCGGTTGGATATCCAGAAAAAAATTCCTGATGGTGAGGGCGGTTCGGCAGTGGAACAGATTGCCAAGGCAGGTGGTGGACTCTCTCTCACTGGGGATCTTCAAGCAGAGGCTCAACAAGCACCTGTTGGGGATGATCTAGGAGGATTTCCTGCTACAGGCAAGGAACAGATGACCTATTGGGTCCCTTCCAACTCCTAGATTCTATGATTCTATGAAAATGGATCTTGGTGCTAGAGCACATCACAAGCTGAACACAAATCAGCAGCACTGTGATGTGACTAGAAAGAAGGCAAATACAGTTTTAAGTTACTATCATACAACCTAATCACAAAAAGTATTTATTCCACTTTATTCTACAACAGGCAGAATACAAGGTTGAATGTATTTGGTGCCACAAATTGAGAAGGATGTTACCAAACTACAGCAGAACCAGAAAAGTTCCCCCTTTTGTTCCCCCTTGTGGGGGAAGAAAGGCGGGATACAAATTGCTTAAATAAAATAAATTAAATAAATAAAAGGGAAACAAGGAGAATCAGGGAATAGAAAACTAATCTTATGAGGGAAGGTTGAAGGATATCAACGTATTTCACCTAGAGAAGGCTGAGGATTGGAATGACAGTACTCTTCAATTACATTAAGGGCTGACACATGGAAAAGGGCAAATACTTGTTCTCTGCTGTCCCATAAAGTAAAACTTGATCTGTTGGGCTTAAGATGTAGAACCGGTATTTGGCTGAATATCAGGAAAAATGGTAAGAATGGTTTGACAATTGAAACAATAATGTGGCTACGACTGCAATTGTGAAGCGCACTTGGGCTAGCCTATCACTAGGCTGGCCAATTCCAAGATGGGCCAGCCCAGTTAGACCAGAAAGGTTTGGGCCAGCATAAGTCAATGTAGGCTGGCCCACAACAGATGGACCTGGTCTAGTCCAGCTGTGCCAGCGTAGGCAGTTCAGGAGAAGCATGTTGAGGGCATGTTTAGCATGGCCTAGAACAGTGCAGTTAGGCTGTATCCAGAACCTTTTCCAGGGCAGAAATCCCCCCCTCATAGCTCTTCAGAGTTAGAACACCTAAGGAGCAGGAATAAATCTGAGTAGACCCATATGGGTACATTATAAGCCAAAGTAAAAATGGAAGTGTCAGCAAAAATTTTGAGTCCTTGGCTAGCCTAACCGCAACCCCTGCTTCTCAACCTCAGAATATGGCACAACTGCACCAGCCCATCTCAGGATATGGCACAACTACACCACCCCAGTGAGCATGCTAAACTTGTACTACTACCTCTTTAGTTGGGTCAGCCAGCAGCCTTCTAGTCCTGTGGATTTGGCTTAGCTTGTCAGCTCAGGATTTTTTCTGACATAAAGCCAGGATTGCACCCTAAATTGCAGAGTCCCCCTCATTGGAGGTTTTAAATAAAACACTGCAGAGATAATCTAGACTTGATTTTCCAGCTTCAAACAGGGTTAGACAAAGGGCCTTGAAGGCCCTTCTAAATCTATGTTTCTATACTTAAGGAAGGCTGCAATCCTAAAGACACTTTCCTGGGAATAAGACCCACTGAAAACAATAGGGCTTACTTTTGAGTAGACATGGTTAGAATTGTGCTTGAAGGGAGTGAGAGAGCACTGGTAAGCTCTACCCTGATGTTGGCACACCCCCAAGGATCTAAGTCCAACCAACACACGTACATTTGTCTGTGCGGACAAATGCTGTATGCATTTAGGGGCTTCGCTTGGGGCAGGGCTTACTAGTGATCCCTCAACATGTCGACTATCCACCCAGAGAATATTGTCCGAAAAGACTTAAGCTCTAACCAACTCACAAGCATTTTTTCTCAATATGCCTTTACAGCTTTGCTTAATTAGCTTATGGCAAACGACCTTGTCTGTAATGGCATTTTACAACACTACTTTCTAATTTTTTTTTGTATCTAATCACCACTGTGGATACCTTGAAGCATTTCTAGTTATTGAACAAGGAAACCAAGTTTGATTTGCAAAATTCAGGATTCATTTTTAAATGATCAAATTACAGCTCGTAATTACAAATTAGTTTCATGTCAGGCTTGACATAAACAAGAAAAAGGGCAGGCTAAAGTATACATCTTCATCAGTTTTATTTGCATTTGGAGTTCATTATTACCATAGATTTTGTTTGAATCTACGTCATTCAGTAATTCAGTTTCATTGCATTTCCTCCTCTTTTCACAGTGAGGGTAAATGTGAATTGGTAGGAAAATTATCTCATTATCAAAAAAGGAGGGAAAGGTTGCAACAGTATAAAGAAATGTCTCTTTGTACTGAAGACTTTGATATGAAAGTCATCAGGCAAAAAAAAAAATTCAGGACATACATTACAAGTTGCAATACTTATGTCAAAAGTTGACCCTGTGGTTATTTGATAAAAATATATAGGAACAAAAATTATGCCTTCTACATGGAAAAGATTTTGCAGTCATATAATGGGATTTCCCATGGTAGTCTGCAATCTATTCAGAATGGCCAGCTATCACTACATGAGAAAGTAGGTTACCATTACAGCATCAATAAAACATTCATACAAAGGTCCATGAACAATCTCATCGCAGAAGTATATACACGTGGACCCCTTTTTATCAGCAGATTTTTAAAATGCATGAATTTGACTCAACATGAATGGCTAATGCCACTTGTGTTGAGTCCAGTGGTGGGCACCAGCAGGTTCGCACCTACTCTATAGAACCGGTTCTTAACAAGAGATAGTACATATAAAGTTTAAAAATAGCCATTTAAAAGTGGCTGCCAGATGGACAGAGAACCGGTTCTTAATTTCTTTGAAGCCCATCACTGGTTGAGTCCCTTTTGAAAAATATCTCTTTGAAATAGTGGCATAGCTAGGGGGTGCAGATATGCAGTTGCAACCAGCACCAAGTTTTGGGGGGGGGGGCAACAAGATGAGCTTGACACTAACAGTGGCTAAAATTGTGAAAAACGGGGTATGTATGAATGATACTGCCATGTTATATATCGTTGGAAAGGTAATTAAATGTGGAATGCACTGCAATGAAACAAACTGCATTGGAAAATCCATATACCATCAAAGGTTATGGCCAATTAATTTGAAAACGAAAACACAAAAACCTATGGAAAAAAAGTGGATTTTTTAAATTTAAAACTTTCACCTGAGACTTTTCCAGTTGTATCCTGATGGTCCAGGTGGGCCCTCCTGACCCACAATGGGTCAAATCTGATGTCTTGAACCTGCAGATAAGGAGGAATAACCTGTATTCTACCACAGAAAGAGAAGAATTGATAATCAATAGAAGTAGGCAGTGGTGAGCTTCAGGGGGTTCTCACAGGTTCTATAGAACCCTTTGCTAATGAGCAGCTGGTTCTGAGAACCGGTTACTAATGGGACATAGAATCTGTTGTTAATTCAGGTTATCAGGACATAGAAACTGTTGTTAATTTATTTGAATCCCACTACTGTAAGTAGGACCTTTTTGGTGGTGGTTCATATATTATAGAATTCCTCACCCTTTGAGCTGAGAACAGCTCTGTCGTTATTAACTTTCTGATGACATTTTTATTTAGGAACCCCTTTGGCATCCTGGAGGGGGTATGATGGTTACTCTGGCTCACACTTTTTAGAAACTTAGGGCGCAATCCAGAGTAACAACGGGGAGTCCTTGCTCTGACGTAAAAACAGTCTAATCTGGATTGCAATATGAATTTCACTAGTTTCACAGGTTTTCACTAGGTGGTGCCGTAACTACTTTGATGTAAACGTCTCTTAGGTTCTCCTGTAGTTACTCTGGATTGTAGGGTAATTTAATGGTTTGGTAACTGGAGGGTTGTAAAGTTGGGTGGACGGTCAGGGAGATCTGGTTGAGTGATGGGGTCAGTCCAGCTGCCTGTTTTTAACGGAGTTCCTAAAAAGCCAGTCACTTGCTGAAATGGCAGCTTGTGCAAAGAATTCAGTTTTATCTAGCTAATGAAGCAAGCAAAGCATTGCTAAAAACTAGTTGCCAAGCATATCAGTCAGGCAGAAAATGAAAACCAGTCCACGTTTCCTTCCCTAAACACTTGTGTACATGTCAGAATTGTGGAACACTAAGAGAATATGAACCCATTTAAATAACGTAAATGGAAGCACTAATCAGTAAATTCATGTTAATTGAAAAATTACAGTCACCTGAGAACCAATTTGCAAAACTTGTTGTACTGTCAAATATTGTGATAAGATACAGGGTAGCATGTGCCAGGCCTAACACTATTCAGCAAACAGCCTCTGACTCACAAAATAAGCAAGCATATTATCAACAAATTTGAAGTTAAAAATGCTGCCACCAAGACTTGTTATTGAAGGAAAGTCATTGAGAATCATCCATTTAAAACTAATAGGCAAACAGATCCTGGCTCTCTTAATTTGTTAAAGCAGAAACACTGATTCTTTGCATTATTCTTGCTCAGTACATAATGGAAAATCAACACAATTTTCCCCAACCTGATGTACAGCAATATTTCTTGCATGCCTGACTACTTTGATAAACCTCTGCTACCATCACAACCTCATTCACCAAAATTTTCATTGAAGGGAAGGTGAAGCGGAAGATTTCTTTCAATATACAATATCTTCTGCTGAAATTAGGGCTATTTGTTTAAAAACTACAATGCATCTTTCATTGTATTAATATTTATACCTCACATACAACACATTAATAGTCACTAGAAAAGCCCTGCAAAATTCATTTTGAAAGGACTTCACAGCTATCCGCTGAAATCAGGTCACGATTCAGGAACCCTCAGCAGTGTAAGGTCAGATTCCAGTGTTCTAAATCACAACGTAAAATCTATACAGATACAGATACATGTCATCTATACAGCGATGCCTCACGTAACAAATTTAATTCGTTCTGGAGGCATGTTTGTTACGTGAAACGTTCTTTACGTGAAGCGGATTTTCCCATAGGAAATAATGGAAACTCAGACAATTGGTTCCACAACCCCCAAAATAGTCATATAAAAATATTAACTGGATGTAAAAATGATGACAGAATACTGGGATTGAATTCAAAACATGCATTCAATGTGCATGATCTTATGAAGTCTACTTAGGCTGCAGTCCTAAAGAAACATTCCTGGGAGTAAGACCCATTTAACACAATGGAGCTTACTTCTGGGTAGACATGGTTAGGAGACACCTTCAAAGTGTCTCCCCACTTTCTCCTTCTCTCCATCCTGAGCCTCTCTCTCCCCTGCTCCCTTCTGGCCAGCCCTGAGCTGCTTCCCTCTTCTCCACTGCTCCTCTCTCCCTCCAGCCACAGGAGGAACAGCATGGGAGTGTTGCTTTCACTATGGGCAGGTGCAGTAGGCAGCCCTGACGCTTTTAAACAGGCTGCCGGCCAGCACGTCTGCCCCAACTGCCAACGCGTGTGTTCTTTACGTGAAGCACAGTTTGTTACGTGAAGCAGAATCCTAGAGAAATTTTTGTTTGTTACGTGAAACATACTTTATGTGAGGCGCCACTGTATATATAAAACTGAAAAGTCACTGATTCACTCACTAACTCACTCATCAATGCCCAGCCAAAACCTCTGGGCCTAGAAGCATGAGCTTTGGGAAGGGTGTTCCTTCTATGATGGAGGCACCCGCTAAGAACAAGTTCTCAGAAATTTCACCCAGAAGGGGGTCACCCTGACATAATGAGACTTACATTTGAGTAGACATAGTTAGGGTTGTGCTCCAAGTTACCAGGACTTTGTACCAGCTGTTTTCCTTCCTTCAATCAGAAAAAGACGACTTTTCTCTATCTAGTATTTTCTCTCATTTTTAGACAATTTCATTGAATCAAGCTGGCCTTTTCAACCTCTTCAAAATTATCTTTCATTCCCTCTCAAGGTTTTAAACAATAACAATAACAAAATGGAACTTGGAAAAGTGCCTAAATTAACCCCTTCGCCATGAAAATTGCATTGATTGTTACAGTTCAGTGCACATGGCTGTCTTTGTCAAAAGGTCAAATGTATGCACGTAGAAGGAAAGAAGAGGGAAGAGGTGACAGCAGTATGGCAAAAGTATCCCTTATGTCAGTGGTTCTCAATCTTCCTAATGCCGTGACCCCTTTATAAGTTCCCCATGTAAACCATAAAATTATTTTCATTGCTACTGCTGCAGTACTATTCACACTTTCCTAGGAGTAAACCTCACTGAACTCAATGGGAATGACTTCTGAGTACACATGCATGGAATTGGGCTCTAAGGCTGCAATCTTAGCACTTTCCTGTGAGTAAGCCCCATTCACTATCATGGGACTGATGTCTGAGGAGACCTCCATGGGATTGGGATCTCAGGCAGCAGAGCCAGCCACTGTTTCCTGGGAGTAAGTCCCATTCACTTATCATGAACAACAACAACATTGAGGGGGCTTACTTTTGAGTAGAGCACAATGAGCAGGGCACAATGGTCGGTGCAGAAGAGGGGCGCCCACCAGACAGCCCACCCATCAGAGCTCTGGGCGCCATGCTCACACCTCAGCATGCTTCACACTCAGCCCACAGGCGAACTGAGGATCTGTGGGGAGGGAGGAGGAGGCTGCCGTCTGTGGTGAGTGTGTCGGGTGCCTCCCCGCCCCCAAGCCTCCACATCAGTCTCACACCAGCTCATAGGCTCCTTCTGAGCTGCTTCTCAGCGGCTTCTTCCAGCCACAGTGGCTCCAACATTTCTGCCAGATCTTCCAGCTGGCCCCCTGCACCAGAGGTCTTTGGTGACCCCCAGGAAAGCTCCAGGTGACCTCCAAAGGGGTCCCGACCCCCACTTTGAGAAACACTGCCTTATGTACATAGTGTGACCTCCCTGTGCACATAACTGATACATCCAAACCCTTTTCAGAACAAAAGCAAGAAGTTCCCTCTAGCACATTAAAACCTTTATTATTTACACCAGGAGTCTCCCAGCATCTTTACCAAAAGGCCACATTAAATATCTAGCATCTGATTGAGAGCCAAAAAAACTAAAGTGTTTATTTGAAATTTATATTTTAAATAAGTTGAATTATATTTTAAAAGTTGAATTAGGTTGGCCCAAGCCTTTCTGGTGTAACTGAGCTGGTCTATCTTGGAATTGGGCCAGCCAGGTGATGGATAGGATAGCCCCAGTGCACTTCAGGATTGCAGCCTTAAAAGAGCGTCACTTTATCAAACATCTGTTTTTCAAAGCAATCCAGAGATAGGGCAGTGAGAAGAGCCCCAGCTGGGCTGCCGTAAGTAGGCTCATACACGGTTGAAAGTTATGCTGAATCCAGAGAGTCAGGAAGCCTGGGCTGCCCTACTGGCTCCAGAGCATGCTCCGTAGGCACCAAGTCAGTGGCATCTGGGGAGGGTTTTCTCCCGAGGAGACCTCCCCCCTCAGATCACACTGAACAAGGAACAGCTGTGGTGCCTGCCTTATAAGGAGTTTCTGACAACCAGTAACAGCTGCAGCATGAGGTTGCAATACAGAGTGTGGGTACAAAATGCTAGATGGAGCGGCCTGCTGTAACCACAGGCTGCTGTAGTTTTGCCGTATCCTGAGGTTGAGAGAGAGGGGTTGCAGCTTGGCTGGCCAAGAACTCAGATTTTTTGTCAACACTGCCGTTCTTACTCTGCCTTATTATGGACCCTTATGGGTCTATTCAGATTTATACTTGCTTCTGAGGTGCTAACTGGGCAAGAGGAACTTTAAGTCCCCTGCTAACTGGTCAAGAGGTACTCTTTCAAGTGGGTGTTCCCCTTTTATTTAGCAGGGGGAGATTAATGTCTTCAATGTTTGCTATGTACAAATGGATTGCACCTGATATCATTGTCATAAAACAATTGTCATAAAACAATTACAATAAAGGATTATTCTATTCAAATCAAATCATACCTTTATTGGCATAAAAACAAATAGACAACTGGATAATAAATATTGTATTCTAACTGGCCCAACACACCCCAACAATGTCTGTTCAATTGGCTTCTGCTGGTGTTCTTTTAGCATTTTAGATTGTGAGCCCTTATGGGACAGGGATCCAATAGCTATTAATTAGCTAAACATTTTTTTGGTAAACTGCTTTGTGAACTTTTTAGTTGAAAAGTTGTATATAAATACTGTAGATAGATAGGTGGTATAACTGAGGAGCTGGAAGAGGGAATTTCTGCCTGGGAAATTCCTGTATCATAACGGCTCTGTTGTAGGCAATGCTGAACATGCCCTCAATATGCCTCTCTTGAACTGCCTAGGCTGGCACAGCTACGGCAGCCCAGGTCCATCTGTCTTGGGGCAGCCTATGTAGACTTAGGCCGCCCCAAGCCATTTCTGGCACAACTGGGCTGCCCCATCTTGGAATTGGGCCACCCCAGTGATAGATAGGGTAGCCCAAGTGCACTTCTGGATTACAGCCATCATCTTTTTTTTATTTTAGTGAAGGGAGTCTTTATTGCGCTCCATGTTCAGGAACATGATGGTGGCCCTGCACCCTTGAGTAAGACGGTACTCACAATTATTTGCGAGTAAATGCATATGTAAATCTGTTTCACTTTCCACAGAGATCAGCATTTTCCTTGTCAGCTATGCGCTTGTTAGTGTTAGGCTGCAATCCTAAAGACACTTTCCTGGGAGTAAGACCAATTGAACACAATGGGGCTTACTTTTGAGGAGACATGGTTAGAATTGTGCCCTTAGTTTTACAACCCACGTACAATCAGAAAACAACCCAGGGGGTGGGGTCCTGTCCCACTTTTGGGAAAAAAACTGCTATAAACTGATTTAAATACTTTTTTAAAAAGAAGAAAAATAAATAGCCACTGCTGCTACACTCCTAGTAAGCCTTTTCTCCTTACAGAAATCAAAGGGGGATAATGAAAACAGACATTTGTTATGAATCTAATATGAGCAATTAGAAATGAGCCACTAAGCGGCTACAAATGAGCCACTAAGCAAATTAGTTATAATAAAAAATTAAAATTTATAATTTTAAATTTTAAAATAATTTTTTTAAAAGTCTTGTTTTTTAATTTAATTTTTTTTAATTTATCTTAATTTTTTATTTAAATTTTAAATAAATAATTTTAAATTTAAACAATTAAAAACACACCTATTTTATTCTGAAAATACCTTCGTGGAATAGTATTACAGTGACTGTGGTAGAGTGCGACTTTGCCAATTTTATCCTATGTGCAGTATGTTTATTTCCAAAGCACATAATTTTTTTCACATGAAGTGGATAGGGCCTTCCAGTCAAACAGCTTCTCAGTCAGTTTAATTATCTTTATTGGATCAAGCAGCCTGAAAATTCATAACCCTTGTACATATACAAGTGTCTAAAGAAAGGTAGCTTTCAAACTATTCTTTATCATCTACAATTTTAACCCATATATACTATGAATCCTTCCAGGTTTAAAAAACAAACTGGGAAAAAGTGTGGGGGAGTCACCTAACATAATTCATTTGGAAAAGAAAATAACATTACTGTCATGTAGAGCCAATAAAATGACATCTAATCCTTTGGGGAAATCCAAACAGCAATGAAGTGAAAGTGAGTGCAGATTAACACATTGTAAATCCATTTACAACCAGGCATTGTTTACACAGTGATTTGCCAGTGCCTGCTACACTTCGATCTCTCTTTAATTGAAACCAGCTTTTTTGCTCAACCAAAAAGGTTATTTTTTAATTCCCTTGGAGAGATATTAACTGATTATATCCTAAAGACATGATTAAATCAGGTGCAGGTGTCCAAAGCAAGATAGCACAGATATATTGCGGGTAGGGGGAAAGGGAGATGTTCTTGGGCACATACCCCTTTTAGTGTTGATGGGAGTTCTTCCACAGGAGCAATTCTGAGTGGCATGTACCCCAAGATTCATTAAAAACAAATACCAATAGATTTGTCCTAGGAGAACCTTCTCAATCCTCTACTCCTATAACAGTGCTAGCTTGATACTGGCATTGGGGCAACTATAGCTATGGCCACCAGTGCATCTTCCTATATCTATATGAATGTCTTGTAGCAAGCTGTGTTGGATGAAAGGAAGGTCAAGACAGAAGATGAAACATCTGTGTGTCTCCTGTCACAAATCCAAAGAATCATCAGAAGGGCCACAGATGGATCTGTCCATTTCTCCAAAGCCTATTGCAATAAGGAATTTTTACATTTTCCTTGTGGCACGTGACACAGACTACATGTTTTGGTGCAATCCAGAGTAACTACAGGGAGTCCTTGCTCTGACGTAAGAACAATTTACTTTGGATTGCAATATGAATTTCCCATAGGTTTTCACTAGGTGGTGCTGTAACTACGTCGACATAAATGTCTCTTACGTGTACCCGTAGTTACTCTGGATTGTAGAGTATGACTCTGTTTCTTGCTGAGCACTTCAGGTTTGCATTTTTACCAATAAAGAAGCCTCTAAGTACAAAGTGATAATGTAACACTGACATGTATGTATAAAAATATAGGATGAGGCCAGTACTGCAGTTCTGTTGTGGGCTTCTAAAGTGCAGCTTCAGAATAATTTCCTAATATCTGGTTGACTCCTGGAATTATTTTTCTTCCACATGTTGGTGAACAGGTTTTGGCTTTGACATCAGGTCTAAACACCCTAGCAATCTCAGAAGGAATCCCAAAGCTGTTAGCATGGCTAACTCCTGCCAACTAGGTAAGAGACACTTTTTCATATGGGTGCTCCTCTTTTATTTAGGAAGGGGAGAGTAACTGGCCCTCCTAATCTCAGCAGTGTCTTTTCTAGTGGCTTCCGCTGGTGTTTTGTTTTTTGTTTTTTGCATCTTTTGAAACAGTGAGCAATTAGTTATTTGATTGAAGCTGTAAAGCAAACCTCCACTTAGGCTTGCCTAAACCTGGCATAAGTCCTGTGTTGACCTGGGGTGCCACAAAAGTGTCATAAGACACTTCTGCATCACTCCTGGGGGAGAGTTAGGCCAGTGCACAGATATGCACTTGCCTCCCTACATCACCACAGGAATGGGAAGACAGATGAGTTAGGCCGGCCTATGTTAGGATTGCACCGTTACGGTGTAAACAGCTTTTGTTGTACTTTGTTCAACAGCTTTCAAATGGCTCTGTAAATGGCATTTGTTGACTTTTGTTGAAAAGCAGTATTTAATGCTATCTAATAACACAGAGAAGCCCTTTCTATCAGTGGATTTTTTACACATGAATTTGATGCAACACAAATGGCCATGGCCACTTATGGCCCCTTAGAACGGTTTAAATGGATTTTTGTCCCAAGATAACTGATGAGTTGTGCCAGCATATGTTAGGATTGCACCCTATGTGAAATGAAAGATGATGAAAGATGATTTCACCCTAGAGATGAAAGCAAGATTTAAGTAGATTGAATAGAGGTCACAAAATTCAGTTGCTTGACTTGGTAGAGAGTACTTGCCTATCCTACTGGATGCTGGGGAAACAGTTTGGATTCACATGCTTGTACATAGACCATAAAGCACTGATTTTCTGATAACACTACAAAAGCTCCTACTAAAATGAGCAGAAACAGAATTAATGGAAGATGCACCAGAATACATCGGTGCCTATGTTCAACTCCCATTCATTGAAATGGAGAATTAGGCAGGAAACATTCCCAGTGGAGTGTGCCTTTGATAAACTAAAATCACTGCTTTATCCATAAGAAAGATGAAAATATAATACTATGGATGAATCTGGAGAAAGGAAATGAGCACTTACAATCCTATATACACTTTTAAATACTATTCTCTAGAATCTTCTTCCCCCTTACTGATCACTTGTAATTACACAAATGGTACTCACATGGAAGCCAACAGCCAGCAAAAACATATTGCCATTTTAACGCCTTTAGATGATCAAAGCATTAGCTTAATATAATCAGCTCAAATCCATTTACCAGTGAGCCCTACCACTGTGCCAAGGGACTGTTTTCCTTTCCAGCCCTATCTATTCAAGAACAGGTGCTATAATAGTAAATTAATTAGTCTGTGGAGGAGCACCTTGTTCTCCATCTCTGCAGGCCTCGCATGGGTCAGGGCCTTGAGGAAAATGCCATCTGGGCAGAGTTTCCCCCAGAGAAACAATCAAAGCTTGCAGATTGCATACTACAGAGAGAAGGTTCATATGACAATTAACCTTATTAGCCTTAAAAAAACAGTTTATAGTGTGTCAACATGTTGGCTTCATAAATGATCTGTGACACTAAAACGATCAATGCAACTCATTCAAAGCAACATTATTTTCTTTTCTTCCTTTGCAGAACCTTTAAAACCTGTAAAAATGCACGTAAATGTTTATAATGCTCACAGGTAATCTAATTGTAATTTATGTCCAGAAAATAATTCAACACACTAAACACTCCAAATTTCAAAACTCCACTTCCAAAAACAAATTGTAGTCTGCCACATTTTACTTTCTTACACGGGACAGTAAGCACTTTCTTATCAGGTCTTGTAAACTTCTAAACTGCTAAAAGCTACAAAGTACATATCTGACCTAAACAGCCTCACAAAAATAACGTGATCTTGACCATATCATTGTTGACAATACACTCAGATCATAGGGGAATACAAAACGGAAACCAAAGAATGCATTTCAAAAACAGGTGGATTGTCCTTAATAAAGCTGCAATCCTACAAACAGTGCATGAGTTTATACTGCCACGAAGAGTAGTTTATTCTCTCATAGAAATGTTTATACTGTCAGAATCAGACAGACATACTGTTTGCTTATATAGAAATGTGCAGAATTAATCTAAGGAGATTAATTTTAATGTTCCCATTTTTAAGGATATTCCCAAGTTTTTTACAGGAATGCTATTAAAAAAAGGAGTCCCCCACTTTCTGGCAGTTCATTTTCTGATGGTTCCACTCTTTCAATTATACCCAGAACTCATTTATTCAACACAAGTTCCACTATAGATAGACAGAGATAGAGATAGAGATAGAGATAGAGATAGAGATAGAGATAGAGATAATAATAATAATAATAATAATAATAATAATAATAATAATAATAATAATAATAATAACTAGGCATTTATATACCACTTTTCTGGACATTTTGGATTGCTCCTCAGTCTTTAATCAAAGCGGTTCACATAGGCAGGCAAATTCTAAATCCCCAAAGGGATTTTTACAGACAGATTGTCTCTATCTTTCAAGAGACACTACATTCAAGATGTTACATTCACACTCTGGTTACAACACTGGCCCCGATGTCTGAAATGCTGGCTGACCAAGTAAGCAGGCAGGCAGGCAGGCAGGCAGGCAGGCAGGCAGACAGACAGACAGACAGATAGATAGATAGATAGATAGATAGATAGATAGATAGATAGATAGATAGATAGATAGATAGATAGATAGATAGATAGATAGATAGATAGATAGGCTCTATTTGAACCTCTCTCTGATGGTCTAAAGGCTAAAATTGTTTTACTTGATGTTGATTTGCATATGACATGATCAAACTGTTTTTGGTATTTTCTTATGACTTCCTTCAGTAAATAATCATCATTCATTTACATAAGATATTCATTGCCCACATGTGTCTTTGTTCATTTTACTGTAATTTGTTATGTATATTGGCTATGGTTAATAAAAGGGTTATTTAGGCTTTTGCAAGTGCTGTTTTTGTCTTTTGGTGGCCGTTATGCATTTGCAAACTGAATAAAGACTTGGATCCCTTTTCAATGGTTTTCACATTTGGACAGTGTTCCGGTCTCTAACCTGTTCCATAAGTAGGGGATGCCTGTATTTCCACTGCAGGTTTTAAAAAGGTTGCAGCTCAAGTTATGCATCACTTGAGTGGTTCCAATTTTTATGACAGCAATAATGTATTGTGCATATGTGAAGAATATAAGAACTAGCCAGTAGAAAAAGACCCAGGACCATCTAGTCCAGTTTTCTGTTTTTATAAATAGCCAAATAAATGCTGCAAGTTATTCATAAGCAGGGTATATCTTCATGAAGATGGAGCCACAGCTCAGTGGGAAATCACCTATATAATAAGGAAAATCCCAAATACCTCTATGTAGGGCAAGTTACGGATACACACACAGACACACAGACACACACACCCCATAACCTGGTATTCAAAGAACAGTATTCAAAATAGTTCCCATCCTTTGCCCAGCTCCTATCAACCTAGCAGTTCAAAAGCATGTAAATGCAAGTAGATAAATAGATACCACTTAGGCGGAAAAGGCAATATCCTGTCGACAGGCCCCAAGTTGCATCCTTCATTGATTGGAGGAAACTCCAATCCAGAACAAGCGGACTAACCCTACAATCCAAAGTAACTATGGGAGCACGTAAGAGACATTATGTGTACCCATAGTTACTGCACCAGCTAGTGAAAACCTATGGGAAATTCATATTGCAATCCAGAGCAAATTGTTCTTATACTGGAGCAAGGACTCCCTGTAGTTATTCTGGATTGCACCCAATGTCTCACAAAGTACAAGCACTGAAGAAGTTGCCACTGGAATCACAAGGATTGGTCTAACCCCCATTGTTGATTGTAAAAACCTTTCTGAGGATTAGGCTACAATCCTAAGCTCCACTTCAGACAGCCTAAGTCCTGGCATAAGTTCTGTGCTGACCATGGGGGGGGTGTCACAAAAGTGCCATAATACACTTCTGGAACCACTCCTGAGGGAAGGTTATGCCAGTGCATAGACGTGTACTTGCCTCCCTACATCACCACAGAAATGGGAAGACCAATGAAAGAGGCCGGATTAGGTTAGGATTGCACCCTTAAAAAAGCCTGTTCATGTAAACTGCCTTGAAAATAAAAGCCAAAAGATCACTCCAAGGCATGAAAAGGCATGTTTGTTTGTTTATTCCACAGTTAATATTGTGAAACTCATTCTACCAATCCTGAAATGAGATGTTCATTCCATGATAACGGGTGTTCTCCACTCATAGAATCATAGAATCCTAGAGTTGGAAGGGACCTAGTAGGTCATCTAGTCCAACCCCCTACCTGCAGCAGGAAATCCCCCTAGAGTATCCCCGATAGGTGCTCGTTGAGCCTCTGCTTGAAGATCCCCAGTGAGGGAGAGTCCACCACCTCCCTTGGCAATCTGTTCCACTGCCAAACCACCCAAACTGTCAGGAATTTTTTCCGGATTTCCACCCGGAATCTCCTCTCTTGCAGTTTGTACCCATTGGTTCTAGTTCTGCTTTCAGAAGCAGCTATGAACAAATGAGCCCTTTCCTCCCCATGACAGCCCTTCAGGTATCTGAAGAGGGCAATCATGTCTTCCCTTAGCCTCCTCTTCTCCAGGCTGAACATCCCAAGTTCCCCCAACCTTTCCTCGTAGGGCTTCCCTTCCATCCCACTGATCAATCTTGTTGCTCTCCTCTGGACTTGCTCCAGCTTGGCTGCATCTTTCTTCCAGTGAGGTGAAGTGAGGTGCCCAGAACTGAACACAGTACTCAAGGTGAGGTCTCACCAATGCTGAATAAAGAGGAACTAGAACTTCTTGTGACTTGGAAGCTCCAGTCCTCTTAATGCAACCTAAAATGGCATTCGCCTTCTTTGCAGACACATCACACTGCTGACTCATGTTCAGCTTGTGATCCACGGTGACTCCAAGATCCCGCTCACATGTTGTGCTGCCAAGCCAAGTATCCCCCATTTTATACCTATGTTTTTGGTTTTTATTGCCTAAGTGCAGAACCTTGCACTTCTCCCTGTTGAAATTCATTCTGTTTGTTACAGCCCAGCATTCTAGTTTATCCAGATCCTCCTGGAGGTTTCTCCCATCTTCTGATGTGTTTGCTACTCCTCCCAGTTTGGTGTCATCTGCAAATTTGATCAGGCTATCCCTTCCTCTAAGTCATTAATGAAAATGTTAAAGAGAACTGGGCCCAAGACAGAGCCCTGGGGGACCCCTCTTGAAACTGACCTCCAGGTTGACACAGAACCATTTACTAAAACCCTTTGTGTGTAGTCACTGAGCCAGTTGCGGATCCACCTAACGATTTCCCCCTCTAGCCCATATTTTTCCAACTTCCCAATTAAAATGTCATGTGGGACCTTGTCAAATGCTTTGCTGAAGTCAAGATAAATGACATCCACAGCATTGTCATCCAGTAAGCTCGTAACCCGATCAAAAAAGGAGATCAGATTTGTCTGGCAAGATTTATTCTTGGTAAATCCATGCTGGGTTGTTTTGATCACCAAGTACTTGTCTAGATGTGCACAAATTGTGTGTTTTATGTTTTGTTCTAATATCTTGCCTGGGATTGAAGTCAAACTGACTGGTCTATAATTTCCCGGATCTTCTTTTTTCCCCTTCTTAAAAATTGGGACTACATTTGCCCTCTTCCAGTCCAGGCTCTTCTCCACTCCTCAAGGATTTCTCAAAGATGCTCGACAAAGGCTCTGCAAGGACATCTGCCAGTTCCTTAAGAACTCGAGGATGCAGCTCATCTGGTCCAAATGACTTGAATTCATTTAGGCCAGTTAAGTGTTTTCGAACCAGTTCTCTGTCAATCTTAATCTGCTGTTCTGCACCATCCATGTTTTCATTACCTCTTTGGGGATGCAAGCACATCCCCGCATCAGCCAATGATCCCGCACCCCCATTTGCACAGCCCTCCTTCCGAGAATAGACGGACGCAAAGTAGGAGTTTTCTCCTTTTCTTCCCCATGTTAATATCCATGTTCTCTAATGCATGGGTGCATGTTTTCTTCGGATCACAGACAGTGCTTTTCTTTTACATAAAAGTGAGTTGCACATTTTGAAAGTGGGGTGAGAATTTAAAATCACAATCTATTGTGGTCAACAAAATGTGAAAGTTCATGACCTGGAAGTTTGACAATGATGTGACTTTATGGTCATCAAGCTCCATCCACTGTGCCTTTCCAGTCTTTGCCTTACCACAAATCACTAATGTTAGGTCTCTGGATCTAAGTGTTGGTTCAAGGTAAGTTGTAAGCTGATTGACTGGGAGAATAATGTCTGCCTGAGTGTCCAATCACAAAAAAGTAAATGTCATATGGCAAAATCCAGAGTAACTATGGGGAATCCTTGCTCTGGTGTAAGAACAACTTACCCTGGATACTAATATGAATTTCCCATAGGTTTTCACTAGGTGGTGCAGTAACTACGGGTACACGTAAAGTCTCTTATGGGTAGTTACTGTGGATTTGGGGGATATTCTGATTGGGTGGCTGAGTAATATATGTCATATTTTGATTGGTTAGCTGAGTAATGGATATACCTGGGCAACCAGTCACAGACAGGTATGTGTCATATTCTGATTGGATTCAGACAATTTGTGTTGGATGCTATCAACTCTGGTGCTTGCCAACATGCACATTTGTCACCTCAGGCATATGCAAGCTAAAAAGATGGTGCATGTCCAAGAAGACCCACTGGCTTATGAGGGATAAAAGAAAATATGTGGCTGAAAATGGGTGGCCACATGGTTTCTGTATTCTTACATTACCAGGAGGAAGCAGCAAACATGTCATTACAAACTGGGCTTTACTCCTTTATAAGTTTAATTAACTATGAGGGCAACCCTAAATTGCAAATAGGTAGGTGCAGTTTATGCCATGGGTGAGTGTGCAGCGGAGTTGGAGGTGGGTTTGGATTGGCAGCTATGCCAGATCCAAACCTTCTTTCCCAGGCAGTCCCATCTCCTCAGACTTAGTCGTCAGACTCCAGTATAGTAGCCACCTCCCAGTAGTAGCCACAGCAAGGGACAAGCATCCCCTTACCCATGGTAGTGTGGCAGCAGTCCAAATACTTGCACTGGATTCGGTGCAGGCAAGTCTCCCAGCCTAACCCGGTGGAAGTTAAGATTGCTGTATCCAATACTTATTTTTAAATAATACTTACTTATAATAATAACCACCACCACAAGGCTTTTTCATAATATATGTGACCAGGGATCAACACACAGCAAAAAAGGTAGCACTGGTCTATATTTCATAATGCTGCAAAATGTGATAAAGTGATATCACATTTTACACCAGAGGGAGGAGAAAAGTTGCAAACAAACTATCATGTACAGAAGACCTTTTCAAGTCCTGCCTGTCCACCCAATTGCCTCCACTTTCCTCCATCCACTTGTCCACTTTTATAAAATTTTGACAAATTCCCTGCTGAGGAAGGTTTACCATGTTTTATATTACTGTGAGCACTTGACTTTGTACATCCCTCCAAAATGTGTAGTACCAGTCCTGCATCTTGTTAAAACAATGAAAAGGGAAAACACAAATAAAGCAAATTATATTTTAAAAAGAAAAAAAAACCCAAACAGGCATCGATTTCCAAGGTTTTAATACTTTTTTTCCTTCTTCCAACCCAAAAGTAAAGTAGCACCCTGCAGACCATGTTGGCCTAAAATTAAAAGGAAGGGAAAAGCTAAGTCTGATTTCCAAACCTTGGGAAATGCTTTTACCCTATTGTTTGCCTCTAAATCCTATGAAGAATCCTTATACTGTTCCACTGGTGACTCTGATGTCCTTATTAGGTTAATAATGTATTTGGATGCTTTGTCTTCCCAAATACTGCTTCCATTGACTTACATTTGGGTATAAAGTATTTGCAAACTATAAGTGTTTGACATTGAAGTCCAATAAGCTATCTCTATACAGCAGCCTGTTTGATTATGCATTAACAGAGTCCCTATTGGTTAGATGTGAGCTGGGTAAGGGATTCTCTTCCTAAGTATGAACAGCCTTGGTAAGATATAATATATCTGCCAAAGTATAATAACGTCCAGAAGGCCAAATTATGCCTAATGATGCAGGTCTTGAGTGTGAACCTCCTACTGAATTTAAAAAGAGTCAAAGGCACAAATGCAATGGACATTTATCTTATATGTACATACATTTCTAATATCTTTAGAGTGCAGGTATTCAGTGGAGATTTTCATTAAATCCGTTATGTGGTAGTAAAAACTTATCAAGGGTAAGGTTATAATCAAATGATCCCCCTGGGATGGAGATTTGTTTCTGGCATTCTCCTTTCCCAAGGGTGTCACTTTCCCTGCCTCACAGAATAATTAAATTATTAAAGTATTTTCAGTTTTTTCTTCAGTTATGGCTCTCTCCTACGAGAAATGGTAGTCCATCAGACAAACAAAAAATACAAAATATGAGATGAGTAAGAGAGGTTCTGTTGATGTAGGAGCAGACAAAAGTGTACCCGCGTTGCAGGAGTAACATTTCCCCATATGCCATCCCCCCAGGGCACATCAACACCCCATGCGCAACTTTCCCCATGCACAACTTCCCCCATGCGCAACTTCCCTCCATGCGTATCATCCCCCCATGTGCATCATCCCCCATGCGCATGAGTCCCCCATGCTCATCAGTCCCCCGTGTGCATCATCCCCCAATGTGCCTGAACTCCTCACATGCAACATCACCCATCTGCATCAGTCCCCCATGTGCATCAACCTCATGCGCAACTTCCCCATGCGCAACTTCCCCATGTGCAATTTTTCCCCCATGTGCAACTTTCCCCCATGCACAACTTTCCCCCCATGCACAACTTTCCCCCATGCACAACGTTCCCCCATGCGCATCATCTCCCATGCGCAACTTCCCCCATTCGCAACTTCCCCCATGCACAACTTTCCCCCATGTGCAACTTCCTCCATTCGCAACTTCCCCCCTGCACATCATCCCCCCATGCGCAATTTCCCGCCATGCGCAACTTACCCCAATGCGCAACTTCCCCCCATGCTCAGCATCCTCGCCAGTGCAACCTCTTCCTTTGAACAATGTCCCCCCAGTGCACCAGGCAGTGAGCACCAAATTGACTGGATGTTATTCAGTCTCCCATGTTAAGTATAGGACAGAAACAGGTTGCCCCCTTTTCAGCCCCTGAAGGGTTAATTTCTCCAGATGGTTCTTGGTGGGTGTTCAGGTGACAGAAGGAACTCCCAGGATTCCATGCTTCAGGCCCAGCACTTGGGGAGGAATGTTGCTGAGTCAGCAATTCTCAATGCAAAGTATGGGGAGGAAAACGCGTTGCTCCCCTTTTCACCCCCTTCAGGTTGAAATTTCCGAAAACCGGTTCTTAGTGCACCCCTCCGTCACGGAAGGAACACCCACCCCAAATTTCACGCTTCTAGGCCCACCGGTTTTGGCAGGGCGGTGATGAGTCAGTCAGTCAATCAGTCAGTCAGTGAGTCAGTCAGTCAGTGAGTGACTTTTCTCTTTTATATATATATATATATGGATGATGATGATGATGATGAAATAAATTTATAAAATAAATTTATTAAAATAAATTATTTTAATAAAAATTGTTTCTGAAAGACAGTGGCTTTCAAAGCCTAGACTCCAAAGCCAACCTGTTGGAAACAGTTGCAACTCAACATTGCCCACTTGTTACAAGTGGCACATTGAGATGTATTGAGAGAAAGAGGAATACAAAGAGCGTCCCTGAACCACTATCTGGCATCGGATAGTGGTGTATACAAGAGAAAGTGACAGAACATGTAGAATACATCCAGCTTCCACCCATAAAAACCACTGAAGAAACACAACAGAATGCAATCAGTGAAGTTGCACACACAACATTCGATGTGATGAAGACTGGAAGGCACCAAATTGACCAAGATACCAGGCTGTGGACTTATGACATCAATGCAAAGATGCAAGAGAAAAAGCGACTCTATCATGTCATACCACGAGGTGAAGAAAGCCAGGACCTTCTGCAGGCCAAGCCTTAGCTTTATCACTGAGCCTCTCATATCCCTACTAAATAATTCATATGAATAACCCATGACAAAGACTGCAATCATAACCCCAAGTTCAGCCAGAGTAACCCCCAAATCCATAGTAACTATGGGAGCACATAAGAGACTTTACGTGCACCCATAGTTACTGCACCACCTACTGAAAACCTATGGGAAACTCATATTGGAATCCAGAGTAAATTGTTCTTACACCGGAGCAAGGACTCCCCGTAGTTACTCTGGATTTTGCCCTAAGAGCACAATCCTATGTCTACTCCAAAGTAAGTTCCATTGTGTTCAATGGATCTTACTCCCAGGAAAGTGCCTTTAGGATTGCAGCCTAAGCCCAGTCCAAGTCCCGTGCTGGCCTGGGGTGTCACAAAAGTGGCATAAGGCATTTCTATGCCATCCCTAGGGAAGAGTTAGGCCAGTGCACAGACATATGCTTGCCTCCGTTCATCATCACAGGAATGGGAAGACCCATGAGTTGCGCCAGTATAGGTCAGGATTGCACACTTGGAGCACAATCCTAACTATGTCTACTCAAAAGTAAGCCCCATTGTATTCAATGGATCTTACTTCCAGGAAAGTGTCTTTAGGATTGCAGCCAATGTCTATCAAATTGTAAGCTCCTGTTTTTGCTTTTCTTCTCTATTAGTTCTTTTCTTCTTCTTTCAATCCTTCTTTCTCAGTTCCATCCACTACATATCATGGTGGGGGGTGAGGTGAAATTTCTGAAGATTTCATGACAAATGAGGTGAAAGTATTTAAATATTCTCCACATATAATTTAGCTGTAGGAATCACATCTTCTATATGCTATGGAGCAAAAGAAGCAAGCGAGCAGCAGGGAAGGTTAACAGATGCATCTGCAAGAAAAAAGGCACGCAAAAAGAACTCAATGAAGCAGCCATAAGGGATGAAATACAATGAGTGCACTCGGCAAAGCTGCTGAAGGTGGATATGATGAACATGGCAAAGCAACTGGAAGAGAAGGGATGCTGCAATAAACTGAGGATGGTCTTCAACCATTATTTTGATTTAAAAATATATATATAAAACTGTAAATAATGATGGTATTGTATTGTACTGTAAAGAACTGGGTTTTCTCTAGATTTTTTAGAAGCGAAAACAAATGTCAAAGAGACTGGGGTCCCCTGGAAGTATCCAAAGGACATTCCACATCTGGAACTGCAATCCTAACCTGCAGCTAGGGTGTCATAAAAGTGCTATAATGCACTTCTGTGAGAGGGGTTAGTACGGTGCACAGACATGTGCTTCCCTACTTACATCATGGTGGGATGGGTGGGTGGGAATGGGTTGTGCATCCCTAGGTTAGAATCACAGCTTTTATTCAATATACTCCCACACACTGCCACTGCGCACTCCTGCAAGACTTTTTGTTTGTATTTAAGGTTTTTTTTAATTTCCAGGAACAAGTAAGGGGGAAATTGGGGAAAAAATGTTTAATAACCCAAAATTCCATTACATGTGAGGGAAAGAGAACAGAAAAAAAGAAGCTTTATAAGATGTTTAAAAATACAATAAAAATAATAAAAAGGTACGTTAATCACTTTTACAATAACATTGCGTGCAATCCAGAGTAACTATGGGGACTCGTTGCTCTGGTGTAAGAATAACTTGCTCTGGATTGCAATATGAATTTCCCATAGGTTTTCACTAAGTGGTGCAGTAACTACGGGTACACGTAGTGTCTCTTACGTGCTCCCGTAGTTACTCTGGATTGTAGGGAAAGTCTCTCTCTCTCTCTCTCTCTCTCTCTCTTTCTCTCAAAGCCTTAACCTGTGAAATTAGGCAGGACACCTGTTAGGGTGTCCTCATCTTCTGGCCAACATTCCATGCCAATCAAGCAGGTTGGGGAGGCACATTCTGTGGGTTCGATTCACATGTGTCCCTGGGGCAGAAAAGGCTGAGGGGTATCGTAACTGCCTCTGGGACAGATACAGTATTAGGCCTAACTGAGGAGAGGCTAGGGGGCAGTTGAGGAGAACCTTAACATTTACATTCTTGACACTCCCCCCCCTCCACACACACACACTCGTATATATATACATGCTGTGTGTGTGTGTGTGTGTGTGTGTGTGTGTGTGTGTGTGTGTGTGTGTATATATATATATATATATATATATATATATGTCTCTGTGTGTGCGTGTACATGTGTGTGGAGAGGGGGGCATGTCAAGAATGTAAACATTAAGGTTGTAGAAATTTAAAGGTTCAGAGTTTTAAAGGTTCAGAAATGTAAAGGTTCACCAGATTTCTGCTAGTGACAGAGAACAGAAACACTATTTCTGTTTTCTTTAATCAGTTTATCTTACAGCATACATATGTGACATTTTGTTTAAGGGGCATTTGAGTAGACAGCAGTGAGATAAAGGCTGCTAGCAAAAGCTTTGGCAACTACTCCTGTCATCAGTCCTCTTGGGCCTGGAGATCAGCATTCTTAAAATATTAGGATTTGATAGAGTAACGCCAGCCCCCTGGAGCAGATGGTTCAGAAAACTCTGTCAACACTGCCTGTAATTACTGCAAACAGATCCTTGTTGCAATGATAGCTCCTCTGGGACACTAGTGAAGTGCTTGCTAACCTCGCTATCTCAGAGAGGTGTAACGTATGCTGTTTCCCGGGCTTCTTTCAGTTGACTGATGCTTCAAAACAGAACCATAAATATTGAGATATTAGGATCTCCTTAATCCCCAGCCATTTAAATGGATGGAAATGAAGTTTAATCCTTGTTCTTCACCTGGACCTTTCATTTTAAACAGCCTGCAATGGCATCTTTGATACAAGGTGCTTTAAGTCTGCTGTTGTTGATATGCATATTTTATCTTCTTTGTCGTCAGTCTTATAGCCCCATGTGGAAAAATAAGTTCAACGGATCAAACATGGGAGTAAAGTACCAACTATAATTTATTGATGTGTCAAATCAGCTAACCTAGGACACTGTACCAATGTAGGTGTGATTGAATGTGAAATTATGGTTTCACACAGCCTCTCTGGCAGATGCAACACATTGGTTATATAGTTATCTGTATGGGCTAATCCCATATTGCCACTGTAACATCTATACAGATATGCTGTTTCTGATGACACTGGATGTCTACTAACACTGGAACTGGAAAATTATAAGGATCTGGTTTACAGATGATACTCATGAAATGCAGAGGGTAAGAAAAAAGAGGCATGACAGAGAGCTGAAAAATAAAAGTCTCAAAGCCAGTAGTCGCTGTCAAAGGGTATAATTCTAACCTAGGCTGGGACAACTCATTGGTCTTCCCATCCTATGGTGATGGGAGGCAGGGAGCCAAGTGCATGTCTGTGTACTGGCCTAACCCCACCCCACAGGAGTGGCACAGAAGTGTCTGACTGCAATGGGGCACAGAAGCATCCTAGGCCTGCACAGAACTTGACCTAGGGCTTAGGCCAGCCTAACTGGAGGTTAGGATTGCAGCATAAGGCTAGTAAAAAGAATGAGAAGGTGGATGTAATGCAATCTGGATGCATCTAAAATTAAGGGTGAAATTCTGACTTAGGCCAGAGAGAATTGCTTAGTGACCTCCAGGCTGGCCTAACTCTGTTGAAGAGACAGCAGCACAAGGGCAGCATACTCACTGGGCTGTGGGAGCTGTGCCATATCCTGAGATGGGGTGTCGTAGTTGTGCCATATCCTGAGGTTGAGAGGCAGGAGTGGTGTTTAGATTGGCCTAAGACTCAGAACTTTTTATTTTGCTTCCATTTTATTCTGGCTTATCATAGGCCTCTATGGGTCTACCTAGATTTATGACTGCTCTTGAGATGGCCTATCTCAGAGGAGCTGTGAGGGGGCATGTCGGTCCTGGAAGCAGGCTTTGGCTACAGCCTAACTGTAGTGTTCTAGGCAGAGGTCTCCAAACCCAGGCCCTGGGGCCAGATGTGGCCCTCAGCAAATCTCAAGACCCCTCTGCCGTGGGCAAGCCCTGTAATCCACTCCAATACATTCTTATATGTAATTTTATTCAAATCTGAAATGTAAATTAGTTTTTTTGCCCCTGACACAGTGTCAGAGAGATGATGCCAAAACATTTGGAGACCCCTGTTCTAGGCCATGCTCAACATGCCCTGCTTTACTGCCTAGGCTGGCACTGCTAGGTTGGTGCCAGTTAATCTGTCTTTTGCCAGCCTACATGGACTAATGCTGACCCAACCCTTTTCTGGTTGGTCTATGTGGTCTATGTGGCATTAGGCTGGCCCAGTTGCCAGATAGGCTGGCCCAAGTGCACTTCAGGATTGCAGCCTAAGATGTGGGGAGAGCTGGGTTGCTCAAGATTGCTTTGATTAAATCTTTTATCTCTCTGCCTCATAGCCAACTCAAATCTTTATAGAGTGCAACTGGTACAATCTTCAATCAATTTTATTATCTCAGTCTATTTTCAGGGAATTCCACAGCGGAATCCTCTCTCAGGTCAACATCTCCTTGCCCATGGGAAGCAAGCATGTCAGGCAGAACAAGTGTCACAGTTCAACCCACCTTTTTGCCAAGTGTTTGCATTCCAAGAGAACAAAAACTGTTGTTCACTACAACTCTATTTTTATTATCTCTCTGTGTTATTGTTCTGTGAACTGTGTCATCAGGTGGGGGGTAAGGGAAAACCTCTACCCCTAAGAAGCATCTGGTTCATGTACCACTTGTTTCAGGATTTTTGAATGAAGTGCCTGGATCTGAGGGAAAATCCTGTCCTATGAAAGGACAGGGGCTTGTTAGCAACTTCCTTTTTAATAAAGGGCAAGACATTCATCTTCCCTTTGTTTCAGTCAGGAGAGGCTTGGAAGACTCCCCCCAAAAGTTTCTTCACCTTAAAGTAAAGAACTACCGTTCTAGCAATGGAAGCAGTGTCCCCATCCCAGCCCTTTACCAGATGCCTCCACTTTTGATGCAAAAGCCCAAGCAGAAAGCTGGAGAGCATCCAAATGCAAGTGAGCTGTAAAGGTTGCTACCAAACAAAGCAGTTTAAGGTATTTTTAGCTATCTTGGACAATTTTGGTTTCGTTTCACCATATTGTTTGCCTCTAGGTTAGCGGCTTTTGAAGGGATAGACCCGGTAGCCACTGCTCCCTAATCCTGGGCAGATGCCTCGAAGCTGCATATGGGAGCAGCATCAATGTTCCTGTTAAAGGCCCCTACTCCCCCTCAGAAAGAAGGCGTCCAGAAGATGACAGTGAAGCAACAGGTGCAACAACCAGGCCAGGGACACCCTCATTTTCTTCAGGGAGGCCTCTGGTAGCTTATACAATTGTTTATGGTAGAAATGAAGTGCTTTGAGAGATGCTGATTGTCCCATTCACCCTTCAATACCTCTGGAATGGGACAAGCAATAGCACTGCATCAAAATGAGGGAAGGTAGAACTTCACTTTTGGCTTGGACCCAGTGCCTCAGAAGAGTCCAGGGCAGGGGGAGGTCCAGAGTCACAACCGCTTTTGACAGCACTCTCTGATGTAGAGGTCCAAAAGGAAAAGTTTGTTGGTTTGTTGTTGGTTGAGTTGGCTGTCTCCCTCATCCTACCAAAGCTCTCCCTCCTCCTTGTCAGATGAGGAGGGGGCAGAACTGAGATCATCATAAGGATCAGCTGGAAAAGTAGCCAGGGGGTCATAACATAAGAAGAGCCTCCACAGGATCAGACCAAAGTCCCATCTAGTCCAGCTTCTTGCATCACACAGTGGCCCACCAGATGCCTCAGGGAGCAAACAGGACCTATATTCAGGTGCCTTCCCCTGCATCTGCCATTTTAAAGTTGCCAACATCTACCTATGCACATGCACACATACACAGCCCCATCATGGCTTATAACCTGTGATTGTCCTTTCCTCTAGAAATTTGTCCAATCACTTCTTGAAGACATTGAGACCAGATCCTATGGCAAGGAGTTCCACAGATTAATTACATGTTGGGTGTCCATTCAGTAAGTAAACTCGTAACCTGGTCAAAAAAAGATCAGATTTGTCTGGCAAGATTTATTCTTGATAAATCCATGCTGGGTTCTTCTGATTAGAAGATCATGAATTCTTGTCTGGATGTGCACAAATTGTATGTTTTATGTTTTGTTCTAATATCTTCTAATAAATATTAAAAGTCCAGCATCCAGGTCTATAATTTCCTATATAATTTCCTATAATTTCCTGTATAATTTCCTATAGTTTTATAAAAAAAAATTTCCCTCTTTTCACCCTGATGGGAGTACATTAGCTCATTTCCACTCCAATGGGACTTCCCTACTCCTCAAGGATTTCTCAGAGATGATTGGCAGAGGCTCAGCAAGTACATCTGCAAGTTCCTTAAGAACTCTAGGATGCAGTTCATCTGGTCCAAAAGACTTGAATTCATTTAGGCCAGTTAAGTGGTTTCAAACCAATTCCTTTGTCAGTCTTAATCTGCTGATCTGTACCATCCATGTTTTCATTACCTCTTTGAGGATACAAGGTTATTATCCCATCAGTCAATGATTCAGCACCCTTATTTGAACGGTCCTCCTTCTGAAGGTAGACATGCAAAGTAGGAGTTGAGCAGCTCTGCCTTCTCCTGGTTTCCAAACACCTGTTGTCCATCTTTGTCCTGGAGTATTCTCTGATCAAAGAGCCCTGCCTGCCTCCAGGTCGGGGAAGGACAACGCCTGTTGTGATGGGTACCCTCACTCCTTCTTACAAAGAATATCTTCTTTTGATTGAAAACACAGAGCAGGCATCTAGCTCTACTTTTGTGCACCAAACTTTGGGACAGTTTTATGGATTTTAACCCTGCAATCCAGAGGAACTACAGGAACACATAAGAGACATTTATGTCAAAGTATTTACGGCACCACCTAGTGACAACCTATGGGAAATTCATATTGCAATCCAGAGTAAATTGTGCTTATGTCGGAGCAAGTAGTTACTCTGGATTGTGCCCTAAATCTCTTTTAAAATACTTCTATAGTACTGTGATAATGACACTTAGATCCTAGAGTGCTAAAAGGAAAAATGAAATACAAATTTATTTCAGATTTATTTAAACTTTATTTATCTTCTTTCAGTTATACATCAGTGATTAGTTTTCTGTCCAGAGGTCCATTGCCTTGTCTTCTCCTTTTGTGTATGTACTGCAAACAGTGTGTCTTCTCATTTTGTGTATGTATTGCACATTGCTTACAGGTGTGATTTTAGCAGTATCTAAGATCAGGCAATTTTAGACCAATATAATAAGAACTGAAGAGTCCACCATGTATGGGAGCAACTGGGTCAAGATGCACACTGCCAGTGACAGGCTAATCCATAAAGTGGAACAAATAGCCTCTACAGGTATCGTAACCCACTATCACACAGTGCCTTAGGAATACACACACTCCATTTCCCAAACAGACTTGGTTACCCCTGTGCGTACCTTTTAATACCACTTCTGAAAGAACAATACCAAAGACTGAAATGAGAGCTGACTGTTTCATAGATTTGAAATGTTTATTTTCATGAAGGACACTTGATATACTATTTGTACTATTTACTAATGATATTGTAATTGTTAATATAGTGGTGCCTTGGTTTACAAGCATAATTCATTCTGGAAGGATGCTCGTAATCCAAAACGCTCATGCTCCAAAGTGGATTTTTCCTTTGGAAATAATGGAAATTCAGATGATTTTTAGTTCCACAGTCCAAAAATATTTATATAAAATTATTTACTATATATAAAAATGATTGTAATATAATACAAAACACTGTCATAAAGAAAATACTGTACAGTACTGAACACCTTTGAAAACCTTCATGGCTGATATGAAGGAGATACCTGGCTCAGGTTGCTTCCCCCCGCCCACGAGTTCCCTGGCCATGGAAGTCTGTTCCAAACTTCTTCAGAAGGGCTCGTCGTCCAAGACAGTGCTCTTAAACCAAGACAAAATTTCTAAGAAAATTGTGCTCTTAATCCACACACTCCTAGGGCGCAATCCAGAGTAACTACGGATAGTCCTTGCTCTGATGTAAGAACAACTAACTCTGGATTGCAATATGAATTTCCCATAGGCTTTCACTAGGTGGTGCAGTTACTACAGGTGCACGTAATGTCTCTTATGTGCTTCCATAATTACTCTGGATTGTAGGGCTAATCCAAGTCACTCTTAAACCACAGTAATACTGTATTAAAATATTTCTATTGCACTTTTTAAGAGACAGTTGCTTTACAAATATTATTTTCTTTACTCTTCCATCAATCCAAAGGTTGACCACCATTATTTCCATTTTAGTTGAAGATGGGAGGTTGCCTGGCATGTTGTCGTCCATGGAGTCATGAAGATTCAGATACAACTACACGACTGAACATCTCCATTTCACAGTGCCTCAACACTTCCCCATGTGTACAAAGCAGTCAGTTTAATCCTATCCTTATATCATCTTCTGAAACTGGCACACCAAAAAAGTGCATGCAGTGAGGGGCAGCAATGGTGGTCAGAATGTCAGGCTTGGGAAAGGAAATGGTCATGAAGGGGTAAAAATAGGTCTTCTTGATGTCTATGATTTCTTGATTTTGCTGATGCCAAGTGCAAGGAGAGAAAGGGAGTCCTCTCTGCCCAAAATCCTCACTCCAGAGACATGATACTCTGTTTTGCAGCAGTCAGTGCTGGCAGAATATGCATTCCACAAGTGGGGCAGCATCTTGGAAATCAATGAGATGAAATCTTGGCTTGCAGGCCTCCGTCAGTCTTGAAAGACTATGGTATCGTGCTCGGCGCTGCATACGCTGCATGTGAAGCACGAAAGCCTGGGTTAGATTGTTATGGAGGATAGGCTGTTACCCAAGCAGCAAATCCCCCCTCTCCACGCCACTGAATTAGTCCAATGGAAAGGCAGAGCCAATACGATTGGATCCAGCTGGCGTCGCAGAGCTGGGCTAAGGACAGGAGCTCACCCTGTCTTGTGGGGCTGATCCTGGTCTTGAACCCTGGCCTCCTGGTTAACAGGCACAGCGACTTGGCTATCAATGAGATAAAACACAGCATGATGTTACACCGTGGTGGTTGTGGTTGTGGTTGCTGTCTAATTGAGTTCACCCATGTTAAAAGATACACCATGATGCATGACGTCACACATGGTGCGTAACATTAACACAAATTACTGCAAACAACCATTTAAAACTAAAATGGATGAACATGGATGAAAAACAAATGAAAAGGAGAACAGAAATAATATCAAAACGATAAGGATGGTTCCGTACTCAACTCCAAACACTTCTACATTTGTACAGTGGTGACTTGTAAAAACTATGATGAATAAAAGCAGGAGAGCATAAAACTATAAACATAGAAATCCAGTGTTGAGCACTCTGAGATAGGAGGAAAAATCCTGACTAAAATGGGCCATTCTCACTAATCTCCAGAGAGCTGGCAAAAATAACCCTCAGGGCAGAGGTTTCAAAATATCAGGAAGGCTCTGCTTGCTAACCATTGCATCTACTGCATTGAAAGCACTCACAAATGAGTATACTTGATAATCTTAATAACTGAAAAGGATGTTAAGAGAGAGAACATTCCCTTGGATAATGATGTCCTGGATCAGTGATTTTCAACCAGTGTGCCATGGCACACTGTTGTGCTACAGATAGTCCTCAGGGGTGCCATGGGAATGTGGAGATTGACATTCATTAATAGGAAAATTGGGGGATTTGAACAGTCTGGTGTGCCTGGTCAATGGTAAAAACAATTGATGGTGTGCCTTGACAATTTCAGTGCCTTGTTAAGTGTGCCGTGATACGAAAAAAGTTGAAAATCACTGTCCTAGATAGTTTAAAAGATCAATGAACACCCTAGATTGTGCTTGACAAAAAACTGCAACAGCAAAGAGTGTCATGTGTTCCTATTAAATAACAATGATACTCAAAAATAAACCATTTTACAGACCATCTTTCCTTTCTGCATACTGAATGTCTGAAGTTACTCCCGTTATTACCACTATGAAGTACATCATTAAATTTTTAATAACAAAAAATAGCCATTTAAGTATTTGAGTGTCAGTAATTGACAGAAAGGTGGTATAAGAAAATGTAACAAACAAATTTAAATCAAGGGGACATTCCTATTCTCTTGCACAAATGTTTCTCTTTTCCATTGCACACATAATTTTAGGAGAGTGTGCCACCAAATTATTTCCAAATCCCAGGTCACAGAACTTCCATCCGGAAGGATTTCTTAAACCATCTCTTCCACTAGATTATCTTGCTGTGATGCTTGGAACACCTGCACGACTCAATCCTCTTCTTGGATTCTCGGGTTTCCCACCTTCTTTTTTAATAAGAAAAAATTAACAAAGTAAAATTTGTTGACAGTGCTCACAGTCGGAATAGTGGGGGGCTCTTCCTATGCACTGTCACATTTTCCACGTTCACTTCTGCAGGTGCTAAATACATGCTGACAGCAACATATGTTACCAATCTTAAATGTGTGTGCGTGTGAGCCCGCGCGTGTGTGTTTTAACCTGGTAATTAAAGAAAGCTCACAGCTTGAAAAAAATAATACAGGTGAAAGCTGCTAGTCGCCCCGTGATTTTATCACTGTTCACTCTCGCCTCGCACCCACCCACCCGTTCTCCCCCCATTAGTGGTTATGACCATGAAACAAAAACAAAGGAAAAATTTGTGAGAGGCTCAAAAATCTATTAGCTTTCTTTGATACTAGTTCTTCCCCTGTGCTTCTTTCCAAGTACTCGCTTTCTGTTTGTTTTCATCTCTTATCCTAATCTTCTTATCCCAGCCATGATAGACATGTTCTCTCCAAAGGCATGCTTCCTACAGATAATGCTATATAGACTATATTAATTTATTCAGTGCACAAACAAATTAGGCTTACTGTAATGTGACCAAACCTCTTCTGTTTTTGTCTTTTTATATATTCTTCATGATCTATTGGAATTAGCAAAATTTTGTACTGCAATATAACAATGAATTAAGGGGTTCTTTTCAAATTGTGGATTTATATATATTCCCAAATATTCCTAAATCAAGCCTGTACAAATAAACCCACAAGATAATTTTTAAAAAGATCTTTCTCGGGGAAAAAATGCAATACATTTTTTTTTGCTTTAAAGTTGGACATCAGCATAATGTCACACTAAATAAAATCAAAGTGTCATAAGTGTGTGTGTGTGTGTGTGTGTGTGTGTATTAATTAGTTCACTCCAAATGTAGTATGTTAAAAGAAAGCTTTTCTCTTCAAGTATATCTATGTATTCTCATTTTGATGTCCTCATTTGTTTTTAAAAATGTAAAAATATGAATAGTAAACTCTGAAACAAATAAACTCTGAAATGTTTACTGAAACCAGTAAACTCTGATACAAAAACTGGTTCAATGTTTACTTAGTTATCTTTCTTCCTAAAAAGGCACTCAAGATGGCTGCTTTGCTGACAGTAACATGTTACCACTCTTATATGTGTTTGTATAATTGCGCACAAATAAAATTGCTCAAAAGTGTTTTTAATACACCAAAGTGCCAATCCATATATGCAAATGCATTACAACACAATCCTAAGTATGTCTACTCCAAAATAAGTAAATGGGACTTGCTCCCAAGAAAGTGTGTACAGAACTGCTGCCTTAGAGCCCAATTTTAAAGTTTCAATGTGCCAGATCTTGAGAGTGCAAATATATCATAAGGCACAATAATGGGCAGTGGCCTGTCAGGCTAGATCCTATCCCTGTGCTGAGTAGAGCAGGTGAGCTTATGCTGGACAATGCGGGTGATGGGAGAGAGGGGTGAGGAAGACATTCTAGGGGTAGACAGAGAGTTTTGGGGTTGGGAAAAAGCAGAACAGAGTAATATTGGGCCCATGAGGTGGAGGGATCAGCAGCGACAATGCATGCCGTATCCTAACCCCCATTCCTAAGTGCTCAGAGCCAACACAGGCTGCTTGGATTTGTGCCAGCTAAATAGTTGGCTAGGGTGTTGAACTTGGAAGGAGAAAAATATCATTTTTTACAACCTGTATTGTATCAAATGCTGGCCACTGTGCCTGTCTGTATCAACAAAGGTTATAATTGTGCTCTTAGTAATAGACATTTACCCTGATATTAAGATGGTACTTCTGTCTGACAGCTTGTCCAAGAAGTGAAGCAGACTGAATTCACTTCTGAACCAGCTGTGGAGTCAACAGTCACAATTCTCAAACCAGTGACAGAAACAACACATATAATCTCAGAAATTGAATGCCATCTGTAACTATGTTTCTAGCACGCAGGGGCACATATAGATCCTAAACCAATAGGTGGTTTGGGGTATGTGATCCAGCATACCACCTTCCCATTCTTCCAGTTCCAAACCATTTTTAACCTCACAATGCACGTTCATTGTACAAGTGGTTTCAGCATAAGGAGTCATTCAGTCCCTAATACTACAGTATTGGTGAGCAACCACTGTAGAAACAAAGGATAACACCTGGCTATACACATACCCTACAATCCAGAGTAACTACGGGAGCATGTAAGAGACACTATGCGCACCCGTAGTTACTGCACCACCTAATGAAAACCTATCGGAAATTCATATTCGATCCAGAGCAAAACCTATGGGAAATTCATATTGCGATCCAGAGCAAATTGTTCTTACACTGGAGCAAGGACTCCCCATAGTTACTCAGGATTGCACCCACAGAACTAGTGTGAACTTGGGTCCAGGTCACTACTTATAAATGAATCCCACTAATGTCAGCAATTTCTAAACGCACTTCTTCAAGTTAGGATTGGGATGTGAGAGAAGCTCTGCCTAATAATTCCAAAATAAATGCTGAATAATTTCAAAACAAATAAATATCAGCTGGGCTACAAGAATTGGAACATTAAGCTCAACAACTGCTCAAGATAACTCTGAAGTCAAAACTGTAATTCAACCTTTACAGTACCATTAATTTGCTCCCCCCCCCCCAAGTTTCACTTTCAAAAGCTAAGGGCACAACCCTCAACAATAAACAATAAATAGTATATAAAGTTAAGATGTATCTTATCTTACCTTCATCTACTATTTTATCTCTAAAAAAACAAGCTTCAAATGATAGAGTCTGTATTATTTTCAAACACCAATCAGTAAAGGGGATATATGCAATATTTTTGTTTATTAATTTCAGCTGATTAATAAAAGTCTGGGAAAGGTGCTGTGCCTCTGTGTCCTGCATTCAGCCCAACCAGCTCCATCTCTCAGTTTCTTACCCCTCCGATTAAACCAGGCTTACTTTCTTCTCACAGAGCCCAAGCCTATCCAGTTTTTCAGCACTGATGGATGCAGCTATGCATTTTGTGGGGGGGGGGGGGGGGATCACTGGTGCCTTGAGGTGGGGGAACATTTTTTCCCTTATGTCCAGCCTGCATTGGAGTTGCAACGCTATTAACATCAATGACATTTATATACTGCTGTCAACAAAATCATTTACAGAGGAAATCAAATAATTAATGGCTCTCTGTCCCAAAAGGGCTCACAGTCTAAAATGCTGGAATGTTGGTTAGGATTTGGTTCATAGAAAAAGGGATAGAATCTCTTCATTTCAAATGGCATTTCCCATAGTACTGTAAAAGGTATGGAGTTGGAGTCATTACTTCTGACTCCTTTTTTGGATGCGGAATATCATCACTATATTAAACATTGATCTAACCATTGAGCTACCAGTATCAAACTGGGCATTTAATGCTGTTCGATATGGTGTTATCAGCTTAGAGAAACCACCATTTCGTCAGGCAAGTTACTACTTATGTACATATTGAAAACACGTCTTTCATTCCTCAGAACTAGATACAGTTTTATTTTTTTATTTTTGCAAAAATGCAAGTTCTTCAAAAAGGGTTAAAAAAGCAGATGCTGTGAATAGAGTATCTAATCCTTAAGGCCCTGAAGCATTAAGACATATCTCCTCCTTAGGGTCCATCTCTGTCCATAATCAATTTCTTCCCTTGGAGAACATTAATTGTCTCTAATGATAGCTTTCCATCAATACATCCTTGATCTTAAAAGGTCTGTACAGCTCTTCCTTTTATTCAATCAAATCATCTGTACAATTGCCCTCCCTTAGTAAGATAATACCTTTTAAGCCTTGTATTTTAATATAAAAAATAAGAGGTAGCAGGAAATTCTAATGGAAGTGCTAACATTTGAGAACCAGGATGATGGCTTCCATTATCCTAAATAATGTTTGAAGATTACAGAAAGCACTGTGTTTCAAAAGGTGGAAACTAATCCACCACTTTCAAATTATTTCCTTCTAAAAAAATCTGTTCTAACATTAGTACCACCACCACCACCCCCGCGCTGGAATGGCTAAAGCAGTGTATATTTAAGTATTTGAATATGGAAGATAATTTCCAGATTGAGGTAGAGAGAGGGAAAGCAAATAATTACTATTTATAAGCAATAAATCCTGAATAATTTGAGAAATTAACAACCTTAAACACGGAAGTTATTCCCTTTTTCATTCTCCAGATAAATTGTCCCTGTGCTGCTCACTCAATCCACTATAACCCAAATCTAAAGTTCCTACAATTATTTATTCAATGACAGCACAAAAAATTCTGTCTCTGCAAACCCCGAATGTGTCTTTCTTTTCCCTACCCCCTTTTCTTTTCTTGCACTCGCCTTTTCTAAAGGCGTGGAATTTCTTTCTTTTCTTTTTTAACCATTCAAGTGTTTTGTTTCTATTCAAATACAGGATTTCCCCCCTCCTCCCCCATCCCTCCGTACTTAATCTAGATTGCTTGGCATCAATCTGCGTTTTTAACCTTCTGCATGGTGGCTTGCCTTCTTCTGAAGAAACTGGACTATTGTTTTTAATGACTCAAGGACCTGGAGAGAATATGTTGGCAAGAAGAAAGATACAAGCCCTGAATTCTTCCTTCAGTCATTTGTACATTTAGCATCCAAACAATGGTTTTTCTGTTTTATGACTACATGGTATCAATTCTATCTGTACAGATGAGACATTTTCGCTGTCACTGGAGAAATGTTTCACTACTCTACAAATCTGAGTGTACTCTTCTTATTTGGAAATCTCTTTCCTGCACGCAAAGGGACGCACACACACTCTCTCCAAGTGTCACACGCAAAATATTGAACAAACTGCCCAAAAAAGACAAAGGGAAAGACTTCAGGAAACTTTGGAAAACACAAAATAAAGTGCTAGTGCAATAACAAAAAATGTTATCTATATATCACAGCAAAAGTTATCTTATGAAATCTGCTTAGATTGATAAATTTCTTCCATGGGCATTAAATAACATTAATCCCTCTCTGTTACATAAACTGTGTTTTTTGTTTGTTTCCTACTTATTATTTTCGTAAATATATCACTTGCAAAATCTGCATGAATAGATGGAACACTGGAAATATTTCGGAGAATGAAAATAGCATATGCTGTCGGTAGATACAATCAACCCAAGAGTTATAAAACGAGAGAGAGAGAGAGAGAGAGAGAGAGAGAGCAGTTAACAACCCCGATAAGAGATGAAAATTGTCAGTGAGGCAGATTGAGTTTATTCAATGCCCTGAAAAGCACCTATTTGCTCTTCCACATAATGCTCTCTCAGTATTTATAAATTATCATTTAATTATGCTGGCAAGTGGTAATTGTCAAATAAAGCTCAGATAGGCATAAGCCTTCAGGCTGCACATGACAGAAAAATATCTGTTAAAGCTGGGCTGATTCACACGCTTAGGAAATCATTTCCTTTCTTCCTTTTTTTCATCCTTGCCAACAAATTATATGAACCAGAGCACTTTTGTGCTTTGTAGGCATTTTGAAGTCTATTCAGATTACAGGAGAGAAAAAAATTAGTTGTTTCAGTATCTACCATCCTAAATTATTTGGTTGATTTTAAGACATGACATTCTTGTTTTAACAAAAGTGTTGCAAAGATCAAGGAATTTAAGCATTCCGTTGCTTAGATTTTTTTTTGTGCTCAGGGTCATTTTTTAGTTGAGTAAATCAAGATTTTTGGAGAGTTATTTAACATAATTCACAAGAGATTTGACATATAGCATTAGTTTTAAAAAATGACATTTATCTCATTAAGATAAAACTATGACACATTTCTAAAGTCCCTTGCCACTTATATTCAATTATAAACCTGAAACCCTCCAATATTTTGGATTTTAAGTGGTTTTTGAGGTGCTGCTGGTTTGTTGAAACACTGCAATACCCCCAATGATATTGGTACAAAATACAGGCAACCTTACACTCGGCGAGGAGGAAATGCGCGGTTTAGTTCCATAATTTTAATTCCTGGATTTTGTGAACGACACAAAAATGTGCAAAATTTTGTGGAGCAAAAATGGTTTCAGAACAACCATTTTGTGTTGTTTTGAATAAAATTGTTTCAAAATTTTGTGGAGCAAAATTTTATGAAGCAAAAAGTGTTTCAAAACAATCTTGCAGACATTATGCTCCCAGTCATCTAGAAAAACAAAAAATAAAGCTTTTTCATTTGTTTTTCATTTAATAATATTCATGCTTCCAGTCATGAAGAGACAGGGGTGGGTGGCACACACATCAGAGCTCTGCTCTTCATTCACTAAGCCCTTCCTAAATTTTCCCTACAAGGGCAGTGCTGTAGACATCCACTTCTCCCAGCAGAAATATATCTTGAGACCGCTGACCAGCAGCAGCATTGTGTTATTGTAACAGAATTGCATTCAGTGTCCAATTTAAGCCTGTTTTCATGTTGGCCAAAAATGTTTTCTTAATCCTAAAATGGGTGAAATAGAGAAACTGAATTCTAGTAATGTTTTAGATAATAATAAGATGCAGTCTGTGCTATAGCAAAGGTTGTCAAAATATGAGCTGCGTGCCTCTCTATAGAGCTTACCAGGGAGGTACATATTCCCCCAGGACTTCCAATGTGATAGGAAACAGTGCCAGTATTGATTTAACCCCTACCTATCAGTGCAATACCAGAAAAAAAGACCTACCTTGTATAATTAATTGGTTGTGTTCAGATTCAATGAGATGACCTTATGTCTTTGGCTGATTTCTCCCCTATAGTCTTCCCTTAGACTGCACTCAGCAGTCCCTCCAACCCAGCACAGTGCCTTTTCAAGTAGATGTTCACTGTTCCTTCTGCATCTTTTAAAATTGTGAGCCCTTATGGGATAGGGAGACATTGAGGTTGCAATCCTATCCAAACTTATACCTGGGAGTAAGTCTTAATGACCTTTAAGGAGTCTTATTTAGTATTTGGAATACTAATTCCAAAAAGTTTTCCAATTAGTTTACAAAGACAACAAGATAATTAAGACCCAATTTTATGCATGTCAATAGGACTTACTCCCAGGTACATGTGGGTTGCAGCTGCATAAATTCCCTGTTCCATAAACACCCATAATCTAAAAAGATGCAGAAGAAACAGTGAACATCCACTAGAAGCGTTGCTGTGCTGGGGTAGAGGGACTATTGAATAAATACGCATCACATTGTCCTGTAAAACCTTACATGAGAAGAAAGGGACAAACTGATTCTGTCCCCTTTTCCTGTGTAAAACAAGAGCAAACAGCGCTGCAAGGTTTGCACTTTATTTGCACTTTCAGTTCCTCTACCCAAATACGCTGCAAAGCAAAAGAAGAATCTGAGAAACTGGAATCATGCCTGAATGTTCATACCAGCTGGAAATGGAATTGAACTGAGCTGACTCAATACCAGATATAAATCAAATGTTAGATGAATCCCAACAGAAAAAAAAATCTGCTTCTGATCATGCAGATTTAAGTCTGGGTATTTCAGACTGCTTGTGAATCAGCCGACAGATTAAGCCAGGCCCACACTATTTGTAGCCCACAAAGCTGAAAGCATCCTACTGGCCATGCAGTGCAGTCTGCCAGGCACAAACAATGCCCACTTTTGCCACCCTGGTTAAAAATAGGCTGCCATATACGGATTGTATGACATGGATCATATTTTGACATCAGGGAATCCACAATGTACTGCAGAGCAAGTGACAATATTTGCTTGCACTTTTCTTACGCTCATTGGGTGAGTTGCCAGTACAGTATGATCATATCACCTTTATGATCCACATAGAGTTACCAAGATACAAGGTTTGACCTAAAATTTCTCCAGGAAAAGTAAGAAGACAGAAGCAAATCAGTAGGCTCTTCCCTGTCAATGTTTAAACCACAGCCGTTCCTATTATGTTTTTCCCCATCACTATTTTTCTCTTTCTGTGGGACAGACTGGCATCAAAGCAGGCACCAAAAAAAGGGAAAATAAGTTTATTTTGAAATCCCATGTGTAATTCTGCTTTTGCAAATGGGTAGGAAAATATGAGTATACCAGGGGGAAAAAATCAGAAACTGGACCTGCATAAACCCAAATGGTACAGAATGTGTGCACATGTGTACTGGAACCTGGACAGACCATTTTGAAACAGAAAATAAAGGCCCTTTGAGGGAAGTGATCAAGTGTGACAGGGTAGAAGATAATTAATCCTTTCCCTGTCTAACGGAGGCCCGCTTGACATTGCTCTTAAGCAGCTTTCTCCCCTCAGAGTTTTCAACATGGGTTTGCTTCCAGTTACAGAGTATTTCAGAAAGTGGCTGTATACTTACCATTGTCCTGTGAACAGGATGCCCATTTGATTTACGTCATGCCTGGCATTCCATAACATTAATAGTCTAATTACTACAATCCATGTTTCACAAAATGAAAAATAAGGAATAATCCTAAGAGTTATATGGTTGCTCAGTTTCATAACAAGCAAGTTGGTGATAAAATACATAGATAAAATACATGTTAAGACTATCATTTTGAGGTAGGGTGTGATATTAGTTTGCCTACTCATGGTGCACCCCGGATAGCACAAGAATGTGAATGATTGCAACAACTGGCAGCCAGACTACATTGAAGGGTTGGTGACAGCTGGCAGCCAGACGTCAGTATGGAATTCCTGGCTCTCAAATTACATGGTAATGGAACATTAACAACTGATTTACCATAAGTCCATGTATTTGCCATACACAAAATAAATAAATTTTGAGGTCTCCTTTAAGCCTGTTACAGAACCATGAGCTTTTAGTTCTTTTGTAATAGAAAAAATATTTTTAGTAATGAATCTCCAGACCTGCTACCATAAATCAACTATTGCCCATATCCTAAAGTGAAATTAAGCCCTTTGCTCCGGATCAGTTAAGATGACTTTCCGTAAGATAAAACTAAAGGGTGAAGTAACTGCATGGACCCATAACTGCTATGGATTTAGCCCTATGGCTGCAATCCTAATCTCCACTTAGGCCAGCCTAAGCCCTGGCACAAGTCCTCTGCTGACCTGGAGGTGTCAGAAAAGTGCAGTAAGACACTTCTGCCCCACTCCTGGTGGAGTTAGGTCAATGCACATGAATAGGCCAACCTACCTATACCATCATAGGTGAGTTAGGCCAGCCTAAATTTCTTAGGATTGCACCCTAAAGATGATTCAGCACTGGAGACACCAGGGTGAATCTAATCAGCACTGGAGACACCAGGGTGAATTGTCAGGGGCTCTTCGTGCCCATCATCAGGGAATCTGGTCTGCAATAATCAAGGTAATCAGTACAGGTGGGTTATAGGAGGGAAAGGGTGGGTCTTGGTGACAAAAACATACACCAGATCTTGTCCCTATTTTTGTGTCTCCATTCTCACTTTGAACATAGGACAACTACTTTAATGAACATGGGACAAGATAAAGTAAGTCTAGGGAGATCCAAAGGCAGCCAGAAGACTTAACAAGGGATAAATTAAAAGTTTTTGCCTTCTGGTTATTTCTCCCCACCCCCCAAATAGCATGCAGCTGCATTCTACTGCATAGCAGGGGATAGGGTCTCAAAGTGCCCAATCCTATTTCTGAAAATAATATTTCAGCTTTATTCGTCATTATCTCTACTTCTTAATAATAATTATATTCAGTTCAAATGCTGTTAATTGCCTGATATAGTTTTTGCATAAGTGTGAGTGAAGCTGTCAGTACTGTTACAATTATTGGCTAAATGTGAATTTATTTTTATTACAGGATTTTGTTTGTTTTTGAGGCAGAGATACTGCTGGTTATTAAACTACATTCCAAATTCAGAACTGGGAAGGGAGGTTGCTCATAAACCATTACCCCTCCCAGGATGCAGAAGATGCCAAGTTGGATCCACTGCATCACCACATAGTGAGTTACAGTAGATTGGCCTGTATGTGGCTTGCATATTGTGTTGCTTTTTGCACCAAGATGGGCACAATCCTAACAAATTCAGGCCAGACAAACTCACATGAAGGTGGTGGAGGGAGGTCAGTCTATGCCGTTGTAGTAACCAAGGAGTGGGGCAGAAGTGCCTTATGGCACTTCTGTGACATCCCCAGGTCAGCACAGACTTTTGCCAGGGCTTAGGCCTGCCTAAGTGAAGGTTAGGCTTGCAGCCTGTGTTGCTTTTTGCACATTTTGCACTGCAAATTTTCCAAATGTATATTTATAGCATTTCTAAACATGTCTTATATTTATGATAAACAATTCAGATAACTCATTTGCCATGAACGCTGTGGGATGTAAAACATGGAATATTGTATCTGACTATACAAGGATGATTATATTGAATACCAATTTTGTTTCTACATAAGTGATGTGGATTAGCTGGGTATTTCAAGGTGCACAACGGCACAATATCATTTAATACCCGAATGGCATACCTAACTGTGGTGTGATGCCATCAACCTATTACTGCGCTATCCATACCTGTGAACAGACTTCCACACTGGCCAGAACATTGTACAGGAAGTTTTCCATTTATATTGCATTCTTGAAAAATCACATTTTAAGCTCTAATTGAAACTTCTTTTTTCAGAGGCAACAGTGGAATTAGCATGTATTAACTAATTAATATTAGGAAAGGCAGTGTTTCTCAAACTTTTAAGGAGATTTACTCTAGGGAAATACAACTGGTTTCATCGCAGTTGCTACTGTCACTATTTAGAAGCTATGGGGAGTTCTGCAAGCACTCTTCAGGGCTCCCCACATCCTCTCAGACCTTGGCAACCTCTGAGTTTAGTCTAAATTTAGCTCCCATTCCCCTGCAAGGGCACAATCCTGGGGATTGCATTGCTGCTTCCCCCTACCCCACCCTTGACAGGGAACAGCACAGTGTCACACAAGCAGGAGGGAAGGAAGGAGAGGAGCAGGGCCAAGATCCAACATGTCTTATGTTGGATCCTAACCCTATGAAGCCATTTTTTGTCTCCTTTTCATCTTTTAACTTTAGAGAAAATCTCCCCACAGGTCAGCGTCTAAGGGGTTGCTCAGAAGAAACTAATTGGCAGCTAATAGGACACTTTATTTCAAGAACAGACCCACACAAATTGCACAACCAATACTGATTTATAAATCATGTTATTTCAAAAATATGCAACAGAGAGTTGCCTGTATTTGTAACTTCGAAACCCAAACTTTATCAAGGATTCAGTTGGTAGTCTTACCCTACAATCCAGAGTAATTACGGGAGCACATAAGAGGCATTACGTGAACCCGTAGTTACTGAACCACCTAATGAAAACCTATGGGAAATTAATATTGCAATCCAGAGCAAATTGTTCTTACACCGGAGCAAGAACTCCCCGTAGTTACTCTGGATTGCGCCCCTAGACCAGATCCTACAGGCTAATTTCAGTACCATATTGTTAAATGGTAATAATAATAATCTGCTATCTACACCAAACTCAGGCTGCCTCAAGACAAAGCAACTGAACTGCACATCCTGCTACACATGCTCCAAATCAGAATTCTTGCATATTGCAGAGGGTGATGTGACAAAACTCTTCTCATCTTCAGGACACACTGCATTCTGGAGTGTGTGAAGTTTCTCTGCTGCACCTAAAAACTGCTATGCCAAGAATAACACAAAACACAGGGTCTTTTGAGAAACTGATGATTTAGGGATTGGACAATCAACCTTTTAGGAGTTGCTCTCTAACTATAAGAATAGGTTTAAAGCCTGCACCGTTCCTGGATTCATCTCTCCTCTTTTATCACCAGAGAGGTGTAACAGTGTGGAAAACTTGAGTCAGTTGGACCCAACCATAGTCACTGGTCTTTGCCTTGGTGGGCTCAAGACTCGTACATTGCAGCACTTTATATAGGACAGCCCCTCAGGATTCTTTGAAAACTCCAGCTGGTGCAGAATGTGGCAGCCTATCTTATGGCCAGGACTTGGTTTGATTCATTAAGCCAATTCTAGACTAGCCACCAAATCCAGAGTAACTATGGGAGCACATAAGAGACTTTACATGCACCTGTAGTTACTGCACCACCTAGTGAAAACCTATGGGAAACTCATATTGGAATCCAGAGTAAGAGAACAATCCTAACCATGCCTACTCAAAAGTAAGCCCCATTATGTTCAATGGGTCTTACTCAGTGGTGGGCTTCAGCAGGTTCGCACCTATTCTACAGAACCGGTTGTTAATGAGAGATAGGACATATAAAGTTTAAAAATAGCCATTTAAAAGTGGCTGCCAGATGGGCAGAGAACCGGTTGTTAATTTCTTTGAACCCCATCACTGGTCTTACTCCCAGGAAGGTGTCTTTAGGATTGCAGCCTTAGTTGTTCTTACATCGGAGCAAGGACTCCCCGTAGTTACTTTGGATTTTGCCCTTGGTCATCAGAGGAGGCTCTGTTGCAGGTGATGTCCCTGGTTGAGGCCAGGTTGATGGTCACAAGAAGTAGGGCCTTCTCATTAGTGGCATCACACCTTTGGAGATTTCTCCCTTTTGGATTTAGAACAGCCCTCTCCTGGTAGTGTTCCACTGAGTCTAAAGGCCTTTCTTTTCCTGCCAGTGGTTGCAATCCTAAATACACTTTCCTGAGAGTTAGACCTACTGAACACAATAAGGCTTATTTTTGAGTAAACATGCTCTTGGGGCCAAATCCAGAGCAGTTACGGGTCCACGCAGTTATGTCACCCTCTAGTGTTATCTTATGGAAAGTCACCTTAACTGCTCTGGAGCAAAGGGCTTAATTTGACTTTAGGATATGGGCCTGCCTTTATTTTGCTGATTTGAGTTGTTGTTTAATAAGTTGGACTTCATTATTTATTATTTTTTTCTGCTTTCTACTTTTTTATTGCTTTTAATATACTGCTTTTATAATTCCATATTTTGCTGCTTTTAAATATTGTAATTTGTTTCATTGTATTTTAATGTATTTTTGTATTTTCTACTTCTGCTGTAACCCACAACCTAAAGACACTTTCCTGGAAGTGAGACCCATTGTACACAATGTGACTTACTTCTGAGTAGACGTGGTTAGGATTGGTGTCCTACTAGAAGGAAAAATGAGATATAAATATTTTAAATAAATGGGTTGATTGTTTAGTATGACTAGTTGTGCCTGAGCTTCTCCTTTACTATGTGATGAGCTTGTATTGTCCAGCGATTCAAAAGCTGACTCTTAAATTATTCAACTTCAAATTTGTTTGCAGACATACCCATTTATAATCAGTTAATATGAATTATTATTATTATTATTATTATTATTATTATTATTATTATTATTATTATTCCCAGGATACATTTATCAAATATTCCCAGGATATTTGTCAAATTTAAGAACGGGGAGGACAAATTGTAGAAACAATTGTAGAAATAATAGCAAAAGGACATTTGACAAATTTATTTGCATTTGACAAGTTTATTTGGACAACTGACATCTGCCATCTCTGGAGCTGGGGGGGACAAACACTTGGCCCAATACTCCACCTAGCAGGCAGCAGGAGCAACACAGCAACTATGGCTACAATCCAGAGTAACTACGGGAGCACATAAGAGATATTACGTGCACCTGTAGTTATTGCACCACCTAGTGGAAACATATGGGAAAATCATATTGCAATCCAGAGCAAATTGTTCTTACACCGGAGCAAGGACTCCCCATAGTTACTCTGGATTGCACCCTAAGAAAAGCAGGATAGAAAACAGAAAAAACAGGATAGAAGTTATACCTTTTAGCCCCAGCTCCTATGCTGTGTTCTTTACAAGGTGAAGAAAACAAACCAGGAGCCAGCTGGAGAAGCGCATTAAACTTCTTGCCAAAATCAGCTGAACTTTGGGTACAAATTAACCTTTGTAATTTGAGGTTATTTACTGGCTAAACATTAAAAGCTATTAAAATTAATTGTTGAATGAAATTTTTATTCTTATTTTTAAGTTTCTTTGAGCAGTGGAAAGGTGGCATAAAAATCTGAATAAAAGAATACAAATCCAAATAAATTAATACATTTTAAAAATAAATTTTAGTTAACCGAGAAGCAACTGTTTTAAACTTAACCCTCAAAGTCAAAGTAATATTTTAAAGTGCTTTCAAATTTCTGTTTTACCTCTCAACCTAGGCAAGGTTTAACCATAGCCAATTATCAACTAAACATGTTAAATTGTAAGCAAACCCTTCAGTTAATAATATTTTTTGATAAAAAAAATTGTCATCTGTGTTGAAAAAGTGTGCATCAGCTTCCATTTGGTGCAGGAGATGACACCAGTTGGCTTTTTCTTCCCCTTCACCAGCTGCCAAGTTGAGCTTTCGGAGGAATCGCTCTACTTCTGATCCGCAATTCCATTAGGGCCTATCATTTTTGCTCCAGTAGGTAAGCAGAATATATAGCCCAAAGTCAGATCTGAGAGCTGCCTAACCGCTGACCTATTACAAACAATGGGCTTTCTCAAAAGGAAGGCCTCATCAAGGATTAGTGGCTTTTGATGAGGTAATCAAATATGCATTTTTGCAGCCAGGAAGCTGCCATGCTGGCAAAATGATCTTGCTGGGAAGCAGGCGGTAAGTTTCACGACCAGGAAATGGACAATGACGGATAGCCTGCATTTATATTTGCACATATCTTTAATTGCGGCCAGAAAAAAGACATGCCAAACACTGACACAACAGATCCTTCAAAATAAGTTATGTATTGGTGTTGAACATTACTTGGCCGGGCTGCGAAGGAAAACAAACACTGCTCTTTTCCTTCTTTTTTCCTAATGAGCCAATTGTTTCAAGCAAGCATTTTTTAAAAAGCATTTTGACAACATGTCCTTTTAGCTTGTCATAAAGTCCTTTGAGACAGTCCTAATTCATGTTCAGGTCTCCTTTTAATGAAAATGTTTATAAGACTCATTTATTTTATAGCTATCTTGAGAACCTTAGGAAATAACGTTAAAAAACCCGAAGACTGATATAATCTCTGCTATTAACAAAAAACCATTCCCGGCTTCTTGTTTTAAACATATTTATCAATGTAGTTCTTAGCTGATACAGATGAAATATTAAAGAATATTTACTTTAATCGGAAGAGAAAGTAAAAGGGAAAATATACGGGAAGAACATGCTGCAGTCCTGAAACGCTGCAAGATATGAAAAAACATATCTGTAAATTCTATTTGAAAAGCAGTCTCCTGAAAATAGCTTTTTTAAAAGGTAAACAAGATTTATTTATTTAAAAATAAAAAAAACACCACCAATACGCAAACCTTAGATGCAGCAACGGAGAGCACTGCTGGCTTTTTATAATTGGATTATATAAGATAGCCGCATTTGCATGTTGGAGGCTGCAAATGGAACTGAATTGTTGCATATTTATTACTGATTTACTGTCAACGGGCACCCCCTCCCTCTTTGAGTAATTAACCCCACTGTTGCCAGCTGGACCATTTAACACACACTACGTCTGAAAAAACTAAAAGCCTGGAACCCCACATCAGATGCAGGAAAATGCCAACAGACATCTCTGCATGGACAGCCACCTGTTTTGATGTTATTGATCCTTTATATATTCCTTTCAAACTTTGACACACACAAACAAACACTCTGCTCATTTGCTCCTGCTGATTTTATTAATCATCTCTACCCATCCATCGTGTGACTTTCATTTGAAAGGCTTAACATTAAGAATTGTGTAAAATCTTACTTGTCACTTTTATTTGTCAACAGACCTTGCTTTTTTACTTTAAACAGCACAGCAGACTTACAGGCAGAAATTAAGAGGAAAAGCTTTTTCAGAGGTGAAGATAAAGTTATGGGAAAGACCTGGCCAATTTCATCATTTTAGATTGCCATTGAAAACAGAAATTTTAACCCAATCATCACGAACTGATGAGTCACGAAGAGGCCCAGAAACCTCATATAAATCACTCTGCTAAACTCTAAAAAACTATTTTTAAAAAATGGCTTACACACACACACACACACACACACACACACACACACACACACATTTATTTATTTATTTATTTATTTATTTATTTATTTATAACAAAAGGGAAAAGAAATGCAGACCCTAACACAATAATTGTGTTTTAGTTCTCCAGTTTTTTAACCAGGGTTGGAGTAGAGGAAGGTCTCATCATATAGTACTGACAAGATTTGGGTCTGAATTGAGACCACAAAATTTTCATCTGAAAGAATCTTGATGGTACAAATATCGGAGACAAACTCTGACTGCCTAGTTCTTCTAACTTAAGTATTATTAATGTACACAAGACTATGTTTGTGATATATGGACAGTCAAACCCTAAACGGTGCTGGAGCAAGGCTCCACAGCCAGTGCCATATTTAGTGCTGAAATAGGGTGGGTAGGCTGGAGGTCTTATCGGAATAAGTGAAGTGTGTAGCATCCCAGTCTGTCCAATGGGGGTATTTAGATCTATGCCAGCAAAATTGCTGGCACAAGTTTGAAAAGCCCCATATGGGGCTTCATGGTGCAGGAAGAGGGTTAGGAGGATATGGCTGAGGCCAACTTCACCAACCCCACTTCCTCTGGGCATGAGCCATTCCTGTTCTGCCATCCCCTGGATCAGCTGGTACCATAAACAGTTGTAGCATTAGATTCATAGAATCATAAGAGTTGGAAGGGACCCAATGGATCATCTAGTCCAACCCCCTGCCTGTAGCAGGAAATCCTTGTCTTGTGGGGACCCGGTTCTTGAACCCTGGCCTGCTGGTTAACAGGCACAGTGTTAAAAGCTTGTGCCACCAGAGGACCAGCCCTAGTGGAACAGCAAAGTCCTTCCCACCAGCAGTTGCTACTCTTAAAGAGCATCTTCTTACCAAGACTGTATTTGTATTATGTTCACTGTATGTTCAGAGAACTGGTTTGTGGCTACCTACAAGTACCTGTACACATTTTGTTTTAATATCCAGAAGATCACTGAGGGCGGAATTCAAACCAATTTTCCAGCTCCAGGATAAGGGTATGCAGATCCCAGGTAAGGGAACAAACATTGATTTTCCTTGGTGAAGGCCTCCATAACTGCCCCTCAGTTGCAGGATGTAGCACATGCCCCACTGGCACAACACCAGTATTGGAAAGTTGGTTAGGATTGCACACTCTGGCTACAATTCTATCCACACTTTCCTGGAATTAAGCCCCACTGACTATAATGGGACTGACTGCTGAGTATACCGGCATAGGATTGAGCTTTCAGACTTTTTTGGAAGCAGCTCTTAATTCACTCCTAATTAGTGGTTTATCACTATATTATGTGGGACTCTAGTTCCAGGACCAAATGCCAGAAAGCTGGTTTGAAGTTTCTTCAAAATCTGAGATCTTTTTGAAAATAATTTGTGGAGTAGTTGGTGTAAAGTCACTAAAGGGAATTAATAATTGCATCCATGGGCTGTGGGTGGCGCAAGCAGTTAAGGCGCTGTGCCTGTTAACCAGCAGGCCAGGGTTCGAGACCCGGGTCGGCTCCACAAGACAGGGTCAGCTCTTGTCCTTAGCCCAGCTCTGCGACGCCAGCTGGATCCAATCGTATTGGCTCTGCCTTTCCATTGGACTAATTCAGTGGCGTGGAGAGGGGGGATCTGCTGCTTGGGTAACAGCCTATCCTCCATAACAATCCAACCCAGGCTTTCGTGCTTCGCATGCAGCGTGTGCAGCGCAGAGCACGATACCATAGTCTCTCAAGACTGAGGGAGGCCTGCTTTTTTAAATTGCATCCACAGTTCAACAGATTCAGGCATGCTTAAATCTTCTTTTACACTGGATTCTGGCCATTCTGCCTTATCTATTGGATAGGTTCACACTGTCTACTCAGAAGTAAGTCCCATGGTATTAAATAAGGCTTACTCCTAGGAAAGTAGATCTAAGATAGCACCCAGCAGATTTTTAGATATAAACACACAAATTTGAAAAATGATATTCCTCTCCTCAGTTTCACACTTTGATAATGATTTTGGTTCTGTAGAACAGTGGTCTCCAAATTGGACCTCAGTATCCACTGACTTGAATTATCACTGATACTGAAATCTATCTTGAAATGCCTTGTAACAAGGAAAAAAAGTCCAAAATCTTATTTCCTACACCTTTGTACTGTTAGACAGGTACAACCTAATTATCAGCATTTTATTTTTTCATGGATCTAAGTCAATGTGATTGGCTGAGCTACTATCTAAATATTTTTAGCCAGGAAATTTTTGTGTTTGGTGGGGGGGGGGACATTTCTTACCTGATGCAGCAGCGTAAGGAGGAGCTGCAGGGATCAAACAGGGTCTCCTTGTTTGCCCCTGAGGTCCTGAAAAGACCCACACTATTTCATATACCAGGTTCCTTATTATCAGCAACCATCAATTCCCACATAAAAATAGGCTTGACCTAATTATAATTTCATTCAATTAGATTCCATTAATCACCCAATCTAGTAGCTGAATGTGGTATGGTGTCTATATCAAAGCATTCTGGGGCAACAAAGGAGGAAAAAATAAAAATGTGAAGATCTCTGTGCGCTTGGAATGTTTTCCTGAGTGTGACCGATGTGTGCTAGACCTCTCCATATCCCCTGATCAGGACAATGCAATGCTCAGGGCAGTTGCAGCAATGGTGTAATGACCTAGCAGCATTGTAGCAGAATTTCCAGGGAGATACAATTGCCCAGAGTACTGTGCTATCCTGATGGAGGGATGAGGAGAGCCATGGCATGCCACAATAGTAAGCTCCGCTCATGGAGGGGATGGCTTCTCCTGAACCCCAGATCTCTGGGTCAGGGCTTGGAGAAATAATTCTGTTAACTAAGCACAGAGACACCAGTAACAGTCCTCTTATGTTAAACAGGGGGAGAACAAATATTCTGTACATCATCTTTTCCAGTGACTTATCTGTGAGTGTTTCTTTTGCATTTTGTTTACGATGTGAGCCCTTAAGGGACAAGTCATACCTATTAGCTATGTAAACTATTTTGTGAAATTTTTTGTTGAAAAGTGATATACAATATAACAACAGCTACAATAGTGGTGAATCTCATTGTTCAGTACGGGATAATGATTTCACACCCATTGAGTTAACTAGAATCTCACAATTTAAATCCTAGAATTTAAATTCATGTATTATGGACACAAACCAGGCTCCACTTATAAACACTTCATTAGAATTTTCTAGAATTAAAATTCTTAAAGTTCCTAAATTCTATTAGAACTTTCTGAAATTTTGCTATATTATACTATCTCCTCAAAAAACCAATTACACAGAGCATGTGATTCTATATTGACTCAGAAGTCAGTCTAGAAATGTCATGATACATGTGAGGAGCCTAGTTTGTGGGTAGGCCATGTACGCATTTATACCATTCTCTAACCTGTGGTATAATCTATGACAGTGGTGACTCCAGGGTAAAAACTGAACCATCAGGATCACCTGGCCATAGGGTTGCCAGAATTCTCTTCCACAAAACCAGGACGGGACCCCGTCAAACTTGTCAGTATGTGAACACAATCTCTCAAAACAGGGAAAGTCCATTTTCTGGGGTATATGGCAACTCGCCCTGGCCATTCAATGCCTAACAGGTAAGTGGGTGACCACAATTTGTCAATAGCCTATAAATAAGGTTGTCAAAATTAGCTACTGCCTCCTCGGTGTCTTTCCTGCAGGTTCAAGCAGTTCACCCCACAATGGCAGGAAGGTAAAGTTACACAATTGTTCAAAAGACTATATTATAGGTTTTTTTTGATGCTGTCTCTCCTTACAAACAGTTTTGAAATGCCACAGTTAGTCCCACAGCAACCCATGATGTAGCATGTATACATTAAGATACAAGAACCCTGCTAACTGAGCAAGAGGCACTCTTTCAAGTGGGTGTTCCTCTTTTATTTAGCAGGGGGAGAGTAACTGGCCCTACACACCCCAGCAGCGTCTGTTCAAGTGGCTTCTGCTGGTGTTCTTTTTTGCATTTCAGATTGTGAGCCCTTTTGGGACAGGGACCTGTTAGCTTTTAATTAGCTATTATTATTTTTCCATTTTCTTTGTAAACCGCTTTGTGAACTTGTTAGTTGAAAAGCGGTATATAAATACTGTAGGTAGGTAGAAGAACTTATATACAAGAAGATAGTCATTAGCCCTACACAGATGTTGCTTTAGACCTCTCAGAATCTGAAGAGGCATGTCAAATGTGGCACCTTTCCACAACAAATCCCTGCACACCACTAGCAGCATGCAGGGTGTGCACTAGGTGCGCACTCCCTGCACACCACTAGCAGCATGCAGCTGCCATCTCTGTTGCTCTCTGAGGTCCAAATTCCATCCCAGCTTCCTAGGCCCAATGTAGTGGTAATGTAGCCTTGAAGTAAGGTAAAGGTGACTGACAACACCCACTTCTCCCCCTGCAAAATGCAGCACCACTGCATCAGGGCATCAACAGCCAATCCACTACCCAACGTAACCTTCTCACAGCCTGATTGATGAAGGGCGTTCCTGATCATACAATACCTATTCACTTCTAGATCATAGCATGTGTCTAGAAATTTGATTCGGGAGCATGTTTCTTGGGTTAAACATATAAAAACCTGAGTGGAGCTTTGGCAAGATAGAATGTTGAAAAGCATGATCTCCAAACCTCCCATTTCACACTTCAAAATTTTAATTTTTTAATTTCCCAGTGGAAGTTCTCTGATAAAAACTATTACTAAATTAGGCTTATTCTTCATATTTTCTCTGGTTATATTTATATATTATGTTTTTGCTATAAAAATAAAATCTGTTGTATTTTTCTTAATAATGCCAAAAAAAAACCCCACAGTGTTTAAAACTTATTCTATATTTCTCATCTCTCTGGTGATTCATGACTCTTTCCTTCTGTCTTCATTCTTTATAGGAAAAAAATAGATTGAGTCACTGTTGTTTAATCTGATAATTATGAAAACACTGAATCTCACACTGAAGGAGAAAGATGTTAACATACATTGAAAAACGAAAAATGCTTAGAACTATAATCTGTGAGATAAAATGCATTACTCTGTTTAAAAGGATTGTTTTACAGAAGCAATTAACAATCAGCAATCATATAGTTCAGACCGGTGTTTTGATGCCATCTGTTGGAATAAGTCTCCTTACTCCCGAGAATGAAGCTATAATTTTCAGTTTATGGTTTCATTACATACAGTAGAACAGCTACTAAAAAAAGAAGAAAGAAAATGTTCACTGTTGGGTTCTTTTCTAAGCTTTTAACGCTTCTTCAATTATTCTATTTGTCACTGTTTGTTTTTCGACTTAAAGGAACAGTGTTGGATGATTTTGGAAGCAGACCACGAAGTACCGTCTCTATGGAGCTTCTGTTTGTTTCACTGAAACTGTGGATGGAGTCCCAGTCTATCCAATGAAGATGAATGGAAATTACTTAGGAGTAATGTCAGATGAAGTGGACTTTTAGGTTCTGGTTCAGAAAAATAAAGTTATTTTGTCTTCAACACAAAAAATATTCATTCAACAAAGTAGCTTAAGGTACATCCAATGAGTTATTCAGAAGGACTAATCCTTATGATATGGATATGAAATGACGTGGAAAACAGTGGGTCAGTTTATGATAACTCTGAGGCCAGCTGCTACTACATGGTAGTCTTTCTACTACTCTAACATTTAGCATGGGATGCCACTCAAGGCAGGTTTGATTTTTACATATCCCCATTACAACTCTCCTTACCCTTGTCATAATATCTAGTCTGACTGCCAAATAAATCTCCCTGAACACCTGAAGAGTTTTTTTTCCTGAAGTGTTGGATGCTCCTGGAGATACTACCTGTAGCATAGAAACTCCTCACACCTTCTATTGTAGTTGTAGAATTTCAGGAGGAAGTCTATAAGTTCCACATTGTTGAGACTACAACAACTGCAGCAACTACAAATACCAAACAATGCATATTATTCCAAATCCCACCCCAAAGAGTGACCCATCGTGCTCTTTGGATGAGCTTCATATTCTTATTAATACTCATGGAATTTTTTAAAGTATAAAAGGTCTCTACAGTTTTGGCAGTAAGTTGAATTCTAAATTCTGACCATTTAGAATTTTTTTTAAAAGAAAAGCTTATAGAGCATTTATCTATCAATGAATTTGAATCATGAATCTATATGTTCAGAAGCAGTATGGAGACAAGTATCAGGAGTTGGGATAAGCACTTCTCATGACATTTCAGTTACAAAAGACTAGCTACTGCTGTAAACAAACTGCTGCACTGGATGTGCCTTCATCTGACCCTGATATATTTATATATATTTTTTTATACTGAGTTACCCAATATAGCAAAAGCACGGATCTGGCACCGCTATGTCGTACTTATGTATTTGACGCCATAGCAATGGTATTGAAAGCACTGCTGATTTACTTGAAATATGAATTAATTATAACTGTTGGAGCAATTTATCAATGGCTGACTTTTTTCTAATCAGAAGCAATATACCTCTGTCTCAATATTCTGTTCCTCCAAGAAGATGAAACCATGTTTGCAAAGCATACATTAACTGGTACACTTCTATTTTTTAAAAGGATTAAATGCTAGATTAACCTTTTTGTTTTTAATACACTAGAGGGAGCTAGATCCCTATATTGCATGTGCACAATTAATTGGAAAAAAGTGTTTAGCTCAGTAAACTGTGGATTAAAAGATAGATTACTTTATAATCAACAAATTTTATACCTATCAATGGAACAAATATTATTTAATATTTTATACTTTATATTTTATACAAATTTTATGCTTATTGCTTAACAAATATTATGTTTGTGTAAAAACAATTGAAGGATTGTGTTTAGATTACTTCTGAAAATAATGAGGAGTTCACTTTTAGAAGCTACAAAAACTTGAAAGAGTATTCCTTCTTTGCACAAGGAAAATCTTCCATTATCCACAAATACTAAATCTAGCTGTACTCAGGTATGGCTACTTGTGTAACCAATTGCAACACATTAACTATGGGGATATGCACTGGTAAATATATCCTGTTGAAAGTAATGCAACAACAAGATGGATGGCAAATGTATTCAAAGGTGCATATGATGCATAACTGGCCATGGTTACTTATTCAGAGGGTGATGTTCATGTGAAAGCTCAATTCTGTGCCAGGATCTCCTTACTATAATGAGATCAGGATAGTGGGCTGCAACACTAAATTCAAAGATGTACAAAAGTCATCCATTGCTATATATTCTGAGATAAAAGTAAAAGGCATTTTAGCAATGAAAGAATAGATGCCTTTGGATTATGGTGCTAGAGAAGACTCCTGAGAGTCCCTTGAACTACAAAGCAATCAAATCAGTCAATCCTGCAAGAAACCAACCCTGAGTGTTCACTGGAAGCACAAATACTGAAGCTGAAGCTCATATATTTTGGGCACATCATGAGAAGAGAGGACTCTTTAGAAAAGAACCTGATGCTGGGAAAAACTGAAGGCAAAAGGAGAAGGGGACAGCAGAGGATGGGGTGGTTAGAATAGTGTCACCAAGGCAGTGAACATGAATTTGTCTTCAGAAGACAGTGGAGTATAGGGTGGCCTGATGTGCTGCAGTCCATGGGGTCATGATGAGTTGGACACGACTTAACGACTAAATAACAAAAACAATGAAATGAAACACTACATTGCACTGTAACATTTCCCTTATGCTATATTCTTGGCGTACAAAGAAACAACTGCAAATCCTGCTCAAAACCCCAATAAACTCAAACGATCCTATTAAGATGAATCTAGCTTTTAATGAGAATACCACAATCCAAGTTTAACACAAACTTGTGTTAAATAAATAACAAATAATAAATAACTTGTGTTACGCAAATAACAATGCATAAGAGGACCACATACCAACTTAACTGCCCTATGGGTGGTGTAAGAGCACCTTACAGCACTTTTATGACTTCCCTAAGTCAGCACAAAGGACATGCACTGGCCTAGGAGGTAATTGTACTCTCATTGATTTAAGTGGGACTTATTTCCCTCTTTCCTTATGCTGTGTAGTGGCCAGACAGCTCAATAGATCTCCAAGATCTGCGCTCATTGTTGAGGAGGTACAGAATTGAGGAAACCCATGTCAAGTTTCCCAGCACAGGAGGGAATTAGTATAAATGGCAGCAGAGCCTACTTTCATGTCTCCCCCCTCTCCCCACCCAGTTCTGCCCACTCCTTTCCCTGGAACTCCCTGCCACTGGCAGACAGGAAAACGTACTGCTGGGAGAATTGGCCACTTGCCCTCCTAAGACTTCTGCTGCTGGGCCCACTCTAAACACCACTTTTCATAACAGTTGGGCCAGAAATGCCAGTAGACCCTGATAGGATTGTATTGGGCCTTGTGTACTGGGCCTATAGAATTGGGCTTATGCCAAATCCATGGACATGGAGGCCTGTTTGGATGGCCTAGCTCTTTGAAAATGTTTGGGTGGACATTTGATGGTTATGATTTAGTAGTATAAGCATTCTTGAACCTTAAAAAAGTATTGCCTTAACTCTGCTATTATGCAGACATCAATGTTCATATTACTATTCATCATTTGCATATGCAGATGTAAAAATTATCCTTTCATGTAAATATTATCTGAATTCATCTCTTGCCACAAATGGCAATCAGAAATGGAGGGCAGAGAAGAGCAAAAACGGAAGTAAAAGCAGAGATGATTATAGGATCAGTGGTGGAATTCAAATGAATTAACAACAGGTTCTGTGTCCTAATATGACCATGTTCTATGTCCATAGAACAACAGGTTCTATGTCCCATTAGAAACCGGTTCTCAGAACCAGGTGCTCATTAGCAAAGGGTTCTATAGAACCTGTGAGAACCCCCTGAAGCCCACCACTTGGGATGGGATCATAGGAGAAGGAGAAGCTTAACATTTCAAACTGAAAAGTTTCTGCTCAAGACAGAAGCATTAAAGAAATATAGGCTCCAGATTTTGTGTGTGTGTGTGTGTGTGTGTGTGTGTTCTTTTCCACAATCTGTCTATTAAGGTGCCTTAAATCAGACATATATTTATTTATTTAGAAGGTTTCTATGGCTACGATCAGGAGTAACTACGGGACCTTTTACACTGATGTAGTTACGGTGCCACCTATGGGAAATCTATGGAAAATGCATAGAGCAATCCAGAGTAAGTGCCTCTTACATCTTCCTGTAGTTACTCTGGATTGTAGGGTATGTTGCCTTTCCCTTGAGAAATACACCTTCATTGTTATAATTGATAATTGATTTTCTACCCTCTGGTAATGACCAAGTATATACTCATTAAAAAAATAAAAAGAGCCCTGATGGATCACATGAAAGGATCATCTGGTTCAGATACCTGTATCTCACAGTGGCTTACCAGAGATGCCTCAATAGCGCACACGACATCAAGATACTAATATCCCTGTACTCCTCTGAGTAGGCATACAGAGATAGCCAACTTCTAAAACCAGAAGGTTGCATTTGCCCATCATGGCTCATAACCAGTGATGGACTTTTCTTCCATAAATCTATTCAATGCTCTTTTAAAGTCATCCAGGCCAGGTTCCATTACCACATCCTGTGGCAAGGAGTTTCACAGATTAATTACACACTGGGTATTATTTACTTTTTGTCCTAAATCTCCCTACACTTAATTTGAGTGATGACCCCTGGTTGTTCTGTTATGTAAGAGGGAAATAAATATCCCTCCATCCACCCATGAATAATTCAGCATAAGAAGGCTCCTACAATGGAGAAGAAAATTTGATCTAGTTTAGGTGTAAAATCACATAATTTTGTACATCTCAGTTTTGTATGTCCCAGATCATCCATTATTTTGGTTGCTCTCCTCTGAACCTTCTCCATTTCCTCTATATCCTTTCTGAGATGTGGCAACCAGAACTGGTGACCAGATCCAGATGTGGCGACCAGAACTGTGGCCTCACCATTGATTTATACAATGGCATCATAATTTTGCTGTTTTATTTTCAATCCCTTTACTAATGACCCCAAGCATGGAATTTGCCTTCTTCACAGCCAACGCACATTGTGCCAACACCTTCACAGAGCTTTCCACTAGCATCCCTTGATCTCTCTCATGCTCTATCACAGATAGTTCAGAGCCCATTAATATATATGAAAAGTTAGGTTTCTTTGCCCCAATGTGCATAACTTTACATTTACTTATATCAAAACGCATCTGCCATTTTGTTGCCCATTCTTCCAGTATGGAGTGAGTACCCCTCTGGAGCTCTTCACAATTTTTGCTCAATCTTTGCACAATCTTTATCACATGAACTTGGCTACCTCATTGTTACTCCTCTTTCTAGGTCATTTATGAACAGGTTGAAAAGAACCAGTCCCATGACAGACCCCTGGGGCACCCCACTTTTCACCTCTCTCCATTGGAAAAATTGCCCGTTGACACCACTCTCTGTCCTGCCCCTCAACCAATTCCCGATCCATGAGTACACCTGCCCTCTAATTCCCTGACTGTGGAGTTTCCTCAGAAGTCTTTGGTGAGGGACCTTATCAAACACCTTCTGACAGTCCATATATACGACGTCCACAGGTTCTCCCACCTCCACATGCCTGTTGACCTTTTCAAAGAATTCCAAAAGGTTCATGAGGCAAAACTTACCTTTAAAAAACCCAGGCTGATTCTCCTTGAGCAAAGCCTGCTCATCTACTCATATGTGTTTTACAGTTTTATCTCCACCATCTTACCTGGAACTGATGTTAGACTGACCAGCCTATATTATCCCAGGTCCCCTCTCATACCCTTTTAAAAAATTGATGTGATGTTCACTGTCCTCCACTCATCTGGTACTCTTTGAGAATTGTAAAACCCTCTTGAGTTTTGCCTGCCCATGTAAACAGCATTGAATAAAGTTGGAGGAGAAATCCAATGATCAAAAAGGCAGTATATAAATACTGTGTTTGTTTGTTCTAGTAAGTTAAGAAACACTAGCTCTTGCGTTCACAGAAGAGTCAAAGGGGAGCATGTAATTCCATGCCTCATTTAGGTCAGGGTCAGGCTGACCATATGCTTGACCTGAAAATGTAAGACAAGGGTCCCCAAAAGTCCAGATTTTCAGTTGAAAATCCGGACTTCTGGAGGACCTTGTTCTACATTTTAAAAAATGTAGGACAAAATGTAGGACATCCTACGTTTAAAATTAGTCCCTGGGGGGCTTACCTTGTCCAGGGGGCTTGTCCGGGCATGGGGGGCTGCATACTGCTTTGCACCACATTAAAAGTGATGCTCAGAGCGGTGCACTTACATCGCGCTGTCCGAGCAGCCATCTCCAGAAATAGAGGCTGTGCGCATGCGCACAGCCTCTATCCCTACAGTCTGCCTTGTGTAGAGGCTGTGCACATGCATCTTTATCTTTAAGAGACCGCCCACCCAGTCTCTTAGGCAGAGCGGTCTGCGGCTGCGCACCATCTCTCCATAGACCGCTCGCCATCCAGGGGCCGCTGACGCAAGCGGTCTGCGCTCCAGTGAATCCACGCAGACTCCAGAATCCAGGCAGAATCCAGGCTCATGCGCACAGCCTCTACACAATGCAGACTGTAGGGATAGAGGCTGTACTTCTGGAGATGGTTGCTCGGATGGCGCGATGTATGCGCGCCGCTCCGAGCATCACTTTTAATGTGGCGCAAAGCATTATAAAGCCCCCCATGCCTTCCCGCCCCCCAGAAGGCCGGATAGGCGAAGGGTGTCGCTATCTGGCCGGACACCCTCCGATTTCCAGGCACGCCCAGCCAAAGCCAGACGTCTGGTCATGCTGGTCAGGGTGTTCATATGTCATGACCAGTAATGGGATTCAAAGAAATTAACAACCGGTTTTATGCCCACCAGGCAGCCACTTTTAAATGGCTATTTTTAAACTTTATATGTCCTGTCTCTCATTAACAACCGGTTCTATAGAGTAGGTGCGAACTTGCTGAAGCCCACCACTGGTCATAACCACAGAAAGAGGACAACGCCCTCCCCCAAAATGTAGGGCACCCAAGAAAAATGTAGGAAATGACAAAATATAAGCTAAAAACACTCAGATACAGTGATATCTTGCTTAACAAGCATTTCACATAACAAGCAAAAATTTCTAAGAAATCTTGCTTCACAAAACAAGTTCCACTTCACTTAACAAGCAAGTGCGCTATGGGCACTCGTGCTATGCAGCCCTGATGCTTCTCACAGAGGCTCTTTAAAAGGGCTGCCAGCCAGCGCTGCTGCCTCTAACTGCTCCAAATTGGGGGCAGTTGCCTGGGGGTGCCAGAGACAGCTGCCCCTAACTGCCCCCAAGTGCCCCCACCAACCACCTTGAACCTTCAGCAGCAGCCCAGGTAAGCCTCCCAGGAAAGTGTCTTTGATTGCAGCCTCCTAACCATGTCTACCCAGAAGTAAGCCCCATTGTTTTAAATGGATCTTACTCCCAGGAAAGTGTCTTTAGGATTGCAGCCTAAGTAGACTTTGTAGGATCATGCACATTGAATGCATGTTTTGAATTCAATTCCAGTGTTTTGTCATCATTTTTACATCCAGTTAATATTTTTATATGAATATTTTTTGGGGTTGTGGAACCAATCATCTGAGTTTCCATTATTTCCTATGGAAAAATCTGCTTCACTTAAAGAGCATTTCACTTAAAGAGCATGTCTCTGGAACAAATTAAGCTCTTTATGTGAGGCACCACTGTATATTGCTTTCATTTGGTTAATTTAAACACTATATTACTTACTATTGAATTTAAAACTATTACATATAATTTATCACATATAATTTATTAATTACAAGAAGGCTACATTCTGCCTGCTCACAAGGAAAAGTAGGACAATGAAGACTTTTTCCAGGACACAAAGCTAAGAAAGAACACATGTCTTGGAAAAACAGGACAAAAATTTGTCACCCTGCCTTAGGTTTGTGGAGGCCCATATTCCAGTATCTTACAGTGGCCCACCAGATGCCTCAGGGAGCATACAAGAGAACAAGAGACATGCACCCTGTGCAAAGTAGTTTGCACCTGGTATTGTAAGGTAGTCTAGTTCTAAAACGAGAAGGTTGCCAATAGCCATCATGGCTTGTAATCTGTGATGGACTTTTCTTACGAAAAAATTTTCCCAATCCCTTATTAAAGGGATCGAGGCCAAATGCCATCACCAGGTAACTTGGCAAGGATTTCCACAGACTAATTACATGCTGGGTAAAGAAATATTTTCTTTTGTCTGTTCTCACTTTCCCAACACTCCATTTCAGTGGGTGTCTCCTAGTTGTGGTGTTGTGAGAGGGAAAAAAGACATTTCTCTATCCAACCCCTGCAAGACATTGGGCACAATCCAGAGTAACTACGGAGAGTCCTTGCTCCGGTGTAAAAACAATTTGCTCTGGATTGCAATATGAATTTCCCATAGGTTTTCGGAAGGTGGTACAGTAACTACGGGTGCACGTAATGTCTCTTACATGCTCTCATAGTTACTCTGGATTGTGGGGATTGTTATGTCTTGACCACTTCCCCCCTCAGGTTTCTTTTTTGTAGACCAAGAGCTCCAAATGCAGTAGCCTTTCCTCATTAAGAGGTGTGCCCACCTGTACCCACAGTAATTATTTGTTGTAACTTTTCCATTTCCACTATACTTATCTATTTGTAAAATGGCATCATAATGTTGATCTTTTTATTTTTAATACTTTTTCTAATGATCCCAAGAATGGAATTATCCTTTTTCACTGCGTTGCACATTGTGTAATCCAGCTGTCCATCAGCACCCCAAGATTTTGGAGGCTGCTATACAATCTAAACTGAATTGTGTCTGCCCTAAAAAGTACTAATTCAAGATTTGCTGCTTCTCTGTCCTGTAGGAACAACATTCCATTCTTAAAGTCCAGATCTAAGTGTGACACCAGACCTAAAAAGAAAACATGAGGTCTGAAAATCATTTTTAAACTAGATCAGCAAAATTTAAGTGTGGTGCATTAGCAAGCCAGTGCAGTTGTCCACCTAAGGATGTTTTATCAGGGTGACCATATAGAATGGAGGACAAAGTGCATTATTGCATAGAAGAAGGAATCACTTTAATCACTGCATAAAAGAGGGAATTTAGGCAGGTGTGGCTCAGTACAGAAAGTTTTAAAAAGCAGCACTTGTCTAAATTCCCTCTTCTATGCAATGGTGAAAGGCAGAGGACTTTGTCCTCCATTCTATATGCTCACCCTGCACTAGAGTGCTGAAAAGATGAACACTCACACCAAGGAATTTCCACCTTCAGACGTTTGCTTTTCCACTCTCAGACACTGTTCCACCATGAAAACAATCTCAGCCCATCATATTGCTTGCTTTCTTTGCTTGTTTATATAGAGGTGCACATTGGTGTCCACTGCCCATTGTGCAGTGGTTTCTGGTGCCAAGTGGTGCGTAGTGGTACCCACTGCCCACTGGTGTCTAGAGTGCCCAGTAGCGGTGCCTCAGAGATGTGTCCAGCGGTATTCGCTGCTGCCCACTGCCAACCCATGCCCACTGGTGTCCGCTGCACATTAGTGCCTAGTGCTGCCCAGTAGTGGTGCCTGCCTCTGCCCACTGCTGCCTGCCACTGCCCCCCATACCCTCCAGTGCCCAGAGCCTGTCATTGCCCACTGCCCAGTGCCCAGCTGTGCCCCGAGCCCACAAATATTCTTGAAATTTTACAAAAACAATGAGAAGTAAAATCCACTAATAATACAATACAATAAAATAAAATCATATACAAATCCAGGCCAGCACAATCTCATTCAAGTACTGTATTCCTTGAGCTAGTAAAGAAATTGGCAAGAACCCCAAATCACATTTATTTGCTTTTGCTAAATATAAGATAATCGGGGTGGGGAAGTGAAGAGGAGCTTTGCTTGTCTATTTTCCTGTAGATCAGAAACATTCGCATAAAAGGAAGTGACATTTTCTTTTTTGGAACAATTTATTTGGAAAAGGATCCTCTTTTTTTAATTTTGAAACACTTTCCTCATGGAAATGCTCTTGAAACATGAAACAAAAATGTCAAGTTGACAGAACTGGTTTATTGTTTGTGCAATTCATAAGCAAACCAAAGACAATTCAGCAAAAACCTCTTATTTCATCAACAAACAGTTTTGAGTTTTTTAGATACCAGTTTTAATCCTTGTTCAGTATTTTATTTTAATTGTAGTTTTAATTTTAGTCTTAGTTCTAAACACTGATTTTAGTTCTTAGAATCTTAAAAACTAAAGCTTTTATGGTTTAATTTTTAGTTTAGATTTAAGTCTTTGGTTTTAAGCTTAGTCTTTGGTTTGGGGGTTGTTTTTCCCCTTAATTTTAGATTGTTTTAAATTTTTTAATTCTCAGCCCTCAGTTTTTCAATGCAGTTTTAATTTAGTCCCTCTGTACTGTTCAGCATTGGCTTAGGTTCTTTAGATAAAATGTTAAACATAGCATATAGCCCAGAAAACTGTTTACACTTCAATATGAATTTCAGCCATAAAGGCTTTAGCCTGTTTATCATTCTCTGCAGCTATAGTTGCATAACACTACACTAACACTAATACCATAACATGTTATTGATAAACTACTGTGATAAATCAAACAGTGAAAAATTGATGTCCAAACACATCTATATATATAAAAGAGAAAAGTCATTCACTGACTGACTGACTCACTCATCACCGCCCTTCCAAAACCAGTGGGCCTAGAAGCGTGAAATTTGGGGTGGGTGTTCCTTCCGTGATGGAGGGGTGCACTAAGAACCGGTTTTCGGAAATTCCAATGGGAAGGGGGTGAAAAGGGGCGCAACGCGTTTTCCTCCCTATACTTTGCATTGAGAATTGCTGACTCAGCAACATTCCTCCCCAACTGCTGGGCCTGAAGCATGGAATTCTGGGAGTTCCTTCTGTCACCTGAACACCCACCAAGAACCATCTGGAGAAATTAACCCTTCAGGGGCTGAAAAGGGGGCAACGTGTTTCTGTCCTTTACTTTACATGGGAGACTGAACCACATCCAGCCAATCTGGTGCTCAGTGCCTGGTGCACTGGGGGATGTTGTTCAGAGGAAGAGGTTGCGCTGGCGAGGATGCTGTGCATGAGGGGAAATTGCGCATGAGGGGAAGTTGCGCATGTAGGAAAGTTGCGCAGGGGGGAAGTTGCATATGGGAGGAAAATTGCGCATGGGAGGAAGTTGCGCATGGGAGGAAGTTGCGCATGGGGGAAAGTTGCGCAGGGAGGAAGTCGCGCAGGAGGAAAGTCACGCAGGGGGGAAAGTCGTGCATGGGGGAAAGTCGCGCACGGGAGGAAAGTCGTGCACAGGAGGAAAGTCGCACACAGGAGGAAAGTCGCGCATGGGGGAAGTTGCGCACGGGGGAAGTTGTGCATGGAGGAAAGTTGCGCATGGGGGAAGTTGTGCCTGGGGAAAATTGTGCATGGGGGGAAGCTGCGCATGGGGGGAAGTTGCGCATGGGGGGTAGTTGCGCATGGGGTTTGATGCACATGGGGGAAGTTGTGCATGGGGGAAGTTGCGCAGGGGGAAGTTGCGCAGGAGGGAAGTTGCGCATGGGGGAAGTTGCGCATGGGGTCACTTGTGCATGCGGGGTTGATGCACATGGGGGAAGTTGCGCATGGGGGGTTGATGTGTATGGGGAAGTTGCGCGTGGTGGGTTGTTATGCCTGGGGGAAAGTTGTCCATGGGGGGTTGATGCATATGGGGGGATGGCATACGGGGGAATTTTACTCCCGCAACGCGGGTACGCCTTTCGCTAGTATCAAATATGTGGCAAATCTATACATGTAAAATTGAAAAGTCACTGAATGATTCACTCACTGACTCATCAACCCCCAGCCAAAAACCACTGGATCTAGAAGCACAAAATTTGAGGAGGGACTTCTTTCCGTGATGTAGACCAGGGATTTCCAAACTTTTTGGCAGGGGGCCACATCATCTCTCTGACACTAATTTATATTTCAAATTTCAATAAATTTATATATAAGAATGTATTGGAGTGGATCACAAGCAGTGATGGGATTCAAAGAAATTAAGAACCGGTTCTCTGCCCATCTGGCAGCCACTTTTAAATGGCTATTTTTAAACGTTATATGTCCTATCTCTCGTTAATAACCGGTTCTATAGAGTAGGTGAGAACCTGCTGGAGCCCACCACTGGTTACAAGGCCTGCCCAAAGGCTGGATAGAGGGATCTTGCTAGGGACTGCATTTAGGCTTGCCAAGGGCCACATCTGGCCCCTGGGCCGGGGTTTGGGGGGCCCTGATATAGACACCCACCAAGAACTGATTTTGAGAAATTCAAACCAGCAGGAGGTGAAAGGGAACACAACATGATTTCTTCCCTATAGTTTACATGAAGAAAAACTGACTGATCAATGCCTAGCCCCTGCCCGTGAACCTAGAAGCATGAAATTTGAGGAGGGTATTCCTTACGTTCCTTGAGCAGCCAAAAGACCTAATTTTAAAGAAATTTAACCCTTAAGGGGGTAAAAAGGGGTGCAATGTGTTTTAATCCTATACTTAATATTAAGGACTAATTGATCAACACCACACCCAGACCCAAGTCTAGCACCTAGAAGCATGATATTTCTGTGATGTAAGCATCCACTTAAGAACTGATTTGGTTCCTGATTGTGCCTGTTGCTTGGTGTTGCTCACTAGCGCCCTGTGCCTACTGGTACCCCATGCCTGGTTCCTGGTAAAGATGCCCTGTGGTGCCTGGTACTGTCTGCTACCCACCGCCACCCAGTGGCACCTGGTAGAGATGCCTGGTAGTGCCTGGCATCTAGTACCCAGTGGTGCCTGTAGGAATAACCGGTGCTCACTACCCACTGGTGCATGGTGATGTTCCCTGCATGGTGGTGTCTGCAGGTGTCCAGTGGTGCCCACTGCCAGTTGGTGCCCAGTGTTCAGCAATGCCAATGCCCGCCAGTGCCCACCACATGATGCCACGACCTGGTACCCATCAGTGCTGAGTTATACCCAGGGCCTACAAATGTTCTTGACATTTTACTCCTGCAATGGAATGTTCATTTTGCTAGTTTTCAATATAAAAATAAGTAGCATGTTGGCATGAATAATGTATGAATAATATCAAAATGTCACATATCATTGGAAAGGTAACTTAAGATGCTGCAGAACTGGGTGAAACCTTTTTTCTTATATCGCAGACGGAGCTATATATCCCTCTACAGTTATTAGAACACAGATTGCGCACTCCATGACCACTGAAAATTTTATCTTAACTAAACTGCACAAAAGTAATATAAGAGCCTAACAAGCTATAGTAAAACATAAAATGCAACCTCAAAAAAGCATGCAACTCAAACTTTGAATGAGCAGCAAATCTTCCTCCCTTCTACTCTCCCTTCAACACACCAACAAGATGATGCCACAACACATTTCTTAACATCATTAAGTTACTATTTGCAGATTGGCTGCAACTGCTTTGATTGCTTTCCGCCTGGAAACTAGGCAAATATAATACATATTCAGAAGAAACTGGTAATAAGTTTTGGAAACAAATAAAAAAAAAAGCAGGCCTCCATCAGTCTTGAAAGACTATGGTATCATGCTTGGCGCTGCATGCTGCATGCGAAGCACGAAAGCCTGGGTTAGATTATTATGGAGGATAGTCTGTTACCCAAGCAGCAAATCCCCCCTCTCCACACCACTGAATTACTCCAATGGAAAGGCAGAGCCAATACAATTGGATCCAGCTGGCGTCGCAGAGCTGGGCTAAGGACAGGCACACACCCTGTCCTGTGGGGCCGACCCGGGTCTCGAACCCTGACCTGCTGGTTAACAGGCACAGTGTCTTAATCCCTTGAGCCACCCTAGGTTTCGATGTACTCTATTAGTAGCACATGTTAAGTCCAATGATATCCATAAGATGTCATTAAATGACCTTGACATAAATGATGCCAGATTAACAGCCAAATCTTAAGCTATATGGGTCGCCCAGAATTGCTGAAGTGCCAAAACGGTATTGTAGTGCAGTTAGGCAGCTGTCAGCAGCAACTTGTAATTAATAATTTATATATAATAATTTATATATAATTTTAAATTTAATAATATGAGATATAGTGTTTAAATTAACCATATGAAAACAAAATACATGAGTGTTTTTAGATTTAATTTTGTCATGTCCTACATTTTTTCTTGGGTGTCCTACATTGTAGGGTGCCTTGTCTTCTTTCATGGTTACGACATCTGGCCACCCTGTTCCCGTGACTTAGTTTTAACAAAGAACTGCTGAAATCAGAACTTCAGCACTCTGCTTTTTTCCCCTATAAGAAAAATACCAGTTTTCACAGTGTTTCACCTGGAAAATATTGGGAAAAAACTGATTCAAGAGAATATCAATTTGAATTCTACTTCCCCAAAGTCAGTTTCAGCTTTTGTTTTATTAGGCTCATCTACAGCATGCTAAATCAAATTGCAAAATCCCTTATTAGAACACTTGGACTGCAATTCTAACCTCCAGTTAGGCCAGTAGAAGTCTGTAGCTTGAGTCCAGTGCTGACCAGAGGGTGTCACAAAAGTGCTGTAAGGCACTTGCCCCACTCTTGGGAGGTAAGGCCAGAGCACAGGCCTATGCTGAACTCCCCACACCACCATGGAATGATTTGCCAGGTGAATTATGCTGGCCTAAATTGATTAGATTACACACTCAACAAAAGCCCTCGTCTGGAATGACAGTGCAATTGTTGTGGTTCCTTTGCCAGTCAATTCTTGGAATCCTGGCCACTCCACAGTTTTCCTGGTAAGTTGTGGCTCACATGTCTGCAGAGGCATACCAAGGGTGTTCTGCGCCCCATGGCATAACATCATGTTATGATGCACATGGCATTGTGACATTATTATGGACATGTGCATCAGAGGGTACATGCACACTGCAGTGAACCCCTCACAGGCAATTTGCCCCATGAGGTACTGAGCCTCTCCCGGCCTCTCAGGGACCCAAATGGCTGAGAAGAGCTTCAGCGCCTGTCCTCGCTGCAAGGATCTCCCAGCGAAGAGGGCATGAAAGCTTCTCCCTGGCATCTCCAGATCTGAAGAAGCTGGGAGAAGGCTGTCTGCCCTCCTTGCTGGAGAGAGTCCAGCCAGTTGGGTGTCTGAGCGGTGCCCTTCCCTGCCAGGGCACCTGAGCACTTGCACAATCTCCCCCATGAGGGAGTCTCTGAGGTGCTCTGGAGCTGACCAGGCAATTTTGTCCAAGCGGCTCTGGAGATGGAGTGCACAGGCATACTTGCACCCTTCTCCATTTGGCACCTGCAGGTGCGCCCTTCCAGATACGCTACTGCCTGCGAACCACTGTTCTAGTTCATTGGTTTGAATAGAGATACATGAACTACAGCAACATCTGAACTAAATTATCTACAACTGTGAAAACGCAGTCTTCCAAGAACTGCTGCCACTTTGTGTCCATTCAGTCTCTCTGCAACCTGCTCAGGGGAACCTGTGACTCTGAATTGAGATGTTTGTTTTTTGAAGCATGAACTCTAGTCAAAGAATTCATACACTTTGACTTTGCCTTTCATTTCTTCCCTACCACAGGTAACTCCCAGAAAATTTCCAGCAATAAGCGACTTAAAGAAAAAGTTATCTGGTATACCTTTTTTGTAAACTGGTAAAAGAAAAAAAAGTCTCCTTTTCTCAATCATTCAAAAAGAACTTTATCATTATTCTGCCATTCACCGAGCACATTCGGGAGGGGGCCTAAACGAATGAATGATTTCCCCACTCCATCCTCCTGAGCAAACCAATGTCATGTTGCCAGAGACTGTGACTAATCCAGTATATCAACATTTTATTCACTCTTTACATGAATATTTAAACAGGAGACATTTCTCCCCATGCCAAAGACTAAATAGAAAAGCTCTTATCTGCAGTAGTAAATGCTGCTATTTTTTTCTCTCTCTCTCCCTGAGAGGTTTTAAGAGACCGTACAGAGATAGTTACACACACAGGCGGACTCAAATAAGAGGGCACAGCATATACATGTAATTGCTTGCTTTTTCTCTGTGGTCTGTGAAAAAAGTAAAAGTGGTGCCTTCTTCAGACTAGCCATTAAAAGGCAGTAGTTGCCCCATACTGTGAATGGGGAGGGGAGTAGAGAAGTGAAGAAAATAGCCAGATCTGACTGATATCTGATAAACAGTAACAGGAGTCAGTTTACTGCACCAATCGTTAAATAATGGTGTTGATTATAAGGCTGCTAACTACAGATGCTGTAATTGTCTGTCATATATCTTAGTCATTTGTGACAGTAGCACAATGAAAAAGAGCATCTGCTTGGGGGCAAATGACTTCTGATAAATATCAGCTCTACTAAAATGTACTTGGATGTGTCTCAATATTTTGCAGAGCCATTCAGGGAGCTTCCACAAATGTGAAGTTATTATTGGTTTGTATTGATTTTTGCCACCATTTCCCCTTCCCTTCCCCTTTTTAAGAGACAGAATCAGAAAGAGTGCAAGAGTATTTTGAGGCTCACTTGAATAAATTCTCCTATCTGATCTCCTCTTTTCTTTTATAGCAGGTTGCAGGAAGGAAAATAATAACAATAAATTCCCTTCTTCTGCCCTTCTCTACACTTTTTGAAAATGACTGTGAAGCCTACAAACTACAATATGCAAGGTTTAAAGCTATAACTGAAAAATCAACGGCCAGCCAAAACCGCTGGGCCTAGAAGCGTGAAATTTAGGGAGGGGGTTCCTTCCATAATGGAGGCACCCAGTAAGAACTGGTTTTTGGAAATTCCAACCAGAAGGGGGTGAAAAGGGGAGCAGTGCATTTTCTTCCTTATATTTTATATTGACGAATCCCTGCCTGATCAAGACCCTGCCCCAGCCCCAGAGTGTGAAATTTGGAGAGGGTGTTCTTTCTGTGACATCAACACCCACCAAGAACCAATGTTGAGAAATTTAACCCTCAAGAGGGTGAAAAGGGGTGCAACGTGTTTTTGTCCTTTACTTAACATGAAAAACTGATTGACATCCAGCCAATTTGGTGCCCAGTGCCTGATGCACTGGGCGTGATGGTGCGCATGGGGTGGGGGTTGATGTGTATAGGGAGTATTTTACGCCCGCAACATGGGTACATTTTGCTAGTTATAAATAAAAATAGGAACATGTTTTAATAGAAGAAAAAAATAAATGTGTCACTGAGGTGGAGAAAATCTTGGGTTAGAAAATTTCAGAGGAGATTCAAGAAGAAATACATGGTCCAGATTAATTGCCATTATAAATACCTTGCCATTAACAAAGGAAAGTCCCTTTTTCTCTACCCTGAAAGAAGCTGGTTCTGCAAGTACCGTATTTACAACATGCAGTCAATTTTAATAGAACTCAATGACAATAAAGTTCACTTGCCTTTTCCCTAAACTTTTTACAGAAACCTGATTTAGAAATTTAGCAATGTCCAGTCCATCCAGCCATTCAAGGACAGTGTGGCCTTCAATGAAAAAAATCTGACACTAAGCTAGTATTACCTCTCAATTACCTTGTGATATTAGTGCACCTCCTCATGGTGTACCTGGAAAGCACAAAAGTGTGAACTAAAAGATTAGCAACAATTGGCAGCCAGACTAATTTATATTAAAGAATAGGTAGTTGGCAACGCTCGGTAGCCAGACGTCGTTGTAGAATTCCTTGGTCTCAAAATACATGAAAGCAAGTTATATCTCTGCAAAGGAGCACATGAAACAGTGGTGGATTTGATTAGTAGATTGCACAGACTATAAATAGATTGCACAGACTATAGACACAGTTATGGCAGGGTAGCAGCAGTTGGTTTTTGCCATAATATTTAGATCTCAATTTTCAAATCCTGGAATCTGCTGGGTTTTTTTTTCTTGTTCTTTTTCAACAAGTCAGAAAAGATATTAAATGTTCAGAGGCCATTTCAGACAAAATTTAGGACAGTCACAGTTCAGTATGGGCTCCAACAGTCTCTGATGGGCCAGAGGCGCATTGGAGACTCGGGCTCCATATAGGCTAAATTAGGGTTCCCAAAAGCCACAAATTTGACAGCCCAGGTTTTGCCTTACACTGATGAGACTCCATCACTGACCTTGACCCCATAGACGTAACCTGGCCCCATTGTACACAGTGGTGGCCATTTCAATACCACTGTGCAGCTGGGCATTTCCAGGGCATATGATAGAACTGCCTACCCTCCAAAAAATATTGAAATTTTGATTTATAAGAAAGAATTTGAGATTATTCTTGTACAAAAAACAATTATTGTTGGAAGCCTGAAATACAGCACATCTATCATGAGCAAGCCTATTACCACGTCATACTACAGGTTGGCCAAATTGGCATGTGTGTATGGATCCCCATATTCACAGATCCCCATATTCAGAGGATCCCCATATTCACAGATCCTGAATCTGCAGATATGGATCAGGTCCATGTGCCCCCATGGGTGTACACTCCAGAGGCAATGGGAGCCAAGCTCCCCTCCAGAGGGTGTTCTGAGCCCAGCAGAGGCTAGTCCATCTGCCTATGGTCTCTGCTGGACTCAAAATGACTGCAGAAGTGTAAAAATGTCACTTCCATTTAAAAAACAAAAACAAACCAGAAGTGACATTTTTATGCCTTTAAAAGGCTTTAGGAGGATCAAGGAAACCCAGAAGGATTTTTTTTTAGCGGGGCTAAAAAATCCATGGGGTGGAGAAAGGAGTGGAGCTCCTCCATATCTACAGTCATGTATCCATGGGGTTTCCTCAAGGAAAACAGACACTTCCCCAGGAAATACAGAAGCATGCCTGTTATCTCAAATTTTAAAACCCAGACAGACAAGAGAAAATAAACATTTTGGGGATGAAATAGTATGGAAAGTGGTCTAAGAGTGAGCCCCTTTCAAGTAAGCAAAAGTTTACTTCTGAGTAAATATGCCTTAGAACTGATCTACAACCTATTTTAAGTTCTGCATCATTGAATTTCAGATATATATCTTTTATTTCCCACTGCCAAGAGGCCATTACAATAATGGTAGAATACATGACATTCAAACTCCAATAGGATTAGTAAATAAACCACTAGTATATAATCATTGTCACCATATGAAAACATTTATTACTGTACATAATTTACATAATAGGGCTGTGGGTAGCGCAAGCGGTTAAGACACTGTGCCTGTTAACCAGCAGGCCAGGGTTCGAGACCCGGGTCGGCCCCACAAGACAGGGTGAGCTCCTGTCCTTAGCCCAGCTCTGCGACGCAGCTGGATCCAATCGTATTGGCTCTGCCTTTGCATTGGACTAATTCAGTGACATGGAGAGGGGGGATTTGCTGCTTGGGTAACAGCCTATCCTCTATAACAATCCAACCCAGGCTTTTCGTGCTTCGCATGCAGTGTATGCAGCGCCAAGCACGATACCATAGTCTTTCAAGACTGATGGTGGCCTGCTTTTAATTTACCAAAGCAAGACAGTGTAAGAAGTACAGTGGTACTTTGAATAAAGTGGTATTTTGAACATCTTGAATAAAGAGCGCTTTGCATAAAGAGCAAATTTTTTTCAGAAATTTTGACTTGCTTAAAGAGCACTGTCTTGAATAAAGAGCACTTCTGAGAAAGTTTGGAACAGGCTTCCATGGCAAGGGAACTCACAGGCGGGACGAGGAGACTAGGTTGAGCTACAGTGGGGCCCTGGGCAAAGTTTGGAATAGGCTTCCATTGCCAGGGAACTTATGGGACGTCCAGGGAGAGCAGCCAGAGTCAGGTCTGTATGTGGGATCTGTGTGTGGCAGTGTGGAAGGTGTGCCTGATCAATGTTCTAGTGCTGCTCCCCGTCAGCAGCTTGGGAATGTTAAAGTTGCACAAAAAGACAATAGATTCCATTGAGCCAATGGATAGCAGTGACTCCACTAGTGATTGTGAAAGAGCACAATCCTAACCATCTCTACTCAGATGTAAGCCCCATTGTGTCCAATGAGTCTTACTCCCAGGAAAGTGTCTTTAGGATCCCTTCTCTGTAACCCTCACACCAGCCATGAAGGTTTTCAAAGGTACAGTACAGTTCAGTACTGTACAGTATTTTCTTTATTGCAGTGTTGTGTGTTACTGTATATTACAGTGCTTTGTACAGTGTTATATTGCAGTGTTTTGTAATCATTTTTATAAACAGTTAATATTTTTATATGAATACTTTTTTTGGGTTGTGGAACGAATCGTCTGAATTTCCATTATTTCCTATGGGAAAATCTGATTCACTTAAAGAGTGTTTCACTTAAAGAGCGTGCCTCCGGAACAAATTAAGCTCTTTAAGTGAGGCGCCACTGTACACATTTTTTGTTCAGAGCTTGTGTAAATACAAGAATATTTCTATCAAAGTAGCTAGTCTACCAACAAGCCAGGTCACCCCCCCCCCCAATAGTTGATAGCACTTTCCACACCCTCTCCCTCCACATTTCAGTCTGCCCAGGGACCCCTGAGAAAGCTCACATGGAAGAAAATTTATGAGTGCTACTCCCTCCACATCATTGTTCCCATCCAGATTAGAAAAGGAAGGAGGCAATTCTTTGGATACTCCTCTCTCAGTACCCATGTGACAATAAAGGAGAAGTGTTCAAACCACTCTAGTGGGCAGCATCTGTGTGTGCATGCACAAATACACAACTGTACACTAAATAAATTGGGGGTAAGAGCACAAGACTTTATCCAGGTGCCTCAAGAACCTGAAATCTGCATCACAGGTATAACCTGATCACCAGCATTTTTAACCAGCAATTTTAAATCATCGTGAACGAGATTGGCCCTTTCACATTAAAGTATAAACTTCCTTTTAGCAGCAGTTTATGGTTTAAAAACAGGCTGCTTACCATAGTATGTAAAACTGAAACTGATTTCAGGGTTTGCTTACTAAACAAACCTGTTTACCCTGATTTTAGGGTATGTTTACTAAAACTTATTTCAGGGGTTTTTGTGTTGTTTTTAGTGTGCTTATATATCTAAATCAGGTGCTTTTCAGAATGTGCATCACAACTGAGAGCAGGGCTGTTCATAGGATGGGCAACATCTGTACTGCACAGGGTGACCAGATTATTCCTGAACCCCAGGGCCAAAATTCCTGAACCCCAGGGCCAAAATTCCTACCTGCTTAAAAAAATTGCCAAAGAAATGTATTTTTGTTTTTTTGTTTTTTGACCATAACTTTTGATAGGAAGGAGATATCTCCAAACTGATTTTTGCATTGGATTCTGCTCTTCAATATGAATCCAACGATATATGGTATAATGGGGTACTATGCACTATTGCAAAGTTTCAAAATGAAGCCAAAATGTAGGACACCCGGAAAGGAGGCTAAAAATCCAGACAAATCCAGGTTTTTCTGGTCATATGGTCACCCTGGGTTGGCAAACAGTTCTATTTGCGTTGTATCTTCAGTGGCTGACAAATAGAAATTTGAAGAGGCTTTTCTGATATTGCATCCATACCTAGAAATACCTTGCTTCTTTAATTTTTCTGCGTTGGTCTACTATACAGTTAAACTCACAGCTACTGGATTTATTAAAAATAATTCAAATAGTGATTATCCTTGAAGGTGGGCTTTTAAAATAAAAATGAAATATGGCAAGACAAACAAAGAATGTCATTGAGTATGGTTCTTGTTGGTTTTTGTTGTTGTTCCAATAAAGGTTTATAGGGACCAAGAACAACACCAGTGCCCCCTTTCTGCACTGCAGAAATTTGTACAATGTACATGTCTGCATTCTAAAGCAGGGTTTTCAAACCCCAACCCAATGGCCATATGCAGCCATAGCAAGCTTCAGTGTGGCCTGCGGCAAGATCCAAGGTTTGTAATCATCAGCCTGCTTCAAATATAATTTTATATTAAACTTATGCAAATTTATTCAACTTTGAAATGTAAATAATTTTTCAGGCCTCCAACATAGTGTCAGAGATGATGTAGCCCTTCTGCAAAAATGTTTGGACACCCCTTTTCAAAAGAATATGAACTTTTTCACTTAAAAAAGTTCTACAGCTTACAGTAGTCTAATTGCATTTAAATAGGCATATGTACAGTAGAGTCCAGCAGTCTTCTACATGGAAAGGGACAGATCCTTTTTCTCCCATATTTTTACATTCCAGAAAGTGAACCTCTCTAAAAAATAAAAATTTGGGAAGGCAGGGAAGATGACAAATAACAGATTCTAAATTAGTCATACAAATTGGAGCAAGTTTATCTATTACAAAAACCCGGAAGTCTGCAAAAAGCTTATATAAACTTACAAAACATTTCTTCCTCTACTTCTTTTGTCCTTAGCTGGTGATTGTAGAGGGGGTGCCACTGGATTTTGTGCATCATTTACAATGCGCTTCCAATCTTCGTGATTGAAGGAGATGTTTTTAGCCTCCTGAGAGGTCCGTCGCTGGTTCTTTAGGTCATGCTCAACCAGTTTGAGCAACATCTATTTTGGTGCTTTTCATTGAACACTCCAGTGGACAGGTTACTGTCACCAGAGGAGTTTATGTGGTAGCTGATTGTTTCTGTAGACATGTTTCTAGTGGTGATGATTCTGCATGACGTGGCCAACATGATTCTGCAGAGGTGGCCAACCATCTCAGTCTGTGTTTTTGGATTAATTCTTCAACCGAGGGTTGATGGTCACACCTTTCTGTATTGTCTCATCATGATGGCAATCACAAAGAGAGATACTCAGGATCTGTCTCAGGCATCTCATTTGGAAGACCTCAAGCTTGTTCTTATTCAATTTGAGCAAAGTCCATGTTTCTGACCCATACAGGAGAATCGGCAAGATTAGTGCTCAGATGAAATGAATTTTGGTGTTGGTGGAGATATTTGCCTTCTTGCAAAGGCACCATTTGAGTGATGCAAACACCACTGTTGCCTTGACCAATCCTGCTGTTGATTTCAGCAGTAGATGCCATATTCTTCTCCTGCAATCACCAGTGATCCCAGATTTTTGAACTCTTGGGAATTGCTGAATTTGGACTCCATCTAGTGAACAATGGCCCGTGACCCATCCATGGTTCTAACTTTGGTCTTGTCTGCATTGATTCTTAGGTCCTAGGATTGAGCAATGCAGGCAATGTGGTACAGGATGTTGGTGGCCTCTGCATTCTTGGTGAATATGGCACTGTCATGTGCAAACAGCAGGTAAGTCAGGAAGTTGTTAATGTCATATTATACCCATGTCTGCCCTCAAATGCTTTTTTCAAAATAGTGTTAATCATGACATTAAAGAGCCAGCGAGAGGTTTGAACAGGAAATTCCTGAGATAGGAGGATCCATATGCTACTGGTTGAGCCACTATATGATGCCTGGAGAAGTCAGATCATCTTCAGTGGCACATGCTCATTCTCCAACACCTTCTTTTGAACAGAGTCAAAACATATACAATAGCTCAAATGAATGGCAGTCCTTGAAGTCCCTGTCATTTCAATATTTATTAAATTGTCTATTAATCTGCCGATTGCAAGCCCTCCTTTATAGAATCTGAAATGTATTTTACTATATTTTGGCTATTTTAATTTCTTGTTCAAAATTCAACATAACTTGAAAAAATACACTGGGAAACAAATATCTGTATTTCCATCATAAAGGCAGCAATCCTATACACACTTTCCTGTGAATAAATCCCATTGAACCTCATAGAACTGACTTCTGAGTAGACACGCACACAGCAACCTTGTAAGAAAACTATTAATTTTATTTCTTCATCCAAATAATTCATAGCTCACCTTTCTCCCAGTAAAGTCAATCAAGATGGCTTACAAAGTTTAAAAGATTACTACAGTAAATATTCAAAACAAAGCAAAAAAATTAGACAAACCCCAATTTTCATTATCTATACATTATATATATATATATATATATGTATAGATAATGAAAATTGGGGTTTGTAAATACAGTAAATATTCAAAACAAAGCAAAAAATTAGACAAACCCCAATTTTCATTATCTATACATTAGATAGATAGATAGATAGATAGATAGATAGATAGATAGATAGACAGACAGACAGACAGACAGACAGACAGACAGACAGACAGACAGATAGACAGACAGACAGACAGATAGATAGATAGATAGATAGATAGATAGATAGATAGTGAAAATTGGGGTTTGTCTAATTTTTTGCTGTGTTTTGAATATTTATTGTAGTAATCTTTTAATTTTTTTATTATTTTTATTTTACTACTTTTATTATTGATGTTATCATTTATGGCTCATTCTGTATTGCCTTTGTGCTTGGGACAACCTCTTTTGTGCCTGTGAATATCTGGGGTAAACCACATAATTCACATTTGGAAGATCTGAAGCGTCATGTATCACGACCATGAGTATAAATTCCCACAAGTGGTGTGGGGAGAGAAGCATAGCAGTTGTGCCAGAATCAGCAACGGATTTGGTTTCAACTTGAACATTTTGCAAAACTTCCAAAGACTACTTTTTGCCTTCCAAAGGAATGCAAGTAGACCAGCAGGTTTTATTACGCTTATGAGGCTGCATGGGCGCTCTATCCTTGACTGGGTGCACACAAAGGGTTAAAAGCATTGCAGCACACATTAACCATACGTTTCAAGCCAGCGGGGTGCCAGTCTAAGATGTCCTCAAAGCCTAATTTGATAGATATTATGCCATATGCCACTGCAAGCCATTAGTAATGAAGAAAGTAAAAATTTTATGGATGAGCAAAATAGGAGCTCTTATGGATGGAGTGTTTTTAAATCAGGTTTATAATTTACCCAGCGTCAGACCACATGTAGAGTGCATTACTCAATTGAACTTGCAAGCAGATAAGAAAGCAGTTTCTTCTAATAAGCACTTCAACTTATTGGCTCTACAATTACTTGAACCAAATTACCAGCAGCTGCTGCCTATTTGGAGGATTTATCTTAGACAAGGAGATACATTAGTTTCTAATCAACAAACCATTCAAGGGCTCTATAAAAAAAATTTATAGTCTTAATCCCCTGTATTTATTTAGAATTAATCAGAAATAGTTAATATTTCTTTTCTATTTTGCTTAGTTTTATTTTTGAAAACTTTATTCTGTCCTTAAAATATGGGTTGCACCTGACTTTGGTCCGAAATGAACAAGAAAACTCAGTGTATTTAAACTTAGCTTTGCTAATCTCAGAAAGCCTTTAACCTAATCATTTAAAACTGAAACTTGACTATAGCTGAGTATTATTTCTCAAGAGAGTTATTTGCATGCTTGTTATGTGACTTGTACATATCAACTAGTTAGGCTGCAAACTTACGGACGCTTTCCTGGAAGTAAGACTTAATTATCACAATAGGGCTAACTTTTGAGTAGACATGGTTAGGATTGCGCTGTTAGTGTCTTGATAAAGCTACCCCACTTAATAACATGTCAGTTGTGAAAGATGTAGATCCCTTCTCACAGGATTGTACCTTATTGTAAAAAATGAAAATAAAATGAATTTACTGAAAGAAAATAAACGTTTGCTACTTCTAGCAACCAACAAGAGGTTTGCTCATTCTATGCACTTTCAACAAGAGGTTTGTAGCATTGACATGTGACTGTCCTTGAGGCCTAATAGTGTCCATGACATTCTTCATAACAAAAGGCAGCTCCATCATCCATGCAGACACTATTTTTAAAACAATTTTTAAAGGCCTCTGTTTCAGTTTTCAAAGTAGTAACAATTTTTCACTTATAACACTGCACAAAGAACAGAACCAACAATGTTGACCCATTTGCTGTTCCCTCTCAGAATAATTTTCTGCTAAGAATAATCTCTCTATTTTATTACATGTAAGGAGGAAATAAGATACTATATGGAAATATACAGTTCCTCTCCAATGATGCAGCAATACATTTTTTAAAATCTTGGGCTCAATCCTAACCACTTTAGGCCTGGCATATCTTCCCATAGTTGTGTGCGGAGGTCAATATATGCCTGAGAACTGGCCTAACCCAGTGGTGGGCTTTAGGGGGTTCTCACAGGTTCTATAGAACCCTTTGCTTATGAGAGCCAGGTTCTGAGAACTGTTACTAATGGGATACAGAACCTGTTGTTAATTTAGGTTATTAGGACATAGACTCTGTTGTTAATTTATTTGAATCCCACCACTGGACTAACCCCTTCCAGGAATGGAGCAGAAGTGCCTTATGGCACTTTTGTGACACCCCCAGGTAAGTACAGGACTTATGCTAGGGCTTAATGGAGGTCAGGATTCCAGCCTTTGTCTGGGGTCAGGAGGCAGGTCGGGGCGGGGCTTGGCACAAGCAGGCTTGGCACATGCGCAATGGGATGCCAGCTGGACGCAAGCACGCTAAGTCTCCTGAAGCCGAGCTTCAGGAGATGCAGCGGCCGCTAGCGAACCAGTCCCCGTGGTTCTGCCAGCCACGGCTCTGACTGGTTCACCAGTGTCCGCCACAGGAGAAGATCCGGTTCGGGCGAATAGGCCCAAACCGGCATCTGCCCACCTGTGAAGAGGAGCAATGTCAAATCCTCCCAGAGGCGCAAAGGCCTGGTGTCACTGATTATGATGATGCTGGATCTGACAAAACAAACTATACCAATCTGGGGAGCAAAAATGGAAGATGCTACTACTTTTGCCACAAAGATACTCTCACTATTGACAAGCACATTTAAAGTACCATAAAAAACCTACTAGCTCACTTAAAATTATAAGAGATCAGTAAAATGCATCAAAATTTAAAAGTAGGTACAGCAAAATTGTCTACAGAATCCTTTGCCCAGAACCAATGCAAATTAAATATTGAACACACCTGTCTCTAAAAGGAAGCCTGCTCCACAAATATGCTTATTTGAATGATACCAGCAGTGCCATTTGCCAACCCTTCCTGAACTTACCAGATCTACAATGGCCCACAGTTTCCAGCAGTAGTGCACTGCTCCTGGAAGTAACTAGCGATGACATTATCACCAGTTACTTCTGAATTTAGAGAATTCAGACAGCAGAAAAAGAAGAAGGTCAGGGTGGGAAGGAAGGTTTTTCCAAGCATATGGTTTTTGCATACTGCTCTGACTGCCACACCAAACCCGTTTGAAGCAGCACTTCATGATTGCTCTGCCAGCTGGTAGGTGTCCTGCATCATCCTGCATATGTGTCATCCCCAGGAGCCACAACTCATAGATTGAAAACCATGCCATAAAAACAGGAAGAATGAAAAAATTAAACCAAGAACTACCCACTATAAGCGTAGAGCAGAAAAAGATAAAAAAATAAAATAAATAAAAGTAGCTCCGACTCCCACTCCTTGTCGGCTCGGGATCCCCACCGGAAGTCCTCCATCCCAAATTAAACCAAGTGGTCCTCACTTCAGAGACAAATTTCCTTTAAGGCCTTGTACGTAACAGAAAGTATGAAAGGGATTATTCCTCATATTTGTCTTCCAGCAAATAAGAATTTTTACAATTAGTCGCCAGAACCATCGACCTCAGACATTCAAAGTTCAAAAACTAACCCACTCATATTCATTCAGCTGAACCTGCTATTTTACTAATTATCCTTTCCTCTTTCAAAATGATCTCTTTCACAGCTGGGAAAAATCTAACCCTCTCAGGACCCAATCAGATGCTCACATCAATTTGTCTAATTGATGCCAGGCTTAATATACCTCTTAATTATGACTGCAAACACTTTGTTAAGATAAATCAAACCAAATGCCTAACCAAATTCCTTCCCTAATCATTTTTAAAACAACTTATTATGTTATCATGTATATAGTACTTTTAATGTGCTTCTTAACCTTTACCTTGTCCTGGTTCATAGCTACCTTTTGAGGTAAAACACTAATACTTAGTTTTTTACCAAGTGGAAATTAAGGTTGGGCAATGGAAGTGTTGTACAATGTCACCTACTATATTGACATACTCACCGGTTAACATTTTTGTATCCTACTTGAAATGGTAAGACAGGTGTTTCTTGCAACATCAGCTTGTGAAGCAGAAAGACCATTTATATGAAAGTTTCCTACCTATAAATTCAAATGTAAGTATAAAAGCCCCCCTTCTGTGTGTCCCATATCCATGGTACACAAATTTCCCGCTTTACACTTAGAGCACAATCCTAACCATGTCTTCTCAAAAGTAAGCCCCATTGTGTTCAATGGGTCTTACTCCCAGGAAAGTGTCTTTAGGATTGCAGCCTTATTGTCTCTGTTTGCCGCACTCCTGTCATTATCTCTATGTCTCCTATATTGTCTGCTTCTGGTTAGCATTGCAGTGATTGCAGCTACAAGATGCTAACAGGAGGACCGTTGGAGAGTTGCAATCAACTTGACATTGACACCGCAAGAGACAAAGGCCCATATCCTAAAGTGAAATTAAGCCCTTTGCTCTGGAGCAGTTAAGTTGACTTTCCATAAGATAACACTAGAGGGTGATGTAACTGTGTGGACCCGGAACTGCTCTGGATTTTGCCCAAAGTCACAGGTTTGTGATTGTGTTTGCACTGTTGGTTGTACTGTATTTGAACTGCTTTTAGCATGTATTGACCTGCTGGAACTATTTGTGACCATTCTTTTGTCTTCTCTAATACAAGTCTGTCTACATGGAACCTGCTGTGTGTGCCTGTTTGGTCTTGTGTGGCTTCCCTGCTCTGGCCTCACACCTGGTGCAATTCTGCCCGGCACCTTGAATTCTTGTCAAATATTCCCCACTAGGGCTGTGGTGGTGCAAGTGGTTAAGTCACTGTGCCTGTTAACCAGCAGGCCAGGGTTCGAGACCCGGGTCGGCCCCACAAGACAGGGTGAGCTCCTGTCCTTAGCCCAGCTCTGCGATGCCAGCTGGATCCAATTGTATTGTCTCTGCCTTTCCATTGGACTAATTCAGTGGCGTGGAGAGGGGAGATTTGCTGCTTGGGTAACAGCCTATCCTCCATAACAATCCAACCCAGGCTTTCGTGCTTCGCATCCAGCATATGCAGCGCCGAGCATGATACCATAGTCTTTCAAGACTGACAGAGGCCTGCTTTATTCCCCACTCCATTTAAACATGCAATGCAATCAGTAAGCCTTCCAAAGGAGCTTAATACAATTAATAAACAAAACATGTAGTGACAAATATATATTACTAAGGCAGTAGTGGTGGGAGAAGAGTTCATGCAAAAATAAAGTGTTCCTACAAACAAGAAAGTGTAGCAAACATAATTTGAAAAAAATATGAAAATTAAAGAAAATGTTAAAAGAACATTAAGAAAATGTTGAAAACAATTGTTGTCCTGAGCAAAACATCCATATTTTTATTTATTTAAATGCAGTCCATGATTCACTGCTAGGGTTCTCTCTCTGAATCTTTCTCTCTCACACACACACACCCCCGAGAGAGAGAGAGAGAGTTTAAGGATAACACTTTCTAACATGACACTACAAATGACTTTATTTCTTAATAAATTAAACAAGTCTCCAGAGGATGGCCAAACATGATATTAATTACAGTGATTCAGGCGTTAACTCACTCTCAACTACACTAGTGGTACTCAAAGTACCCCTCATGGCTTGTAACCCATGATGGTCCTTTCCTCTTAGAATTTGTCCAATAGATACCATCACCACATCCACAGACCAGCTACACGCTAGGTAAATAAATATTTCCTTTTGTCTGTCCTAACCCTCCCAACATTCAATATTAGTGGATGTCCCCAAGTTCAGTGTTATGTAAAAGGGAAAAGAGCATCTCTTGAATCACTCTGTCCATCCCTTGCATAACTTTGCATCTCTCAGACATGTCCCCCCTCAAGTGCCTCTTCTCTAGACTGAAGGGCTGCAAATGCTGTAGCTTTTCCTCATACAGGTTGTGTCCCAGACCATCAATCATTTTAGTTGCTTTCTTCTGATCCTTCTCCAGTGACAAGGAAGTAGGTGATGGATCCTTGTTCTTCAGTTGTTAAGTTGTGTCTGACTCTTCATGACCCCATGGACTGCAGCATGCCAGGCCACCCTATCCTCCACTAGCTTACAGAGTTTTTCAAAATTCATGCTCATTTCCTCAATGACCACTTCACAGGGTGACCAGATGCCAAACCCAAAATTCCCACCCCCAAGTTCTGCAAAATTCTTGTCATTCAAGCCAAAATTCCTACTTGGGTAAAAAAAATGTAGGACATATTTAAATTAAGCTAAAAACACTTGCATTGCATTCCTGTACTTAATTTTTGCACAGATCTCATTGCAATAGACCAGATACCAACCAAAAAGTCATATGTTGAAGTGATCCAGACAGGCATAGGCTTAAGTTTTTCAGCCTCCTTTCCTTTGCCCCTTTACATAATATAAGCTCCACTGACTATAATACTTTTGAGTGGACACAATTGGGCTTGGAGGCTTAAAATTTAAGAAACCAGGAGTTATCTCCACCATCCCTACCCTGAGAAGGTTGCCAACTTTACACCCAGCCCCTGCTCCTCTGCTTTGACAATAGTTGGATGAATGGCCCCACACCTGAGCAATTCAAGCCCTTGCTGTGAAATACATGCTTTGGGAACAAAGTATATTTTGGTGGATCCATCTACAATGGAGTTGCAGGGTTTCTGTAGTCAGTTGGCAACCCTGCTTTAAAAACATTAATTCTTCCTCCCACCTTTCTCTCCAAAGCCAAACTCACTGTAAAGTTTCAGAGCAGCTCCACTTGCAAGGCTGCCTCCTTCCTCTGCTCTCCTCTCCAGCAGCCTCAGCTCAGCTCCCTCCTTCCTTTGCACAGCAAGCAGAGTTTCCTCCCCCCAGATCTTTTTCTCCGCAGGAACTGGGAGCTCACCGCGGGCACAGCCATTTTCCCAGCCATTTGATGGCTAGAGCCTCTGGGAAGCAGGCTGCAAAACTGGAGTTTTACTCACTGCGATACTTGTGCTCTGGTCAGAGATAGGAAGGATGCTCAAAGCCTAGGTAGTGCCCTCCCCTGGCGGTATTTCTCACACCTGTGAGAGTCCTTCTGCATCTCTGACTGGGGAAATGGGAATCTGGCACGATGCATGCTGCGAGATGTAGTTCTTCCATTGATGGCATGGAATTCCCTTCCCTCCCTCCTCCTCCTTTAACCAGCAGCCTCAGAGGAACAGTGGGCCCTACAGCAGCCGCAAGGGAGCTGCACAGCACACAGTGGCCTCAAAGGCCTAAAATCCCAGGAAATGGCTGGAGAGGCCCCCAAATTCCTGACAGAGAGGCCTCTACCCAGACTCCAGTTCCAGGGCCCCATTCCAGTTCTGACAGGGGAAATTCCGGTCATCTGGCAATCCTGCCACCTCATCCTCTTCTGTCCCCTTCTCCTTTTGCCTTCAGTTTTTCCCAGCATCAGGCTCTTTCCTAAGGAGTCCTCCTTTCTCATGATGTGGTCAAAATTCAGAAGACCCTGTCTCTGGCTAAAATCCTAAAGACACTGTCCTGGGAGTAAGACCCATTGAACACAATGGGGCTTAATTTTGAGTACACATGGTTAGGATTGTGCTCTCGTCTCTGTATAAAGTATGGTCACTGTATTACTGGGTTTACTTCATGTATTTGTTCTAAGGTAGGACCAGATGACCAAATCAAAGAAAGTGATGAATGGAAACTCCAAGATGATAAGGGAGGTTTTCCAAATAATTGTCTGGTACAAGAATGTCATGCCTGCCACTGTCTGTCTCGCTCACCAGTTCCACCTCTATCTCATTTTTGTTTTCACTAGTCATCTTCTTTCTTAAGGGGTATTACCTTCTCGAAGGACGACACGCAGGCAGGTAAGTAACATTTCAACAAGTTTACTCTTATACTCCTTTCAGAGGTACTTAAGCGTAATGGTTACAGTTCTTGTTCTTTCTTACAGGTTACAAACAACTCAACAATCCAATACAAGGAGCCTCAGAACTTCCCCCTTCTTCAACTTCTAGGCAAGTACACAGGTAGGTTTTGAACCATCTACCCTCTTTAACTCTTAACTCTCTTTTACAGCTCCAGCTGGAGACCTCTTCCAGACTTGGATCCCCAAGCCTGGAACATCACACCTTGGACAGCAACAGTCTCTCTTTTTTTCTCCTCCTGCACTGCCCTCCCTCCAGCGTCCCTTCTCCTTATATATCTCGACCTCCACCTCTCCCCATCTGGGGCGCATCATCCACTCGCCTCCTCCCCATTGCGCGGGAGACACTGGGACTGGGCCGGGCAGAAATTGGTCATCCCCATTTTCTTGTTCATATACAACTGGAGCAAGTCCCAATAACCCTCAGACCAAGTCTCTCTCTCTCCCTCGGTCGATGCCAGCACCTCTGTCCAGACATCTCTCCTCTGGATGTCAGTCATCAAGTCCTCCTGAGTCATCAAGTCCTCCTGAGTTTCAGGGGCTCCTCCACAAAGAACCAGCAAATTAAAGAAATTGTATGAAGTCAAGCAATGCTTCGTTCCCCATACAGTTTAACCAAAGTTATTGATTCCTGACTACATGGAATTGGGGGAATGAACAAGTGGAATGACGCGGATTTAAGTAAATAAACAAGTAGCATGATACAGGTTGTCAATATCTGTAAAATGTGTAAAAATAAAGCTTCTGCTAAATGCTTTGTGTACTTGTTTGGGATCTTGATCTCTACCTGTACCCCTTTTATTGCTAACTAGCGAAAAGCATACCCGTGTTGCGGGACTAACATTTCCCCATACGCCATCCCCCATAGCACATCAACACCCCATGCGCATCAGTCCCGATGCACAACTTCCCCCATGCACATCAGTCCCCAATGCGCAACTTCCCCATGCGCAATTTCCCCATGCGCAACATCCCCTATGCGCATGTCCCCCATGTGCAACTTTCCCCATGCGCAACTTTCCCCCATGCGCATCAGTCCCAATGTACAACTTCCCCCCGGCGCATCAGTCCCCCCTGCACATCAGTCCCCTATGTGCAACTTCCCCCATGAACATCAGTCCCACATGCGCATGGGCAACTTCCCCCAATGCACATCAGTCCCCTATGTGCAACTTTCCCCCCATGTGCAACTTCCCCTCATGCGCATCAGTCCCCTATGTGCAACTTTACTCCCATGTGCAACTTCCCCCATGCGCATCAGTCCCCCATGCACAACTTCCCCCATGCGCATCAGTCGCCCATATACAACTTCCCCCATGCGCAACTTCCCCCATGCACATCAGTCCCCCATGCGCAACTTCCCCCAATGCGCATCAGTCCCCCATGCGCATCAGTCCCCCCATGTGCATCATCCCCATGTGCAACTTCCCCATGCCGATCAGTCCCCCCATGCACAACATCTTCCATGCGCAGCATCCTCCCCAGTGCAACCCCTCCCTCCAAAAAATATCCCCCCAGTGCACCAGACACCGAGCACCAAATTGGCTGGAGGTTGGTCATTCTTCCATGTTAAGTATAGGACAAAAACACATTGCCCTCTTTTCACCCTCTTCTGGTTCTTAGTACACCCCTCGGTCACAGAAGGAACAGCCACCCCAAATTTCACACTTCTAGGCCCAGAGGTTTTGGCAGGGCAGTGATGAGTCAGTCAGTCAGTCAGTCAGTCAGTCAGTCAGTGACTTTTCTTTTTATATATATATATAGATAAAGACCCAGTTCTCTGACTCGGGTTTGATTATTGGCTCAAACAAACCCATGAAGAACCTATAACCTATGCCCAGCCATCCCCAGGTGCACAACAAAACTGTACCATTCTAGTTTGACACTCATTCAGAACTGTTATTTTGTTTCCAAATAGGAAAACAAGAGAGGTTAATGTGTCTTTAGGATTGCAGCCAGAGACAGGGTCTTCTTCTGAGCCAAAGACATGAAGTGCAATACTAAAGTACTTCATTACACATGAGTACTTCCATATCTTAGATTAACCTGCACCTTTTGCTTGGTGCCCTGGAAAATAACTACAGAGCCCTCCTTATCCCCAGAAGGCATCACATACCACAGTCCTCTTGTTTTTTAAAAAAATATTAAAAATTACCAGTATGTATAGTTTTAAAGTTACTTATAAGCAATATAGTGTTTAACTTAACTACATGAAAGCAATGTACTTGATAGTGTTTAGCTTTTATTTACATTTTTTTGATGTCCTACATTTTGGGGGGCTTTGTCCCCCAACAAATGACATCTGGTCAACCTGCACAACTGACAGTTCTACAGGACAAGTACCAGTGCACACCATATATTCTGTGACCACAAAATGAAACACACACAAAAACACATGCATACAAATGTGTCTTGTGGTGCACACTGTACTCCCTATGCACCTTCAAACTTCATTCTTATCTGTGCTTTTTCAGAAATAACTTGCAATGATTTCAGTGGGACTTATTTCCAGGAAAGAAATTCTAAACAAAATGAGAAATAGTTCTGAGATGCTCGTAGTAGCATTTTTTTGTGAGGTGCAGGGGGTCTGATCTGCACTGGGTGACCTCCTCAAAGGGTTGTGACGCACTAAAATTGTGACAGCTAGGCATATGCTACATACTGTTGGGTGTGTATTTTACAGCAGAGTGCAATGGAAAAAAATGAGAGTAAAATTTGTCTTTTCCATCAAAAATTATGGTCAAAAAACTAGACAACCACAGAATGCATGGAGCATGGAGGGAAAGTGAAAATGAGCCATATTGTGCAGTTACACATAAGTAGGTGAACATGCCTTTGTCCATTGGAAAGTGGAGACTGAATGGTTCCAATCTAATGAACACAGCCCTCCAGAAAACAAACAAACCTATGAATATAAAGCCTATATAGCACTGAGTTCTGTGGAAAGTTAAATAAAACTACATGGTCACATTTAATTCATGAAGGAGTTCAGGTCTGGTGAAGAGGAATGCAAGGCCACCAGGATGGTCTCAATCCAATGAAAGTAGTGCTCAGGAAATGCTCCTGGCAGCTTTTCCCCATAAGAAAAATTAAAACAGAGGTTTGTCTGGATATGGTTTAAAAAAGCCAGGAGGATGGGGGCAAGGCATTTCCATAAGCCATGTTCATCTCCATACACATCACTGTGTTGCTCCACCAACTACATAGGAAGAGGTCAATCATAAGATGACATGCTGACCTCATGCACAAGTGATGTCATTGAGTGCTCAAAGTGGTGAGTCACAATCCACCATTGGAATGGGTGACACAATGGCGCTGCTGTGATCATAGCTCAATGGCAACCCAAGGGGATGAAACCAAATCTGGGGTTGCATGAAGACTCCCCAAGTGTCCTTGAGTTTCCCTCCTGCCAAAATGTAAAAGAAGGAAGTTGGGAGCCATTTGAAGTACTTTTCTAAGATAAAAACTCAGATTCCAAAGCGCCTATGAAGCTATAACAAACAGAAAAGTGCCACTGCACCTCCATTGTGCAATGGCAGCAAGTTATCTTTGCCTACATGGCAAAAGAATGGAGGTCAGAGACTAGAGCTTTTCAACAAGCTTGAGCCTAGCTCCTGCTTTTAGAAATTAGTTACTTTTAATAAGCAAAAGAAGCAGGATTTCTGGATCTGCCAAAAAGGATGCAAAATTTCCTTGGTGTGTTTAACAATATTGCTACAGAATTGGAGATGTTATATACCAGTGTCTCTCGTTATCCCCTAGGGTTCCGTTCTGCAACCTCCCATGGATAAAAAAACCAATGTGTAAAGAAAACAATGGAAAAATAGGTCAATAACAGGATAATAACAGGACCCAATAACAGGATTCATGCTCCTCTATTGTACGAGCTCTATTGTACATGCTCCTCGTATCTAACTGAATAAGGTACTACCTCAATATCTGCAGGGGTTTGATTTTGGGACTGAAAAATGGAATGATTGCATGACTTCCTATCTACAGGAGTAGAAAAACAGTTCTTTAAGCTGTGATTTGAAGTAGCCAATCAATTTGAGTCAAATCCTTGTATAAAAAATCAGTGTATAACTAGATTTGACTAATTACAACTGTTCAGATTATTTTGAAGAGGGCCAAAATCTTTTATTTGCAACATTCCAGATTTTTAGCTGCAACTCACCCTACAAAATGTATCACAAGGTATTCCTATGCGTGTCTATTCATGTCTGTTGAACTCAAGAACTTAACTCCTAGACACACACCTAAGAATAAGTTTCATGTTTCCTTTTGAGATTTTTACTTTTTCAGACTGTAAACTATTTTTGTTTTGCTCTCTTTTTTTGCTGTGTTGGATACCTTCTTTCCTATGCATATGTTGGTCTCAAGCAGCAAGAAAATTATATTCATGAGAAGACAATTCCCATGTGTATCATTTTAAATTTTTGTAGCTCAAGATTAAAACTACTTCCTTTTCGAAAAGCAACATTTCCAGAATTATTCATCCTTTTTTAATTTGCACTGGTGTTTCTGTCTTGCAGCTGATTAAAGAGCCAACTTCTTCCTTTAACACACTTTGACGTATCTTCCCATTGCCAGATATAGCAGTATCTATTATAGACACTGTTAATAAGGTAAGCTTCTCTCAGAGTGATTTCACCCTTTAAAATGGGAGCTTTTTAATAATGATGGAATTTTTTATTTAAAAAAAAACTGGAATTAATGTGCACTGCATATAATGTGTTGTAAAACAGGCAGCGCATCATTATCACCTCCTACTCAGAGCAATTTTAACTATAATCTCAGTATTTGGGTAGCTTAGCTAATTAACAACCTGGTATTACTGTAAAGATGAGATTGTCATGTTATTTGAAGTGCTTTTTAACATCCTCTTTGAGCGCCAGCTACTAAATTTGTTAACAGTCGGCACTATTTTAAGGGGAGCAAATTATATAATTTTTATGAGTCTAGAAAATGAAAAGAAATATCTAATTTGATTAAAAACTAAAATTTACATTTTAATAGAAGTTTCTGATTTTTTTAAACACCTCTTTGCATTTACAGTTGTATTTGTTAACCCAGGAGAATCCATGCCATATGCTACATGACTGTAATTTTTAATTATGCTAGTTACAAATCAGGGCTTGGTGCTAGTTAAAAATCAGGGCTTGGTGCAACTTGACTCATAGTCAGACTACTATTGTAGTATTTTTGTGGTAGCTGACGTCTCTGCTTTATTTAACCTGCTCTTACCAATATGAGATTTGCAGATAGTGATCCAACATTTAAATACTACAAAATTTTCTAAAATTCAGTGTTGCATCTGGCCCAGTCATGGAGTAACTGGTACAGCGTGTGTCAGCTGCTGATGGCAGACTTACCCTACAATCCATAGTAACTACGGGAGCACGTAAGGGACATTACGTGTACCCGTAGTTATGGCACCACCTCGTGAAAACCTATGGGAAATTCATATTGCAATCCTGAGTAAATTGTACTTACACCGGAGCAAGGACTCCCCGTAGTTACTATGGATTGCGCCCTTAGGGTCACCCAGTTTCTGCCACTGCCTCCCTCTGCCTGCTATCAGCCTGCCATAAACATGAACTGCATTGATCTGCTTCCTTACTCCAGCAGGCAATTTTCACAAACCTGGAAGAGAGGGGTTTCCGTTTCACTCTATTTTATAGTGACTGCATGAAAGAAAGTGCCGCTTGCACATTCCCTTTACATGAAACCAGAAGTTCTGTATTTGTGAGTTTAAGAAAACAATGCAATGGAGCAAGGTTTTCTGCTTGCAATGGAGCAGCCAAAGGACTTATTATTTATTGTGTTATGGCAGTAATGGAACGGAGGCAGTGTTAAGCAGCATCCGCATCTCTGTGCTATGCAACAGTAGCCAGACAATTCAAGCAGATATCTTATGTTCCTTTTTTGACAATGGCCCAAAAGGGCTTTCCGTATTCATGACCATATCTGACAACTGGGGCAGTCTAAAACTGTAAAAACGCAATACACAAAATGCAGGTGTCCCTCATTATCCACTAGGGTCCTGTTCCAGATCCTCCTGTGGATTAAAAAAAACATGTGTAGAGAAAAAAATGGAAAAATAGGTTCAAAGACCCACCTGCAGGTTTCTTGCTCCTCTATTGCACCTAGTGGAATAAAGTGGTGCCTCAGTATCTGTAGGGGTTTGATTCTAATTCTGAAAAACAGAATAATTGCTTGCATGACTGCCTCTTTACAACAGTAGAAAAGCAGTTTTTTTAAAAAATTATGATTTGCGGTGGCCATTTGTATTGAGCCAAATCCATGTATAAAAAATCCACGGACACAGTGACATAGCTAATGATCGTGTAGCCCAGTGCAAAGCTCAAAATGCTGCCCTGGAAGTGATGTCACAACCAAAAGTGATGTCATCCCTCGGTATTTTTAAAAAGACTATTGGGGGAAAATCTGCCTCCTCCTCCTCAGCAGTTCGCCACCCATTTGCTCGGACAGTGGCATTGCTAAAGCACCTATTTGCTACTATTTGCTATCTGGAATCAAAGAAGATTTTGTCCCATCCCATCCTGTCCCATTCCCCCTGCTACACCCAAATCAAATTTAAGTAAGTAAAAAAAATGAAGATTGTGTCCCTTATTGTTTAGGGCAGTGATTTTCAACCACTGTGCCATGGCACACTCCTGTGCTGTGGATGGTCTGTAGGTGCTCCATGGGACTTGGGCAGGGTGACAGGATGACCAGAAATGCCCAAACAGGACAGGAAATGGGCCCTTGAACTGGGGGTGTGGTTAAGGGCCCCATTGTCCGGGCATGTTGGGTTTTGTCTGCCATGGCAGGAGAGGCATGCTGCATTTTGTAATGCTCTGTGCTTTGCCTGCCCGCCAGTCACCCCCAAGCCGTTGAACCTCCTCCTGGTAGCATAGCCGCAGCCTCTACTTGCCGCTAGTGCCTGTCCACCAGCCACCCTCCAAGGTGTGCACACAATGTGCACACCAAGCAACTGAGCCTCCTCCTGGCAAGCAACAGCCTCCACTGGCTGTACCCTCTTTGAGGCCACAAGAACCCCTCCAAGGCTGTTGCAGCCCCTCCAAGGTGTGCACACAATGGGGAGAATCATGTCTGCTTTGGACCGCTTCACATGTGCAAGGTTGGTGGAAACATATATTGGGGAGACTAGGGTGTCTGGGGTAGTATTATGTTTGCTTTTAGCTGCTTGCATGTAAATGAATGCTGGAAACAGTATTGGAAAAACTGGGGTATTTGTGGTAGAAACATGTTTGCTTTGAGCCACTTTCATGTGAAAGGGTGCTGGAATCAGGTCTTGCAAAGAGGTTTTCAGTTTTCAATTTAAAAAGTAATATAGTGTTGAAATTAGAGTAAGTACAGGAAAGCAATATGAGTGTTTTCAGCTTTTATTTTAACATGTCCAACATTTCTCCTACATTTTTGGATTTCCTACATTTTTAATATGTCAGGAATTTTTGCTTGGATTTCAGGAATTCCTTGTCCTCTTTTTTGGCTTGGGCATCTGGTCACTCTGGACATGGGGTCACTATCAACAGCATGATGTGCCTTTTTAATGTTCAAACAGCTGATTGTGTGCCTTGACAATTTTAGCATCTTGTCAGTGTGCCATGAGATGAAAATGATTCAAAATCTCTAGGTTAGGGGCAAACAGGAATCTCTGGGGCAAAGAGGAATGCAACACAACAACAAAAGTATTTATATTCTGCTTTTCAATTAAAGTTTCCAAAACTGTTTCCAAAGAAAATCAGTAACTAATGGCTCCCTATCGCAAAAGGGCTCACTGTCTTTAAAATTTGCAAAAGAACACCAGCAGAAGCCACTAAAAATAACCATTTTGGACTGGTTATTCTCCCCCTGCTAAATAAAAGAGAAGCACACACTTGAAAAAGTGCCTCTCCAAGATCACCATACAGAATGGAGGACAAAGTGCCTCTACCTTTAATTACTGCATAGCATCAGTCTCGAAAGACTATGGTATAGTGCTCAATGCTGTATGCGAAGCATGAAGGTCTGGGTAGATTAATTGTCCAATGGATTTCTCAGGCTGCAGCCTGCCACACTTACATAGGAGTGAACCCCATTGACTGTAATAGGCTTACTTCAGAGTAGACATGCATAGGAAAGGCTGAGCAGGTGCTGGCAGAGCACTGAAATTGGCCATATCCCCTGGCCAGGATTTTTTTTGCTTGTTTATCAAGACATCACTTATATTGCAAGTTAAAATTTGCTTGTCTTGCAAAATGCTCTCAATCCAAGTTACTCTCAATCCAAGGTTTTACTGTATTTGATCTCTATTTTAATAGTTCAATTTGGGATAATAGGGGTGATTGGTGTTGGATACTGTAGTTTTTATTTATGTACTTGTGTATGTTTAATCTGAAGTGAGCTGTCTTGGGGACCTCTTTGAAGGCTAAAGATGGAAAGGAGCCATTAGGAAAATGGCTTTCCTAATGGCTTCAAAGACAGAATTTATAATAAATTAGCGAAAAGTGTACACGCGTTGCGGAAGTAACATTTCTCCATACGCAAACCCCCCACAGCGCATAAACACCCCATGCACATAAACACCCTATGTGCAACTTCCCCCATGCGCAACTTTCCACCATGCGCAACTTCCCTCCATGCACATCATCTCCCCATGCACATCATCCCCCCGTGCGCAAATTCCCCATGCACAAATCCCCCCGTGCGCAACTTCCCCCGTGCACATCATCCCCATGCGCATCACCCCCCGTGCGCAACTTCCCCCTGTGTGCATCATCCCCATGCGCAACTTTCCCCCGTGCACATCATCCCCATGTTCAACTTCCCCCATGTGCATCATCCCCCATGCGCATCATCCCCAATGCGCAACATCCCCCATGCGCATCATCCTTCCATGTTTATCATCCCTCCATGCGCATCATCCCTCCATGCGCATCATCCCTCCATGTGCATCATCCCTCCATGCGCAATATCCCCCCGTGCGCAACATCCCCCGTGCGCAACATCCCCCCGTGCGCATCTTTCCCCGTGCACATCATCCCACATGCGCAACTTCCCCCCTGTGTGCAACTTCCCCATGTGCAACTTCCCCCGTACGCAACTTCCCCCGTGCGCATCTTTCCCTCATGCGCAACTTCCCCTCGTGCGCATCTTTCCCCCGTGTGCAACTTTCCCGTGCGCATCACCCCCCGTGCGCAACTTCCCCCCATGCGCAACTTCCCCCCATGCGCATCTTTCCCCTGTGTGCAACTTCCTTTCATATGCAACTTCCCCCATGCGCAACATCTCCCCATGCGCAACTTCCCTCCATGCGCAACTTCCCCCCATGTGCAGCATCCTCGCCAGTGCAACCTCTTCCTCCGTACAACATCCCCCAGTGCACCTGGCACCGAGCACCAGATTGGCTGGATGTTGTTCAGTCTCCCATGTTAAGTATAGGACAGAAACACGTTGCCCCCTTTTCAGCCCCTGAAGGGTTAAATTCTCCAGATGGTTCTTGGTGGGAGTTCATGAATTCCATGCTTCAGGCCCAGCAGTTGGGGCGGAATGTTGCTGAGTCAGCAATTCTCAATGCAAAGTATAGGGAGGAAAACACGTTACACCCCTTTTCACCCCCTTCCCATTGGAATTTCGGAAAACTGGTTCTTAGTGCACCCCTCGGTCACGGAAGGAATACCCACCCCAAATTTCATGCTTCTAGGCCCAGCGGTTTTGGCAGGGCGGTGATGAGTCAGTCAGTCAGTCAGTCAGTCAGTGACTTTTCTCTTATATATATATAGATTAAAGTACTTTTAATTAAATTTAGAATTATTACTTATTATTTATTTCATATTTATTTATTCGAAGAAGGCTACGTGCTGTCTGCTAACAAAGAAAAGGAGGACAATGAAGATTTTTTTTACAGGACACAAAGCTTAAAAAAGAGGACCTGTGGATATCCTGACCATATGGAACAGGGCCTCAGATTTGGGAATACAGTCCTATGTATGCATGTCCCAAACTATTTTGAGGTTTAAAGGTAAGAACCAGCACGTTCAGTTGAACTTGCAAGCAAATAGGCACAATATAAATCCAATAAACTGAAGTGAAATACTTCCTATAAGCAATCCCACTTAACAGCAAAGATAGAGAATTTTGTAGCAAACTAAAATTTCTAAATGCACTTCAAGAGCATGAAATGTTATAGCAAGCGCATCTAAAATTGTCCTTCACACAGATAAGTGTGGTCAGGTCATTTAATCTGGTAAATTGCCCCAGATTTTAAAAAATCAAGATCACCTTCCAATCTCAACATTTTATTTGTTTGTTTGTTTGTTTGTTTAGCCATGGGGGATGCAACCCCATTTTGAACAACCTGCATACCCAGTTCTCAGTTCAGTTAAACCCTCAACAAACAACACTTCCAATTTATCTGGCTTGAGTTTCAGATTATTCACTGTTATTAAATACCATATAATTATCATGCTATGGTTTAAGACTTCCCTGGCTTCCATGAATCCCCTAAAAATGAAAAAGCAATTCCAGATGTCATTGTCAATATATTGATGATTCCTCAGTCAAATTTCTAAACAGCTTCCCTTGGGAGTTTCCGCAAGTGGAGAGTGAACCACTTATGCCTTGTTGGGGGGAAGGTGGCAGCAACACAGGTGAAGCCCAGGATGCATTGCCCAGGTCTGCACTGCTGCTGAAACCGATCTAGGCTTTTTAAAATTACCTTTTGAAGTGTGAAACTCCAGGGAGTGCGGGGAGCCCTACAAAGCTCAGAGTACTCTCTGGGGTCAGGGGAGCTGAAGTCCTCTTACTTCCAAAGGGGGTGCGTGATGGGGGCCCTGGGGACCACACCTTCAAGTATGGAATCCAAAAATACTGAGACTCTTCTGTATTGTGACAGTTGTCATTGGAGCCCTTGTTGCAGTGCCTAGAAATCAGAAGAAACACCGCAACATTATTGGCCTTGAACAAATTACTCTAGTTCAGTTCCAGAAAAAAATGTTGCTTTGAACAGCAAGAATCCTATGATCATATCTTTATGCTGAGGATTGGACTGCACTTCTCTTGAGTAGATCCCAAATTGCATACTATAACCAACCCAGAATAGGCTGAAATGAGTAGCAGTAGCCGTAGTCGTAGTCGTAGTCGTAGTCGCAACTCTTGCCTGGAGGAACCTATGGAGGTTGGGATGGTGAGATTTGCAGGCAATCTTCTTGTATGGAGTTTATCCTATTACATTCTATTTCCCCCTCAAATTGGCCCTCTGTACAGTCAGTTGCTGATTAGGAACTAAAGGAAGATGTATAAATACATTGGAATCTTTAAAAGCACATATATTTTTTTACTTTTGAAATGTGGAAATACTGTTGGGTGATTGATTGATTGATTGATTGATTGATTGATTGATTGATTGATTGATTGATTGATTCAAGGAGGATGGAACAAAGAAGTTATTAGATGAAGAAGCTAAGGATTAAACAAATAAAAAGACTGAAAGATGCAAATTCAATTTATATAAAATTCTATAAAAGTGATCAAATAAAATTAATTTGAGGTTTCCCTTTCAGTTTCAGGGTTTGGACATAAGGTATTTGGATGTATGAATTTTGGCATGAACCAGGTGTTCTGTTTTAGGACTTGTTTTTAAACATTTTCAACACCAATTTAACAGTCAACTCTTGGGCTGTGGGTGGCGCAAGTGGCTAAGACACTGTGCTTGATAACCAGCAGGCCAGGGTTCGAGACCCAGGTCAGCACCACAAGACAGGTTGAGCTCCTGTACTTAGCCCAGCTCTGCGACGCCAGCTGGATCCAATAGTATTGGCTCTGCCTTTCCATTGGAGTAATTCAGTGTTGTGGAGAGGGGGGATTTGTTGCTTGGATAACAGCCTATCCTCCATAATAATTCAACCCAGGCTTTCATGCTTTGCATACAGCATATGCAGCGCCGAGCACGATGCCATAGTCTTCCAAGACTGACGGAGGCCTGCTTGGGTACACACCAACATTCAAATCTGACGTTTTCAAATGTGAAAAATAAGTTGAGACTTTGAACTATTTTTATTTTATCAATGGCACATGTTATGTATAGTATAACATTGTTCCAGATATTTAATATTACAAACATGGGGGGGGGAATTCGGGCATGAATAAATTTAACAGCGTTTACAAGGGCTACTGTTGACCTATGGCTATTTGGGTGCCAAACAGTGCTTTCTGTTAATACAGAGTTTCAGATAATAGATGTTTGGATAATGAGGGTTCTGTTGTATTTGTTTCTACAAAGTCTGATCTTTTGCTAACTGTAGCAAAGAGTCAGATGGAAAAACGAAGATTGTTATTATCTGTATTGATAGTCTGGAAGAAAAATTGAGATACTGTAGTTCATCCAGACAAGGCAAGTCTCCTTTTCAATTTTTTTAAGGATATCAATGTTTATTTTCATTCCATTTATTTTAACTTGGATGAATAAGTACTTTGAATATGGTGTGATAATAAGCATAGGTTTTTTCCCCCACTGCTCCCTTTCCTATGAAATACCTTATGCTTCTAAAATCATCTCAATGGAAAAAGAATTCATGAATTGGTGTCTGATTAGTATTCAGTGTTTGAGTGGTTTATAAAGATAATGGGATTTTCACATCCTTTCCTCAAATAAGGTGGAAAGGAAACCAAGTTCTTACTTCTTTAGATACTGTGAAATAAGAAGTGCAGTCCAATCCTGATTGTAAGTGCTGACCTACAAAACCCAGGGTATTAAACATGGAACAGACACTGCAACAGCTCAATGTACTGATTTGTCAAAGACGATAGTACAAAAGTAGTGACCAGATTTAATACTTTTATCAAGCGGATAATTTGATAAAAGGAAACTCAGAGAAATATCTCTTCCTATCTTGAGGCCCACAGAGAAATTTTAAAATATGTTAGCTGATAGTTTTGTTTGATAATTACGTTTTCAATTTTCGTAATAAGAACCCAATTCTATCTATATATACAAGATTGAAAAGTCACTGATTGATTGACTGACTGACTCATCAATGCCCAGCCAAAACCACTGGGCCTAGAAGCGTGACATTTGGGGAGGGGGTTCCTTCCATGATGGATGCACCCACTAAGAATGAGTTTTCAGAAATTCCAACTGGAAGGGGGTGAAAAGGGGCACAACGTGTTTTCCTCCCTATAGTTTACATTGAAGAATCCCTGACTGAGGGGTGCTTTGCCCCAACCCCTGGACCTGGAAGCATGAAATTTGGGAGGGGCGTTCCTTTGATGACATCAACACCCACCAAGGAAAATTAACATGTTGGGAAAATTAACACTTGATGGGCTGGAAAGGGGTGCAACGTGTTTTTGTCCTATACTTAACACTGACAACTGACTGATCAACACCCAGCCAATATGGTGCCTGCTGTCTAATGCACTAGGTGTGTGTGTGTTGATAAGTGACCCTGAAGAAGGGCACCCAAAGAATCTCCAAAACAATACTTCTGAAGTACATCTGATGCACACAAATTGGACATTTCAATTTTTTAAAAAACTCAAGAGCAAATCTTACATCTCTATATAGTAAAGCATCAAGTACAGCTTTTGGAGACCATGAGTTTGAGGCACCACTTTTATCAAGTTCAAACCGACTGGGCATCTAATTCCCCAACCATTTATGATTCCTCTCATCTTTGTGATTTCCTGCTACACTAATGACAACACCCCTGATATTCATAAAATGAGAGAATATTGTTGAAACTGTTCTCTTCACAGCCTGTTAAAAAAAAGCTTTGGGGAAAATATACATATAGGGTGCAATCCTATCCATGTCTACACAGAAGTAAACCACAATGTGTTCAATGGGTCTTACTCCCAGGAAAGTGTGTTTAGGATTGCAGCCAAACTCTCACCTTTGCAGGTGAGTCTCACCTTTGCAGCCAAAGTCAGTGAAAAAAAACATGGTGAGAAAAAAAATTCTAAATGACTCAAGCCTGACATGGTCTTACCTGGAAACACTTTCCTAAAACCAGTTGTGATCTAATGATTATGGTAAGGGAAAGGCATTGTACTTAGAAACATGTTGGTTTGTCTGATTTGTTTCTGTGGTTCACACCCTTGGCTCCAATTAAACTCTCAAAGTTGGAAAGAAACCAATTTTTGTACAGTGAGAGAAATTACTATCTCTTTCTTTTTGTCAAAGAAGTGTAGTAAAAAGTGCATTTGTAAAAAAAAAAAATTGCAGGAATATGATAGTATTAAAATAGCTGCCCTCAGTCACACTTGCCTATGACATCCGGAAGGTTCAATTACTGCATTGGAAATAGGCAAAAGCCTTTGGGATGTAGCATTTCCTTGACATTAAAGTCATGCAATTAAACAAGCAAGAATGTGGACAGCAGATTTGGAGGTATAACAGCACAATCTCTCTCAAGGGGTGAAAGAATCTGTCTAAAAACCTATTTCAAGCTGCTTTCCTATAGCATTTAATTTCAGGTTTCCTACATGTAACTGCAGAATAAAGAAAGAGAATAGGTTACAATATAAGACTGTGTGCTGTAACTGGGAAAGGTAAAAGGAGTTTGTTATAAAAATAAATACATGCTATAAAAATAATTCATAATCGGACTTCAATAGAAGTACTATGTGCCATTCATAAAAATATGAACAGCTGAAACAGAAGAGATATTGGGATGCTCATGATTCAGTGCTTGTCTATGTATATGCTTTTATATGATTCAGTGCTTGTCAAGTGGCCTAACAATGCAATCCTAAGCCTGTCTATGCAGAATTAAGTCCTATTGTATTCAATACACCCTACTCCCAGGAAAGTGTGGTTAGGATTGCAGCCGAGGAGTAAGTACTATTGAACTCAATGGAACTTACTTCTGAGTGGACATGGTTAGGATTGCATTCTTTATTTCTCACAGCTTCAGTTATTTTATAGAAGTTGTCTACCAAGTTTGTGCATTTAGCTGTATTTGTGTTTTCCTCAGCCTGCTATGTTAGTACATTTAACAACAAGAGGTAAGGGTTATCAGGTGCCCACAGACCTCAAAGCACATTTAGAAACAAACACACTATAACCTTCTTGAGATTCTACCATTTCAGAATGTGAATATGGGATTACATATTATGGAACGTATTATTAAGGTCTCATCTGGAAAAGATAGTCGACAACCTTATCTGGGATTTATACTGGTGAATATATGCTATTATGGAGAGATGGATCTGTGGATCCACATCCATGATTTCAATTAATTGTGGATGCAGGAGACCCAGGCCCTGCTGCTCTCTCCAGAAGCTCTTCTGAGTGTCAGAGGCCACAAGTGTTCACCTACAGCCTCTGCAGACCTCCAAATGACCATTTGGGCCCCCAAAAAGTCAATTTCAGTTTTTTTCATAAAACAAAAGTGATTTTAATGCCTTTAAAAGGGCATGACTTTATTGGCCTAAATCAATGATTTTCAATCTTTTTCATCTCATGGCATACCATCAGTTTTTACCACTGACAGGGCACACCATGCTATTCAAATCCTCAAGTTTTCCTATTAATAAATGTCCCTCCCCAAATTCCTGTGGCAGATCAGAAGATTATCTATGGCACACCAGTGTGCCATGGCAGGCTGGATGAAAATTACTGGCTTAAATAGTAATTCTGAGCTCCACAGAGGCCACCCAGAGATACATGGACACTGCAAGGCTAGGAAGAATTTCCAGAGGTGAATACAGCACCTACTGAGGTATCCTCAGTAGCTACAGTTTTAGGTATCCATGCATGCATCTGGGACAGCGAATGCTGCAAACCTTCCGTCATTCTGTGGTTCAGTGTGGCAGCCAACAAGCCCCATAAATACAGAAGCAGGCCTAAATCTCTGCCAAAGATACATCAGCCCTGGGGTAGATTCAGGAAAGTGATTTGGAAAAAATGTGTATGGCAAGATCCTATCCAAAATTCTTGACCTGTAGCCTGCCCCCATAAATCTCCTTGTATTTATTTCACCTATAGCTGGCCTAGGTCCAAGGAGACTCATTGGAGACAGGGAAGCTTTTAGTTTCCTGCGCTGTTTTCCTCCACACCAAAGCAAGCAGCTCCACTGGCAGTACTGAATTTTCTGGGCCAGCAGGGGACATGACTGTATGCTAATCTTACAGTAGACTGAAGTTTAGATGTGCTGGCTTTCCCCAGACATGGACTCCGACACAAGAGAGCATTCCATCATTCAATTTTATGCCTAGAACAGATTCTGGAACCTATACAAATTTTTACAGTGCACAATTTCTTTCTGTTTCGTTAAACTGAAGTATAAATAGTTTAGTGTGCATAGGACATGAAAAGCTACCTGCTGATACCTGGAAATCCTGCTCAGATCCTTTTAAACTTTAAAATAATAAATAAGCAATTGAAAACTTGAGAATGCAGAACAAATATTCAAATATGTCAAATATTTGGACGATCTTGCATTCTCCACACATTCTCAGTCTGTAGAGCAAAATTGTGAACCACAACAGCCACACAGCAGTATTTGGATCCCAACCTTTATGTTTACCTAATGCATACGTGTTTCTATTTGTATTTATAATTTCAGGTTTTTGTTCAAACCAATATATTACAAATCTACAGCAATCAATTTAAAAGGCAATTTCAAAATCCATGCTAACAAAAAATACCATAAGTAGAGATATATTATTTACAAGTATATTTATACTTATACTTTTTTGAACAAAAACTTCCCTAATATGTGCATGTCTCAAAGAGCTCACAATCTATAAAGAAACACAAGTGTGACACCAATAATAGCTACTAGGAGAGAAAAAATGTTGCAATGAATTGATACAGTTGTCTCCCTGAAAAATATAGAACAGCCACCATTTTAAATATAAAAGATATCCCTTTACACAGTATAGGTGATACAAAAGAATAATTAACATTGTAATTCAATAAATAGATTTTAAACACTCAAATTACAAAATATCATAACTAAACAATACAGAATTCTTAAATTATGTACATCGTAATGAACAGAGTAACTATTTAGTTCACTTTTTCAATTACTGTCATCCGAATGTGTATATATGAACATAAGCAAGCTCTAAAAGGTTTTTCGTTTGTGACACCACATTATCTAAATGAATTTTATTATTCACTATCAGCTGAAGCAAGTGCATTGCTTAGAATTTTATATTTGCCAATAATGACACCTGCTGGACAACTCTGGAATCAGGTCTTCACCCTTTTGGAAGTGCTGCACTTTCACACATCACAACACCATCACCAATAACATCTGGCTAACATGACACTGGAAGAGTATGTGTTCCACATACCCACAACTCTCATGGAAAAATCTCTTGGCAAACTTTAATTACCTGCATTTTGTTTTAGAGATTGACTGGAAAAGGTTATAGCTTCTCTACAGCTTATCAACTTCTATAAACAATGCAGGCCTCCGTCAGTCTTGAAAGACTATGGTATCGTGCTTGGGGCTGCGCACGCTGCATACAAAGCACAAAAGCCTGGGTTGGATTGTTATGGAAGATAGGCTGTTACCCAAGCAGCAAATCCCCCCTCTCCACACAACTGAATTAGTCCAATGGAAAGGCAGAGCCGACACGATTGGATCCAGCTGCGTCGCAGAGCTGGGCTAAGGACAGGAGCTCACCCTGTCTTGTGGGGCCGACCCGGGTCTCGAACCCTGGCCTGCTGGTTAACAGGCACAGCATCTTAACCGCTTGCACCACAGCCCACAGCCCACTATATATAAACAATGAATTTGCAATATATCACTAATCAACTTGGTTTACTGTATATCCTCTGACAGCCAAGGTCAATCCCTAATCATCAGTGCCACATTTAATGAGTAACGCTGTAATCCTATCCTCCAGTCAGGTTGCCACCAACGCTGGCATAATTCCTGTGCAGATCTGGGGGTATCACAAAAGTGCTGTAAGGCCCTTCTGCCTCACTCTGGGGGCGTTTAGTCCACTGCACAGGCCACCACGGCCTTTTTTAATTTTTTAAAAATGTAGGACAAGGTCCTCCAAAAGTCCGGATTTTAAACTGAAAATCCAGACTTTTGGGGACCCTTGTCCTACATTTTGAGGTGTGGCATATGGTCACCCTGGTGGGAGTTTTCCTTCTCCAGACAACCCCCTTTCAACCTACTTGTGAGTAAAGTGAGGAAGACTGGGCAGTGTGATGCTGCAGTTCTATAGACAACAAATGCAAGAGGCTGGAAGGGCTGTTGTCCATTTTCACACCCTTTGGAATGATAAAAGGAAAGAAATGCAGGAGATGTTGTGATGGGGTTGCCATAATTGGCAACCCCACCACCAGGCAGGACAAGGGGCGGGGCAGCTGGGATGCCTCACCCCTAACCTGCCCATAAGTGGATCCACCCCTTGCCAGCAAATGGAGGTCCCTGTCAAGGATGTGTAAGTTGCACTCCCTCCCTTCAGCACCAACTTTGTGCTAAAGAGGAAGAACACCCCCTCCATGTGTCAACTTGGCGCATGTGCAGAGGTTCCCCAGTTCTGCATTAGGCTGACTAGCCCAGAGTGGAGCTGGGGAACTGCAGGGCAGCACTTGTCGCTGCCCCATGGTTACTGGTTCCCAGATTCTGGCCAGGTCATGACTCATGACCCCGAAATCCAGGGACCACCCAGAAAAACTGGGGAAATGGCAATCCTAGTCTAAGGTAACTAGTCTTACCTGGAGGAGGGAGAGGAAGAAGGAGTAGAGGTGGGCTGGAGGATCTGCAAAGCAGCTTTGGGATGGGCACTGAGGCTCTGTCTTGGGATGCTGTTGATTGCAATTTGCAGGGAAAGTGCTGTGCAATCACCCAGCAAAGCAGCCCCTTCCTATGAACTCCAGCTGGAGGGGAAGCTCAGGCAAAGTGGACACATGTGGGAGGTTGGCCTCCTTTGAAATGCACTCCAAGGACAGCAGAGGCAAAGTGTTTCTGGCTTTGGGCGCCCCTCCATGGACAGAGCCAAGAAGGCTATACCTTCAGCCCACACTTGGCTGGGTGACACACTGGGGGATGACCAAAATTGCTAAAATACTTTGCGGTAACCCCAATAAGTCATATACCATTGGGTGCATTTTTCCAACTGAATCCAATGTAAAACACAGTTTTGAAATATCTTTTTCATGTCAAAATTTATGGCCAAAAGACATAAAAAAAACCCCAAAAATGCTTTGAGCACAATGGGAAATGGAACTGAGCTACACAGCCACATTTACTCATGAATAAGCAAAGGTGACTTGGCTCATGTTCAGATCAGGCACAGAGGAATGCAATGCAAGGCCACCAGAATGGTCCCCATCCAGTTTAAAGTGGAGCAGAACAAGTGCTCCAGAAGGCAAACTCATCCTTATGTATAACAGAGATTTAGAGCACAATCCTTACCATGTCTACTCAAAAGTAAGCTCCAGTGTGTTTAATGGCTCTTACTCCCAGGAAAGTGTCTTTAGGATTGCAGCCTTAATTAGTAAGGTTATTTTTAAATATGAAAATATTAATTAATATCTAAGGTGCAATCCATATCAGTTCAGGCAGGGGGGTTACCTTCATAGTCTCAGAAGACTCATCAACATTCCACCTCATCAACATTTCAAGCTTCTAGGTCCAGCGATTGAGGCGGAATGTTGATGAGTCATCAGTTCTTCAATGTAAAGTATAGGGAGAAAAAGCGCTGCGCCCCTTTTCACCTGTTAAACTCAAAAGTGGAACTTCTCCTTTACAGGGAATGTAGTACTCAATGGTATTGATCAACAGTCAAAAAAATCAGAATTTTTTGGGATTGGCATTTTTGAGGAAAAAATATTTTTGATTTAAAAATAAAAAATTCAGAAGGCTGCAGCAAGAAAAGTTGAACGCATATTTCAAAATGGAACGCATATTTCAAAATATCTGTTTTAAACAGATATTATCTTTAAAATAAAAAACCACAAAAAATAACTTGCACTGTTCCAGAGATAGAGCTCTTTAAAGTTTTTGTCGAAAATCGCAAGTGAGAAACGGTGCCCGGGATGCCATCTTTGGCGGCCTGTATCTCGGGCCAGGAATTTTTGGGGGCAAAACAAAAATATACAGGTATCTTTTTCCTGAATTTTATCATATATTCAATTCAAAAACATCTGAGACTACTATGAAGGTAAGATTTATTTTTTGCCTGCCTGAATTGACATGGACTATACTCTAATTAATTGCATTAATTAATATTGATTTGTGGGCCCTGGATGCCAAATGTCATATGTATGCCAATGGGTTGAATGATAACACTAAAGACCCATTTAGTCCTACATCCTGTCCGATTACCAGTCACATGCTGATGAAAAATGCGAACTGTTTCATGACATATAGGTAATATTATTATTATTATTACTTGTTACCTCGTATTTGTCCCTAGAATCTAGGAGTCCAGAGTACACTGCTTCTGTACATTTCATTTTTTACCATCAGCCTTCATACGCAAAATTTACTGACGGGCCTATACTCCAAAAATTTGTCTAATCCCTTTAAAAGTAATTTCATACCAATTCTGTTGTACTGATAAGACTAATCTAACTAAGGAGTGATACTGACAAATGATACTAATAGTAAAGAGCTTTGTATCTTTTAAAAAAAATTTGCTAATCTGTATTTTGAGGGACTTGTAAATGTTGAAATAGGAAATGTTACTTATTCTGTAATAAGTAATAGGAAATAGGAAATGTCATATATTCTGCTGTATGAGATGATGAAAAATATAGATGTATTCAACTAAAGTCTGAATATGGACATACCCTACAATCACTTAAGAGACATTACGTGCACCTGTAGTTACTGCACCACCTAGTGAAAACCTATGGGAAATTCATATTGCAGTCCAGAGTAAATGTGCAGCAACCTCATGCGCATCACCCCCATGTGCAATACCCCTGTACAACATTCCCCTATGCCACAGCCCCATGTGCATCATCTCCCCATGTGTTCTTCCCATGCACATCATTCCCCCATAGTCCCTCCATATGTACCATCCCTCCATGCATACCATCTCCCTCTGTGCACCCTCCCTCCCTGTGCATCAGCTGGATGTTTATCAGTCTTCAATGTTAAATATAGGACAAAAACACATTACACTTCTTTTCAGCCCCTTACGGGTTAAATTTCTCTACATCGGTTCTTGGTGGGTTTTTATGTGACAGAAGGAACTCCCTCCCCAAATTTCACGCTTCTAGGTCCAGGGGTTGAGGCAAAGCGTCCCTCAGTCAGGGGCTCTTCAATGAAAGTGTAGGGAGGAAAACACGTTGCACCCCTTTTCACCCCCTTCTGGTTGGAATTTCAAAAAACCAGTTCTAAGTGGGTGCCTCCATCATGGAAGGAACACCCTCCACATATTTCATGCTTCTAGGTCCAGCAGTTTTGGCTGGGTGTTGATAAGTGAGTGAGTGAGTGAGTGAGTGAGCGAGTGAGTCAGTCAGTCAGTCAGTCACTTACTTTTCAGTTTTATATATAGAGATTGCACCACTTTTTAGAATCAACACCAAAAAAGATTTCCCTTACCCCATCACCTAAGATACTCTCAGGGGACGCTACTGACTGCCGCCATTGAGGGAGGTGAGAGGTCTGGCGGCCAGCAACAGGACCTTCTCAGTGGTTGCACCCCAGTTCAGGAACTCTCTTCCCTTAGAACTGAGGAAACCTCCCTCTGTCCAGAGCTTCAAGCAGGACCTAAAAACACACTTGTTCAATACAGCTTTTAATTGAGGCGGAGATTGGGATGTATTGTATTTTAACTTATGAAAGTTTTTATGTGTTTTTAACTGTTTAAAAATGTTTTCTTGATGATGTTTTTTAACTGTATTCATTGCTTGTTAATACTGTTAGCCACCTTGAGTCAGCCTTTGGCTGAGAAAGGTGGGAAATAAATAAATTAAATAAGTAATATTATAGGGGATTGGAAAACCCAGGGAATGATGTGCATTGGGGAGCCTATGATACCACAAAATGGTTTCTTCACAATGGTACAGAAAACCCCATCATGTCATATACCATTGGATGTGAAAGATAAAGTGGAATCCTTTGAAATACCTCCTCCCTATCATGAGTTACGGCCCAAAACTTAAAAAATATGCATTGAAATCTATGGAAAGTGAAAGTGACTCATATTGTGGCTTTACCCATCAGTACATGAATGTACCATTGTCTACTCAAAAGGGCGGTGTAAGAGTAATCCAAGGACACCAAAGAATGCACCTCCACAAATCATCCCAAAAGGAAGTCACTGCTTATTGTGTTGACCATTATGGAAAATGAAAGTGAACTGCAAAAGATGTGTTTACTCGTGAGTAAGCAAACATGGCTTGACTAGTGTGCAAGGTTAGTCCAGGGGATGCAAGGCTTCAAGAATGGTCTGGATCCTGCACCTGGAGTTCAGCAATTGCTCTACAAGGCAGCCTCTTCTGCAGGGGTAAACTGTATTTTAAAAATCTTTTTTACTTATAAAGACAGGTGCTTAAAAAAGCAGTTTTTTTAACTTTGCTGTAGCCATTCATGTTGAGTCAAATCCATGTATAAGAAATCCATGTGTAACAAGGTTGGACCTGTACATGCCACATAGGATGGCAGCAGCATAATGTAAAATGAAAACACCTATATATAATTTGCTAATGACATTTATAGGACAGAGAAGTTGCTGAGTCATCCACTCCATGATTGGCTGGTCCTTATATACTGGTCCAAACTGTCTGCCAGGATTCACTGTTTAAATGGGGTCTTGTAGCTACCCCTCAGTGTGATAGTGGTGCTCCTTGACAAAATATTCATCACACTGTTGTGGAAATGTGTCCGAGTGTCCATCAAGAGCTTACACCAGCCTTGTATCTGAATTTTTCAACACAGACCACTCTGTCCTTGAATGGCTTGGTAGACTGGACACAAACATCTGATTTAGCCTTATCTATATATATAAAAGAGAAAAGGCACTCACTGACTGACTCACTGACTGACTGACTCATCACCGCCCTGCCAAAACTGCAGGCCCTAGAAGCATGAAATTTGGGGTGGGTGTTCCTTCCATGACGGAGGGGTGCGCTAAGAACCGGTTTTCGGAAATTCCAACCAGAAGGGGGTGAAAAGGGGCGCAACGCGTTTTCCTCCCTATACTTTGCATTGAGAATTGCTGACTCAGCAACATTCCGCCCCAACTGCTGGGCCTGAAGCATGGAATTCTGGGAGTTCCTTCTGTCACCTGAACTCCCACCAACAACCATCTGGAGAAATTAACCCTTCAGGGGCTGAAAAGGGGGCAACGTGTTTCTCTCCTATACTTAACATGGGAGACTGACCAACATCCAGCCAATTTGGTGCTCAGTGCCTGGTGCACTGGGGGATGTTGTTCGGAGGGAGGGGTTGCACTGAGGAGGATGCTGTGCATGGGGGGTTGGTGAGCATGGGGAGAAGTTGCGCATGGGGGGAAGTTGCACAAGGGGGAAGTTGCGCATGGGGGGTTGATGCGCATGGAGCCAAGTTGCGCATGGGGGGTTGAAGCGCAAGGGGAAAGTTGCGCATGGGGGGGGTTGATGCGCATGGGGCCAAGTTGCGCATGGGGGGTTGAAGTGCATGGGGGAAGATGCGCATGGGGAAGTTGCACATGGGGGAAGTTGCGCATGGGGGGTTGATACGCATGGGGGGCTGATGCGCATGGGTGAAGTTGCGCATGGGTGAAGTTGCACATGGAGGGAAGTTGCACATGAGGGTTGATGTGCATGGGGGAAGTAGTGCATGGGGGAAGTTGTGCATGGGGGAAGTTGTGCATGGTGGGTTGATGTGCATGGGGGAAGTTGTGCATGAGGAGAAGTTGCGCATGGGGAGAAGTTGCACCGTGGGGGGATGTCATATGAGGAAATGTTACTCCCACAATGCGGGTACGCTTTTCATTAGTTCTAAATAAAAGTGAGGAGGAACAAGGGAGTCTAGTCACTCAGGCTGCCTGCCTGTGCTCAACATGGCGAGTGTGGAACTGACATTGGGGGGTGCTCTCCAGACTAGTGGGAGAAAAGCTATTTCATATGTGTTGCGGGGCTTTACGTGGAGGATACTGTTCTAGCAATGGGGAAATTGTGGTGGTTTGCTTTGAACCACTGGAATAGTTACTCTGGATTCCTCTGAGCACCTGCAGAGTGCAAATCTTTCCAGTGACTGCTCAACCCTTTTGGAAAGAATCCATTGTCACTGGAGGAATCTCTTTTTTCCCTTCATCCCACCTGACTGCAGTCACAAGAGCTTACTCTCAGATAAGGGCAGTATGATTGCAGTAGAATTGCAGTAGAATTGCATATGATTGCAGTAGAATTGTTTGAAAACTGTATTGTTTGTTTACCAGAACAAAGCCAATGCTGTTCAGAAACATGAACTGTAATTCCATTGAACTCACCAGAAACAAACATCTCTAGAGTGCAGCCTGGCATCCCAATCCTAAGGGTTCACCACCAATGTTCTGCCATGGCTGGGCTTTGCAAATGTGCCATACATCATGTTTGCAGACCTCAGCACCTCTGGTGCATCTGTGCCGGCTGACACTGTGTTAGTGCCAATTCTGAACCTGTGCTCTGCTGATGTCAGGCTGCAGAGCAGCGAATGGGGTGGGAACAAGGAATTCCTGAGCCGGGAGGTGGGAATGAGGAATTCCTGAGCCGGGAGGTGGGAATGAGGAATTCCTGAGCAGGGAGGTGGCACGACGGTGGAGGGAGCAGGGCAAGAAAGGGCAGGTGTGGCAGAGCTCTGCTGAGAGTCCACCACCTCTCTAGATTAAATTATGAGGTCAGAACATGCTGAATTTCATAGCCGCTAATGAATGAATGTTTCTTAACAATGTATTTTGAATTCATCCGAGAAGGTTTTCTTTGGTCAGTGCCTACTTTCTATTACTGTTATCTTTACCTGTTTTTTCCTTGCCTTATGTTTTTTTTCCTATTGAAGGCTGTGAGGTTTCCTGTTTTGTTCTACTTGCAGACAAGTTGGAAAAGTGGCCTCACATCTCAGGCTTACAGGGGAGGATCTAATTCTAAATAAATAAATAGGCTTACAGGGGAGGATCTAAATAAGTAATAAAAGCTTTTTAAATGGGACAGAGGTTGGGGGGACAGTTTTATTGTTCTATTTTATTGTTTTTAACAAATGTTTTAAGTCTGTTTTAATTGTTCTCAGTTTTTTAATCTAATTGTATTTTAATTATGTTTTAATCTACCGTATATTTATAATTCTATTTTAATGAAGTGATGTTAGCCGCCTTGAGCTCCCTCTTGCAGATGAGGAAAGGCGGGATATAAATTAAACAAATAAATAATAAATCTCAACCATTGCTTTTCAGGTCTGGACCAAGTTGAGATCCTGTTTCTCCCCACCCCCTTCACCACAAATCAGGGAAGAAACCAGCAAATCTGACTCCGTCTCAATGATGGGAGGGGCATACCCATACAGTACCCATAGAAACATAATCATATAGTGCAACATAAAGAATAGGATATACACAGGTAAGGTTTACATTTTGAGGAATTTGGAAAGAAAAAAAATTTCCAAAGAAACGAGGAAAGAAAGCTGTTTGAAGGCCAAGGAGTCTTTCCATCTAAGAGGTGTCTCCAGCCCTCTAAAGGCCTGCTAAAGGTTCTAAACACATTTGGTTCACAGCAAAAACCATAAGTACCTGTAGGTTTTTAAAGGCCCTCCAAAGGCCTTAGGACAACCAGAGGAGGTTGCATAATTGGCAATCAAGGCCTTTAAACCTCACTTCTGGTTTGGGTAAATAACAGAAATAGGGTTGCCATAATTCTCCCGCACCCGGGACCCGGCGGGACAGAAGAAGAGAAACACGGGACTAAGTCCCAGGTTTCTCTTCCCTTCTTCTGCCCAGTCCTCTGGGATTTGGGAACCCCAATGAACACACTGTCCCCAATGTGTGTGGACAAACACATGTACAGTGAGCGTGTGAAGAAACAGGTGTCTTGTAAGTGCAAGGTGAATATAGAGACATGTGAAGTGTCCTCCATATCCCCCTCCTCGCAAAGTCTTCCCCACCCAGCTGGGCTGTCCTCCCCGCAGCCAGCTGTGGTGTGTACACCTAGTGGGTGTACGCCACTCACCTCACCCTCAAACTTGCCTCAGCGCCAATAACTTGCCTGCTTTGCTTCTGCTCTCCCTTGCTTGGTGCCTCAGACCACTGCACTCCCATTGAATGTGAGCTACTGTCTGCTACCCACTGCAACCCAGTGGTGCCCAATTCCTAGCAGGTCTTAAGCCTGCCCCTTTTCTCCTCTTGCTGTCTGACAGGTCCGGGACACGGACACACCTGATGAGTGGGGCTAGTCAATGGCGAGTTGACACCTTGTGAGGGCACACATCTGGGAGAGGGGGGATTTTCCAGCCTTTTCTGATTGGCCACCCAGCCTGCTCATCTTCTCCCTGTTGCACATGCTAGGCTGATGTCACGCTTGCCCCTGAAGCACCCCTGCCTTCCCTGTCATGCTCTCAACACCGCAGAGAGATGTGCAAAATGGAGGTAGGCTCTCGCCTATGTGACAACACAGAAAAATACTTGCATTTTTTGTATATTTATCAGCATTGGGCTGGGGAGGTTCTGGCTGGGTCATTATTTTGACCCTCGAACCCAGGTACCACCAGTAGTGGGCTCCAGCAGGTTCGCATCTACTCTACAGAACCAGTTGTTAATGAGAGGTAGGACATATAAAGTTTAAAAATAGCCATTTAAAAGTGGCTGCCAGATGGGCAGAGAACCAGTTCTTAATTTCTTTGAATCCCATCACTGATGGTAACCCTAAACAGAAGTGATGTTTAAGGCCTTCTATTCGCCTCAGAAGGCTTTTTGAGAGCCAGAGGGCCACATGCAGCCTCCTGTGGCTCTCAGAATGCCCCTAAAAGTGCGGGGTGGCATTTTGCAGTGCTTGCCCCAAGTGGCACAGTGTATGATTGTGCTCTAAGCTTCCTTTTCCAGTAGCAGAGTAAAATATTTAACTGAAAGTTGAATACAGGTCCAACCTTGTTATACATGGATTTTCTTATACATGGTTTTTGCTCAGCACTAATGGCCACTGCAAATCAAAAATACAAGAAAATGCAATGAAATAAAGAAAGAATGAAAAGGTTTTGTCACTGTTTTGTCATCTGGCTTCCCAAGATCAATACATGCCTGTCAGCCCACCTGCTGAGACTGACATGTTTAATCCAATCTACCTGACCAGGAGAAAGAGCAGCAGGGGAACTCAGATGGTTACAAACCATCTAATCTAATTGACCAAGGTTTTCAAAAGTTATGCACAAGGTTGCTTAGGTGTGTTAACCTGGTCCTTCATTCTGTTCCTTTGTTGTATCCTTTGGCCCCTTTTTTCTCTCCATATTCTTGCCCCTGCACCAGTGGCATATGAAAGTCATTTGGCATCTTGGGACCCTAATTTTTGGCACTTCCATAACAGTGGTGGGCTCCAGCAGGTTCGCTCCTACTCTGTAGAGTAGAACCGGTTGTTAGTTTCTTTGAATCCCATCAATGCTTCCATATGACAAAAATCATTTATTGACTGATTTAATTAATTAATCCCACCATGGTAGAGTGTCCCCATTCCTCTTTCAAGAATAGAATCTTCAAACTCAGGTGCCCAGAACTGGACACAGTACTCAAGATGAGGTCTAACCCATACAGAATAATTCCTATACCTGTCTATTCAGAAGTTCTCTTACGTTCAATGGGGCTTATTCTCAGGAAAGTGTGGGTGACAACTGATTCAGAACTTTCTCCATTTTAGCACTCCAATAAAAGAACTCCCTGGCTTATGGCACTTAGGGAACATCCCCAGGCCAGCTCAGAACTTTTGCCGGGTCTTATGCCAGCCTAACTGGGAATTAGGATTGCAGCCATATTCTACACATTTTTTCCATACAGAAGTCTTTTCATTATCTATTCCTTAAAATTATCCATTGATTTTAAAAAATTGGATTTTCTTTCCCTACTTATGTTTTAAAAATTCCATTGAATTTCTAAAAATATCTCACAAAAATGAATATACAGTACTGCAGTATGAATAGTGTACATTAATACTGTACATTAATATAGTACATTATGGTTTCATTTTGTATTTGGCAAATTATTACATTTTATTGTAAACCAGTGTTTTTCAATGTTTGTCCTCCACCATATATTTCATGTGGTCCAGCTTTTCTTACTATGACTGGAAATACTGAATGACTGATTTGATTTGATTTGTATTCTGCTTTCTCTCCTATGGGCACTCAAGGTGGATAACAATCAATTAAATTAAACAATAGGGCTGTGGGTGGCGCAAGCGGTTAAGTCACTGTGCCTGTTAACCAGCAGGCCAGGGTTCGAGACCCTGGTCGGCCCCACAAGACAGGGTGAGCTCCTGTCCTTAGCCCAGCTCTGCGACGCCAGCTGGATCCAATCGTATTGGCTCTGCCTTTCCATTGGACTAATCCAGTGGCATGGAGAGGGGGGATTTGCTGCTTGGGTAACAGCCTATCCTCCATAACAATCTAACCCAGGCTTTCATGCTTCGCATGCAGCGCATGCAGCGTCAAGCACAATCGATACCATAGTCTTTCAAGACTGACGGAGGCCTGCTTTTAGAATAAAATAAAATAAAACATGAAATATTAAGCAGTCAAAAATTAAAATACCTAATAAAAGATAATTCAGAAACAATCGTTATGAGGCCTCAAAGACTTTGTTGAATAAAAAAATCTTTAGACTCTGCCAGAAGGCTAAAAATGAGGAAGATTCCCTCAATTCAAAAGGGAATGAATTCCATAGTACAGCTGCCACCACCAAAAAGGCACTGCTTCTGGCTGCCATTCCTCTGACACAACTAACACAACTCCCTCAACTAATGGCTGCAATTCTAAAGACACTTTCCTGGGAGTAAGACCCACTAAACACAATGGGGCTTACTTTAGAATAGACATGGTTAGGATTGCACCCAAAGGCTGCAATTCTAAAGACACTTTCCTGGGAGTAAGACCCACTAAACTCAATGGGGCTTACTTTTGAGTAGACATAGTTAGGATTGTGCTTCAACACAACTGACCGGCCTCCCTCAGATGATCTCAGAGAAAGGCCTAGATTGTACAGATAGAGGCTATCTCTCAAATACACTTGTTCCAAACCATTTAAGGCTAAAGAGCACAATCCTAACCATGTCTACTCAAAAGTAAGCCCTATTGTTTCTTACTACCAGGAAAGTGTCTTTAAGAATGCAGCCTAAAGTTATGAATAGTACTTTGAATTCAGCTCAGAACGAAACTGGCATCCAGTAAAGCAGTGTGACAGAGTCAATCCTCGCAACTACACAAACCACAGTTTTCTGTAACTTTCAACTGTGTACAAGGGCAACGCCATGAGGAGTCCATTACAATAAACTAATCTTGATGTCACCATGGCCAGATCCAATTGAGACAGTGGTTAGGTACCAACAAAACAAGCTGAAGTTTAAGTAGTGGCCAGATACCAGCAAGTTCATTCTGATGTACACAGATTGGCAGAGCAGAAAGCAGGCCTCCGTCAGTCTTGAGAGACTATGGTATCATGCTCTGTGCTGCATACGCTGCATGCGAAGCATGAAAGCCTGGGTTGGATTGTTATGGAGGATAGGCTGTTACCCAAGCAGCAAATCCCCCCTCTCCACGCCACTGAATTAGTCCAATGGAAAGGCAGAGCCAATACAATTGGATTGAACCCTGGCCTGCTAGTTAACAGGCACAGCATCTTAACTGCTTGCGCCACCCACAGCCCGCCCAGGCAGAGCAGAACAATCCTGGAAAATGAGTAGAAAACTGAGCACATCTTTGGAAGACTTATTCAGGTATGATATATGATGCTGATGTGGCTTATGAGGCACATAGCCTTCTCCAGAGTGAGCTCATCCAGCAGCTAGGTGATCCTAGCACCTGTACGTGCATCATGCAGAACCCATTAATGAGGTCTACAAAGAAGTCCTTCAGCAGAAAGCAAATGATTGTAGGTGTTTTTCACTTAATTTTTACTATACAATCTCTTTTTGAAAACATTCTATTTAGAATTTCACTTCATTTTTTTGCATCAAATGCTGTGCTTTCTTCAAACTGTATACAGTATACCTATTCTTTGTTTTCATTTGCAAACACCTTTGCAAAGCATGGGTACTATGTTATTAAATAAAAAAATTCAAAAAATGAAATCTATCTATATAAATTTATATATATCTCTCTATAAAATTGAAGACTCACTCACAAACTCACTTACTCACTAACTCATTAATGCCCAGCCAAAACCGCTGAACCTGGAGGGTGGAATTGGGGGGTGGTGTTCCTTCCATGATGGTGAAAAGGGGCGCAACACATTTTCATCCCTATACTTTACATTGAACAATTGCTGACTGATCAACACCCTGTCCCAATTCCTGGACCTAGAAGCATAAAATTTGGGAAGCATATTCCTTCCATGATGTGAGCACCCAGTAGGAACCATTTTTTAGAAATTTCACTCCTAAGGGGTTGAAAAGTTCTGCAATTCATTTTTGTCCTGTACTTAACATTGTCCTATACTTAACATTGAAGACAGACTGGTCAACACCCAGCCCCAACCCCTGTATTTAGAAACAAGAAATTTAGGGAGCATATTCCTTCTATAATGTAAGGAACTAGTAAGAACTGATTTGATGCCTGGTGATGCCTGCTGTCCAGTGTTGCCCTCTGGTGCTAAGTGCTAGTGCCCAGTGCCCCTGGTAGCCAAAGGCTGGTGCTCAGTAAGGATGCTTGGTGCTGCCTGGTACTGTCTGCTACCCAGTGCAACCCAGTGGTGCCCAATTCCTAGTAGGGATGCACGGTGCCTGGTGGTGCCCAGCACCTGGAGGTTGGTGGCCCATGCCTGGTGGTGCCCAATGGTGCCTGGTGCCCAGTAGGGTTACCCAGTAGGTGTGCCCATAAAGTTTGCCTGTTGGTAGAGGTGGTCGGTGGTGCCCACTGCTTACTGTGTGGTGGTGCCTAATGCCCAGTGTTGGCTGTAGAGATGTCTGGTGCCTAGTAGGGATGCTGGAGTCTGCTGCCCATTTGTGCCAGATGGTGTCCAGTGGTACCCCTTCCCAGAAGGGTGTCACCTGCTGGCACCTAGTAGGGATGCCTGGTGTCCAGTGGTGCCTGCTGCACAGTGCCATCCAATGGTGACTGGTGCCTGTAGTAGGCACTATCATACTACTGATGCTCAGAAGGGATGCCCCCTGCTGCCTGCCACTCCCCTCGGGAACACTAGTGCCCTGTTCCTATCATTGCCCCATCATTGCCCAGTAGTACCAATGCCTGCCAGTGCCCACAACTCAGTGCCATTGCCTATTACTCACAGGTGCCCAGCCATGCCTGGGACCCAGAAATATTCATTTTACTCCCACAACAGCAGGTTCATACTGCTAGTAATTTATAAAACTATAAATGTTATATGGTTTAAAATATCAAACCGATATACAATATTTTGAATTCTATGTACAAATATCTAAAATTTCAAGTGAGGTATCAAAGGGTATTTAAACCTGAACATGATTTATTGGTGTTTTAAAAAATCGTAATCTACCATCTATGCACACATACAAACACACAAACACGGAGACAATATGCCACTTATTGGCTAACTGATCACTATATCTCACAATTATAAAGAGATCTAGAAAGTTGAAATTTTGTAAGGAAGTTACTCTAGAATCCTAGGTGCTCACTAAGAAAGCTTTTTAAAAAAATTCACCCCCACTTTCAAAATATTTGTCTTCCTGAAGTGTAAAAACTGTAATGTGAGATTTCAAATTAAAGGAAATTTCAACTTGAGCTTCAAAGTGGTGTTGGACTGCCATGGCCTTTAATAATTAACTATGTGTTGCCTGATATGGAGTAGTGGTGTGACATTTAAATTGTTCATTGCAATCAAACAAAAGTTTATTGGAGTCAAAATAGATTTGAAGTAGTTAAATACCACAGCAAAGCACATGAGAAACTTGTCTAGATATTAATTTTATGAGCACGTGGGTGCATCCTGCAAGTAATCACATCTCCAGTTATGCTCTCAAAGATGTGTGTGTTAGAAGTGAGGCCTTGTTGAGATGTGTTTGGCCGCCCTGAACCTATTTGTTCCCCAAGCAACCTCTTGGAAAGGGAAACAGGCAGAGGTTGGTCATAAGCTGGTCAATAATTCTGCTGGAGAGTCACACTCAGAGCACAATCCTAAATATGTCTACTCAAAAGAAAGCCCCATTGTGTTTAATGAGTCTTACTCCCAGGAAAGTGTCTTTAGGACTGCAGCCTTAATTTCATATGCTGTTTTTTCTCATATGTATATATTATTATTATTATTATTCACATTTCCATCTGCCTACTTTCAGACCTCTAATTCTGCTTCTTTCTCTGCCTATAAAACCTCTCGAGACATTCACAAGTTCTGAATGCCTATTCCAGTGATGGGATTCAAAGAAATTAACAACTGGTTCTATACTCATCTGGAAACCACTTTTAAATGGCTATTTTTAAACTTTATATGTCCTATCTCTCATTAACAACCGGTTCTACAAAGTAGGTGTGAACCTGCTGGGGCCCACCACTGGCCTGTTCCCATCTATTCTTTCCTGTCCTAGTATACCCTGTCCCTGCCTTGAATATGGTGACCAAGACCATTTGTATAACCTTAATATGTATGCAGCAGATGCAGCTTTTCCCATGCTTACACTGCATGCTGCACCTACCAGCACTTTTTGATACAATATTTAAAATACTAGCACTTTCCTCCTTTGCATTTGATCACACAGGCTCTAGTTATGATCATGGACCTCATTATCCCAAGTTTTACTACATCAACCACATCTTAAGCAAATACTGCTGATCATCCCTTGATAGTTAACAACGTTGATATGTTATCAACATTGATCAACATTAGTTTCCCCTGAATTAAAGGTAACATCTAATATTCCCAGCACTTGCACAAAACAGTAGGATCTGTTAACGCTGCTGACATATATGACCACAAGTGCATATATGTATTTTAAAAGCAGCAAAAGGGTCACCATGAAAAACAAATAAGCATGAGATTCACTACATGTATTTGAAAAAAACCCCTTGAAAATCTGCCACATTTGCTATTTGATAAGTCAGTCATTAGGAGGCAGCAGACAGCTCAGAATGTTTTCAGGAATGCCATTGCCTTTCCTAGGATTCTGATTGGATTTCATAAGAAGAAACTATTTGGGAACAAGCACTTTGGATCATCATCCCTTAAACCAGACCTAAAAATCTGTACACCGTTCAACTTTGGCATTATCAAAATAAAAATTTCAAGAATGGCTCAGCACATTTACAAATCCCCTGATCCAAAAGGCTTTGGTAAGAAGTATGCTCCCAATGGCAAACTAGTTCAAAATAACTTTTAAGACAGTAGTACCAAATATAATGGCATCTTACTGCATTTAAATGTGGGTTCTACCACTGCCAAAATAAGTACTGCCTTTTCAGACTCAACCCAAAACAAAGTAAAAATATATCATCAAGAGCAGAGCTTGCATCAACTACAGTTTAATCTGTTTTTCATTTTAAACAGCTATTAAGAATCCACACACTATACATAAAAATGCAAACCAAAGGAAAATTTTTATTAGGCTAATATATTTAGAACATTCCTGCCTTAAAAATTTAAAAATGAAACAAAGCAGGTATAAAACATCTCCAAGGTTTCAGCATCATATCATTTATTTGAGTTGTACAAGAAATGTTCATTTTTCTTAAATGCATTGTTATAAAAATTAGAAAGTATTTCATACTAACTTTAAGTTTTCAAGGCTAGCAAGAATTAAACCAGGAACTTGGTCTGCATATTACTTTTAACTATGATTGTCAACACAATATTTTACACCAAAGTATAGCATCCATTTTTCTCATAATTCTTCATCCTTAAACACGACAACCTGATTATAATGAACAATTTAAATCTGAAATTGTTGCATAACAGAAATACACATGTGCAATTCCTGCAATAAATTTAAAGCTTCCTGCTCCTGTTACATCCGAGGATTAACTTAAAAATACTGATGATAAAAAGAATTCATAAACTTACTCTTATATTATGGTGTCCAGGCAATCCTTTGGTCTCTGTTGCCACAGACAAAGCTATTTAATAAAAACTAAAAAATATTATCAGATGAGGAAGGATGTGAAATCCAGCTTTTGATCAAGGATGTTTTTCTTCAACTGCAAGTGTATGTGTGTTTCTGCCAGTACTCAGCATTCAAGGGATGCATCTTCAATTATAAAGACAAGAATATTGAGCTGAGGAAGTCCAACATGCTGAGGTCAATCTTGCTTGTTAAACATGAGGTATCAAAGAAGATATTTAAAACTTCAAAATAATTAATGCATTATCCAGATTTTGCTCTTTTCTTCCTCTTCTCTTCCTTTCTGCATCTCCATTCACATTTTCTCCTTCTCATAAAATGCATATAGGTTTGTTCTTCCTTGTGCCCTGGGTAAGGCCTGACTTTGAAATGCATTTCAGTTTCTCTACACAGACAGCTTTCACTGCATTTAGAGTCCCACCAAGGCCGGGCTTTAAAAGCTACTGATTCTTTTTTTTTTCCTTCTTCTTTAGCCTTCCTCACAAAAGAAGGGTATTTTGTAAATTACCAGCTCGTTCAGATCAACAAAAGGTACTTTCATAGAAAGCCCCATTTGATTTTGCTCAAATTTGATTACAAGGATGGAGGAAAAAGGAAAGGAAGTCAAAAAGAAAAACCCCAGATGGCTTTTTTCATTCATCTCAGTGAATGAGCTTTATCTGTGCCTTTTGAAACTGTAGCAGTGGAAAAGCATTTCTGTTGGCTTAAAAAACTTGACAAAAATTATTGGTTTGCTATTTCTCATGTAACTGCCATTGGGAACTGGATGAAAAGATTTTTTTTCATGGGATCGCCTGCTTGGATCAAAATAATGGAGATTAGGTATTTCATTATAAATTACAGTGGGAGATAGAGAGAGGCTGTCATATTAATAGCAACCTGCTCATGGTCTTCAGTGGTAGCTATTCTCCTAGACAAAGGACCAAGGGGGTTGTCTATTGAACTTGTGCTTTAAGGCCCGATCAATTTTCTATCATCAAGGCAAAAGGTGAGGTGACGAACAAAAGAATTCACACATGAGTGACCTCATGAGCCGAGAGATAAAACAGCTTAAAGAAACAAAACACATCCTGAAATTATGGGTGATAAACTGTATAAAAAGGAAAAAAGGAGGAAAAGGGAGAGGTGGAGGGGAAGGGAGGAACGACCGTTGGTCTATAATTCTTTCTTTTCTTAAGCATATGGACACATTAAAAGCTACTTGTTTTCAGGCACAGTATAATTGCAGCATTTGTTTTGCAAGGTTTTGCCTTGAATCTTGCCTTGTATTCCTTTCCCCGACAGGGTTCCAGTAATTTCATTCATGAGTAAGCATGCTATTGTGTGTAATGCAAGGATGCCCAAGAGCCATACATAGAGATATGCCTACCTAAAGGATTACCAATGCAACAACAGCAGCGACATCATATAGGCAAGAAGGACTGCAAAGACACAGCATGTGTAATCAAACAACATCACAGAACCTTGATCTTTCAAACTTAGGCCACTCGTACAGGGAAAACATTCTTATTAAGCGAAGGGCCACTTCCCACACTACTTTAGAGATATGAGAGTATGCTTTTCAGAAGTCACTTACTCTCATTGACTGTAGCCAAATAAATACAGTGGGTCATTGGTGTCCATAGGCAATCTGTTCCCAGACCCCTGTGGATACTGATATATATATATATCAATAATGGAGTCCCGAGGGAAGGACTCTAGGACTTCCAGGGCATGACTTGAAGGCATGTTGCTTCCAGTTGCATCTGGGAGGTCCTTGATGCACTCCACGTGCAGGTTCAGCACCCATATTGAGTCAAATCCATGAGTGCCGAAACTGTGGTTAAGGAGGACCAACCGTATTATATACATATTGGCTGTTGTAGATGAGTGCATGCTTTGAGCAACAACATCCACCTTTAGTGAAATGAATGAGAAACACTTTTGACTACAATCCTGTAAAGCTGTTGGTAGTCTGGATGGACAAAATGAGTTACAGCAGTGGTCTTCAAAGTCAGGTTCACAATTCATTTCAGGGGGGTCGTGAAAAGCTGGGTGCAGACATCTTGGAATCTGGAATGGGGCACCTTCAATGTCACTTACAGCCATGACATTGCTTTCAGGGTGTGTGTGTGTGTGTCCTAGACAAATTGTCATTCTCAGATTGCCAAGGCTGAAATTGAATGCTAGAGTACCACTGAACTACATTGTATGAATTAGTACCACAAATGGACACAGTGACTGTCTAGTGAGGAAAGAACACACTTCAAACCTGCTAGATCTAGCAGAGGCAGAAAGAAGCAATGAGTTGGTAATACAGTATACTCATAGTAGGAGGAGAAAATAGCTTTTGAGGATGATGTTACAGCAGCAACAGAGATTGTGGTTAAGAGACACTAGTGTTACAAAGGCACACACTATTATTGTAATATATTAATAAGAGCTCCATTGCATCAGGCCATAGGCCATCAGTTTCTTGTATCTCACAGTGGTCCACCAAATGCCTCAGGTTGTACACAAGATGACCAAAAATCCCAACATAAACCCCTACGTCTTGGTGGCTTCTCTTGTATTCTGATGTAGCCTACTTCTAAAATCAGAGGTTGCATATAAACATCATGGCTTGTAAACTGGTGATTCTCAAACTGAGCCAATTTCAGGTGGGTCCCCATTCACTTCAATATTTTATTTTTAATATATTAATCTTGATGGTACCATTGTTAAGTGACTGGGTTTTGGGAAATGTTACAGATCTGTACTTTTAACAGGTGACATTTTAACAATGATAGTCAATGGGGCTTACTCCCGGGTAAGTGTGGTAGGATTCCAACCTAGGATTGTTAAACTTTTGTGTTTGATGATGTCACTTCAAGTCATGACATGATTTCCAGTGGGTTCTGACAGATTTCTAAAAGATTCTAAAAGGTTGGTCCTGGTGTGAAAAGTTTGAGAACCACTGGGTAACCCTTTTCCTCCATAAACTTGTCCAATCCCCTCATAGAGGCATCCAGGCTAGATGACATCACCACAACCTGTGACAAGGAGTTCCACAGATTAAATTACATACTTGCTAAAGAAAGATTTTCTTTACTGTAAATGGATTTTCTCTGTCCTAACTTTCCCAACACACATTTTTGGTGAATGTTCATAATGCCTGGTTCTGATGTTGTGTATAAGGGAAAGAATCTATCTACTATCTACTCTATCTACTCTATCCATCTTAATTTTCTATGGGCAAAATCCATAGCAGTTATGGGTCCGCGCAGTTACGTCACCCTCTAGTGTTATCTTATGGAAAGTCATCTTAACTGCTCCGGAGCAAGGGGCTTAGTTTCACTTTAGGATACAGGCCTATGTCTCAATCACGCCCTTTCTCAGGCACATTTTTTTCCTAGAAAACCCTAAATGCTGTAGACTTGAAGGGAGGTGCCTCAGCCCAGGAATCATTTTGTTCACTCTCTTCTGCACTTTTCTATTTCCACTATATCTTTTTTTTCTATTTCCACTATATATTTTTTTCTATTTCCACTATATTTTTTTTTTTTGAGATGTAGCAATCAGAACTGGAAGCAATACTTCCAATACTTCTTGGAAGTATCAAAAACGACACATTTTTCTTCAGCTGGTGGTTCATATGCTGCTTTATTCAGTGTGCAAAAACAATGTTCCATGATATTGAAAAGGAGGTAAAGATGTCCACTGTAGGTTGTACTGCCAGTCGTACCCAACTAGAAAGGGGTGCTCATCCCCGTTCTAGACTAAAGAGCCAGCACTGTCAAAGATGCTTCCATGGTCATGTGGACAGCACACATGAAACTGAAGTACCTTTAAATGTACAAGGTGATTGAAAAGTAACTCCCTATGTTGTAATTTATAAGTATTTTAAAATAGGGAGTTACTTTTCAATCACCCTGTATATTATCCTCATTTATGTGTATTATCCTAATCCTAGCAAGAGGATGATGATCATTTTAATGACAGTGGTACTCAATTTCTAATAGAAAAAAATAAAGCCTCTTTGTCATCTGATAGTGACAGGAAGGATTCCACATGTACAACTATGATTATCCAAATACATGTTATGTCTTCTGACATTTTTACAGTCTATTGCAGTATAATATATTTAAGTACATTCAAAATTTCCTTTTTGATACAAACTCAAGCTCCATTCATTTTGCTTCCTCCCTTCCTGGAGACACAGAACTAGTGAAACTGTTAAGAGAAATTTGTATTAACTAAAGAAAAAACTTTTTTTAAAGTGTAATAGTGGAGGTATCAAATATTGGTACAAGAGCTTAAAAGAAGTATGAAAAATGTAACACTAGTACCTAAAAGGAAAAAAAATGAATTTCACTGGATAGAAGCAAGATTTTCTTTAATTGTATAAAACATTAACACTGAACTCTACTTCATGACAAATGTGTAACATGTTCCTATGTTTTAATGGAAGTGGGATTGTAAGTGTCTGAAAGGGATAGATTCAAGGCTTCACACAGGCAGGGGTGGGGAGGAAAGAAGCTGCTTAGCCAGGGGTTGAGGGTGTCCTTTGGTTATAGGGATTTGGACAAGATCTTCAAGGAGAGGCATCCACACTCATCTTCCAGCTGCTTCTCTATTGTCTTTCTCAGACTCCAAAAGGTCTCAGCTTGGGCTGGAGGCCTGGCAGACTACCAGTCTCTGGAACCCTCTTATCAGGAGGACTGGCTTCATCATTACTAGCCTGCAGCTTTCTATCTATTGAGTCAGGGTTCCCAACCATTCCAGTTGTCCAGGCCCCCCCCCGCCCCCCCCAGATCATAAGATCCCCTTGTTATACCCTGCTACCCAATTTCCCATTAGGTGCCCTGCCCAGCACACTTGGACTTTCTCAACATCCACCCTCTGCACTTGCTGGTGGGCTGTACCCATGTCTTTTTACCAGCTGTGGGATGGGCACACCCTATGTAGTGCATGATGCAGTGGAATGCATGATGCAGTCTGTTGTTCCTGCTGGATCTCTAAGTGGCATTCAGCATCATTGGCCATGGTGTCCTTCTGAGATACGTGGAAGAATTAGGGACTAGAAGAACTGTTTTCAGTGGTTTTGCTCCATTTTTGATTGGCAGGTTCCAGTTAGTTGAGCTGGGTTATGGGATTTTTTTAAATCTCTGTGACACTATCAGGTTCTATTTCAGTTATTTTCAACCTTTTTCATCTCATGGCACACTAACAAGGTACTGAAATTGTCAAGGCACACCATCAGTTGTTTTTAATCACTGGTGAGACACTGTTCAAATCCCCAATTTTCCTAATAATGAATGTCAATCCCCAAATTCCTACGGCACACCTGAGGACTGTCTGCAGCACACCAATGTGCCATGGCACACTGGTTGAAAATCACTGTTCTATTTTATACCCATACTGTTTTACATCAGGGGATTGAACTCAATCAGCACATGGGGCCAAAATCTAAAACACAGTCTTAAGTTGCAGGCCAAATTGTTTAGTAAGATTTAATATTTATTGAACAGTCTCAAACTGCAACTGCAAATATTTCATATTTCTATGAAATATTACTAAGTCTGGCTAGTTTTCCTGACTCTGTGTACTTTTTAAATGCTCTCTTTGCTGTGATAACCACATGGGATTTTCCTGTGTTTCCCCGTCCTGTTTTACAATATTACAAGTATATTTATAATTTTGCTGAAGTATATTTGCTTCTAATTTTTAAAAATGCATTTTCTGGTGGGCTGGCATCATGGTTTTATCTACTTGGTTTTATCTTCTGGAAAAATATAAGAAATCCTTATTGTTATTTCTGCTTTTATACTTAAAAAAAAGTTCTTTCTGGTGCAAGGGACAGCTGCCCATCATGGTGTTTTCCATTTCCTCCCTCAGATATATCTGCTTTATAAGTTTTTAAAATTCTCCTCTCTTATGGGGCAAGAGTTTGGGCAGTAAATGGTGTATGGGCGCAATCCAGAGTAACTACGGGGAGTCCTTGCTCCAATGTAAGAACAATTTGTTCTGGATTGCAATATGAATTTCCCATAGGTTTTCACCAGGTGGTGCAGTAACTATGGGTACACGTAATGTCTCTTACGTGCTCCCGTAGTTACTCTGGATTTTAGGGTATTTGTCATTGGTTTCCATCTGTTCCTTAACTTTCTTTTTTGTTCCTTAGCAAAAGATGTGTGCAAAGTAGGCAAAACATCCTGCTTCCTGTCTCTCTGAGCAAGCTGTGTCTGTGAGGATGCAATCCTAACACCTAGTTAGGCTGGCATATATCCCAAACTCCCAACACAAATACAGCAATGGCCTTGGGGTGTTGCAAATGTACTGTAAGGCAATTCTGCACCATTCCTGGGGGTATAGGCCAGTGCATAGACATGTGCCAGCCTCCCCACACCACTGCAAGATGAGTTATGAGCAGGTGAGCTATGTCAGCCTAAATTGATTAGGATTGCACCCTCCGAGTGTGATACAAGGGGAACTGCCACAGAATCAAAGAAGTTACATCTTCATGTGTTTCTGGCTTCATCTGTATGTTTCATTAGAACATAATCAACTGTGATGTAGGGACCTACTAAGAACCAATTTATGGAAATTCAAACTAGAAAGGGGTGAAAAGGCTCATAATGTGTTTTTGTCCATATACTTTCCATTCAAGAATCGCTAAGTCATCACCACCAGCCCAAACACCCAGACCTTTAAGCATGAAATTTGGAGAGCGTATTCCTTCTGTGATGTGAGCCCCCACTAAGAACCCATTTTTAGAAATTTAATCCCTAAGGGGCTGAAAAGGGCTGCAATGTGTTTTTTACCTATTCTTAGCACTGAAGACTGACAGATCAACACCCAGCCCCAACCCATCCACCTAGAAGCATGAAATTTGGGGAGCATATTCATTCTGTGATGTAAAGATCCACTAAGAACTGATTTGGTGCCTGGTGGTCTCTGGTGCCCAATAGCACCTACTGCCTGGTGTTGCTTACTGTTACTTGGTGTCTGGCAGAAATGGCTGGTGATCAGTAGGGATTCTTAGTGGTGCCCACTGCCTCCTGGTGGTGCCTGGTAGGGATGCATAGTGCCCAGTGCTGCCTGGTGCCCAAGAGGGGTGCCTGGTAGTGCACTCTGCCTGGCGGTGCGCCATGATGCCTCCTGCCCATTGTACAGTGATGCCCAGTAGGGGTCTCTAGTGGTTGGTACAAATGTATAGCTGCTCACTGCTGCCTGGGGGTTTCTGGTGGTCCCTAGTGGTACCTGCTGCTGGATGGTGTCCAGTGCCGGCTGCCGCCCATTGGTGCCCCCTGCCAACTGGTGCCCAGTGGTACTTGGTGCTTGCTGCCCAGTGTGGCCCAGTGGGGATGGTCACCTGTGCCCGTTGCTGCCCGCCATTGTCCCCAGTACCCTCCAGTGCTCTGTGCCTGTTGTTGCCCAGTGCCCAGTTGCTTACGAGTTCTTGAAATTTTACTGCTGCAATGACAGGTTAATTCTGCTAGTCTATATATAAACAAACAAAAGTTGTAATGTTTAGACATCCCAAAAATGACCACAATCCAACACAAAATAAATGCACAGGCAATTCCCAGTATTAAAATGGATATAAATGAGATTGCATTAACATAATACAATTTCATGTTTCCGCTGGCCTGGTGTGTTTGATATTATAGTAAAAAAACTGTTGGAAGTCCGCTCTAAATTACCATGACAACACAAGCTTATGATGGTATATTTCCATATATAAATACACTGGATGCAAAACAAATGAAAGAAAAAGCAACTTTTGTTAAATTTTCTATTAAAAGGGATGAGCAAAAATTAGATATCTTAAAAAGGAACAAGTTAAAATAGATCTATTTTAAGAATCAGGTTTCCATTTAAAGTAAAAGATTTACCAAATTTCCAATGAAGAGTTTTTTAACCATTATTTGATATGCAGCCTCTTGTAATCACTTTATGCAAATGTCAATCCCATTGTGTTCAATGAGGCTTACTCCCAAGTAAATAGTCACAGGTTTCGAAGCCATAAATGGACATTCAAATCTTTTACCCTTTTTGAAAAATTGCAGGCATTATATCAAATGTCAAAGTAAGGGCAAGGGCTGAAGATAAGAGCATATTATCTCTGAACATGGATTTTAGTCATAGATTTTAGTCGCTGACAAATATTACCCTTCTTTAAATTAACTTTTTTAATGCACTTTAATATTGCCTAGACTACCACAGTCTGTATGTTCCAGGAAAGGAGGGACACCCAAAATAGGGCTTCTCCCCAAGGGTAAGGATGTTTGCTCATGACCTCTTTGCTGAAAGAAGTCTGGAACTTTACAATTTGGAGGCAAATAGGTCCATAAAAAGTCATATGAATGATGATTTGAGCTATATCAGGTATATAAAAGTCCACCCTGTGGGCCGTTTATTACAATGGATCTGAGATGGCACAAATTTAGAGTTGTCATCACACACAGCAGATCCTCTAGCAGAGAAAGCCTGTGGCTCTATGCATATGCCAGACTCTGCCAGATGCTCTGCCGACAGAAGAACATAAGAAGAGCCTCCACTGGATCAGACTGAAGGCCCATCTAATCCAGCTTCCTGTATCACACAGCAGCCTACCAGATGCCTCAAGGAGCACATATGACACCTGCATCCATTTGAGGTTTCCATCTCTACATACACCCCTCATGGCGTGTAACCCGTGATGGTCCTTTCCTCTAGGAATCTGTCCAACCCCTTCTTACAGGCATTAAGGCTAGATGCCTTTCCTGACCAAGGAAAGATTCAAGCCAGTTTGGAGGAGGGCAGATGAGGGGTGGATCTTGATACCAAAAGACACTCATCAGTTCCTTCTCCCAATTTTTCAACCTGCCCTGTTTCACTCAATAGATATATTGAATTGTATCCAAGATATTCCTTGGACCTAACACCAGCAAAATAGATTGTATGGGACTAAACAGGAAACCAAGTGATCTACATAAACTGGAGGATCTTCTGGGATCAGGGAGATTGTGGATGACAATCCCAGCCTTCAGAAAGCACCCTGTTTCAATTCAGAGGGTCAAGGTCTGGTCAAATCTGAAGATTCAGAACCTGTGGTTAGTTAAAACCATGGGTCCCATATCCACTGATCTGGAGGCATGACCTTTATATGCCTTTTTAAATGAACTGTTATTGCAAAACCGTTTACTGTCTAAAATGGACAGTAAGAAAACAACAGGAGGAAAACAAGGGCATGGAGAAAAGAATGTAGCCAAATGATTACACATGTTTAGGAGGTTTACAGTGAAGATTAAGGTTATAATAAAGGTATGTGGGGAAAGTGGAGTTAGAAGTCAGAGTGGGAAAGAAGGGCTGCAGCATGTTCACTGAGGAAGTTCTACACATGGAAAGTATGAGCTCGTATAAGCTGTTTAACCAAGTATGAGCTCGTATAAGCTGTTATAGAAATTGAGTCTTGCATATGGGAAGAATGAAAAATGATATAAATCCAAAGGAGAAGTTTGCTGTAGTCTTAGGGTGCAATCCTAACCAATTTAGGCCAGCCCAACTCACCTGGCATACCTTCCCATGGTAGCATGGGGGATTTCAGTGTATGCCTGTACATCGGCCTAATCTCTCCCACCCCCGAGTGGGGCAGAAGTCCCTGATGGCACTTTTGTGACACCCTCAGGCCAGCACAAGACTTATGCCAGCCTAACTGAGGTTAGGATTGCAGGCTTTATCAGTGCAATCCCAACCCCTGATTAGCCCAGCACATGTCATGGCATGAAGGCCTCAGCTGGCCATGGGATGTAGCAAAAGTGCTGTAAGGCACTTCTACCCCACTCCTTGGGGGTCAGGCCAATGCACAGGCATGCGCCAGCCTCCCCACACCACTGCAGGAATGGATAGGTGAGTTGTGGTGGCTTAAATTGGTTAGGATCAGGGTGCCCAGATGTCCGGTTTTCCCCAGAAGGGGCTAGAATTGTGCCTTCTATCCAGTAGGATAGGAAAGTGCAGTTCCCCCTCCGGAATTTTGGGGATTCTTGGGGGCACTGGGGGCAGTTACAGGCAGCCGTGCCATAGTTTAGATGAGCCGCAGCTGCCATTTAAAAATTAGAAGACTGCACATGCGCACAGCCTCCTTCGATAGATAGATTTCTAGAGTGCGCACTGGCGTGGGTGGGAGCATCCGGTCGCCACACGCACCTCTCTAGCCTCTCTCTGTCTTGCCTGACCCAGCCTTGGTCCTGACCCCTGGTGAGACAGAGAGAGGTTAGAGAAATGCACGGGGCGAACTGATGCTCCGCCCACACCAGCATGCACTTTAGGAAGCTATCGAAGGAGGCTGCGTGCATGCACAGTCTTAAATTTTTTAAAATGGATGCTTACAAGTCCTGACCTGACCCGATCCTACCCGGACCCCAGCCAAGGTAAACCTTCCCAGTCCCATGCCTACCCAGAAGTAAGCCCATTAAGTCAATGGCGCTTACTCCTGAGTTGGGGGGAATTTTTTTAAAAGTATAGGACATGTTTAAATGATTTAAACACGTCCTACATTTTATCCTACATTTTTTAAAAGTCTGGATTTTCAGTTGAAAATCTGGACTTTTTGGTGACCTTGTCCTACATTTTTGTTTTAGGATCTGGTCCTCCTGGGTTAGGATTGCACACCAAGAGGCGTGACCACAGAATGAATCAGAGTTTTTTCAAGAGGTAAGAGCAACAGATTAATTTTTGTAATGTAAGACAATTAAACATAAAATCTTCATGTAAAGGGTCACCATCTCCTATCCACAATGATAAAGCCCAATGATAAAATCTGAAGTATTCAGATTTTGGATTTTTTTAAAAAAATTGGAATATGTGCATATGCAAGAAATTATGAGAAATGAGAAGGGGATTTGAGTCTTATTCACACATTTTTTAAAAGAATCCTTTTTAAGAAGCATTTTTTAAAGAAATATACAGTACAATAAAATTTAGGGTATGCTGTCAAGATTCAGACTCAATCACTGGAGTGCTGGCGTGCCGAGCCACTGCGTGTACATGCGCCACCACACACAATATTCACAGCAACCTGTGAGGAAGGTAATTGTTATACGAGCATCTCGTAGAACTCTCCTCTCACAGGTGGCACCTTCTGGCTCTAATGACTCGTGACAGCTTTATCAGCTAGCAGTCTCCCATCCAGGACCTATCCAGGTTATTCCCTGTTTAGCTATTTCAGCAGCCCTGCATTCAACCATGCTGCCCACACAATTACTTAACAGTAAAAAAAATACAATATACATGTTATACATGGATTTGACTCACCATGAATGGCCACCACAAATCATAGTTTAAAAACAGCTTTTCTATTGCTATAGAATAGATGTAGAATTCTTCAGCTGAGCCAGGCACAAGCAGTGGTCTTTTGCATTTCTAATTGCTGATTCCCATTATGCAACATTAAGAAAAGCTATTTTTAAACAATTGTAAAGGGACACTTTTTAAAACTACTTTTAATGCTTTTTTGGAATCAGCAGGGAGTCCCAGAATAAAAACCCTTACTGAAAGTAAAGTAAGGTAACCCCTCTCAAGTTGTCCTGCTAGCCATGAATGGCCACGGGGTGCAGCACTCATCGTTTCTGTGCCAGAAGAGCCAACATTTTCCAAAGACATCTCAATGGTCATATGGCCAGCATGGTGCACGGAATGCAGCTTACCTATCCAGTAAGGTGGTAGCTATTTACTAATTTGCATTTACATGCTTTTGAACAGCTAGGCTGGTAGGAGTGGGCTAAGGAGAGAAATGCACCTATCTTGCTGTACCCAGGTCTTGAACTACTGTACTGCTGATAGGGTTCCTGGTCAAGAACAGTGTTCTAACCACTGCCATTGCAGCTCTCAAACCCCTACTGAAGCACAACCAATTTTTTATCCACAGGAGGTTCCAGGACAGAACCCTAGTGGATAATGAGGGACACCTATACATAATGCAATGAAAAAACAATGCGTTCAGAATTACTGCGTAGCACAGTATCACCACCAGAATACCTATCTCAGGTGTTAATTAAAAGCAATAACTAACAAAAGACAAAAAGTTTGGGATTTTGAAGCATATCAGATTTTGTAAATTCATATATGGGATGCTCAACTTGGGAAGAGTTCACTCACTCTCTCTCTCACACACACACACATGCACTCCCCCTCCTATGGGGGAACCAAGCTGTCTTTCTTCCACTGTTCCACTTTAATAATTAAGAGAGTTTTTAATTTCAATATTTGTTTTAACATGTTCATGTTGCTTTGAAGTTAAGACAATTGGATTAAAAATACTACAGTGCTTGCAAGGCAGGGTAAGAGAAGGGGCCCCACTTGAGCTTTAATAAAAGCAAAAAAAGAGCATGACAAAGAGAAAGGTTATTTTTATCCTGTTTTCAAAATGGGAGACCGAAAGTTGGCTGCTGTTCAAAGGAAGCATTGAGATGTCACTCAAAATATCTAAAAACAAAAATATGAATTGGAAACACAGCTAAGCAACAGGAGAGCTTTTACAGTAGATCCATCATACCAGCCAGCTAAATTTCAGCCTTTGGGAAACTGTCTTGGTGATTGAGAACTCCTGCATCTCTCTCTCTCTCTCTCTCTCTCTCTCTCTCTCTCTCTCTCTCTCAGAGCCTTTAAAAGACTATTTGGCTTAATATGGGAAGCGTTTCTATATATGTCAATATTTAGTCTTTATACCTCAATTACAGAGATGAATGCCACAATATCCAGTTTGATGCCTATGTGAAACTAACAGACATTTAAATTGCAAATAAAGCTCTTTTCTGTTATTAAAGGTATCTGAAGCTCAACACATTTCAATATATAGCACTACATTTTCATTGAATTTCCCTTTGCTTTGGGTTCTGTATTTGCAACAGAAAACTGTTCTAATTATAAAAGTGTACACATATTTTATTCTCAGTGCATATACTATAAACTAAATTGAGATGGTTTTGAAAGTTTGGATAAAAACATATAAATAGTTCAATTAAAGATAAGGTGAAATTGAGTTATTGCAGGATTTTTCTGTCAAGCAGAACATCAGGTCTTGTCTTCCAGGATTACAGGCTACACTCAAATTCAGTCATTGCCATTTACTTCTGGCTTGAAGCAGTGAATAACAAGTGGTTCTTGATTGTGTATCCCTCTTTATCATAGACCCGATTATAATTCCATCTCAGATTCTAAGCCAAAAATAAAGGAATTTTCTATGACCCAGGAATAAGACAGGGATTAAATTTAGGGGTGTCTGACTATAGTTTTGTCTGATTTTGTCTCAGGTCAGATCCTACAAAATAGCCTACCATTAATTGTTACCTGAGAACTCACCAGTCTCTATTAAAAATATAGTAAATGTTTATAAGGTACATTTTATGGCCAGGTTTTATGGCCAAATCTGACTCAGTTTCCCTCGAGGGGTTGGACAAACTCATTCAAAGTTTATTTCTTTAATCAGAATTCCCTTACCTTGAGGAGGCCTTTGCAACTGCTACCCAACAGGTTGCAACACATGCCCCTCTGGCACAACTGTGTCAGTGCAGGAAAGTTTGTTAGGATTTGGACCTTATTTATTTTTATATTTATGGCTGTGGGTGGCGCAAGTGGCTAAGACGCTGTGCCTGTTAACCAGCAGGCCAGGGTTTGAGACCCGGGTCGGCCCCACAAGACAGGGTGAGCTCCTGTCCTTAGCCCAGCTCTGCAACGCCAGCTGGATCCAATCGTATTGGCTCTGCCTTTCCATTGGACTCATTCAGTGGCGTGGAGAGGGGGGATTTGCTGCTTGGGTAACAGCCTATCCTCCATAACAATCTAACCCAGGCTTTCGTGCTTCGCATGCAGCGTATACAGCGCAGAGCACGATACCATAGACTTCCAAGACTGACGAAAACCTGCTTTTTAATCAAAGTAATTTCCAAGGTGCTTTACCATAATCAGTCTATCCAGAAATCCCTTAGTTCTCTGGCAATGGCCAGAGTTTGTTCCCTCCAGTCCTCCAAAAATGTATCAATTAGAAAAGAGAATCTTGCAGATTAAAAAGAGATTCAATTATCTGGTGAGATTGCTCTTCCTCTTACAATGGTATTAATCTGGGAGAAAGGGAGGGCAATTCCAAGGACCCCGAGTCCCCTAAGTAACTGGTCGAGATCACTGGTTTCTTCCACTTGCTACACCAGTCTTCATTTTGTTCCAGGAAGAGATAGAAATATATTAAAACCTGAAAATCGGAGGATCTTCCATGAACCCCTAACACTGAAAAAACTCTAGCAAGTACAGAACATGGTTTTCAGTCTATTAAAAGTTCAGAAGCTCCCCCTTCTGGAGGGGATTAGAGGGGCTAAGAGCATCCAGGAGTCGGTAGAAGGTTAGCACTGCCCCTCAGTTAGGGTTGCCATAATACTCTTCCATAAAACTTGGACAGGGCTCCCTATCAAACGTACCAGTATGTGAATGCAATCCCATAAACCAGGACAGTTCCTGTTTTCCAGGACATATGGCAACCCTACACTCAAGTAAATAAAACAACCACTTGACAGCAATAGTGCTGCAATCTCTTCCTGCTCCTTACCCTCCCTTGCAAAACACCTGGTTTCCAGCTCCTGTGTAGGAGATTGAGAAGTACCGCAATAAGCATATGCGATCTGTTTTCTAGCTCCCCAAACAATAACTGAAATAAAAGTAAACATATGACCTCCTGCCAACCTAGCAGTTCGAAAGCATGCAAAAGCACGTTGATAAAAATGTTCCACTTTGGTGGGAAGGTAATAGTATTCCATGAGCATGCAGGCCACTACTCCATCTTCAGACAATGCTGACTGTATGGCACTAGAAATGGGGATGAGCGCCGCTCCTTAGAGTCAGTCACAATTAGCAGGGCAACCTGCAGGGGACACCTTTATCTTTTTATACCGCATTCACTCAAATCTGATATGCCATCGAATCTAATGCACACCCTTTACATATAATCAAAATACAACATTTACTCAAATCTAATTAACCATTGAATCTAATGCGCACTGTGATTTTGGAAACTAAATTCAGCCAAAAAAGGTGAGCATTAGATTTAAGAAAATACAGTATATATGAAGGTGGGTGAAACCTCATTAAAATCCTGAGTCAGAGAGATGACTAGATGCAAAGACGGACAGCTTCTTGTGTCATTAAGATTATTATATTTTATTATTTTTCAAAAATTGGTGTTTTAATATATTTATTATGTCCTCCTTTCCATGCAACATGAACTAGTCTATGTATTTCTATACTACTGTATTCTCCTAAGTTTTTATATGCAGCTTTGGACACTGCTCCATCAGAAACTTAGATCAGACATTAACGACTTTTGACCTCTGCTGCGAAGATGCCAACTCACATACTCTATGTAGTCTGTAGACTGTGTAGACTCTGTGTAGACTGTAGAACATAGACCCCCTCATATGTGTGTGCATGTGTATGTGTGCACAAAGTACACACTGCATTCATCCATCACAAGATAAGTACATTCTCACATTTGTTAGCGTTGAATGCTTTGTCTACGTTTTTATGAAACAATTGGAAAAAGGAGAATTTCAGTGTACATTTTTTATTTCTTTTCTTTTAAAATAAATGCTTAATCATCTGTTTGTAGGCTTCCTCCTCACCCCTGTCTATTCTTTTAAAAGGAGGGTGTTCCTTTCCTCTGAGACTGATCTGCAACCATTTAGATTGCCAACAACAACTCTTTTAAGTGTGCCTTCACTACTCTCTCCTTTGAGGGGGATTGTTCATCCTATGTTCTTCTCATGGGGAAATCTTTATTAAATTATTCTCATTCAGGTATTTTGGAAAATTCCTGTATATTGAATAGTTAACTAACGGCAAAATCCAGAGTAACTACGAGGAGTCATTGCTCCGGTGTAAGAACAACGTACTCTGGATTCCAATATGAATTTCCCATAGGTTTTCACTAGGTGGTGCAGTAACCATGGGTGCACGTAAAGTCTCTTACATGCTCCTGTAGTTACTCTGGATTTGGGGGTAAGAGTGGAATTTTCTTTAGTACGGTGCAGGATTTCCTAGTTTCAAACCAATAAGCCACACCTGCCAAAATTTGTGCTTCTCTATACTATACCTGTTCAACTTAAAAGAACGTGTCAACTTCTTTATGGAGCTCAGCAACCCTTCTAGGAAAAAAGTGAAATAGAAAAGAAACAGTCTGTTTCTCAAAAGAAACAAGCCCCTTTACAAAAAAGTGAATCCATCACTGTGCTCATATCTCAACATACTATACAAAAGACAGATCTATTTTATAATTTTGTTTTTAATGCCGTGTTTTTCTTTTTGTTTTTTACGTGTCATTTAACGTGTCTTTTTGAATTTATTGTTTGAATGCATTATTCTTGTTTTTTCTTTTAAATTAATAAAGAATTGAATTCGGAAAACATACTATACAACAGCACATCTTGTAGAGGAGACCACCAAAACTGATAAATACTACTTCAAAGTAAAGCTCTCCTGTTGTCTCAGAGCATAACATGGTACCAGAAAACACCCCACAGTATGAGGGGTGAAAGGAGCATGAAGTGTGTAAGGTACGGCCCTTTCTAAATTGACCTCATGGCAACAACAGAAATGAAGCTAGCAATTTTTGCAAGAGTAATGTTAAATAAACATGGAGCAACCACATTTTTTATGTAACAGAGCAAAGGTTTCAAACTTGCCTAAGCAGTATATGAATGCCAAAGAGATTAATTGGCTACAGCTGGTGATAATTGTGATGCAAGAGGATTTACTGAATTGGTATTTTATGGGCTTTATTGTTCTTCCCCTTGTTCAGCTGCTGTTGTGCTGGGATAATGTAGTGGGCTGTGCTGGGATAATGCAGTGGGCAAGCCCATAGTTAGCCAATGGGAGGGGGAACATGGCATGCAAGAGGCAGGGTAGTTGCTAGCTTTTAGATGTACAGGTGTTTAGTCAAAATACTCTCTTAAGAGATACCTTTTCTTTGTTAAACAAAATAATAATTACTGGACATATTAAAGCATAACATATCAACGGCATGGTAGACATTACATAGACTTTCAATGCAGTGCAGTTCCAGATTATCTTATTGTTACACACTGGTGAGTTAGAGAGGAAGCAGAACTCCTCCCCTCCCACTTTGCCCATCTATTAACAATGAAGGGTGAAATCCAGAGTAACTACGGGGAGTCCTTGCTCCGGAGTAAGAACAAGTTACTCTGAATTGCAATATGAATTTCCCATAGGTTTTCATTAGGTGGTACAGTAACTACTGGTGCACGTAATGTCTCTTATGTGCTCACGTAGTTACTCTGGATTGCGCCCAAAATGACATTTTTCATTACTCCATAAATATGTCAATAAACATTGTTTTTAAAAAAGAAAGAAAAGGCAGAAACACACATTGCACTATCCAAAGGGAAAGTAAGACATTTTTTGCAATGGTAAATCCCTACACAACTACATTCCTTTATGGAAAATTGTTCTACCACCCCCCACTGTAAGGCCAAACAGCTGCTGAGTAAGTCCCTACTTATTTACTATCCCTATTTATGCCACCTCTAGTGCAGTATTCTATGATAAAGCAATACAGAAATAAAATAAGCATTTCATAAATGACACTGCGGCAGAAGTATAGACTTATGTAAAAAGGAGAGTATTCTTGACAAGCAATTTGTCAGGTTTCAATAGCATAAAGGAAAAAGAAACAGATGTGAAACAATTCAAAATAACTCTAGAGAGAGAGGACATGGTTTGAAAATACAGTTTCTGCAGTATCACTTTAGTGCTCTATGACCTTTTAACAATTGTGTATAACAGGGAATTTCAGCAAGTGCATCTTTTCATCTCATAGATGACAAGATGCCTCCCAAATACATTCCCTCCCCAATACAAGTATTAAAGGTTCAGGCAGCAGTCCTAAAGTTGAAGATTGGCACCCATGCTTTATACCAGAATATTAAGAGTTGGAAGGAAATTTGGAATTCGTCTAGTTCAATCCCTTGGTGTCATACCAGTAGGCATCCATCAGCCATTAGCCCTTGAAAGTGTGGGGCTGGACTCAGGTCCAAGGGCAACAGTTTTTGGTGTCCCTATGTGGACTCATAGGCTCTCTTATTTCCAAAACATCTGGCCAAGAACTCTTCAGCAGATCAAGTTATGATTCAGGATTGAAGTCCAATGCACCCCAGGATGCTTTATCCAAGCACCTCACCATTGGAAACCTGAAAATGGTTCACCAGGACCAGCTGCAAAATACCTTTCAAAAACATGAAAGCAGATTTGAGGTCAGAAGTGATGGGCAACTGGAACTGATCTCCAGGAATACAATGCCCAACCAAAACCACCAGACCTAGAAGTGTGAAATTTGGGGAGGATCTTCCTTCCATGATGTAGGCACCAATTAAAAACTGATTCTTAGAAATTGGAACAGGAGGAGGGTGGAAAGGGACACAACACTTTTTCACCCCTATATTTTACATTGAAGAATCACTGACTGATCAACACCCACCCCAACCTCTGGATTTACTAGCATGAAATCCGGGGAGCATGTTCCTGCTATGATATGAGCAACCACTAAGAACCATTTTATAGAAATTTAATCCCTAAGAGATTAAAAAGGGATGCAACGTGTTTTCGTCCTATACTTAACATTGAAGACCAACTGATCAACACCCACCCCAACCCCTGCACCCAGAAGCATGAAAATTAGGGAGCATTCTGTGATTTAAGCACCTACCAAGAACCGATTTGGTGCACCGTGATGCCCAGTACCCAATGGTGCCTGTTGCCTGGTATTGCACACTGATGCCTGATGCCCTACAGAGATGCTCGTTGGTTCTTGGTGCTGCCCACTGCCACCTGGTGGTGCCAGGTGGTGCCAGGAGCCCAGTAGGGATCCATGGCACCCAGCATCTGGTGCCCTATGCCCGATACCCAGTGGTGCCTTGCGCCTGCTGCCTGGTGGGGTGCCTAGGAGGGGTAGGTATGCCCAGTGCCCACTGGCCTAACTCTTCCCCAGGAGTGGCACAGAAGTGCCTTACAGCATTTTTGTGACATTTCCAGGCCAGCACAGGACTTGACCTGCTAAAAAAGGGCAAAAGAGCAGGGTGAATATTCCATTATATCTGAAAGAAAAACAGTGACTTTTCAGGGGAAAAAACAATTTGATGGAGTTTGCTGACATTCTTAAGAGGGGTGGTGTGGTCACAATCATGGGAACAGTATATACCTGCCACAGAAATATGATTATTCCTGAAAAGCACTTAAGAGATATGGCATTCTAAAAGAGTAAGGTCAAAACTTGGATATGTCATTACATATAATGGCACACTTAGAGGAAATGTAATTTCCAATTGCCACAGTAGAGAAAAGGCTTGAAGACACATATATGACAAATTACTCCCAAGGACCTGCTTTCAGTACCATTGCAGAAATTTGGATAAAACACTGGTTGGCTGTACAGAGTGTTTTTCAACCTTTTTCCGCACAAGGCCCAACTTCCAAGACACTAAAACGGTTCTGACACATCACCAGTTTTTAAAATTACATTGAATTATTACAAGACAATAAGTACATTTAAATTAATAATTTAAATTAATTCAATCATGTATTTACATGTATTAACATGTCATATATACATGGCAATTAAAGAAATTCCCAACTAGATGAGGCTGTATTTCTTTGAACTGATGTTTCTCATAAAGTTACTTTGAGGAGAGGGTACCGTAGAAAATTCTACTCCCTGTTTTTAGGCACTTCTGATAAAAATTTGGCCACCTCACTTCTGAACATAAAAAAATGTTTTGTAGTGTGGTGATCAAAATGTTATCAGAAGTGGCAGATTAATTAGAAAAGGGGAAGACAGAATCTAAGGCAACCCAAGACTTTGGGAAAGTGTGGACATGAAGGGAAGGAAGATTTAATTCCAATTATAAGATAGTGGGACGTGAAGAAGGAATAAGCTGCTTCAATGGCAAGGATTGGGGTGTCATCCTACTCATTCTTCCTGGAGAGTAAGCCCCTTAATGGGACTTTCTTCTTAGTCCACAAATATTAGTCCACAAATATTGGATTGGGTTCAGAGGCTGCAAACCTCTTCAAGCTTTCCTGAGAGTAAACCCAATGACTATAAAAGGGTTAATCTCTGAATAAAGAGGCTTAGGAACAACTTCTGAGCTGCCATCCTATCTTTGTTTACTGGAGGTAAGCCCCATTGTCTATAGTGGGACTTACTTCTCAGTAGACAGGCACTGGATTTGGTTCTCTCCTATCCTTCCTTACTGGAGAATGAGCTACATCGACAATAATGGGGCTTACTTCTAAGTAGTCTGTTTCTGGGAGGGAGCTGCTCTGGGAGTCAGCTCTGCCTGTTCCCTAGTGGAACATGAGGCTGGTTCACAGCACACTAAGTGTGCCATGTCACAGCAGTTGAAAACCACTGGCTTAAGATATTGGACAGAAAACAAACCTCCTAGATTTAATATCAGGCAGCCAACTGGCTAGGATGGAAGAGCAAATAAGAAGCCCATCTTAAGGACTCGATATACAAGTGCTTTTATGCAAATATCCAATATCTCCAGGAAAACATGGGAGAATTGGAATATTTGGTGACTAAGGAAAATATTGATATAGTTGGCATAGGCTGCAATCCTAAAGACACTTTCCTGGGAGTAAGACCCATAGAAAACAATGGGGCTTACTTTTGAGTAGATATGGTTAAGATTGGGCTCATAGTTAAAAACTAGTAGAATACAAAGAACCAATGGAATAACGCAGTTCCAGGCTATAACCTCTATAGGGCGGACAGGGAAGGGCATGTTGGGAGGTGGGTGGCCATCTAGGTTCAAGGGGTAGGATCCAGCAAAATAGTGACTGAAAGATGGTCTTACGTCACCACAGAATCGCTGAGGTTGAATTACCAGGCTCAATGAGCAAAGTAATACAGAGGGCATGCTATTGTCTTCTCAACCTAAATGCTAAAGGAGACCCTTGAAAACAGATCAGGAAGGTATCAAATTGATACAGGATTGTAATCATAGGAAACTTCAATTATCCTCATATCACCTGGGTCAATTGTGCTCTTCTCCTCATATTGGCTGTGTCAAGTGATGGGATACTGAAAGAGAAAGGAGATGGGCTGCAATCTTGTTCCAACAGCACTAGAACAGCAATCAGAAGAAGATTGCAGCAACCACCTTCCATCTTCTCTAGCACCAATGCTGCACTTGTAGTAGCAGCACTAGTGGAATTGCTATGGAGTCACTGCCATCTTAATCTTCTTGCACTGTGAAGTCTGAGTGCTGGGCTTCTCAAAATTTGGGGCAGTTCTGTCCATAGTTTTAGATAAATGGCATTTTAGGAATTCTGTAAGTACGATATTTACTCAAATCTAATGTACCATTGAACACCCCAATTTTAAAAGGCTTAAGATAAAAAAATTATTGGCAATTGTAATGTGCAGCTGCAAAGTAGCTGCAAAATGAATTGTATGATAATATGACAATACGTCAAGTGATCATATGACCGGAAATTTCCAATTTGTCCGCTTTTTTAGTGTCCTGTCCAGGTGTCCTCCAAAAGGGCTTCACTATACCCCTTTTTGGAACTTTGTAAAAGTGTGCAGTACCCCATCAGGTCATATGTTGTTGGATTCATATTGAAGAGCTGAATCCAATGCAAAAATTGATTTTGAAATATCTCCTTCCTATCAAACATGATGGCCAAAAAATAAAAAATATGTATTGAGCTCTATGGAAAAGTGAAAGTGTCCAATATCACAGCTTTACTTATGAGTAGGCAAACATGCCAGTGTCCACCAAAAAGGCCAGCCTGAGAGGAATCCAAGACCTTGTTCTCCTTTTGAGGTTTGGGCATCTGGTCACCCTGCAATAAGTTAATGTTTGATTTTTACCCAGCTGCACTGCTTTACACAACTGTGGGTTTATGTTACATTTTTTGTTACAATACACTAAAATGTTAAACTAAATACTGACCTATAAATAAGAATCAAAATGCTTGAATCTAATGCGCCACTGAATCTAATTCAAACCCTGATTTTGGAGAAAGGTTTGACTAAAAAAAAAGGTGTGTGTTACATTTGAATAAGCATAGTATTTTAGGGGGAGTGTAGGGGCATCAACACATTCAGGATGGTCATAGTTCTGCCAGAAAGGCAGTGGCATCACTACCAGTGGTGGGCTCCAGCAGGTTCGCACCGAGGCTGCATGTTTTTATTCAGTCTGATTGTATTTTAATTATATTTTAATGGTATTTTAATCTTTATTTATGGTCTATTTTAATGAAGTTTTATTTCACTGATGTTAGCCACCTTGAGATCCCTCTTGCAGGGGAGGAAAGGTGGGATAATAAATAAATAAATACATAAATACATAAATACATACATACATACATACATACATACATACTCTATAGAACCGGTTATCAACAAGAGATAGGACATATAAAGTTTAAAAATAGCCATTTAAAAGTGGCTGCCAGATGGGCATAGAAGCGGTTGTTAATTTCTTTGAATCCCATCACTGATAGGCCCTGTGGCACCCAAGGTCGCACCCCCTTGCCTGACCAGGTCCCCCTGCCAGGTCAGGACACCCTTCCCCTCAAGCACTGCTCCCCATAGGTGTTCCTTCTTAAGTAGGCCCAAAGCGGCGCTGAGACAGAGCTGAGGGTCACCCCTAGGTGATTTGAGGGGCCCCCAGTGCATGCTCACCCACCTGCCCGCTTTCTGAGGGCGCATGCTGGGGGAAGTCCCTCAGAGAAGATCTCATTCTAGAGCCAGGCAGACAGGCTGCTCGTTGTGGAGTGATCCTGCCTGGGCTTGGTTGAGCACATGCTGGGGTGTGGTCCCTAGGCAGCCCCTCTGCCTCAGCACTGCTCTGGGTGCTGGTAAGGTGGGTCGCCTGGCATGGGGCAGCACCAGGGGCAGCACCTGGCCAGGGGCAGCACCTGGCCAGGCTACTTCTAGGCATGGGGTGATTTGGCACCACCTGCCTCGTAGCACCCCCCCCCCCCATTGCCTAGTGGTACTCAGAGCTGAGGGCCATCCTGCCTCCAGCCTAAGTACACCAATGCGGGGAGGGAAGGGCTTTTAAAATGTACTATGGGGATACGATGGTTCTCTGAAGGGTATGGGGAGCCTCCAACCCACTCTGCCACCCTTGCAGCAGCTTCTGGAAAACAAAAACTTCTGGTTTGCAATGAAAATGAATAAACAATGCTTGGCTTTCTCTCTGAATTGCTAGTTTTTTACATATCTAACACTAAAGATCTGTGAGCTTTTTACACAGAGAACATTAAAAAAGGCCATTCCCCCTACCTCGGGGGGTACAATATATGAAGAATGCAATATGATTTGCTGAATCTATAGTTCAGTGTTTATCTTCACTTAAACTTTAGAATTTAAATTTAAAACTGATGTATTCTTTCCCTCAAGGGGCAGAAGAACCTATAAAGAACCTAGCAAAGCCAATAATGCTTTAAACCAGAAATGATTATTTTTGTCATCTGTTAGGCAAACACAGCCCATTTTCCAGGTATTTAACAAATGGACTCACTGTATGCAGCCCATAATGACTTGAAAAGCAGAAAATAAATGCTGTTAAAGTAAAATTAATTAATGGACCTAATTTAACTTGGTGGTATACATGTTATGCAAGCCTGCTTTAAAATATGCTGGAGGAAATGAACCATGTGATAACTTCTAATTCCAATTCCACTTACTGGTATGTGTGTCAATGTTTTTCTTTTATATTTTTAGGTAGGTAAAAATTCAGTGTTATGTGGAAGTTCCTTAACTTAAAGAGTTGTACTCCCATTTTCAGACCTATAATTCTAAGCACCATTAGCGTAAGATACACACAGAAATCTCCCAGCAGCAAGACATTATGTTGCTAAAAATTTAATCTCACTTAGTCTGAAAAACCCTCTGCTTAAAGGATTTAGATTAAATAATAACTATGCTCTTGCAAGCTCATCAATGTAAATTCAGCAAGAAATGGGATGACCATTTCAGAATCAGTTTTTAAAATACAGTCAATGATTAGCCTTTTCAAGTAAACCATACTGTGGGTCTTGTTCTCAGACACATCAAAATCTGAAGTTTCTTACATGTACAACTATCATGCTTACAACATTTATTCCTGAGTCTACGGCAATTCTATACTGTGGAAGAAAGTAACTCAGCCTTTTTCAAAGGAGGAAAAGTTTACATCGTTTTATGTTCCACATTAGTACAGTGGTGCCTCACATAAAGAGCTTAATTTGGTTCCAGAGGCATGCTCTCTAAGTGATACGCTCTTTAAGTGAAGCAGATTTTCCCACTGGAAATACTGGAAACTCAGACAATTGGTTCCACAACCCCAAAAAATATTCATATAAAAATATTAACTGGATATAAAAATGATGACAAAACACTGGAAATGAATTCAAAACATGCATTCAATGTGCATGATCCTATGAAGTCTTCTTAAGGCTGCAATCCTAAAGGCACTTTCCTGGGAGTAATCCCCTTTTAACATAATGGGGCTTACTTCTGGGTAGACATGGTTAGGAGGCTGCAATCAAAGACACTTTCCTGGGAGTAAGCCGCATTGGACACAATGAGGCTTACTTCTCAGAAGACATGCTTACGAGGCTGCAATCAAAGACACTTTCCTGGGAGGCTTACCTGGGATGCTGCTGGAGGTTCAAGGTGGTCGGTGGGGGCACTTGGGGGCAGTTAGGGGCAGCTGCCTCTGGCACCTCCAGGCAACTGCCCCCAAGTTGGGGGCAGTTAGAGGCAGCAGCGCTGGTCGGCAGCCCTTTTAAAGAGCCTCCATGCAGAGCATCAGGGCTGCATAGCATGCATGCCCATAGCATGCTTGCTTGTTAAGTGAAGCGGAACTTGTTATGTGAAGCAAGATTTCTTGGAAATTTGGCTTGTTATGTGAAATGCTTGTTAACCGAGGCGCTTGTTAAGAGAGGTACTACTGTATATCCAAATTCTTCAATCTTAAGTACACTTATGGGAAAGTAAAATTCAGGCCAGATCATATTTGCAAGCAAATGTGTGCTGAAGAAACATACTTCCAACTAGACGTAAATATTTTTTTCTCTTTTGTGCTAAAAAGCAGTGCAGGTCTGATCATGATGAGGACCAGAATGCATGGAGGTGAGGAGATTCATTCTTGCCCTACATACTACTTGGAAGCTGAAAAGCACCACTTTACTGCTGAAGTGGCAATTTAATAAAATTGCCACTTCAGGAGAAAAACATCACATGGGTGATAAACCGTATTTAGCTTCAAAATTGTGTAAGTGTGGGGGGATCTCCTCCTCCCCATCTATCCTGATCTAGTCTGAGGTCCCATCCATGTAGTTATATTCAGCCCAAAAAGTTATTTTTATTTGGTTGTATATTTCTATAACGGACATTTGCATACATATATAGTTTGGCCTAAAAACTAAAAGCAGAGGCATTACCATAAGAATATACTGTACAATCTGAAACCCACATTTTTGTTGCAGAACAAGACAGGATGTAAGCCACAGAACGTGGATGAAAATGATAAGAAATAAAAAGCACTTTAACCCTATGGTAGACATGTTTTGCTTGCAGAGGTTTTGCTTTGCTTTGGATTTCAGGAAGGCTGAATTCAACAAGTTCCAAGAAATGATAGGTAGGATACCAGGGATTAATGAACTAATGGGAACACCTAGAAGTTCCTTAAGAAGCAGCTTTTGCAAACAGGAAAAAATGAGAAGAAATGTCAAAAACCAGGATGGTTCCACTTGTGGTGCAGCTTGGTGATGACCTGAAGATAAAAAAAAGACATGTACAGACATCCCAACTTATTGGACAGTTAGGTTAGGAACCAGAGCACCATCCAAAAGTGAAAACCATTGAAAATTGGAACCCAATCTTTTTTTAGTTTATAATTGTTTCCAATTTTTTTTAAAGGTAGCAAATTGCAAATGCCCACTTTATCTTGCAAATTCCTGCTGGCCCACAAAGATTTCTACAAATGGATTTTCATTAACTTAACAGCTGGTTAAGATGCTGTTCCTTTCATGAAAGAAGCTGGGGTTCAAGACCCGAGTACTGCAAGATGGAGTGAGCTCCCGTCCTTAGCTCAGCTCCTGCCAACCTAACAATTTGAAAGCATGCAAATGCAAGTAGATAAATATTTTTATTTGGATGTATATTTCTATAACGGACATTTGCATACATATATAGTTTGGCCACGTACCATCTCAGATGGCCACGTACCATCTCAGTGGGAAAGGCAACGTTCTGGCGAAAGACCCCTGTGATAGGCAGGCCATGTTTCCCTGAGTCACGTCCATCATGGATTGGGTGAAACTCCATTCCATAACAAGCAGACACAGTCACCAAATGGTACAAACACCGAAGAAGATTCTTATTAACTCCTTTGGGAATGGGATTAAACCAGAAGCTATAAAATGGAGGAAGGCAATTTTGGCATTAGAATAGCGGATAGAGGTTGAAAGAGTGGAGCATATGTTGAATGAATGAATTCTGGGTGTTGAATGAATGAATGAATAACTGAAAGGTGTTGAAAGAATGGATCATCAGAAACAAACCATCAGAAAGTGGGGGATACCTGTAAAGGTAAAGGAATACAGTAAAGATTACCAGGGAGGAGTATAGGCAGATAGCCTGGTCTCATACAGTGAGTGTTAGGAATGTTAAAATTCAGTATGAGCTGAGGCTGGCCAGGGATGTCTCCAAAAAAATCTTCTTTTGATATGCCCAAAGAAAGGGGAAGAGAAAGAGGGGTGGGTCGGCTCCTGGTCGGCTGTTGGAAACCAAGAGAAGGAGGAATTGCTGAACTCCTAATTTTTCTCTCAAAGGAGGTTGGTACAAATGTGGGTGCTGGATCTTTAGCTGATGGGATAATGCATCCCCAGAGAGGTAATGATGGCGTGGATGGCACAGATCTGGAGGTTACAATCAACAAGGAACTGACTGGTTTCTGACTGGATATCAGGAAAAAATTATTGATGGGAACCTCTGCTCACCAGTGTTCACAGTGGCTGTTCATCACTGGGGATGTTCAAGCATAGCCCCTTCTGGAAATGCTCTAAGAGAATTTCCTCCTATAGGAAGGGGGTTGATATATTAGACGATCTATTAGGTTCCTTTGAACTCTATTATTTTAAATTCCCAGGTTTCGATCTCTGGTATCTCAAAGGAGGGCTGGCAAAGATCTTTATCTGAACCTCTGGAGAACTATGGCCAACATGCACTCTTGGCTAGATGAATGATGGTGTTCTCACCTTGCATTGGTAACCTGAAGCCACTGGCTAGTGACAAAAGTACCCCGAACTGGCAAGAACCAGTTGGGGGGGGGGGTGTTTTGAAGCTTCCTCTGGAAGCTACAAAAGCACAAGAGCTGTGCAGCCAGAATGCATCATGAAGATTAACTTCTGGAGAAAAGAGGATTCTACAAATTTTTTCATAGAACAATACTTATATGCAGGAATGTTGGGTAGGTCTGGGCCCTAGGTTGCCTTATAGTTGTATGTGGCATGACATTATGGTGTAGCATGGCTGTCACAACAAAGCAGTGACAGTGAAATCCTAACCCCTAGTTAGGGGCCACGTGCAGGGGAGAGCACCAGGATGCTTGTCTCCTGTTGTCTTGAGTACTTGTATGTTTCCTGAAGCTTTTGGTGGTCCTTTGTGGGAAACTGGACTCGTGAGCGAATCTAGCAGGGTTCTTATTCCCCTTCTCAGCCTAGATCTCCCTTCCTGAGTCAACCTGGTCTTCTAGCGGCAAAATAGCTGGAGCAGGGCCAAGCAGACATGTTTGGAGCAATAAAGGCTTACCTAGGCTAGGTAGCAAATATTTCCTTATTTCTAGGCTTTTAAGAGTCAAAACTTTGCAAGAATCAGCACAAGCACCCTTGGCACAGCTGCATCAGCATGAGGAGAGTTAGACAGGATTGGGCTGCCCATCTCGTAATCACAATAGTTAACCACAATTATATCCTTGGTAAATATAATGATACATATAAAATCTGTGGGTCAGATAAATTTCGGACAATATATGGGAAAGCAATATTCGCATAGGGTGCAGTCCAGAGTAACTACAGGGAGTCCTTCCTCCGGAGTAAGAACACTTTACTCTGGATTGCAATATGAATTTCCTATAGGTTTTCACTAGGTGGTGCAGTAACTATGGGTGCACGTAATGTCTCTTATGTGCTCCTGTAGTTACTCTGGATTGCAGCCATACCAATATTACAGTTTTTTGTTTTGAGAAACTAAATACAGTTCTGAAACAATACAGTTCAGATAGAGCTGGCTACCATCAGCATATTTATGGCACCCCATGCCTTTAGAAGGCCTATCTGAACAGCTTTCTATTTATGTTGAACTGACTAGGGGATAAAAATATCTCGTTAACAACCAGTTCTATAGAGTAGGTGTGAACCTGCTGGAGCCCACCACCGATTAGTCAAGCCTTTTTGAGAATTCAGGTCGAATTGCTCACCCTTAAAAACCCCAAAAAGGGGCTGCTGCCTGTGCATCAGAGCTCTTTGGAACACTGCTTGCCCACCTTAACCATCTGTAAACAGGGAAGGAGGGTGAGGGGGACTGACTGAGAGCACAGAAAGAAGCAACAAGGAGGAGGTGGAGGTTCATAAGCAACAGATGCAAGCCTTACCAGGAAGACCCAATCTTGGCATCTGAGGACTACTCAGACATAGTCCCACTGCAGCCACTCATTCCATTGGGTTTGCATTGCTCCCCCAAGTAACAACATGCCTCTTGCCTACATATCAGAAACACTCCAACTCACCTAAGGACACATTTAACCCTTTGCGTCATGGTATGTGACAGGATACCAATGCCATCCTGTAGAATTAATTTTATTTGTAAGCATATGGAGAACAGGAAAGCTAAAGTGAAGTGACTAAATGAGTCAGCACAAATGAAATGAAACTCGGTAAAAGGTGATTCTTGTAAAAAGGGATTAGCTCTGAAGAGATTAAAGTTGATTGAATTGACGTAGCTATGACATCAATGGTGTTAATCCATTCAGTGAATTAAAGGTATATGATCAGTTATGGACATATGTCATTGAGTATATATAAAGATGCATGTCTCAGTGTAAAGTTGTGGGGAAGATGAGATAGATGTGCTGTAGGACTGTGAATTGGTAACTATATCTGACTGGACTGACTATTCTATACTATATGCTGGATTGCTGATTTATGACCTGGACTGTTTATGACTCTGTTTAATTGCCTGATCCTAATAATACAGTTTGCTAGATTCTAACAATCTGGTTGTCTGTGTTTCTTTACTGACATTATTGTTGGAGACTTGATCAGTGTGCTTCAAAGGCCAAGATATCCTAGCAAGTCTGGGAAAATACCTAGGAAAATACTAGCAGTATGCATGATGGCATGATCGCCAAGCCCCATTGACTATAACTGAGTAGACATACCTAGGCTTGGCCTAGAAGCCTGTGCATCTCCTAGATAACAAACTTCCATGTTTACTCAAATCTAATGCACACTTTTTTAGTCTCCAAAATCAGAAAGTGCATCAGATTTGATGGCACATTAGATTCAAGTAAATACAGTATTTTGATTATAAGTATAGGTCAGTAATTAGTTTAACAGTTTACTGTATTGTAATACAAAATGTAACATAAACCCACTGTTGTATAAAGTAGTGCAACTGGGTAAAAATCATTAACATAAACCCATTGTCACATTAGTGTTGTCATAACTCATTGTTGTATGTGGTAAAATTACACTTTACACCTGCTTTGCAGCTGTGCATTACAATCACCAGTAAACATTTGATTAATCAAGCCTTTTAAAATCAGGAAAACCATTACATTCAATGGTGCTTTAGATTCAAGGGCTCTGTCGGAGGATTTCAGCCTAGGCGACCAATCCTATGCCTGTTTACTCAGTAGTAAGTCCTATGGTAGTCAGTGCAGCTTACTCCCAGGAAAGTGTGAACAGGATTACAGCCTCAGAGCCCAATCCTATGCCTATCTACTCAGAAATAAGTCCCATTGTAGTCAGTGGAGCTTACTCCCAGGAAAGCAAAGAAAGAATTGCAGCCTCAGAGTCCATACCAATGCCTGTCTACTCAGAAATAAGTCCCATTATAGTCAGTGAGGCTCACCCTCCAATAAGAGTGACTAGGATGGCTTTGTGCATTTTCAGTGCATCCTGTCTTGAAAAAGATTGAAAATCCCTGCTCTGAGTAGACATGCATTGAGACATTGGGCTATCACCTATAAACCTATCCACAATAACCTAGCAATAGCTCTATTTATTACAATGGTATTTACAGCTGGAGGCAGCGGTGCTGTGCTCTAGGTGGGGAAGAGAGTCTCCAGAGGCAGAACTCTCTCCCCACCCCTGGGCTGGTCCCTGGAAAATGTCTTTTCCCCAGAAATGGACCCTGGGACCAAAGAGGTTGAGAACCACTGTTGCAGGAGAGAGAATTTCAGCAGATGCAGCTCAATTAACCTCAGCCAATTCAAACGTTGGAATCCGAATGCCCATCTTTGCTCATTTGCAAGTGGTCTGGAGGAGGCGTGTGCCCAAAAGAGAGGGCAAGTGAGCGGTGGCATCAGCAGCAAGAGTGGATCATCACCTCTCCCTTTCTCAGCCAAATCCAGTCTTGCCAGAAGTGAGCCAGAGACCCATCTGCAGCAGTTGGTGACTCCTCCATGCTGGGTACTTGTTCTCTCAACTAGACTCTGACCAGCTGAGAGAGTGCCCAGGACCAGCAGAAACCATATGTCTACCATTTAATCATAGTCTACCATTATTATCAAAAGTAAATTCTGAAGGGATCTCAAATACAGGTTTGATGTCCTGGTTTGTTTTCAGTTTATAGTTAGAACAAGACAGTACAGCCTATGCTGACGCACCAGATTTACAATCAGGAAGGGTAGTTGCTCAGCAGGTGCTGCAGCAGGAGTTTTGTGGTTGTACTCAAAGAAGGGAATATGATAACATTTGAAAGAGAAGAGTCTGCCAGTCCTGTGTACCAGTTCGGCATAGTGGATTTTTAGCTCTAACAGAAGATGCCATTGCCTGATCCTATGTGCTTCTGCATGCAAACCATGCTTTCCCAGTGAGGGTCCAATCCTAAGGTAGGCCAGCACAACTCACTGATCTCCCCACTGCCATAGTGATGCAGCGAAGCATGTATATCTGTGCTCTGACCTCATCCTCTCCCAGGAGTGGTGCAGAAGTGTATGACAGCACTTTTGTGACACCCCAGGCCAGCACAGGACATGTAGTAGGGCTTATGCTGGCCTAACTGGGGGGATTAGGGGTGCCCCCTCAGCTACAACCCCTCCTCAATTGACTGGCCAGTAATAATAAAATATAACATCCAAAATACTACAGTAGGTTTCTCATCACCACACTGGGCCAAATCCTATTGGGGCTATCACATACAACAGCATATTGATAGATCCAGTATCATAAATGGCCCATAGAAATGGATCCCAGCTTCACAATTGGGCTCAGGGCAATGAACAAGGCACAGGAGTCAAATCACTATGTTCCTTGCAGCCTCTTTAAATGAAACAGGAAATACAGAACATGCTGGGGAGTGATCCCAATTTAGCCCACATTTCCTTATAAAAAAGCCTTCTTAAAAGGGGGGACAGAAATTAGGCTAGCTCCATTGGCAGTGAAGTGGGTGAAGAGCAGCTGTTGACTACCCCTATATTATCCCCTCCACCACCTTATGCACAAAAGCAGTGGCATCACTAGCATTTATATCAGCCAGTGCAGGAGGCAAGTGTATCTCCTCCTTTGCAATGGGGCAACAACCTCAGTGGAGGGCATGGAGATGTACCATAGCACTGCCCTACATTATACATCAAATGGTATATAATATGATCATACCATTCCAACAAATTGCAATATTGGCTGTTTTGGTCACTAGTCATTCCCAAAATGCACATCACCACCCCCACCTCCCATCTGGGAGTGGATTCAATACGGGATACAACCCCCACACCAGTAAAACCACTGCAAACAGGGTCAGTTGCTTCATAAATGGGTCAGCCCTGTCATCACTTGATGCTGCACTAATGCTCAGTAGAAGGCAAGGTAATATCATTGAAATGGTACACATTTAATAGCACATTGACTAGGGATACAATGTGCAGTGTGACAGAGGATTTTAAATCAGAAGCTCAACATACGCATCTCCCGCAGTACCTTAAAAGTCACAATCTCTCCACCTAGCTTACATCGGGAGTTCTGTACCTAGAGGAATAGTGGGCTTCAGAGGTTCATGAATGAGAATAAAGAAATTTTTTTATGTTCATGTGCATTTCATCAGATTCTCAAGAGGGTACATGACCCCAAAAAGCTAAAAACCACTGCAATAAACAGAAACTTGCACTTATGCTGTATCTTAGATTAGAAATTCAGGAATAAATCCTACTGATTTCAATGAGACCTAATCAAGACTAAAATGTGGGATAAAAAAACTTTGTATAGTGTTACGGAAATAAGCTTACATGCTTCCAATTCACTAGACAATAAAGTCACTCTCACATAAATGATTTCTTGGAAGTGAAAACGAATATCATCATAGGTTATCTCAACACAGAGATCAACTTTGTAAAAACTGGAATATGCAGAAAGTATTGTCAAGAAAAGCAACAAGACTGCAGAATGTGGCAGTCTGAAGGGACATTACTCATTTATGTATTAAACAAATAATATATATGGATTGTTGTTTTTTTTTCAGGTGTGGCTTCTTAGAACACTCAGTACAAAAAAAGGGCCCAATCCTATCCAACCTTCCAGCACCGATGCAGACTGGAAGCCAAATATTCCCTTACCTTGAGATGTCTTCCATGACTTCCCCAACTACCACAGAATACATAGCTCGTCCCATTCCCATAACTGCATGGAAAGTCCTGGAAAATTGGATAGGATTGGGCCCAATTACAGAGATTAATCTGAGTTCTATTCCAGTGAGGCTATCAGAATAGTAGCAAGTGAAATAATGTTTCTAGGACCTTCACTATGGGTGAAATCCAGAGTAACTATGGGGAGTCCTTGCTCCGGGATAAGAACAAGTTACTCTGGATTGCAATATGAATTTCCCATAGGTTTTCACTAGGTGGTGCAGTAACTAGGGGTGCATGTAATGTCTTGCTCCCGTAGTTACTTTGGGTTGTGCCCTAAGTGTACTTCAGATAAAATAAAGATGACATATTTTATTAAGCCTTTTATTGAGAAGGGCTAAAACATGCAAAGGCCTAAAAAAAGGCGAAGCAGTAGCTAATAATGAGTGAAGATTATAGTTCACTGGGATCTTCTCCTGTGGAAGCTCATTGAAATTAGCCGAAATGGAACATGAGGAGATTGTTTCATCCATGTCTTGCAATCAGGAAGGTGATTCTACTATATTGTGGTCAGATGTTGCAAATATATCTTATCCAAAGAACTGTGCATTCAGTAGGATGGAGGGGAACTACACACATCATCATAAAACATATCTTTAAAAAAGGAGATTTATTTACTTTTGCTTGAAGTATAAGAGACTATAAATAATAAACGACAATGGTAATGATGACGACAATGGTCACAACTCAGTTCGTATTACACACATACTTTACACAGCTTTATATGTGCTGGACTGTGACACTATGTACAGAAGAAAAGTTAATGATTGTCAACTGAAGCACCAAAGAACAACAAGCATACAAGTGAATAATTGTTCATTTGCAAATAAACTGGCCTTATCTTCATGTAGTAATTTGTATTTAATGAAGGAACACAAATGGAAACTTCATGTGACTCATTTACAGATTTATAATTACCT